>OY978219.1:24915634-25515634 GCA_963854785.1 Vaccinium vitis-idaea
TTACGGCATCCTCGGTCACGTCTAGCACATCGAATAGCTTGCGTATCTCCGACAACCAATGGTCGGCCACTAAAGGGTCACTACTAACCCCATCAAACGTAGGAGGGTTCAACTTACGGAACTCCCTCACCACCTCCATAGCACGGTTCGAAGTATTAGCCCTAGGTGTTTAAGCCACACGCGCCGCAACAAAGTCGGTCAAGAGGGGATTTAGTGGGTTTTGCCCTCCCGGTTGTTGCACCTCTTCCTCATGCCTCTCGTTTCGACCCCCCGAGCGTTCCCCATGTTGACTAGCCTCATCATTAGCCCGTTCGTTTCTACCACGTCTAGCATTTCGACCCCCTCTACCGATTGCACCACGTCTAGAACCTCTTCTCGGCGGCATAGTTCTAATAAGAATATAAGAAAGAAGGATCATTAAGCCCAACATTATCTCAAATGAGGTCAAAGCCCCTACGCCAACCCAACACGGGCAACAACTCAACATTATGCTCGTTAATTCATATGCATCTCGATATGCCTATGTGATGATCATGAATGTCACACAAGCACACAATGAATGAGAAAATATGATTTTCATGAAAAAACTTATGCAACGGTTTAAGCCCAAGACTCGAAGTCTTCCCACGGTTCCTACGTATTTGAACCTATACTCTGATACCAAGTTGTCACGCCCTCAAATTTAATAATCCAAATATAAATAAAATCCACGTGGGACAAGTCCAAAGTCTTATATTTACACTTCAAATGGGTAAATATAAGACTTTAGACTTGTCCCACGTGGATTTTATTTATATTTGGATTATTAAATTTGAGGGCCAGGCAAAATCTCCCGAACCGGTTCTTAAAATTTTCATAATTCACGAACTAGAACCGAACCGGCATATATAAGAACCGGAAAAAACAATAGGTTCGGTCCGGTTCACCGGTTCGGTTCAGTTCTCCCTTTTTTTTGTTCAGCCCTAATGAGTAGAGTTAATTAATTATCAGGGTGAAGCTGATGGTGGGAGAGATGAAAGAGAATGAGAGAAGAATACAACTATAAAATTCCATAGTGCTAAAACTGATATTTAGGAAATTTCAGAGATGTCATTAGATTTTGTAAGTTGACTTAACGGTCTACTCACGAATGAAGCTAACTGAAATAAAGATGCGAGCCTTATTGGGGAGGGGAGAATAAAGCTAATTGAGATAAAGATGCAAGCCTTAGGGAGGGAAGAATCATTTCCCAAAGGTGGAGGGAGATTTTGTACATAATACAACCCCAGGGGTGTCAGTGAAATTTAGCCATAAACAATAAATCCAGAAAGAAAGGTGAAAGGAGTGGATCGTGTATTAGTGCGGGGTGGGAGGGTCCCACCATATCGCAGCGTGAGTTGGCCACGTGATTTGGGAGGCGGGCGATGTGGTAGGCAGAGAACAATTTTTAATCACGTGATGCTTCCCGCATTCCTCGGTCTATAGCTGTTACGTGTCCACACGCCATACAAAAGTCAATTTTTCTACAATTAATTAATTTTACTCTCCTCGTTTTTTATTTTACCAATTGCTTTTTATTTTAATTTATGGGAGAGTACAACACTTATTTATATATCCTAAAGACACCCAAGAATTATAGTTAACTGATCCCTAAGCAGATACCCTTAATGAATAGAGAATGTCCACCTTACAACATCTACATGGAAGTTTCACTTTAAATACCCATATCTACTTTTTCACTTTTGTTTATTAGGTACCAATTCAAATTTAATCTTTATTTTTCCTTTGTTTTTTTATATATGTTTGCCTATAATCACCATTTGAGATATTTTTTATTTTCCCTTTTTAATGCCTCACCTGATCTAATTCCAAAACTCGGAACAGAATAGTACAGTAGTAGTGTTAATATGACTTTTTACCTAGTATTACGAAGTAATATGACAGTATCTAGACACGATAATCGTTTGGTTCGTTAAATCCAAGATGAAATAATTACACGTGCCAAAAATTTATTCGGGGCAAAACTCCTCATTAACATTTTTGTGTAAACAAAAGAAATTAAGGATAAGAAAGAATAAGCCTCCTTATCTAGCTAGGTGAGTGGTAGAACACTAGCTACTAGCTAGCATCCCCAATGACATGATATTGATAGCATTGGTGTTGTGACTAATAAATTTAAGATAATTAGCAAAATAAACACAGGGAAAAGGCAAATACACCTTCTGTTCATGAACCTATGAGCTGTCTCTACGCACTAGAATCTTGATGTTTATTTTAATTTAATCTTTGGTGGGAGAGGTGCAGTGGTTTGATCGATCATCTGATAAGATTGAATTAAATTAGCCACTAAAATCTATTTTACTAATTTTTTTTAGTATCAACTTTTTCTTCTTTTTGGGTATATATTTGATATGTTCCCTTCCTATCAACCAATCATCAAAATCTAAACCCTCGAAATAAAACACTAGGTTGTATAGGTATTTTTTTTTTTTTTTTGTCAAAAGTTGAGAGATAGTATTCATCAAAGATTCCCATGGGAAAAGATTGGGAGTCCACAGATCGGACACTCCAATGACAACAGGTCACAGAAATACAACGAGAAAGCGTATGACCAAACCAACGGAACACACCGGACAAAAACCGGCCTAAAGCCGGACATAACACAAAAGAAACGAGAAAAAAGATACACTCCCCTTCGTCGCTGAGCAGCCCATCTCTAACCAGACCTCCAACCGATCACGCGCCTCTACCGGAGGCCTAAGAAGGCGCCGGAACCTGTAAGGTTACAAAGGAGGAGCAGACAAATCGTAACGTCTAACAGGGTTGCGGAACGCCAAGTTCCAACGATTGGCGAACGGAAGGCGGATGTGGTGCAGAAGGAGAAAGGGAAACCAGATCTAGAAAGGGGATAAGTCCCTCCCCTCCCGCCGCCCAAAGGGTGTGCAACCCATGGAGGGGGAGGGGAAGGAGGGGCTGCAAAGGTGGGGCTGTGAAGAGTTGAGATAGAGAGAGCGGCTCCTAGGTTGATAGAGCCTGCCTTCTATTAGGTTGTATAGGTAGAAACATACTATTTGAATACCCAAAAAGAAATTAGTAAAACATATGATTTTATTTCCATTTTCTAATCTAATTAACCATCGAAATCACCTTAAAACCCCTCAATTATGGTGCATAAAATATATTGTAGTATGTATTTTTTTTTCCGGTGAAAAGAAGGAATGTTTCGAAAGGATCCGGTATCCTCAGATACTTGAAGTATCTCAAAATATTACCATTGCAAATTCTAGTTGTGTAAAATGAATTGAATAGTTAATATAAGAAATTTTTTAACCTGTAGGAGGAAGTTGTATTTACTTAATTAATTTGATCAGGGGAAGTCACAAGAATTTCAGAGGACCAGGAAATTAATAAGACGATAGCCTTTTTTTTTTTTTTTTGTCACGTACGTTAGAGCTTAAAATCCAATGAATTTATGGCGATCAAATTTTTTATGAAAAATGCGGAAGTAGTACATGTATGAAATTGCTTGGATTGTAACGTGCAAAAACTGGTACGATAAATCTGAGCCAAACATATTCATCTGCAAATCTGAGCCGTCGATGGCTTGGATGGACGGCTCGGATGGACGGGACACAGAATTGGGACAGGATTTTCGGGACAGCAGATCCACAACCGTAATTCATTCTTATACATTTTTAATTACCCAAAAAAAAAAAACTGGTACGATGGACATGAGAATTTTATTCCTCGGGATTTTTTTGAACCAACCACGTATCCTGTATCATGGGCAATCTCATCTAGTGCTATCTAAATTATGGAATTTTACAATGGAAAAGAAATTAAAACCCATTCAAAAGTATCATAAAAAATTTAGTAAGGTAGTTTTTTTAGTTTTTTTCGTTGTCTTTATTCAAAAAAAAATTGCATTTGTTAGTTTTGCGTCAAGATTTTGTAATTTGTGAATTTATCTCGTCGAGACGAATCCAAAGAGTATAAAATTATGGTCAAAAAATCGACCGAAAACTAACAAATGCAAAAAAAATTTGAATAAGGACAAAACGAAAAAAACCAAAAAACTAATTTTTTCAAATTAGCCAAATCACACCTAGATTCATGATTAATAGGAGACAATGGTGTTACTCGATTTTACAGGTCGAACCTTTTAATGAAATCTTTATATTTTCCGTATATGGCTTTAATGAATAAAATTTCCGATATCAAAATAAATATTATAGTCTCTTCATCTATTAAATGTTGTTTCGTTCGAGATAAAATGAAAACGTAAAATAAACCCACTGAAAATTACGAAAAATATGTTAAAAACTCGAAAAAGACGGAATTTTTAGGTATATCAAACAGGTTATATTTGCGGGGCATTGTTTTTGATTGTTTGTTTGTTTGTTTGTTTCTAGTTTGGAGCAGTTGGGGTGTCCAAAGTACTGGGTCTCCTACATGTCCTTTCGTTGTATTGCACGTGAGTTGCGGGGTCAAACTCACGTGGCCCACGGTTTTTCATCTGCTGTGACGACACGACAAACCGAAAAACCATGAAAATTGCTGTTTCATAGAGCAGAGTGTCCATATACGGTTGTGGATCTGCTATCTCGAAAATCCTGTCCCAATTCCGTGTCTCGTTCATCCGAGCCGTCCATCCAAGCCATCGACGGCTCAGATTTGCAGATGAATATGTTTGGCTCAGATTTGTTTGGGATGAAATAAGATCCAAGCCGTTGATTGCATAGATGAACGGCTTGGATTGACGAGACAGGGAGTTGGGACGTGAAGTTCGGGACAACGGATCCGCTTCCTCCATATACTACTACCATATTGATCATGTCCTACCTCAGAGAGACCCACTGCTAAATTAATACAAGACGCATGGATTGCCCGTCTTTGATCGGATCAAAGAAAAGATTGATCGAAATGTGCGTAAGGTAAGGTAGTCCGGACTCCACTTACCGTCAAAAACGGTTAATGTATGCCCTTATATTTTTTCCCCTCATAGAAGACCCCAATACCTTTTTGAGCACCACTTTAAACTGCATGTGCATAAAGCTATTGTGACAATGGACGTACTGATCTACGACTTGCATTTGTTGAACGTAAAATTTTCACACAAATCTAGAAGCCCCAAAATAATTAAGAAAAATGTTAAGTTCTACCTAATAGGTGGATGATAATACGTAGATTAATCCGTGCAAGTGTGTTGATATCCTTGAAATGTTAAGTTATGCCCTGTATCACATTAAATCTTAAACTTTCAATTGCAATATTCAAAACCCCAAGCTTTCTTTTTTACTACAATACTCAACATCCGTACTTGTTCATTCAATAAGCGAGGAATGGGCACAAGAGGAGAAAAGCATTCAAGAAAGGGGCGTCTGACCCTAGATCTTGAATATAATGCACGACCACAAGCAAATAAATGAAGAGTTCGTTTGGGTGGGGTAAAAAATGAGGGCATTGGAGTCTGGAAGAAGCTTCTGGACTTAGATTTTCCCGTCATGTCAATGATCCTCAACTGATCTTAACGGATAGTGGGATTGTCCTTGTTTGGAAAATGTAGGTTTATAAATGTTGCAATTGAAAGTCCAGGGTTTAATATGTTATAAGGGGGAAATCTTGGGGTTTCTTATGTAGTTTTAGTACATTGTACAAAAGGTGAAGGGGCTACACTATATTGAGGGGCTTCAAGTGAACCAACTAGGCTCAAAAAATGCACTAAATTTTGTGTTCATACATTTAAAATTTGACTTTTCTCTAATATTGTTGGCACAGAGTAACTAATACGTAACCAAACTATAAAAGAAAAAAAAATTACTTAAATTTGAGAGTAAATAGGTAATATAAGTCCACAAAACAAAATAAACTATGCCAAATAAATTTTCAACCAAAAGAAATAAGTTTATTAAAGATCGGTTACAAAGAAAATGAAAAAAAAAAAAAAAAAACTTAGAGCCGGCCTTGAAAATTAAGGTAGACTCGATGTCCCACATTATTAAGATCAATTAATGAATATGGAGATTCTTAATGTTTCCGATAAGACGGATGATGAGTGAATGAGATTAAAGCTGACAAAAAAGTCTCCGGCTATTATAAATGATATATTTCCAACGTGATGGTGTCCAAGCCGCCACACCTCTGTATGGCATACAAAGTAACGCAAAACCTATTTTTTATTTAGGGTTCACATGCATTTCCAAAGTGTAGGTCACATGATTCGACATGGGCATAATTTCTCTTATTGTTCTATGTATTCTTCCTCCTAACTGCAGTGCATGTTCCTGCAAATTATATTATAACAAACACACCTTGGATATGTCATAATCGATTATTCAAAACCTAGTTTTATCAATTTTTAGGTTACAAAAAAAAAAAAAAAAAAGATTAGGGTTAGCAAGAACCTGCCTAAATAATGATATGGAGATGCATGAGAAAATTGATTTAAGTGCTATCGACTCTCTCTTGCGGTCAGTTTAAACGGTGACTTTGCTCCGATTTTAAATGAATCTTTTGCTAGTCTACAATCGATGACCCATCAAAATAAATTGAGGTGTATGTAAGCTGATCCAGAGACTAATATATGAGTTATCAAACACTAAAGTTAAAGGTATAGGAGAAAGGAAGCCATGCTTGCATTGTGACTTTGTTTTTGTTTATTTTTTATAAAAGTAAAGCTTAAACAATCTTATGTATTGTCATGCCAAGCTGTTTGGTTGGAAGTATGCACCGCATTGTGAATGGTTTGCTGTGATTATTGGAGCTAAACAAAGCAATTAATTATATTTATTCCTTGGCTTCGTTTATTAAGAGTCATGATTGACAACTTTAGATTAGTATATGAAAGTGTATATATATATTAGGCAAATTTTCTAGTAAGGACCTCCCGTAAATAAGAAAAAATGTAATTTTTTCACTTTAAAAATTGTTTTTGGAAAATCCGAACCGTCTAATGTGTTTAAAAGATGTTTTCGAGGGTCCACACGGGAAATCTTCAAAAAAAAATACCTAGAAGGGCTTGATCCAAGCAGTTTTTTGCAAAAATTGTATTTATAGTTTTTGCGAAAAACTGCTTGGATCAAGCCCTTCCCCTTTTTTGAAGATTTCCCGCATGGAACCTTGAAAACACCTTCTGAACACATTGAACGGTTCAGATCATCAAAAAAATGCTTGGATCGCTGAGGTTCGGAAGTCCAGAGTCCGAATAGAAGGCTCTCCCTATATATATACATGCATCAAATGATACGTTCATAACTTGTTGTCTTTTGTCCCTTTTTTTTTTTAAATTCTGAATGTAGTAATTTTTCTGAGATTAATATTGAAGGTATTTTAGCAATTCTTGTAGTTTTGAAACCCGGCCAATATATCATAACGCTAAATTCAAATGTGTCTTTGTAACTTAACCTCATCATTTAAAAAAAAATTACCAACAAAAATGACATTTTCCTAGTCTTAAATGTAAGCATTCTTGTGAATTTCTTAAATCTATAGACGTGTATGCTATATTTAGTCTGGTAATAATAATATCAAAACTCAAGTGTATAAAAGACCCGTACTCACACATATAATACCAACTTTTTATCCATTGAAGTTTTCACGTTATCATTTTCTTTTATTTATTGTCAATTGCTCTGTAGTTGTCATCATAGCCGATCTACACTTCATCATCGGCCGATCCACACTTTATCATCGGCCAAAATCAAGTCAATCTTTATGTGAATTTGATTTTAGGACTCACTTTTGATGTACGGTTAGTAATTTGGGATTGTAAAATTTACTGTGCTTTATTTATTGCCAAATAATAAGCATACTAGATATAATCGTCATCATCGGCCGATCTACACTTCATGACTATTCGATGTTATTAAACTTTAAAAATGTCCATACATCAATGCATATGGGGGTGCATGTAGATTGTTGGCAGTATAATGGAGTATGCAGTATAATGGAGTATGCAGTGTTTTTTAGAGAGAGAGAGAGAGAGAGAATCTGGAGAGCACATGGGGGTAGGGAGGTCCCGCGTTTCCTGGTAAAGCTAAAACCCCCCATTACACAACTACAGTGGACAGAGAGAGCCATCACGTGACTTTTCCTCCTTTATCACCAACATCCTCTGTTCTCTCTCTTTCTCCTGAGCCAAACAACTTGGACAGTTAACACAGAGGATAATTTAGTGGGATCTGTGCCCTAATCATCATTTACATTTAATTATCCCTTTACTCACTAATGTGGTGGGGGTCAACTGTAACTGTTGGAAAGTCAACCCTCTCGGTTTAACCTTTGTTGATACTTACTATATAGTACTAGCACTAATGTTTGGCTCCATTTTAATAGCTAGACTAGCATTATTTTTTTCAAGCAAACAGTCACATGTCTTTACCATAATGTTAAAAGGGACTTGGTTCGATAACACCCAAAAAAAAGTCAATTTTTAAGTTCACTTTGATGAATGTAATTGTACTTTAATTTCTTGTGGACTGCTTGTTGTGCAGCTCACTTACACATGAAAAATCATGTTTATTGGAGGCTGGTCACCATGTGACCAATTTGGGAATGTAAAAAATACTATTATCTTTATCAGGGTGGTGATGATGGGAAGAGAAAACAAGAGGCATGCATAGTTGGGAAGGTAGGAAGAGAGTGTCAGTGGGTTTCAAGTGGAATTTGTTAGTAATTGCTAGTTGAAAAAGGTTCATTGAGTGTGATTTGAAGACAACATTAAAAATGAGTTGTTTAAATTTAGTGCACAGTAACCATGGTTTAATTGTTACATACATAGTGTAGCACCTGAAAAACGTACGTAACAAATTAACGACAAGTACTTCAGAAGATTAGATACGGTATGCACCATTAGAGAAGTTAAATATTATATACGGATGGTTGATATTGTTGCTAAACTAGAAGTCTCAGCCCATCTGGTGGTACCCATTGGTTTCAAAGGGAAAAGCCTAGTGTTCAAGTCTACGAAGAGACATCGAACCCCCTTTGGTTCGACGATTCAATCAAAACCCCCACTAATTTATAAGTAGTACAATTGTAGGCAAAAAAAGAGAGAAAAAAAGTATAAGGGCACAAATTGAAAGAAGTGAAAATACGGAGAGAAATATGTGACACAAATCAATCTCTAGGGCTTTCATTGTAATTGTTCCACAACATATATTTGTACCCCTCAATTTTCAATTCGATCAGAAACAGAAGCAGCCCAAAATTCTTAAATCGAACAGAGACAGAGCTCTCTCTCTCTCTCTCTCTCTCTCTCTCTCTCTCTCTGGTCATCTATTTTGGGGGCCTGAACCGGTGGCCTTTTGAACTTCTGGGCCAGGGCGGGTCCTGGAGGAAGAAAATGCGCCTCAGATCCTCAGGTGGAGGCCAGAACTTGTCTCAGATGCTCTGTCTTTCATTCTTCATGTCACGGATCTGAAGGGCGCGGATCCTGCTTATTCCTGTTCGAGTTTTTGAATTGCGACCAAAATTCAAAACTCAGACGCAATTGCTAAATTTTCTGCGAAATTCAAACGTTGGATCTGATTCGAAAACACCAAACGACAGTTCCTTGGAGAAAAATATCGACCTTTTGATGGAGCTTCGTCAACCTCGTCCCTTTGGAGCCGAAGGTAATTTACAAAACACTAACCATACAGTATAAGTACATTCATGCATTGTAATAATCGAATTATACTTTATTTTAACTGAGTTGTTCCAAATTGAGATATACTACAATAGTAATTTTTTTTTTTTTTTTAATTTTGCAGGAAGGAAATCAACACATGACTTTCTTTCACTGTATTCACCAGTCCAACAAGATCCCAGGTCTTCTCAAGGTAAAATATGCTCTCTCTCTCTCTCTCTCTCTCTCTCTCTCTCTCTCTCTCTCTCTCTCTCTCTCTCTCTCTCTTCCAATTCAATTTTTATGAAGAAAAGCAATTACTGAATTTGTTGGCTGTTTGTGTGTGCATGTGTGTTGTTTTTTTTTTTTTTTTTTAGTTTTACCAACAACAAAAAAAATGTGTGTTGTTTTTAATGCGTCTTTTGGGTTTTTCTTTAACAATTGAGCGCTGTTTCTGTAAATTCGACACCTTTTTTTTTTCCCCCTTCTTATTTATGGGAACGACATAAAAAAATGCTCCTACGAGTAATTCGCAAACAAAAGATAGAGTTTCATTCGAGTTTCCAGGCTTCTCGGCTCTTTTGCTAGAGTTGGAGATCTACAATTATCCTAAAATAGCCGATTGGTGGCACTACTATTTTTTGCTAATCATAGTGATGAACCACCAGTAACAACCACTCATGAGTTTCTTTGTTCCACAGTTACAATATGTGATTGATGGAAAAGAGACTTATTAATTAAGTTTAATAAATGAGACGGACGTAATTAAGTTAAAATTTTCAATATGCGAACAAATATTGGTTGAATATGTTTCATAACTCGGAGGTTGATTTACGCGTCTGATTTTTCTTCTTTTTTTAATTTTTACTAGATTTTTTTGAAGTATATCAAAAAAAATCTGAGAGTAAATTCTATCCACCTTAGTTGCTCAGTTTCAAGCACTATCGTTTGTGGGCCCCACAAAACGTTTATTGTAGTAATCTAAATCGTTCATCTTGTAGGACCCGCAAAATGGTACGTTCACGTAAATAATCAGATTGATCGGATATCGATAAGTATGTAAAAAGTTGATCGCATATCGATAGGTATATAAAAAGTTGAATTTCGGTTTTATAAAATAGACGGTTTGATTCTGTCAATAACTTTAAAGTTGAAAAGTGTCGGATAAGCTAACACTAACCCGTCAATTTGAGATAAACAATTCGAGATTTTCCTTGGACAGTTTAAACAATACAATGGAAATAATATCATTTATTTTATTATTTTTAATTCAATCCCTTTATTGAATAGGAGATCGAACTATAATTTTTAGCCTCGGAGCTGATTAAAAATGACACGTAAGATTCGAAAGACCGTCCTAAATTTAATTTTTAACATGCCTATTAATATCCAATCAAATTGATTTTTTCGCTACTTGATTTTTTTCCGTAGATAAATTATTTTGCAGGCCCTACGAAATGAACGATTCAGATTACTTAAATCAACTCACGATGGGACCCATAATAGCACCATAAGGTGGAAAGAAGTTAATCTGAAAATCTAAATCGGTGCGAAGTCTCCTTCAAAATCACCATGGAAGAAAAAGGGAAGGGGAAAAAAACCCACCAGAACGGAGGGGTAGGGCAGAGCACAAATGCAAAAAGTAATAAATTACATAAAACTTTAGGTTCACGTGGGGTGGGAAAAATACTATATCTATATCTATATGTATCGATATATCAAAGGCGATGATGTTTGTTTGTTGTGTTTTAAGTGTTGTGTTGTCGATATAAATGTGGTGGGTATTTCAACATAAGCAATACCCGTGACCCCAATTCAATTATATGGATCTGGGCCATGTGTCTAGTGTGGGCCATAACTGCGATAGATATAGGCTTACATTTTTTGCCCACTCCGAAAAGGGTGAGATTGGGGCTTAAGGCTACCACCGTCCGTCAGATTGGCAGTACTTGAAGGGGGTGGGGCCCAGAATAGGAGTTACGAATGGCACAATATAAACATCATCGTAGTCGTCAGGCGTACGGGTGCGGTGCATGGGATTCAGATCTCTCAAAAGCAAAAAGTGCACGTGATGCGCAAGATAAGGTTTCATTTCATGTGCAAAATGTCTTCCCCTCCTCGTCTGTGTTTGGTGTTCGATGGGAAAAAAAAATCCGATAACCGGATGTCCAGGTTTAAAAAAAAAAAAATGTGTTGGTGAGGAGAAATTATTCACTATGACAACGACACGTGGTGCCCCAACCCTAACGTGTTCTTGTCCCAATAATTTTTTGTTGGCGAGGGGGAGGTTTCCAGTTGTTGTCGTCCCTTTTTAAGCATGATTCAAGATGGATTGGGCGGATGATCCCGAAGGACCGTTCTACTCCCGAGTTCTAAAATTTATGTGGAATAGTAGTTTTGCCTTAATTATATAGGTTCGTCGTCTTTTAAAAGATTAGGTTGACTTGACATCGGTATCAATATGTACGAACATGCTTCGTTTTTTTTTTTTTTTTTTTTTTTTTTTTTGTACAAACATGCTTCGTTTGTGTTGGTACCAAATTCTTGCCAAGGTAATTTTATTTTATTTTTTTTGCAGTGATTACCTCCTTGACGAATAGAATAAAATTAACGATTAAGATCACATTTTTTACCTGGTCTGTAAACTGCACAACGGCCTCGTATATTGGCTCTATCCCGGTGCTGTACATGGTCAGGACAGACTAGTCCGGATGAAAGAATCATGTACCCTCATGACAAGGAAAAGAAAAATGATTTATGAGGAAAATTCTACACATAATCCATGGAAAAACTAATGAAATTTGCAGTCTGCTACTATTATGAGCTACTACAATGTCATTTTGGTTTGAAATAAAGCTCCGAAATATCCCATATCACTTTTAAAGGAATTAGACTTTAATAACGAAATATAGTTCGAAGCTCAAAGGGTACACTATGATTGTTCTTGAAACAAAACAAGAATAATAATTTTTTTTTTAGATAAGTAACTGAATTTAATCATCATTATTCAAGGAGGCTTAAATTCTGCGTTTTCTATCTTGAATGTGTTTTCCTGGGGTGCTAACTTTTGGCCTTCATAATTCTTCTTGGTACTCTTCTTGGTACTGGCTTGATTTTCTTAGTTCTTCTAAGCCTAGATTTTACTTCGTGTGATCTTATCTGAAAATGTTTCTAACAGATGTAACTTTATTAATATCCCGTGAATGTTGGTTATTAGTTTTTTCATTTTTTTTTTTTTGTCACTTACCTGATTTTCCAAAATATTGATACTGAAATTTTGGTTTTAGCGATATTCAAATTTTTGTTCTGACTTTTTTCAGTGATTTGGTCTCCTGTTGATGCCTAGTTTGTAATTGCTGGTTCTTCAATCAAAATGCAGTAGTGTTCATTAAAAGAGAAAATATTACTCCTAAAATTGGTCTGTTTTTCCTTCTATAATTGTTCTTTTCCTCCATGGTCACCTCAACACAGGCGCTTTCCTTAAAACTCAAGACTTCCTGCAGCCACTAGAGGGGTTAGGGAAGAACATTACCAAGGAAGAAAATAATAGTACAGCTGACATCACAACAATAGAGAAGCCACCGCCACCAGCTCCTCCACCTACAGGTACTTCCGGCGAGCACCTCCTCCCCGGGGGGATCGGGACTTACAGCATAAGCCACATTTCCAATTACTTTAACCAAAGGGTGCTGAAGCCGGAAGCAACCCCTGTTGTTTTTACGGTGGCTCAGTCAAGTAGTACTACTGACCGGAACGAGGAGAATTCGAACTCTAGTTCTTTTAACACGGGAAGTGGTTTTACACTGTGGGAAGAACCCGCAGTGAAGAAGGGAAAGACAGGGAAGGAGAATGTCGCTTCTGGAGACAACAGGCAGGTTTCAAGAGGTAAAGTTCAGTCATCATGTTTGCACCCTCGCTGTAAACTTTAGTTTATTACTTGACCATGTGTGCATTTTGTTTGTATTGTTTTCTTTTCATGCATTTCCGTTTTGTGTTTTTGAACTAAAAAATAGTAGTAAATCTAAGGATAGTAGTTGTTTTTTATCTTGAGGGAATTATTTAGTGAAGTTTTTTCTCTGAAAACTACAGGCAAAACTAAATTTGATCTCTGTTCATTTTCAGAAGGAAAAAAAAAAGGTAATTATTTTTAAAAATTCTCCATATTTGTCTAAACAAAAAGAAGATGGTGGTTTTAGTTGTTATCAAAACAACTTTCTATGCCCTAACATCCTTGAAATGTTATTTGCGGTAAAGATAAAAATTTAGAATTTGCTTTCAAAAACAGAATGAGAAATTCGAAAGTGTACTGAAATTTTGATTTCTTGGAAAATGAAAATTGAAGACAAAGCCTACAACTAATGTAAGGCACAGTGGCAGACCCAGGATTTATAGTGGGGACACATATTTATTCATAACCTTGAAAAAATTCAGCAGTCAACTGCAATTGTACACTATTGGATTTTACTATACCTCAATATGGAAAGCGGTTTATATACAGGTTTCCAAAAGTTCTTAAACATATCCACAAATTTAAGGTTTCATTGATCTGAGCCGTTCATATTATGGGGCTCGCCGAACTTGGAGTCCAAGCAAAAATTTATGCTGATCGGACACTCGGAACTATTTCATCATCGTAACACTTTGATTTTAAAAAAATTAAAGGTCTAAACCATTTTTACATATATATTCTTATCAAGCTACTACGGATGCCTGATAAACTTGAATTTTTCCGTGAACAAATTAGCTGAGACTAGAAAATAGAAATACTATTGTTTTGCTTCCTCTTTACCCTTCACTTTGTTATGTTGAGACAAAATCTATTGTTTTCATTTTGTTTTCAAGGACAAAAATTAAAGTTACATAGTATTAGTTCTTTTCATTTTTCGGAAAATAATTAGAAATATATTTTGAGAAAATTGTTACCCTGAATATGTTTTTTTTGTATTCCTGGAAATATAATGGAAGTTGTTAAAAATGCAAGTTATAAAGTTTCTTATTCTTTTCAATAGCGAAATCTTTACATGAATTGGTTGAACATCAGTTTCACAATGATATTACGGCTGACAATCAATTTTACAATGTTGAACATCAATTTCACATGATTTGTTGCCCCATTTTAGTTTTCATTCAACCCAAGGCCAATACTAACCTCCAACAGCCAACTGAAAACTTTTCCTCTTGAACCGCTTATGGCAGAGGCAAGGGTAAAGATTAGACGAGATACTATAGGAAGCAGAGGTGGAGGAGGTGGACAATGGGCGACTTCGGAGCAGCGGCCATCACAGTCATCTTCCAACCGCGCTGCCACGGACCATCGCAATGCTGCCACCACTTTCAGCTCACTCTCTTCCTCTCAGTCAGTCAGCTTCTCTCTCCTCTTGACCTTTTTAAATAGAAAGCCTGCAATTGTCAATACTGCAAATTTATTGACTACTATTTGGGTATTCTTTGCATTTTACAGGCCACCTTCATCTCAGAAGAATCAGACTTTCATGGATATGCTAAAATCCGCAAAGGTTGCCCAAGATGATGACGACGACGATGAGGAAGAGTTTGTGCTCAAGAAAGAGCCATCCCCCCACCTCAATAGTATATCTCCACCAATATTTCTTTTTGTTGTTGCTTCTCTACTTGTCTGTTTTAGTATCGCGGGAGTAAAGAGTGACTAGTTTTACCAGGTGATTTGTCTGTAAAACTGGCTTGTGGGGATGGGAAGAGCAATGATCAGAAGCCTAACACTCCAAGATCAAAACACTCTGCAACTGAGCAGCGTAGGAGAAGCAAAATCAATGACAGGCATGTTGAACCCATTCCCCAATGCTGATGTTTTCTTAAGTTATTTTTCTATGATTCTCTGTATGATGTCTTCTGGAGTATAAGTCATCTTTTACAGTTTCCCTTCCCATTTTGATTTCATAGTTGAGTTGTATTATAGCCCACTTTCTATGATGAGCATTGAGCACAAGAGCTCATACAGAAATATTATCATTATCTTCACCTATAAATGAAATTGTTTAGAGTTGAGACACAAAGAGGCATTTGGTTTTAGTTGTGTTGGTTTAAATGCATTTAGTATTTTTATTGCGATAGGTTTGGTAGTATAAATGCCTTAAGATTTTGTAATGTCGTCTTGCAGGTTTCAGATGTTGAGAGAGCTCATCCCTCATGGTGACCAAAAGAGAGATAAAGCATCGTTCTTGCTAGAGGTACCTGGATGCTTTCAGATATTATTTGTCCCATTCTTCTACTCTAATGACAACCACCTTTACATTAAAGATTTATGGACGAAAAATTGGACTCCATATGCAGGTTATAGAGTACATTCAATATTTACAAGAGAGAGTGGACAAATACGAGGGGTCATACCAGGGATGGAGTCAAGAACCACCAAAGTTGATGCCATGGGTAAATCCTGAACTTGAAGTTTTTGTATTTTGTCATGTTTCCTTAGGCCTCAGTCCTTGTTGAAGACTTGAAGCCATAGTTCCTCGAAAATGGTCATGCTCTTAAATGAGGCGACTTAAGACGAGTCTATCAATATGGTTTGATAAGTGTGGCCTTCAGAGTGGTAAATTGTTTCTTCGTGTAGCTTTTTTTTTTTTGTTGGGTAAATTCATGTAGCCTAACCACATGGGATAAAAGCTGCTTTCTTAATTTTACGATGGATTTGATTGGCATAATGGAAAGTAGGGGTATTTATCAATTCAATAGACGACTTATTTAATACTATTATTGATGATAATTACAATTTACCGAACAAATGTTCAACTTTCGAACTACTATACTATCATTATTAATATACTCTAATTGAGTAGAGAATTAGATATTTGTGTCTATGAATTGGACTTGAGAAAAGTGAAGCTCCAGTGTACAGATTCCATAGATTTGAAAATCAGCTCAGAGGAGCATATTTTCTTTAAATGTTCCTGCATGTTGTGGTGTAATAAGCAAAATGCTTGGTCTTCAACCTAATTATGGTTCTTTGCTGTTTGTTGAAGCAGAAAACCAGCCATAGTTCAGTAGAAGGTTTTGTCGATCAATCTCAAGCTACAAATAGTGGCTCTGGTCCAAAGTTAATGTTTGCTGCAAAGTTTGATGAGAAAAACGTTGTCATCTCACCTACTAATCCCAGGAATGGACTCGGTGGCATAGAATCTGACTTGAGCACTGTTACGGCCTCGAAAGAAATTGATCTCCGCACTGCATTAACAAATAAAGCAATACCTCTTTCTCTTCCCCTGCAGCCGAATATGTTCACTCCTACAGGAAGTAGCAGTCCAATGGTTCCAATTCCAGCTGGAGTGACATCTGGTATGGAACATACGATGTCTCAACCTCAGTCCCCATTCTTGCAGAGCAGATCACGTGCAACTGATTGTAATGTTGCGAGTAATAAGCTAAAGGAACAGGAGTTTACTATTGAAAGTGGTAAAATTAGCATCTCGAGTGTATACTCTCAAGGGTGAGTGTTCTTGTTGACCTATTCATTCAGTTTTTGCATTTTGTTGGGCTAACGTATGGATACTTCCATACCTAAATTGCAGGTATGATGAACATATGACCTGGCTTCATTGTTAATTCTTGGACATAAGCAATTTTATTTGCAATGTCTAGCAATCTAAGAACAAGCGCATATAGAATGCAAAGTATCTGTATCATAGTTCACCACTTATATTTTGCGATTCATTACAAATTAACAAAAAGTGATTAATTCTTGTGATTGAGCATGCTTGCTTCGATGTAACTTGGATTCAGCGGCTCTAACAACTTCATAGCAAAAAGACTTTAACCTGCTATTTTATACCCACCAAATTTTTTAATACTCATTCATTCGGCGAATGCTGTATTTGGCAATTGTTGGATTTCATGTTTTGTTTGAGAATGTGTAGAAGTTGAATTTCTCCAATATTTCTATGGCTTATACTAAGCTCGGATCATGGATTTCATGAAAGGCTTTACAATGAGAGAATTTTGCTGGGAGATCACATAGATGAATTTAGCTGCTTCTCCATTATATTCATATACTTGCCTTTCATTCCTAATCATTCCACGACAAAACCAAAAATCACTCACCATATTGTTCAGGTCCTACCAATATCTTAGGTTACTGTTCATCTCGTTATTTTTCCTGCTCGACAACCCCTGGAAGATGTAATTTCCCTCATGCTCCAAGTTGTATTTAGAAGCTATGAGCAGAAAGGGTCGTTAGAATTTGTCTAAGGTTTTGGACTCCTTTGCATTGTTACCCTTTTACTCATAACTCTCTATACGATATGCAGAATCTTCCAACTTTCTCTGTTTGAGGCTCTAAGAATATGGTTTAAGCAATTCATTCTCTCTTTTTTGTATTAGTGAAAAAATAAATCATGCTGTTTAAGCAGTCATTTTACTGAAACTGTGATTATAGCATTATTTGAAAATTGAAAGCCTTTTATTCTTAATTTTGAACTGATATTTTAAATGTTTTTAACAGGTTGCTAAATACCCTAACACAAGCACTTCAGAGTTCTGGAATAGATTTGTCGCAGGCCAGCATCTCAGTGCAAATTGATCTTGGGAAGCAAGGAAATGGTGGACTGCCTGCCTCAACATCAGCAGTTAAGGTAATTGGGCTTCCTTTTGCGCCCGGGGTTACGTTTTATTTTTATGAAGATTTAGGTCTCAGGATATTTGTCACTGGAAAGAATTATGTCATTTACGCAAAGTTTCTTGTTTCAGGATCCTTCTGTCGCGTGTTCAAGGGCTGCAAGCAGTGGAGAGGAGTCCGATCAAGCCCGAAAGAGGCTCAAGAAAAGCTAGCATGAAGTTTTCCAATAACATTTTTATAAAGTTATCATCTAATCCAATTTTTTCATTTTTCCTTGTTGATTTCTTTTGTTCATGTTGGGGGATTTTACTGGTGTATTCTCGTTGTATACGAAGTCACGAACTACCCTGATGAGGAACCACCTTTGTACATGCAGTTTTTCTTTATGATTGTTAGGTTGCTCAGATTTTCCAAGCAACCAAATATGTATCATTTGATTCTATTTGATTGTCATTACCAAGTGTAGAGGGTTCCAATATTATTGTAAGAAGCTGTTTTGTTTTTCTTTTTCTCTCCATTCAAGGCTCCCATTATGTGAAGTTCTGAACAACTGGTCCCCAACATTATTCTCCCTTGTTTGGTGCTATGTAAAAAGAAAAAGATTCTTTTATCTAGTGATGGATGTTGTTACTGGTTTTTTTGTAAAAGGTTATTTGAATATTTGCTCATCAAATTCCTTCTTCACTTGCATTGGTGCATTAGAAAGTAGTATGATAACAAATTTCTTCCACGTATTCGTTTTGGATTGGACATCCGCACACAGCCCTTCTTTTATTTTTTTGATATCTCAGATGTTCGGGCCAGTTTATATCTACATGCAATCATGTAGTCTTTCATTCACATATTAACGGAAAATCAAATTCTAGACTCCTGCCATCTAAAAGCTTTGAGAAACACCCCATGGGCAAGGTTAAACTGGAAACGAAAATCCATGCCCACTTCCCGAGTGGATCGGAAGTTTATTTTCCGAAGGACTATGGGGCTTGCATCGTCTGATGTGGATAAGAGATGAAAATGGCTGGAAAAGGTTTGAGTAAGAAAACATGAGTTAACCTTCTATTTTTCCACCTTTTGGAAAATAAGAAAAATGTGTGAATATTAGTCAGAAAATACTCGGGGTTCTTCCAGGCCGGCCCTCTTTTGGGAGCATGTTTCCATCTAAGCCCTACGTCATTATCTTTCATTTAGGTCCTTTTTTTTACACGCGCGTCAGAACCTCTCTTCTCTGTGCACCCACCTGCATTTATTGGAGGTCTTGCATGCGTCATAAACTGTGCACCGAACTGACCTGCATTTATTACGGGTCTTGCATGCGTCATCCTACATGCACGAAACACCTCTCTCTCTCTCTCTCTCTCTCTCTCTCTCTCTCTCTCTCTCTCTCTCTCTCTCTCTCTCTCTCTCTCATTATAGATTTTAAAATTAAATAACTTTTATTATACACATTTATTTTTTATAAAAATTATATATTTGAAACCTACTCGACGAGAACTTTAAAATAAGACCCATATTGAATATGAAAATATGTACACAATAAAAAAAATTTATTTACACTCCTTATCACACAATTCACACCCTCCATAACGAAGATTTCACGGGACTAATTTAGACAAATACACATTTCACAGCTCAAAAATGAAAGAATTCACACCCCTCAAAATACAGAATTCACACCCTCCAAAAAAAAAAAATCACCCACACTAAATGCAGAATTCACACATCCTCTACACAACTTACACCCTAAAAAAACACAATTCACACCCCGAAATGAAGAATTCACACCTCGAATGTAGAATTCACATCTTCCAAAATGAAAGAATTCACACCTGTCAAATGCAGAATTCACACCCTCCAAAAGGAAAGAATTCACTGCATTTATGAACAATTCACAACCTCTAAAAATGAAAGAATTCACACACTTCAAATGCAGGTTTCACGCATCGTCTACACGAACTCACTCCCCGAAATAAAAGAATTCATACCCCTCAAATGCAGAATTCACATCCTCCAAAACGAGGAGTCTACACCCAAAAAAAAAACTATACACATAATTTCATATTCAATATGGGCCTTGTTTGGTAAATGTCATCGAGTATGTTCTAATAAATTTTATTAAAAATAGATATGTAAAATAAAAATTATAAACATTTAAAGTTTTAAAAGATAAAAAGGAGAGAGAGAGGGAGATAGATAGAGAGAGAGAAAGAGAGAGAGAGAGAGAGAGAGAGGCGGGGAAAAGAGATAAAGTGGTGTCTGCTTTGCTGACTGACGTGTGTGTCAGCGTTGAATGGGTGTCTGCTCTGCTAACTGACGCGCGTGTCAGCGTTGAATGGGTTTTTACGGAATTGCAACACATGAAAGCAAGGTTCTGAATCTCATACCGGACAAGGTACCGGTTTTCTTATTGGTACGGTACGATACCGGTACCGGGCTAGTACCGGTACCGTTTCGGATTTAGCGATACTACTTGTATGTATATACATACATATATATATATATATAGGATGCGGTTCTAGTCCGGGATCCGGACTTCCGGACCTCCATGATCTGAGCATTTTTTTTTGACGATCCGAGCCGTCCAATGTGTTCAGAAGGTGTTTTCAAGGGTATACGCGGGAAATCTTCAAAAAAAAATACCAGGAAGGGCTTGAACCAAGCAATTTTTCGCAAAACTGTAAATATACAGTTTTTGCGAAAAACTGCTTGGATCAAGCCCTTCCTGGTATTTGTTTTTGAAGATTTTTCGCGTGGGCCTTGGAAAACACCTTTTGAACACATTGGACGGCTCAGATTTTCCCAAAACAATTTGCAACACAAAAGAAACACCCATTTTCTTCCAGTCAGGGATCCCTGACTGGAACCGTGAGCTATATATATATATACAGGGAGGCTCCAGTCCGGGATCCCGGAAATCCCGGATTGAAGCGTTTTGAAGCCCTTCCCGATATTTTTTTGACGATCCGAGCCGTCCAATGTGTTCAAAAGGTGTTTTCCAAGGCCCGCGCGGGAAATCTTCAAAAAAAAATACCGGGAAGGGCTTGATCATCGTAATTTTTCGCAAAAACTGCATATTTACAAAATTGCGTGGATCAAGCCCTTCCCGGTATTTTTTTTTGAAGATTTCCCGCGTGGGCCTTGGAAAACACCTTTTGAACACATTGGACGGTTCGGATCATGAAAATTTGATCCGGAACTATGAGTTCCGGACTCTCTAGTCCCGGACTAGAGAGTTCCTCTATATATATATATATATATATAAATCGAAAATTTTCCTCCTATAATCCAATTCTTCATAAAATTAACTATAATTAAACAACATGTATCATAAAACGGACTTCAAACTAACAAACAAATGTTCCAAGTGATCCCAATTATGTGTATATTTATAAATCAATAAGTATTTGTAAATATGTATAAAAAATACACAATTAAATATCGGATGTCCTCCTCCAAGGGACAAATATTCAAAAATCCTGACTGACTCATGCAAGAGCAGTGTACTACATTTATGCCACATTACCACTCACCTGCATAGGTAGAGTAAAATTTACGCCACTTTTCACAAAAATTAAAAATCAAAACTTTTCTCTCTCTCTCTCTGTGGATAAGTCCAAATTCTGCTTCTCTCCTCAAATCGACTCCATTCTCCCCTCTACAGGTCTCTCTCTCTCTCTCTCTCTCTCTCAAGATTTCTCTTTTTTTTTTCCGATCAGCAACCCTCTCTCTCCCCTATTGTTCCCCCTTAGTTTGCTCGCTCGACCTCGCCGGAAACCCATCGCCGGCACTGCTCAGCTCCGACCAGGTTAATGAGCCAACAAATCCACCGAAAAAAATCGAATAGCTCCATTCTCCCCTGTATGCTTCTCTCTGTCTCTCTCTCTGCAAAATACCGTCTGAAATCAGCGGTAAAGTCATCTCGGCCGAGATCGTCCGGATTTGGCGGTACCAGCCGGTAATCCCCGGTATTGAGGCCGGGACGGTATTGAAAGGTCATGGTACCGGTTTCTCACTAATCCGGTACGTACCGGCCGATACCGGCCGGTACGGTACGAGATTCACAACCTTGCATGAAAGTGCTTGGATGAAATAAAACAATAAAAGCGGAACCGGCTTGAAATTTCCCGAAAATACTCTTGTGAGTTTTATTTATTTGATCATCCCAAAGTATGTAGAAGTGCAAAATTGTTGAGTTTGGGTCCAAACGATTTTAGAGCTTTGCAAAAGATAAAAGCCCATGGTTCTAAACTGGATCTATCTAGTCTTTAGAGCATCTCAAACCTATCCATAGTTGTTAAAAACCTACAGGATATTTTTCCTACGATTCGTGTCGTCTCCTTCAGAAAGCAATACGTATCATACGATGTATCGTATTTGTATAGATATCCTGCGATACAATCATGTATCCTACGATTTATACATGTATCCTGATTCGGATGTATCCAACGAATACTTATTGGGAAAAATCGAACCTTATTTAAGAAGCAAAACCCCCAATGCATTAATCTAAGTTGTTCGATCTAATTGTGGTGACATTCAAACCATTTGATAGAAATTCACCCTCAATGTAGGGTTTGTATGAAATAAAGAACCATACTTCAATTGTGTTTTGTTTGAATCATATAAAGGTTCTTTTGTTTCCATTATTAAACAGAAAGACCCTAATTGAGAGATTGGAAATTTTGCATCTTAAAAAGCTTTTTTTTTTAATATAAACATTGTTTGTTGGTTTTATTATGTATAACTAATTTTTAATTGTATATTAATTATGATTAACGTTGGGGATGCATAAACTAGATTTAGTATTTTGGCTCAAGAAAGTAAAGTCCAAACAAGTCCAATTGACAAAACCCAGATATTATTGAAGGAGATATAAATATCTGGTTTCTAACTTTTAAGAGCTCTAGAATAACCTTGTGAAGTACGTAGATTTTTTGTGAGAATTAGTCACATGTGCAATGTTAGAATATAATGAAAGAGACATATTATCTAATTTCTAGATGCTCTAGAATATCTTGTTGGAAATTTCTCAGAAATTCGGTTGAATGAAACGGAGCGTTCAGAGGGTCTCTCGAGGCAACCAAAAGGACCCAGTTTATGGCTAGTTAATACACGTTATTAAAGTTGGTCAACACACCCCATGATGGAGATTGAATGGCAATTCAAATTTTCATCATTTTTGTGGGAGTTACATCCACAATTCAAATGCAGCTTTATAGTTGGGAGTTCTTATTTGGAGAATTCAATTGCTAAAATTGAATTTCGTATTGATGGAGGAGGCTCCTCCACCGATATAAAGGCAGCATCCGCCTTTGTTTTCATAATCAGAAATTTGTGCTTCAATATCCACTATTAGATTTTTGTTCTTTGAGAGAGAGAGAGGCAGACGCAAGTCAGTTCACCAAGGCAGTCGTGCGCTGTTGGACTTCTATGGTTAATTGGTCAAGCTACGGCCTTAGGCAGTCATGCGCAACTGGCCTCGGTTGGTGTTCTACTTGGTAGATGTTGTTCGTGTGCTCAGTGTTAGGATCAGCCAGTGGTAGGCTTGATCTGGCCTTGTATGTGCTCGGCCTGAAGTGCATAGCCAATGATTGTCATGATGCACTCAGCCTTAGTACACGGCTCATGGGTTGTAATGAGTGCCTAGATTGCATCTGCTTGGCAGAAGAGGAAGATAGATGGCCACAGTCACACATGTAGTGAATTGTGTATACCGTCAAGGGCGCTGCCCTCGAACTCCCAGCTAGGGGCGCTGCCCCTAGGAACCACCACCAGGGGCATGCCCCTGGGAACCCTAGGGTAGGCTTGCGCATTGCGGGTACAAGACCATGTTTGGTTGCTAAGTTTAGATTGTTTATATATACTTACTGTTGTGATTGTGAAAACAGATTCACTAAATTATTGTGGTCATGTTTCAGGTGGTCATGACAACTTCTCTTATCCATGGAGTTCCCTCAATTCCGATGTCCCATGTGGATAAACCAAGGAAGTTTGGTCCAAGGGTTGATTTTAAGAGGTGGCAATAGAAGATGATATTTTATCTGACCACTTTCCATCTCACTGGGTGCTTATTTGAGGATGCCCCAGTTGTTGCTGAAAATGAGAAAGACAACCAGAAGCAAAAAGCTCTGGATCAGTGGACGAGTGTTGATTATTTGGCCAAGAATTATGTCTTGAATGCCCTGGAGGACTCGTTGTACTCTGTGTCCAATGAGGCGCAGTCTGCCAAGAAACTGTGGGAGTCCTTAGAGAGTAAGTACAAGGTCAAGGGGGCTGTGCCCAAGAAGCCACTTCCTTGATTATGTGATGAAGGATTCAAAACCTGTGATTGTACAGGTCCAGGAGCTCCAGATATTGATAAATGAGATCAAGGCAAAAGGGATGGTGCTGCCAAAGTCGTTTGGTGGCTGCAATCATCCACAAGCTTCCAGAATCTTGGAAGGAGTTCAAAAGTTATCTCATGTTCAAGAACAAATAGATGACCTTGGAGGCTCTTTTCTTCAAGCTCACTTTTATGGAACAGAATGGCGCTAGAGACAAGGCTTCCAAGACCTCCGACATGGCTAAAGCCAACATGGTGGAGCATGGTCGGTCTTCGAATGCAAAGAAGAACCAACATGACAAGCAGAAGGGCAAGAGTGTCAATCTGGGACTGAAAGGAGGTGTGGCCAAGAAGCAGAAAGATAAGTTTCAGGGGAAATGCTTCAATTGTGACAAGTTTGGGCATCGTGCATCAAAGTGCAAGAAGCCACCTCATCCACAAGCACATATGGCGGAAAGCTCAGGAGGAGACACTGACATGAACCTCTCAGCTATGGCATCTGAGGTGAACATGGTAGGTTCTAATCTACAGGAATGGTGGATAAACACTGGGGCCACACACCGTGTATGTTGTGACAGGAAAATATTCACATCACTCAAGCCGGTTAACAGAGAGAAGCTGTTCATGGGGAATTCAACAACCTCAGATATTGTTGGAGAAGGAAAGGTGATCCTGAAGATGACTTCGGGAAAAGTGTTGACTCTGAACAAGGTGTTATGCGTGCCAGACATTCGCAAGAATCTGATGTCTAGTTCTGTGCTGACCAAACACGACTTCCGCATGGTGCTTGAGTCGGATAGGGTCATTCTGACTAAGGCTGGAATGAATGTAGGGAAAGGCTATATGGTCAATGGTATATTTAAGATGAATATAATGATTGTTATCCCTACTATCAATAAAACAGTTGCCTCAGTTGTTTATATGCTTGAGTCTTCCATTTTGTGGCATGGTAGACTAGGTCATGTAATTATGAATCTTTGCATAGACTAGGTCATGTTAATTGCAAAACACAAGTGTGAAATTTGTGTCGAAGCAAAGTTAACTAGGTCTTCATTTCGATCAGTTGAAAGAAGTACTGAACTATTGGGGTTAATCACACAGATGTTTGTGATTTGAAATATGTCCAAACGCCAAATGCGAACAAATATTTTACTACTTTTGTTGATAACACGAAATACTGCTGTGTACTAGCTAAAAAGCTAGGACGAAGCGTTGGACAAGTTCATTCTTAAAAAAGAATGAGGTTGAGAATAAACTTAGCAATAAGATTAAAGGTAGTGAGAAGTGACCGAGGTGGTGAATTTGAATAACCGTTTGTTGGATATTGTGCTGAACACGAGATTACCTACCAAACCACTGCACCTTACTCGCCTCAGCAAAACGGAATGCAGAGCGCAAGAATCGTACCTTGAAGGAAACGATGAATGCTATGTTGGTCAATTCTGGGCTACCTCTTGAATTTAGTACGATGAATGCTATGTTGGTCAATTCTGGGCTACCTCTTGAATTTAGTACCCCGCAAGAAGTTAGACAAAACTCCTTATGAGTTGCTCAAAGATAGGAAGCCTAACTTTAAGCACTTCTTGCGAAGATAGCTATACCTCCTAAGTATGAGAAAATATGATTGAAAACCGTTGACTGTGTGTTTATCAGTTGCGCACATAGTAGTAGTTCATATCGGTTCCTTGTGTTTGAGTCTGTAGTACCAGATATTCACAAGAACACCTACATGGAGTCTATAAATGTATCGTTCTTTGAACACATTTTTCCGTATAGATCCATTGGGGAGTCCAGTTTAGTGAACGGACTTTGCATCCTACCAATGATGGCAGTCGAGGCCAAGAAGAGGAAGTTGATGTAGAGCCGAGACGCAGCAAGTGCGCTAGGACATTAGGTAATAATCCAATTTTATTATAAAAATTAGGATTATTTAATTTCTATTAATGTGGTTAATTATTTTATTGGTTGTTAAATACATTATTTAATCATAAATTTTCTATAGACTTACGATTAGGATCCTAGTTATCTAATGACTACAAGTCAAACCTTTACTGTTTTGTAAAGACTCAAAAAAAAAAAATCACAATTTTCTTTTATTTGAAATTGGGGAATTGTGGGAAAATATTTTTAAAAAGTTTAAAAGCTTGGCTTGATGTGAGAAAACAAGAAAAACATGGACTAGTTGGTAGCACATTAGTAGTGGAGGGAGGTGTAATGTAATTATATGACTTGGTGTATAAAAGGGATGAGAGAGGGGCGGATTTTTTATTTCTTCCCTTTTCCATCAGCCGACCCCCACCCTTCCTTCCTCTCTCTCTTTCGGCTCCATTCCCTCCCACTCTCTCTCTTAAAATCTCCACAAAATCCACCTATGAACCTTTGATCCTTGACAATTTGAGCTCCTATTACGCGTGTTCAAGCTCGGGGAGGCATTTTTTCGGTGGATTTGAAGATCAAAGGCTAGGGCTTGTTGGGGTTTGTTGGGTTTTGCTCAATACCCATAGAGGTAGGGAAATTTCTACCACTTCTAAGTGTGTTTGATTGTATAGTGTGTGTATATTGCTCTCACAAATGGTCTATTTCTCTTGCTTCATGAAAACCCTCTTTGAAACTCATATTCTAGTCATTTTGATTTGATATTGGCTTGATCTATGCTCCTACTTGATTTTTCCCTTGCATTAGTTGATATATTCCTCTATTGGATGGTTATGAGTTGATTGATGCACTCCTTGATCGGTTCAATCTTGGTTTCTGTGCCTAAAAGTTTGCTTGTTTTGGGCTGGGTATTGATTCCCAGATTCTGGAGTATTGATACCCAACAAGTCTATATTTTTCGGCCTTTAGTGGGTTGGGTATTGATACTCGGATTCCGGGGTATTGATACCCAATAAGTCTGTAGGTTTTCTGCCCTTAGTGGGCTGGGTATTGATACCCAGAATCTGGGGTATTGATACCCAGCAGTTCTGATCCCTTTTGCTTTGTTGAGTGGGCTGGGTATTGATACCCAGAGGTTTTGATTTTATTTTATTTTTAGAATTGTTCAAGGAGCTAGGTATTGATACCCCAGTTTCATGGTATTGATGCCTAGAGACTTAAACTCTAATTTGGAATGATAACCATTTGACGCATTCTTATGATGGGTAAGGGATACGTGACACCTTTGAGAGATGGCGTGAAACGTGATTTATGTTGTGGCACGAGAATGGAATTGGTATTTGTTAAATGAAAGTGAGAACTTGATACTATTGATAAGGGGTCGTAAGATAGCTCGGAATGATACTAGGCCGTCCTATGGACGTGTCGTTAGGAATGATACTAGGGCCGCCCTATGGACGTGTTGCTAGGAATATGCCTTGGCCAAGGGGAAGACTATACGGGGTCATAAGATGCCCGGAATGATACTAGGATCGTCCTATGGACGTGTCGCTAGGAATTTCTAAAACTCATAACTATAAAAGAAATGACGACACCATGAGTTCAGTGAATTTGGCACATGTGAGACGTGGGATATGTGTCGGGTACTTATCGGGTACGATTGGGTGTAAGTGATGAAATCTTGAGACATATGTTTATATCCATTACATTTGATTCTTGTAAATCCGTAAGCATCCTCTTGTGGTCATCATCTATGTTCTTATCCCGCACTTGCATTTCATTGCATTTAGTATTATTAGACTTTTCTCTACTGGGCTAGTGAGCTCACCCTAAAAATTTCAGGTATCCCGTATGGAGCATGATGTGGATTGCTTGAAGTGTGTGCGCATGCATATTTTGAAAGCTTATTGGAGGATGTAATACCCTAGACCTTAATTTTATGACTTTAATTTCTTTATATGTTAATTGGGTGTTTTATGTGCATATGTGGATTCAAATCATTGGTTGGAACATAACAACCCAAGGGGCGCGCACACACAATCATTTTTCATTAAGAGGTCCAATAATAGAGCTATTGGAGGATATTTTTCCATCCTTATCTGGTTATTACGTTTGAGAGAGAGAGAGAGAGAGAGAGAGAGAGAGAGAGAGAGAGAGAGAGAGAGAAACGCAGAGGAGAAGAAGAGACGAAGAAAAAAAAGGAAGAAAATCAAGTTGAGGGCTTTGTTAAGTTTGATTGAAGCTCTATTAGGTAAGCTTACGTGTTCTTGATCATGAATTTCATGTCTTATTGTTGAATCATTTGCATCTTGTAGTTTAAATTCTAGTTGGGTTGAGTTTTGGTTGGGTTTTTACTAAAACTCAATATATGTTATATACACGTTTAGACACAAGTTTCCCAAGTTTTAGAGTTGATTTGAGGTGATTTCAATGAAGTTTGGGGCTAGAAATCGTAGAGGAATCAAAACTGGATTTTCAGAAAATTCTCAGTTAATACCGGTATCCCCGTTTTGCAGATACCGGTATCTAACCCAAATCTTCCTTCTTCTCGGCTAATACCAGTATCCACTTTTTTCAAATACCAGTATCTCTGTGCATTTTCAGCAACTTCTTCCAAACTTCACGGTTGGTCTTGCATACTTCTAGGACTTCATCTTAGGCGTTTTTTCACTCATTTGGCATCTCCTAATTATGTTTTCGTCATTTTAATTAATATAGGAGGTCCGGGTTTGCACGACAACCGAGGTGAGTAATCGATATATAATTCACATGGTTTAATGCACGATTTTGTACTCAAATGCAAATGTTGTGTTATTTCACTTGTTTTGCTTGATGAATCGTACTCCATGAATATTAAATGATAGGTGGCTATATTTTTTATCTATTAATGACATCTCTGACGTCCCAGCTTACTAGGGGACAGTGCTAAAAGGCTAGCAAGGTTGATGTGTTTGATACGGGATATGCATAGACGTCTAAGCCTATCCACACTGGGGACGCCTGGTGGTATGATTTGATTTGTTACTGGGATGTGCATTATAAATTAGATTTGAAAAAGATATGAATCCTTTGGATATGAATTTATGCTTTGTCTAATTAATGTGTTTTATAAAATATGTCCATGGAAAGCGTGTGAACTATGTATCGGTTTCTCATACGAGCTTTAACTTATGATATTTTCCCACGTTTCAGGCGACGAAGAGTAGTCGAGTATGGATAGTACCTTTTTGTAAGCGTGCCTGGTGGTAGAAGACTCACGTAGATATGACGTTGCTTTAGTCTTCGTTTTGGTTTGTACTACCGTATCTGTGGGCTTTATAAGCATGTAAATGGGGAATTATCGAATTTGTAAATATTTGTTTGGTCTAGTTTGTATCTTTGTAATATAAGCACAAGCTCTGTCGGATACTTTATGTTGGGAATTAGGGTTGGCACTTGAGACTCTTTTTGGATGTATAATACAGGTTATGTTTCCGCTGCTAATTATGGTGTCCCTACTTGATCATTGCTTTTGGATGAATTTTTTTTTTTTGGTTAGATTTTTTCCTTGGTGACTGTGTCACCGGCACTTTGTTGCGCTTATGACCTTCCGGGACGGGTTCGGGGGATGACAGAGGAGTTATAGCATCATCTTGGGACATTACTTCTTTTTGGAAATAGATGATTTTGTAACTTCATGTATATCCTTATTTTTGACATTTGGAAATTGTAATAACTCCCCATATTTTCGACTACTTATGATTATGGGTATGAGTTTGGGTACTCGGATAGTGTGGACTATTGACTTAAACTTTTTCGACTTTGACTTGTCAAGAGACATGTTTTGACTATTGGACCATCCTATGTGGAAATGCTTGTAGTTATGATTTATAAAATTGAGGGCATTACAGTTTTACACTTTATATATATATATATATATACGCCACCGATCCAGTCAAGGATCCCGGATTTCCCGGATTGAAGCGTTTTGATGCTTTTAACGATTGTTTTTGGGAAATCCGAGCCGTCCAATGTGTTCAAAAGGTGTTTTCCAAGGTCCACGCGGGAAATCTTCAAAAACAAATACCGGGAAGGGCTTGATCCAAGCAGTTTTTCGCAAAAACTGTACATTTACAGTTTTGCGAAAAACCGCTTGGATCAAGCCCTTCCCGGTATTTTTTTTTGAAGATTTCCCGCGTGGACCTTGGAAAACACCTTTTGAACACATTGGACTGCTCGGATGGTCAAAAAAATATCGGGAAGGTGGAGTCCCGGATCCGGGACTCCCGAACTAGATAGTTCCTCTATATATATATATACAACAAGGATCCGGTCAGGACACCCGGACCTATCTTAGGTCCGGAATTTTCACTTCCCGGTCATTTGGCCGGGATCCAAACCGACAGTTTTATCGAAAAATGCCCGGATGAAGCCCTTCCCGGTATTTTTTTTTGCCCATTTCCCGCGCGGAACCTTAAAAAAATGCTTTAAAAACATCCAACGGTTCGGATCCCGGCCAAATGACCGGGAAGTGAAAATTCCGGACCTAAGATAGGTCCGGGTGTCCTGACCGGAACCGGACTCTATATATATATATATATCAATATTATACATATAATTATACACATGTTCACGTATATACATATACTATATATATACATACACACACTCACATTTTTTGTCAGCATATATGTACACCCATATAGATATGTATGTGTATACCTTACCAACTCCCCATTTTCCCTCTCCTCCCACCATCATACACCACCACCCACCACAACCTTTCCCACACTCCACCACAACTCTAAAAATCAGACTCTGCCCCACCCTCTCTCTGCCGTAACTACTCCAATCACCTCACTCCATCACCCCCTCACCTCCCCACATGTGTTTCTCCCATTTACACTCCAACCCAATACACCACCCTCTCCTATATGTACTAACCTAATCCGAAAATTTATCACTCTCACACTCTCCTACTGCTACTACGCTTCCCAACTTAGAAGAACAAGAGAGAAATAGGGAGCTTAGAAGTAGTGTTCCAATGGAGGATTAGGAGAGAGAATCAAAGTGGGTTTCACACACACACCATTCCACCTTACAAATCCAAATTTCAAACCTTCTTCGACCTTCTCATTAGGGATGGGCATGGGGACGGATCGGGGCCGAATAATACTATCTCCACCCCCAATCTCCAAACCCCTTCTCCATATCCATCCCCTACTCGATTCCCAACGGGACTTTATTTTCCCCACTCCAAATGGGGAACAGGGATCCCCAAGGGGACTCGGGCCGGCACAAGTAGAGGTAAAATCAAGTTACAAGTAGAGGTGTCATGTGTAAGTGTAAGTATATGTCAGCTTCAATTCAAGTTGTATCAAGTATCAACTAGATTTCTAATTTGAAAACTAAAGGAACCACAAGCAAGATAGCATATTATGGTATCCATCAATCGTAGAAAAAATTAAGTGGATCGCGTATCAGTAGGTATTTAATCGGATGAAAAGTATCATAACAAAAACACAAATTGGGTCCCGATCGACAAGCTTTCTAAACTCGATCGAGAAGAAAGTTTACACAATTGATTTCATGATCAATAGGAACAACAAAATCAACGACTCGATTGGAAAAATATTGTTTTTATTTTGCATTTTTTTGTGTTTATTTTAAAGAATGCATATGATTGATAGTTGAATAGATGTCAACCTTGTTGGGATGTATTCAAATTATAGTGATGCATTTCTTATTTAATCACATTTATTGTATTACAAAGTTCAATTATAATAAAATATTTGGAGAAAATTTAGTGTGACCCTATGTGTTTGGAGAAAAATTAGTGGGACCCAAAAGTTTCATAACTCAAGAATAGACCCCTATATTCGGGAATTCAGGGACGGGGCGGAGTGCGGCAGGGATGGATCGGGGAACGGATTCGGAGCAGATTCGGGGCAGGGACATGCCCATCCCGATCCCCAAACATTTTCAAAAAAAAATTCTCATATCCTATCCAATCTCCAAACAGTCCTTCATATTGTCAATCCGTTCGGATCGGGGATCGGATCGGATTCGAACGGGTCGGAGGAAATGGCCAACCCTACTTCTCATACATCACCCAGCTCCAAAAGTTCACCTCAATGCCACCCCGTGGCCTTTTCTCCAGTCATCTTCTCCGTTTACAAATTTTCGCCAAAAATCTCATTTTCACACTAGGACTTCGGATGAGATGTAGTATTACTTTTCTCTACCTTCCCTAAGTATATTATGATCCTACTATGTGGTTTTTAAAGTGTGACAAGGGTTGAAGTCGAAGCCAGGCGTGAGGCATCGGAAAAACCCACAACCGAATGCCCCTTGTTTTCTTTCGTTCAACCTGTGGAACATTTGAAATGACTTTGTTTTTATTACACTTGACCCTCTTTTTACTTCATGTTTTATGAAATCAACCCCATTATGTGATGTCACTGTTTAAAGCTTACATGGTTTCCTATTATGGTACACTATTGAATCAGGTTACTTTTTTTTTTTTTTTGGTATTTCATCAAAACAGAGATATTGATTAGGTTGAGTATGTATATAATGAAACTTACCCTATTAACTTGTTAAGCATTTTTTTTTTTTACCTGACATTGCAATCTAGTTATTGATTGATTTTGATCAACATGCCTAATAACCTATTAAAGTAAGATATATGATCGTGGATTATGCTAAGTATTGTAAACATTTTTTTTCTATAAGCCAAATGTAAAATATGATAACAAAATTACTTTCCTTTTATAATTCTGTATACTAGAATGACAAATGAAAATGTAATTTTCTTTTTCTTTTTTTTTTAAAACATTAGTTATATATATATATATATATATATGTATATATATATATGTACATATATACACACATTACTGTTGGATAACCAATATTATTAAGTCTTTTTTTGTAACACCCCGACTTTTATTATCAAATAAAACAATAAAATTAACATTTAGTGGGCTGCTTACTGTTAAAATTTAGGAATTATATTTTGCGCGGCTTGAAGCTTATAAGATAAAATAGAGTTTTTTTTTTTTTGTCTTTTAGAAAGAAAAGAAAAAGGAAGAAAAAGAAAGAAAGAGTATGGGATTTATTAGCTAGATGATATAACATGCATTACATCATATGGGATGATATCATGGGTTGTATTAATATCATTAGCATTAATATAGAGGATTCAAGAATCATACAGGGGATGAATTAGCCACAAGTATAAATATGATTCTTTTCCCCCCTTCACAACACACACACACATACACGGCACAGTAAGAGGAAAAAAGAAAAAAGAGAGAAAAAGGGAGACAAGGGAGGATCAGGGGAGGAGAAGAAAAATAGAAAGGAAGAGGATCACCAGGAGGTAAGTTCACCCCATCACACCTTTCCTTTTCTCACCTCACTGCCACCCGTGCACTTTTACTCCATACTCCTTCACAAAAATTCAAACCCAGCAAGTAGGAAAAAGGGTTCAAAACGGTCCGACAAAGAAAAATAATAAGAAGAAGAATAATCTTGTACCTTGAATATATTATTTCACAATAAGAATAAGACCCATACAAGCAATTTGGGATCAACTCGATTCATAAGTTCACAAAATTAATCATACATAGTCGTTCGTTGATTTAGAGCTAAAAATTAATCAAGCCTCTTACATAGCTTGTGCCTCGGCTCGGCCCCTTTTGTAGCCAAAACAAGCTCGAGCTCAAGTTGTAGGCTTCGTTTTACGATACCTCTTTTCAACTTTCTAACAATGTATACACATAGTACTGTTTTAAATACGGAACTTAAAAAAAAAGGATAAAGAAAAGAAAAGGAAAACACACGTTCGATTAGGTGCTGAAAGAGAAAATGGTGTATTCAACCAATTACTTGCCATTTTCTCAAACTACTTTGTGATTAACAAATCAGTGGAGCTAAGAGGTATTAATTTTGATAGCCGCATGAGCTGCCCCCCGAGAATGGAGTAAAATCCTAAATAGAATACAAAGCAATAAAATAAAATTCATATACATGAGTTTAGTTATGATTGTAATTTGACACCACAAATTTTAGTATTGTATTTCTAATAATTGATGTGTTATATATTCTAGGACCTGGTATGTCTCAGTAGATTTTACGGTAGATTTCAGACTCAAGAAGGTGAGTTATGAATTATCCCTGTTACATGAGGTTTTTCGCAAAAATTTATGTTCCTATTAAATTATGATTATTTATATATGAAATTCTTTTGAAACAAATACACTATGGAATTCTGATGTTTTGCTCAGTTTTGGGGGAAAAAAATAATATTATCGATACATCTGGATGATGTCCCTGAATCTGGTGGACGTTAAAGATGCCAGTGGAAACGGTGTTATAAGGGCGGAATGGAAAGGGGCACAACCAAGTGTCCAATTGAATTGATCAATTCACGTTATGCGCATTGGGGGTCGCTCCCTCACAGCTGGCACAGAAATCGTCAGATGGTATATCGGAGTATATGTTTACGACATGTTATGTTATATACAAGCTTGTTTACGAATTTTGGTTACAGTTGAAGTAATGAAAAACTGATCATGCCATGATTTTGGTTATAGCTTCATTGACAAAAGTATTTTTTTTTTTAAATCCCATGGTAGATTATGTAACTCCGATAATTCATAATCTCATACAAGCAGTGGCTTACGTTGTTGCAATCTTGCCTTTTCAAGTAATTGGAAATAGAAGGACGGGCCGAGTACCTATACTATTAAGCTTGTGGTCACGTATTGAATAAGAAAAAAAAATGTAACCCACTTTGTCGTTAGCATAATGAATAAAGGACTCTAATAATTTATTGTAGCTTCCGCATATGTTAAGTTATTTTTTTTTAAAAACGGTGACGATAGAAGCCTTTGGCGAGACAGACTCACTGGCCGGTCACGATGATCAAATCCGCTGAATTTGGGTAGTGACATTTTAGATATTAAAATTTATAAGATCCAGTTGATAACTTTGGGTTTTTATAAAAGAAAATGTCGTCACACTATGAACCCTGACTTTTTATTATGAAAGTTAAATGTTGTGAAATTTTAAAGTACTCGCAAGCGCACGAATCGGATTGAAGTATAGCAATGCAAGTGCGAGGTCGAACCCACAGGGACTTGTGATTTTTTTGTAGGAAAACTAAATAAATTTAAACTAATTAAACCCTAACCTAGTTCCAAAATCTGTGGTTGATTTTAAAACTAAAAATTAAACAAGCAATAAATAAAATTGAAATTGAACGAAACTGATAAAGGGAAAGTGACTAAGGTATCGGAATCCACACTCATGTATTCATAGCAACTACTCACAACCTCTTATTTATTTTCCTACTCTTCTTCACAGTAATCTGGTGGCTAAACTCTATTACCGTGGAAAATGTCATTGTTAAGACCATTTAGAAAAACAACTTATGTACGCTCCTCCTCGCCGTAACGTTCAAGACCGAAAAATCATATGTATCCGTTTAAAAACAAATCACAAAAGATATCCAGTACTTGAAATCAAAACTTGCATAACAGGGCTTAATAATTAGCTAGCAATCTCAAATCATGGAAAAAACATGATTGAATCCATATCCAAAATTACTAAATTAATTAATATGAGATTGGAGCGATTATTCGATTAAATCAAACATTCGGAAAATAAATAATGAGTATGTAAATAATTACTACAAAATATGAAGTTTCATCCTCAACCTTAATCTAGAAATCTAGCTGCTCATAGATGAAAACAAATCAAGCATTCCACTAGAATTCATAAATAATAGAGCTTACAAATATTTCTTTGCTCTTGTTCACGACCTTAGCAGCAGCCGCGGTCGAATGATACGTGAAATCCCAGCCGAGCTCCCCCCATTTTGGCCAAAAACCTAATGCCCACAAATGGCCGTATCTCCTCTTTCAAAAGGAAGAGAATAATTTTCCTAATTCTATTCTAATTTTGGCTCACTAATAAAGCCAACAAATCTTCTATTGATCTCCACGTTGCATGAGTTTCTCATGGCAAGCCAAAATCCAATTCTCAGCCAATGAATGAGTTTGACTCTATGTAGACACCCCAATTTTGAACCCGAGATACGCTTGTGCATCTCCGATGATGAAATGGATCAATCATAATTACCTGGAACTTGAGAGAATGACTTGAATTTGATCAAAACCAACCAAGCACCACCCAAACAATCAAAATGTGCCAAACCAACCCAAGCACTGCCAAATCAAGTCAAGCCAGCAAACTACCATCCATAGCCTTGAGCGCTCAAGCCCATGGCTTTGAGCGCTCAAACCCCTGAGGAGCACCTTGAGCGCTCAACTCCCGTCCAGTCAGCAACTTGCAGAGTATCTCATCATGAGATTTCCTGCATGGGAGCGTCTGTGGTTGATCTTACACTCCACCAACTCCAAAAATACACCAAAAATACTCTCAAATACCTAAACCCACTTCCTCTCTCTCCTCTCTTCTCTCCCACTCACTCTATAAAAGCCACCCACTACCCCTGGTTTTGGGGACGAGCTCTGATACTCCTCACCTTTGTTTTCCACCAGAAAACCACTCCTCTCTCTCTCTCTCTACAAAACCATTCTTTTACCATCAAAACCACCTACAATGTCATCGATCAAACCCAGAAATTCGACCCTTGATCATTGATCAACCACCTACATTGTTCAATTCGTCCAGAATACAAGCCAAAAACATCCATAATCAACCTCTCAAAGCCCAGAATCAAGCTCAAATTACAAACATCTTCCAAAAGGTAGTAAAAACATGTGATGAACTCACTGTTTTGATCCTTCTGAGGAAGGCTAGTGAGTTTAAGCAAGTTCTCTATACTTGCATTGAACTCACAAAGGCCTGAAAGTTGCTTAAAAACCTTTTTCAAGTCTGCAGTTACAGCAGGTTTGAGCGCTCAAGCCTCTGGCCTTGAGCGCTCAAGCCCAGTTCTGAACAGGCCACTGTTTTGCTAGCTTCTGAGCTTTCTTTTGATTTTGATTATTATTTAAGAGTTAATTGCGTTCATGTAGCTTTCAAAACAGTTTATTTCCACACCAAAACTACATGCATGAATGCAAATTAACCATTTTATAGTGATCTAACATCAAAAACTTCAAATTTCTCATATTTGACTGCAAAATAGTGGCTGCCTGTCCTTTTGAAACTTTATTTTATGTCTTTGGTGGTCTTGAGGAAGTATTGAAATCAGTTTAAAGGTCAAAAAGTAGAAAGCCATGTTATGGCTTGAGCGCTCAAGGTCAGATCTTTGAGCGCTCAAGCTGTTCTTGGTTTATTTGCAGTTTTCCAGCAATTCTGATGATGACTTATGATTTAATTCCTTGTTGGTGTCATCAGTGTAGTATTTGTGATCTGAATCCCTCTCTCTTGCAGAATTGGTTTGAGCGCTCAATCCATGAGCCTTGAGCGCTCAAGCTGGTTCTAAAGCAAGTTTGTTTTAAGCATTTTCTGGTGATTTCTAAAGAGAGGTGATACTTGTGTGATGTTTCTGTAGTGGTTTGAGGTCTTAAAGTATCATCAAATGTTAAAAACCAGCAAGGAAAATGTTCGGGTGGAATGAGGGTTGAGCGCTCAAGTCATCACCCTTGAGCGCTCAATCCCCATTCTGGAATCCAGGTTGCAAATAGTTTGATAAGTCTCATGTTTATAATTTCTTGAGTTATTATACGATTTCTGTTGTAATTTATCTCTGTGAACATTTGTAGTTTCATGTTCATCATCCATGTAGATCGCGCGCACAAGCATCCACAGTAAAATCGCATCTCTTGCATATTTTGTTATTATGTGATTCCCGTCCCCGATTCCTATTTATGTGAATAAATTAAAATTCAAACATTTTTAAAATCCCACAAAATATCAAGTAGAGACCGGTTCACGGACCGGGCGAGAGGGGTGCCGTAAAACCCTTCCCCTCTCGTAACCAAACCCCCGAATCCGAGAAATCTTTGGTTCCGTCAGGACTAGTAAAATCTTTTTCTATGGGCAACGAGTCATATTTTTATCGGTTTCTCGGGTTCGGACCTCAAATCCGGGTGGCGACTCTAACAATCGCAATCTTTTTCGAGCAATCTCGGTGGGCCGTCCACAAGCTGGCGACTCTGCTGGGGATCTTGGTTAATATATATTTTATTTAATTACACTTGTGCAATTTTTGTTGCACTTGTGTAATTTTATTGAAATATGTGTTAATTAAAGCGGGTTTAATTCGAAAAATATTTTGTGGGATTTTTCAAATGTTTGAAATTTAATTTTTTGCATTACATTTGCATTGTTCTTAACCCCGCTGGTGTGTTTTGGCAATCCTGCCCGGCTTGCCGGTGACAGGGAATCCCGAAATGCCCAGCAGCTCTCGACCGTGATAAATCACATTGTCACTATCGTTTTTAACGGTAGGAGACAATTTTGATTTTGAGTCCGGGGTACCCTCAGTGACCAAAACCGGCCTTTGCATATAGTTAACCATAGAACCCCACGTTTAGCAATCCACCTGTGTGTTAGGTTTACGTGCTCCATTTTGTTACATGCTATGTGTTACCGCTTTTTCTCGCCATGCCATATTGCATTCATACATTCGCATTGTATATAGTCACTGTGAGCGTTGTTTGTATAGGTTTTCTGTGTACACATCCCATTTGGTTTTAATGCCTTTACAGTTAGTAGAAGGTTGCCTTGGCCCGATGATGAATCGTGCATTCCATATGCGCGTTGTTTTTGCGAGATAGCCTTTAGGACGGCCGGACGTGGGAAAATTTGGATCATCGAATTCCTAAACACTGATCTAAACAGGTTTAAGGGACCTTGGCCCGAGGAGGGTCAATCGCCCTTAGGCATCTGATCTTAGATCATTGTCGGAAGTTGTATGGACCAGGATTTCCCAAATCCGACCATCCGATATTAAGGACTTATTACTCAAAAAAATAAAACTTGAGGATTGAGGCAATCTTCCAAAGCTGTCAATTTTTAGTCTAGGAGACTTAAAATCCACGGAGTTTGAGATACCTCCGATGTTGGTCGTGCCCGAACGGCCACCGTGATTTGGACTAGCCTTAAGATCATTGATATCTGGATTACAACATCCAAATTGCTTTGTCTCGGATGATCAAGAAAAGTGATTGGCTCTGATTCCAACAAAGTTTGGAGTTTAACCTGCCGAGTAATGGTCTACCCGGGGTGTTGGAAAATCTTCTGTGCAATGATCTTAAGTGAGATTCAGATCCGGTAGACTAACCCTAAGATTGTACATGTAGTCTAGGAGACTTAAAATCCACGGAGTTTGAGATACCTCCGGTGTTGGTCGTGCCCGAACGGCCACCCGTGTTTCGGACTAGCCTTAGAATCAATTGTAACTGGATGGCAACATCTCATTGCTTTGTCTCGGATGGTTAAGAAAAGTGCTACGGCGTCAACATTTAGGCTTAGGTTGAAACGCCGTACTCACCGAGTAATGACTTACCCGTGGTGTTGATACAATCTGCTGTGCAAACGATTCTAAGTGAGTTCCGAAACCGGTAGACTAATTCCTAAGGCTAGAAATAAGACTAACTCCGTGAGTTAAGTTGTGGCGAAATGATAGTGAGCATTCATTCATTTTGTGCATAGTAGACACATCGAGTACACATCTGAGTCCGGTTTTTGCTTTATAATCAGTTCTTGAATCATTGGGCCTGCAAAGAAGAAGAAGACCTTACCTGTTTGGACTCGACCTCCTGGACAAAGATTGTCTAGATCTTTATCACCAAAGGCCGAGACAAGTATGGCAGAAGAACAGGGACAAGACCCCCCAAATGAGTTTGAACGACTGAGGAAGGAAATGCATGATGAGAGGGTCCGAAATGACACCCGAATCGCTCAACTGATGGCGATTATGGTAAACATCCAGGGTCGACTTCCCCCACCACAGCAGCGAGTACATGATGATGAAGCTCGGGATCAGGAGATTCCCAATGATGAACATCCGGAACAGCCTCCTCCCCCTGAAAATCCTCAGCTGGCTGAAATGCTAGCTAAAATACTTAAGCTGGAAGAATCTGTGGCTAAAAGTGAAAAGCGAGCCATTACCGGCTTTGACATGAACAAACTCTGCATCTTCCCAGGCGCAAAGCTTCCCAAGAGGTTCAAGCATGTAGACTTCGAGAAGTTTGACGGGACTGGGGACCCGAGAGGACACATTCAGGCATATGTAAGCTCCCTCTCGTTACAAGAAGTTGATGAGCCTGCCATGGCACAAATGTTTCATGAAACTCTCACAGGACCTGCACTCCAGTGGCTCTTATCCCTTGACATTTCAAAGAGACAAACTTGGGAAGAGATGGTGGCTGCTTTCATTAAGCAGTATGAGTATAATGTTCAACTCAAAGTCACCACTCGAGAGCTTGAAAGCATCAAGATGAAGGAAAGGGAATCTTTCGCAGATTTTGTGAAAAGATGGAGAGCAAAGGCCGCGCAAATGACTGATCGTCCCAGTGACAAGGACCAGATGCGCATCATAACCAAGAACCTTCAACCTGATTTGGCTCAGTACATGGTCATGGCCCAAGCACATAACTTTGAAACCTACTTTGAGATGGGTCTGTCGATTGAAGAAGCTTTACAAAGCCGGATGCTGAAGAAAGTAGACTCATTCCCCAAACCAAAGCGAAACTACATTGGGAACACATCTTCCCTGTATGCAAACCCCAGTTACACAGTCGGTACCTCATCCAACACCATGAATCACCAATCCCATAAAGCCGAACCCATAAACGCCATCTTATCTCAACCAATCCAATCAATTCAACCGCCGCAAAATCAAAGAGGACGGCGTATCTTCACCCCTCTTCCCCTACCTTTACCTGTTGTTTTCGAACGACTCGTACAACAGGGAAAAATCAAACCTCTTCAGCCAACTCCACCTCCACAAAATCCCCCGCCAACATATAACCCAAACGCCTTCTGTATATTTCACCAGACACCCGGTCATCCCACTGAAAGATGCCAGCGCCTGCGTCATGAGATTCAAGATCTCATTGACAACAAACAAATCCGAGATCCCACTGAAAAGCCCAATATCCTCACAAACCCTCTGCCAACCCACAAAAGGAATGCTGACATAGGTCAAATTACCTTTAGCTCCACTCCAAGATCCACTCCGTTTGACCCAAGCCAGTTCATCCTACCCGAAACAGACCCCAAGCCCGTTGTGCCAATACTTGTTGAGCACGAGGTATGCTTTCTAGACATCCACTTGGACCCCACTGTGTGGCAAGAATGGGGTGATTTGATAATGGTTATGGAAGCTCGGGAGTATGAGCAGATGGTGGCCAACAACGTGGCAAATGAAGAAGTTTGGCCGCATAATGAACAGCTTAATGAAGGACTTCCATTTGGTGCAATGATTAACCTACTTTGGGATCCGATGTTTGAGGATCCACTGGATGGATTTGCGCTTCCCAACCTATTTGAACCATTGCCTATGCTACAAGATCAACAACCTGTGGAAGAAGGACAAGGACAAAATTGGCAAGAAGAGAATGGGGCACCCGATGGTGCACAAGAAGATGAATGGGACCCCACACCTAATGAATGGCAGCTCATGGACCCTAACGACCCTCTGGATGGATCCACACTTCCCATGTTCTTCGAAGAAGCATATTTTCCAATGCCACCACTATGGGAGGGACGCCCTGATTTTTCCATGATGAGTGAGTACGCAATAAATCGAATGACGGAAGGGATAGAGTTCACACCTTATGACTACATAGTTGATGAAAACCTTCCGGTACCCCGAGTGCAAGTCCCGGAGGACTGCAACATCATGGTTTTAAATGGAGGTCTACCCGATGTTTGGGGACAGCAAATGGAAGAAAATGTTGTAGCAAATATGTGGGCCAATCAGAATGAAGGCATAGCACCGCTGTGGGTCGGAAACAATGAGGTTTGGGCTGTTAACGAGGCCGCCATGGAAAATGGAGATGTTTGGAGTGAAGCAACTGTGGAAGGAATTACCAAGGGTTTGGAAGGAGCCAGTATTGCAAAGGGAAAGAGAAAGGCGGAAGGGGATCTTGTCGATTTCTACACGGACTACACAGATTTATGGGGGGATGACATCGACTCGGTTCTTCATCTTCTTCGGAGTGGTCGGTTTTATCAACCACCTCAGAGATTCACCGGAAACACTTCCAACCCACCACCAAATACTACAAGCCAGCTACCATTCAACCTAGCTCCACAAAACAACCCAGCTCCACAAAATAACCTAACTCCACAAAATAACCTAGCCACACCAAACAACCTTAGTGACCCAATCGCTAACCCAGCTGATTTCCAAAATCTCTTTAACCCAACAACCAACCAATCCCAAGCTACCTCTACGGCCAACAGTCGTGTTCCCCGTCCGAAACCTCCACCAACCAATGAAGAAAATCCCATTCAGAAACAACTTGAGAAAACCCCAGCCGCTCTTACCATTTGGGGATTGCTTATGAGCTCCAGTGAGCATCGTCAGAAACTCGCTCAAACATTATCTTGCATGGAAATTGCGCCTGATATCACCCCTGAGGCCATGATGGCCGCCATTATCACCAAGCCTACCATTGCCACTAAGCCGACTAAACATGTTGTAACCTTTACCGAAGCTGACCTGCCGCTTGAGGGAACTGACCACAATAAGCCTTTGCATGTCACCATGAAGTGCATGGGGAAATGGATCCCGATTGTGTTGATAGACAATGGGTCAGCACTCAATGTATGTCCTCTTCGAACGGCTTTATGTTTGGGACTTAAACCAAAGGATTTCACGCCATCTAGTCTCACTGTTCGGGCTTATGATAACACCCGTCGCAATGTACTTGGGACTGTTGAAATGGAGATTGCTGCAGAGGGGTTTAAATCAACAGTTGAGTTTCATGTGCTTGAGATTCCAGCTTCGTTCAATTTGTTGTTGGGACGTCCTTGGATGCATCGATCTGATATCATGGCAGTTCCATCCACCTTGCATCAAAAGGTTTTGCTTGGTTTGGAAGGTGGGACAGTTGCTCTCTACGGGGACACAGGTATTCGCCCTCATGCTGAAGACAATGCTCCCTTGTTAGAAATTATGCATGATGAGAATGATGTTCAGCTTGGGGGCTTTGCTTTCGATACGTCCGGTGGTGTGTTTACGCTTCGTATTGATGATGATTTTTCAATCAGCACCACAGCTCTCGAGATGATGAGAAGAATGTCTTATCTGCCAGGCACGGGCTTGGGACGAACTCACCAGGGGGTGGCTCAGTTTCCAGAATTCCCTTCTCAGCGAGGCCGTTTCGGGTTGGGATACGAACCTACACTGAAAGAGATGCAAAGGGGAAAGACCAATGGAGCGAGTAGCAGTGCAAACCGTCGGATTCGCTTTGTTGGAGAAGGGTCGAATGCACCCTATCGCGGCCAGCCTGAGCCGTTTGTAAATGAAATAAGTGGAAAGGTGCACCCTGGGTTCGAAATCTTTGCTAACGATGCTTGGGACAGCGAAGATGAACATAAAAAGGTCGAGAAATTGGTGAAAGACCTTAAAGCAGATTGGATGGAGGCTTTGGATGGTGGGGTCTTGATGTCAATGTTCGACGAGGTCAGTCTGACAGGTAAGGATGAAGAAGAGCCAGCTGTGATGATGCTCGGACAGGAGGCCCTCGATGATCCCAGTGTGCTGATAGTGGATGCAGTCGGTGAATACAAGAATTGCACTTTCACTCCTGTTGTAAAATTTACTAATGCATTCATTAAGTTAGAGTTCGAGTCTGAGTCAGGGTTTGAATTTGGCTGTGAGTCGGAGTTTGTGCCTCTTGGCCCTCCACGTCGTCATTTCTATTTCGAGTTTGAGTCTGATGCCATGTACTGTGCCCCAGAGGGCTTTGTTAATGAAATAAATGGTGATTTCGCTTACTTTGCTGTTCCCGAAATAAATTGTGTTGACCCCGACAATGATGAGACTGAGTTTGAGGGAGAAATACCCAAAGAACTCAAGTCTCTAATCGAAAGGGAAAATGAAAGGCATGCTCAGCCAATAAAAGAAGAAGTTATTTCAGTTAAATTGAGGGATGAGGAGAATCCTCGCATGGTTCAAATCGGTTCCGGGCTATCTACTGAGGAACAAGAATTACTCGTCAATTTACTCAAAGAATTTGAAGATGTCTTTGCTTGGTCCCACGCAGATATGCCCGGAATCGATCCTGAAATTGTGCAACATCGAATTCCCCTGTATCCTGATGCAAAACCGGTAAAACAGAAATTGAGAAAAATCAGGCCAGATTGGGTTGAAAAAGTCAAAGAGGAAGTCACCAAGCAATTCAATGCCGGCTTTTTGATGGTAACTGAATATCCACAGTGGGTTGCAAATATTGTGCCGGTACCCAAGAAAGATGGAAAAGTCAGGGTATGTGTAGATTTCAGGGATTTAAACAAGGCCAGTCCGAAAGACGATTTTCCCTTACCGCACATTGATGTATTGGTAGACAACACGGCAGGACACGCGCTGCTATCATTTATGGATGGTTTTTCGGGATACAATCAGATTTTGATGGCACCAGAAGATCGAGAGAAAACAACCTTCACCACTGAATGGGGGACGTTCTGTTATCGGGTCATGCCGTTTGGATTAAAAAACGCGGGGTCGACTTACCAACGGGCTGCAACAACTTTGTTGCATGATATGATGCATAGAGAAGTTGAGGTATATGTGGATGACATGATTGTAAAAGCCAAGGAAAGAGAAGGACATCTCCCGGCGTTACGCAAGTTCTTTGAAAGGATACGGAAGTATCGGATGCGTCTCAATCCACAGAAGTGCACATTTGGGGTCACTGCAGGGAAAATGTTGGGGTTTATGATCACTACCCGAGGGATTGAAGTTGATCCAACGAAGATCAAGGCGATATTAGAAATGGAGCCACCAAAGACAGAAAAAGAGGTTCGAAGTTTTCTTGGGAAAATTCAATTCATCAGCAGATTCATCGCCAAGTTGACTTCAACTTGCGAGCCGATGTTTCATTTGCTCAAGAAAGGAGTGCTGTTCAAGTGGGATGGCAGGTGCCAAAAAGCCTTCGAATCAATTCGGCAGTATCTTCAAAGTCCCCCAGTATTGATGCCACCGACACCTGGAAAGCCGCTGATTCTGTATTTATCGGTAACACAGTCTGCAATGGGTTGCATGTTGGCACAGGAAGGTGAAGCAGGTATGGAGAAGGCAGTGTATTATTTAAGTAAGAAAATGGTCGGAGCCGAAGAAAGATACACCCCTTTGGAGAAGACATGTTGGGCTCTTGTATGGGCCTCTAAAAAGCTTAGGCATTACATGTTAGCTTATTCGGTAGTGTTGATTTCTCGGATGGACCCTCTCAAATATCTGTTCGAGAAACCGGCACTCACTGGAAAGTTGGCACGGTGGTTGCTCTTATTGGCCGAGTTTGAACTCAAGTATGTAACGCGAAAATCGGTGAAAGGCAGGGCTGTGGCAGAATTCTTGGCAGATCATCCAATTGAAGGACCAGAAGATACGGAATTCCAATTTCCCGACGAACACGTTATGACAGTAACAGAGGATGTTTGGAAATTGTACTTCGATGGAGCTGCAAATCAGAGAGGATTCGGGATCGGCATACTATTGGTCTCACCAGAAGGGCCGCACATTCCCCTATCTTTCAAATTAAATTTCGAAGTTACCAATAATCAAGCAGAGTATGAAGCGTGCATTGTTGGAATGGAGGCTGCTTTTGAAATTGGGGTTAAGAAGTTGGAAGTGGTCGGAGATTCGAATCTGGTAGTTTCTCAAGCCAATGGTGATTGGAAAGTGCGAGAGGAAAAGTTGAAACCGTACCACAAAGACCTCGATGACCTGATCCATCGATTCGAGCAAGTTACTTTTACACATATCCCGAGAATGAAGAACCAGTTTGCTGACGCTCTTGCAACTTTGGCATCCATGGTAGAATTGCCCGTGGGAGTGAGAATGAGACCAATCATGATTGAGCAAAGGAATAGGCCAGCATACGAGTATGTGATGAATATTGGCGAAATTGACGATGGCCTGCCTTGGTACCATGATATCTGGAATTTGGTTGAGAAAGGAGAATATCCAGAAGGAGCAAACAAGAAAGATCGAATAGCATTACAAAGGTTAGCTTCACAATACATCCTCTGCGGTGGAAGGTTATACAAAAGGTCGTATTGTGGCATGCATAAGTTGTGCATCTATGGTGATGACACGAAAAGGGTGATGGAGGAAATTCACGAAGGAATCTGCGGTCCTCACATGAGTGGATTAATGATGGCAAAGAAGATTCTGAGACAGGGGTATTTCTGGTCAACCTTGGAAACAGATTGCGTGCAGTATGTGCGGAGATGCCATAAGTGTCAGGTCCACGCTAACCTCATGCATGTGCCACCATCTGAACTTCATACAATGGCAACGCCTTGGCCTTTCTCAGTATGGGGGATAGATGTGATTGGGAAAATCACGCCACCAGCATTGAACGGACACAAGTTTATATTGGTGGCAATTGATTATTTCACGAAGTGGGTAGAGTCGGCCTCTTACGCTACATTGACCGCAGTACAAGTGGCTCATTTCATTAAGCAAAACATCATCTACCGGTATGGGGTTCCTAATGCCTTCGTGTCAGACAATGGTGTGCATTTCAAAGGAAGAGCAGCAGAGGTGCTTGAGGAATTCAATGTTCAGGTTCACAAGTCAACAGTATACAGACCACAAACCAATGGGGCAGTAGAAGCAGCAAACAAGTCAATCAAGAACATCTTGGAGAAAACCATCGAGTCATCCAGGGATTGGCATGAGAAGCTACCATTAGCATTATGGGGGTACCGCACTTCGATCCGAACTCCAACAGGGGCAACGCCCTATTCACTGGTTTATGGAATGGAAGCAGTACTTCCTATTGAGCTCGAAGTACCATCCCTGAGGGTGATGATAGAAAGTGAGATTAATGAAGCCGATTGGTTGAGCGACAGGTTCGCAGAGCTAATGTTGTTTGATGAAAGGAGGTTGCGGGCATTGTATCATATTCAGGGATATCAGAGAAGAATTGCCCGCGCATTCAACAAAAAGGTGAAGTCCAGGGATCTGATTGAAGGGGATATGGTGGTGAAGGAAATTCGGGCACCGATATTCGATCCGCGGGGAAAATTCAGGCCAAAATGGGCAGGACCATACATCATCAAGACTATCCTCGATGGTGGAGCAGCAGTGATCCTTGATTTGGATGGTAACGAGTTCAGCAATCTTGTCAACTTGGACCAACTCAAGCGATATTACCCCTGAGAGATGCTCGTTGGGCAGAAAATCGCAAGGGCGAACCGACCCAAGCAAAAATTAGAGCAAGCCTGCTAGTCTGAAAACCCACACTGGGCAGTCTAGGCAAAATTCAAGGCGAAAATTCAAAAGAAGCTCGCTGGACCGAAAACCTGAAAAGGCGGTGCCAGGCAAAACTTAGAGCACAAAAAGGAGAGTGTTAATACCCGAGTGAACCCTTCCCTGAACTACGCCATGACCTGATTCCTTGAAAAAGGATACGTAGGCAACCCTATCTTGGGGTTCGGTCTAAATCTGATGAGTTGGCCCGCAGTTTTGCGATATTCGAAGGAGATAGCATATGGAACTAGATGAACCAAGAGGGGGAAACCCTTCATTGTTCAATTTTATTCAAATCACTTCTTCGATTACATAACCTGAGCATAAAAACCTATAAAAAAAAAAAAAAAAAAAAAAAAAACACCATTTATTTTGGGAAACAGCCTAGTGGGTCGGAAAGAAAGTTGCGCTAATTTCTTCAGCGTATGGCCCTCATCTGCATCCTCATCCAATCTCTATAGTGTCCATTCAAATGAATAGTTGGGTAGGGATCAGGAGCCCAAACAACCCTGTGCCTCCAAGAAGAACGATAGCGCTCAAGAACGGAATGTTTGAATGTGGGAAGGACGAAAGTAGCAGGAACTGTATACTCCACTTCTTGGCGAATGCAGTATTGACGGAGAATGCGTTGTGGGAAATAATACGCATAACCCCGCAGTCCCGCTAAAATCACCCAGGTGTCTCCCATGTGATTGGCCGTCATGTCTGGCAAAGACAACCAATGGCACCTCCAAGTGATGTGATCCTCTTCCAGTGACCTGAAGAAGTCAACCCATTCATCTTCATCAGGCTCGTCATGCACAAATGGCCTACTCACCCAAGTCCGGGGCTCGTAAACCCAATCACCTGTCGGCTCCCTCAAAAGCCCAACCTTGTCACACAGCCATATCTACAAAACCAAAACACCCAAGTCAAAGTCAAAACCAAAGCCGAACAGCCAAAAATCCCCCAAAATTCCCAAAAATCCAAAGCATCCAAACCAAATAAACCAAACCTGAAGCAAAAGCGGACTCCCAGCAAATGTATCTGTTCTCCCAGCCTTAACCGCATCCAAGCCCATGATTGTTTCAGCCAAAATCAAAGGAACCACATCCCGCCGCTGTTCGATCTGAGCAGCAACACCGACAATGGCAGAACTGGGATGGCCATCACCGGGGACCAACAAGTATAATGCCAAGAGGCACATGCAAAGTGCAAACATGCGCCTGTTCTGAATGGTAAAATCTAAAAGATCGCCTGTTGGGCTGTAATCCGCAAAAAGACGGAGGATGTTGAGAGTCTCGTTGCGAATCAAAAAGCGCGCAGCACCATTCCCAAGACCAAGCTTCCTGCTGAGAATGCTGGCATAATTTTGACGGATGGGCGGTATGACGGGATCGGCGAAAGCATTACCGCCAAGATATGCTTGAAATTCTTCGACGGTCGGGCAAAGTTCTTGCATGCCGAAGCGGAACACATGGAGCTCTGAATCCCAACAGCGGACGGCGGCACGTAAGATGTCCAGGCGAATAGGAAAAGTGTGGAGGTGGCGAAGGGCATTAAGGCCAAGACCCCGAAAGTTGAACCAATCGATGTTTTCAAGGCTAGCAATCCAAGTGTTGATAACGGAAGGGTCAAGGGTGGCCATGGAAAAACAATAGAAGATTGATGAAGAAATATGTGGAGTAAGAAATGAGAATTGATGAAATGGTGTGTGGGAAAAGCTTGATCATGAATGGTATTTATAGGGGACTTGTGAGGAACCTTACAAATTTGCCATGCAACATTGGAAATCAAAGATTACATTTTCAAGATGGTCAATTGCATGTTTTCAAAGTATTTGTGTTTGAAAATTTGAAAGTGCATTGGAAATGCATGGCATTTGTGGGGAAAATGTGAAAAGACCTTGGGAAGGTGATGTTCAAAGCTTGAAAGGTGTTATAGCAGAGCAACAAGACATTTGGGGCAGAGGAAACCATGCAAAAGAGTCCAAAAATGCATTGGGAAGCAATACCACAAACCAGCCCAGCACAGGCATTGAGCGCTCAAAGCCAGAGAGTTGAGCGCTCAACTTCCCCCAGACCACCTTGAGCGCTCAAGGTAGTGAGCTTGAGCGCTCAAGCCCCATTGAGCGCTCAAGGCCTGCAGAAACTGCAGCAGACAGCAGCAGCTGCATTTTGGCCTGTTTGATGCCAGAAACCTCTTCCAAGCTTCTTAAACCTCATTTAACACCCAAGCCAAGTTTCAATGAGCATTCGTGACTTCACGGAACGTCCCGTACCCCGAGTTATCAAGCCGATACGTGTACGGATACGAGATACAAGCTTAAAATGGCCATTCAAATGTTCAAATCCATTTCCAAGTCTTGCTAGCTATATCCAATCATCAAGACACGTGTCGGAAGGCACTTATGACTTGTCGGAACATATCCCGGGGCAATTCTTCAAAGATTCAAGGTTTTGAGGTCCCAACGGCTTATTCAAGCAATGAAATGGCGGCCATCACCATGTCGAAAATGGTTTTAGAAGTTTTCTTGATGAATGGTCACGATCCCAGGGGCATTTATGTCATTGTTGACTTGGTCAAGGTGGTAACATGGCAATTCATTACATACAAAGAGGCTCATGAAGCATTTTACTTTCAAATTTGCCTTATGAACATCAAATTCCGTTCTAAGGTCACTTTGTATAGATTGTTATTGATTGCTTATATGCGGGAAGTGTGTCAAGTTGTGCGGCATGTAAATACATCTTCCGGTTGTACATGAAATTCAAATAATCATGTTTCGTCCAAATTCTCGAACATGTTAGCTTTTCTTAAAGGTTGAATTTTAAAACTTTATACTCGGATGTTTGAATTCAAGAGTTTGGTGGATAAATCGCGTACATTCTACAACAGGTTCGTTCGTTTGTACATCAAAACAGCAAGTAATACAACGAACAATGAAAGTGCAAATCATGTGCATAAACTGAACTAAATCCATGCAAGGCAAAACATCGAGTTTGTGCAGGGCACACAACGCCCAATAAAGAAATCCGCAACTGGGGCACGCAGGCCCAATCCATCTATCTACTGGGGCACGCAGGCCCAACCAAAAAGAAAAGATAAAAAGCAAAAACAAGACTCTAAGCTACTCTATATCTACTGTGTACTACTCCGCCTCATCCATCGTCTCGTCCGAGCTCTCAGTCTCGTCCCCCTGTCGCTGCTCCAGTCGCTCCTGCCGGGAAGAGGGATAGTTAGCGTCATCAACGCTATCATCGCTCGAGCTCGTGGTCTCAACTATCCCCCCAGGTGCTACCTCCACCCTCTGACGGGTTGATCTCCGTGGCCTCACCTCCGCGGGCTTTGAACGCCCAAGCCGCACAGTTGTGTCTCCAGGACCATCAGCTCCGTCATGTGTCCTCTTTCTGATCACGGGCGGCTGCAACATCAAGCAAACAAGGAAAAGAATCAGCACATGGTATAGTCAAGAAATTGAAAGCACAAGGAAGGTAAATTGCATACCGGTGCGACTCTCAGTCGAGACGGACCAGGAGCAGCAGGAGGTACTGGCTCGCCCTCCCGGCGGATAGTGACCTCCTCTCCAGCTATAAGGCGGTGAATCAGAACGCGCAGTCCTCGGTTCTGCTCATGCAAAGTTTGTACCGCCTCCTGTGAAACCTGCAAGCAAATCAAAATTTGAGTCATCAGTACATTTGGGCATTCATAATCGAAGTTTGCAAATTTGAAAGAATAAAGCGTTTCTTACCGGTGCCGAAAGCCGCGGGAAGTCTACCGGTGGCCTCGGGATGTCTATGTCCCCTATCTCACCCCCGGCAGAGGTGACGCGCACCCACCACCTAGCCCCCGCTATCTCCTGAGATGAGGTACCAGTACCCTCACCTCCTGCTACCCCGCCAGCTGAGGCACGCGCCTTCGCGGCCTTCTCCCTCTCCATCCTCTCCATCCACTCCGCCGCTCTCAAGGGACCGGCCAGGTACCGGCTCCGGTAGTCAATATAGCTCAAAGCAGGGCACAGATACTGGCGCAAGTTCAGGTCGGGCGTCGTGTAGCGCTCAATCTCCGCCAGCGTATATCGAGACGTCATCAGCACCCGCGGAGGGAGGCGTCCTGGCACCTGTGGTTTATCGGCCCGTATCGACTGGCGCAGCACCCTGTCACCAAGGTACCAGAACCAGCCGTACTGGCACTCAAGTAGGACCCTCCCTCTCGTGAGCTCCCTGCTCCGAGCCAGGTAAGGCTCGTCAATGGCATCCCATACTTCCCAGCGAACCTGCAAGAGTTGTTAAGAGCATCAGTAATCGAATGTGAAATAGATCAAAAGCAAATTGAATACACGAGACAGAGTTCGATATCTACCAGAGAAGCAGCAAGTCTGTCAAGTGAAGCACGGAGAACGTGGATGTTTCCCCGTGCTGTGCCGCCGTAGCGGAAGCCTTCACCCCAGCACAATGCCCGGGGGATGACGTTCGGATCCTGGTGCCGTGTCTCAGGGGGGTGTAACCCCAACACCTCGTAAGCCCAGAGCTGCAATGAAAACAACGAATCAGTCAGTCAGTGTGAACTTTGGTAATCAAGTGCGAGTATCGAAATGCATGCAATTAAATTTGAAACTAAGAGTTTTGAGTTTTACCTCCCAGACGCTCCATAGTCCTGAAATGCCCGTCCCTTTCCGTCTCGAGACGGCATTCATGAACGCGTAGCAGCTTCCCAGCGCTGCCCCACCCCAGTCATATCTCGCCGCCCTGGCGAAATCTCTCAACCCTCCGAGATAGGAGAGGTGCACCCTGTTACGCCTGTTTGGGTACAGTGATGCCCCAAACAAGTATAACAAGTAGCACCTCGCCTTCTGTGCTGCATCCTCCTCATCGGCCGCTCGCCCAATCCCTTCGTCTTGAATTGGCCATATGTGGCCGTCTCCCCCTCCTTGTTGGGCACGAAACCCAAGAACCACCTCAGCGCTGCATCATCCCTGCCAATCCCCGAGTCAAATGGGATCGGGTCTCCTCCTACCTGCAGTCCCGTGATCGCCGAGAAGTCCAGCGGCGTCATCGTCGCCTCTCCGAAGGTAAGGTGAAAAGAACTCGTAGAGTCCCTCCACCTCTCGGCCAGTGCTGTCACCACAGCATGGTCGTGCTGTGTGCCCGTGAGAGTCGGGATGAACCTCCCAAACCCGGCCAGATCCACCAGAGCCCTCACAGAGGCATGCAGCTGCTGGTATACCTCCCAACTTGAGCCCATGCCTCCATGAGCCTTCAAGCGCAAGTCACTCTGCACACAATCAAACAGACAGTCAAGCAATTAGATGTCAGTCCGATCTTTTATTCAAATCCAGTCATCAGTAAGCAGTAATTCAATCATTCAATGAAAATCAGGTTTATTAATTGCTAAAGTGCGTGAAAACAATAAAGCAAGGAAGTAAAAGCAAGTGTACCGTCAAGCAGTCTGTCGAAAGGTGGACCTCGGGGTCCAGTAGCACCTCCTCTCCAAAGTACAACTCCCGTTGGGGAGTGTAAGCGTCTGAAGCGGAAGGCACAAAGAGGTGCGCCGGTGGAGCATAAGTCGCTGCATCGAAAGCTGGCCTCCCTCTCCTCAACCACTGTCGAGCAGCCTGGACCACTGTCACTCTCCGTCCAGCTGCCCTCTCCTCCTCCTCAGCCTGTGTCCTCGCCTCCTCCGCCGCCTCCTCTGTCTCAAACTCCTCGCAGAAGGCCCTCGCCGCCTCGTCCTCAGCGGCGGCCTCCCGTAGCATCGCCACCTCTCTCTCTCTGCTCTCAACTACAGCCTCCCTCGCTGCATCTAGGATCCCCGGGGCATCTGCTGCGGCTGCCATCACCACCTCCGGTGGCGCGTGCTCAAGGTAGTCCTCCCGAGAAATCCCAACCGGACCCTGATCCGCCGGCCTACTACTCTGCCCCCGAGTCAGTGACTCTCCACCAATCACCACTGCTTTCCCCTTATCCCCCTCACTAGGCTGCCGATCAGGTCTCGGCTCGATCCTCCAGCGAGTTACCCTAACCTCGGTATCCTCGCTGTCACTACTGCTGTCACTGTCCACTTCTTAGACCTCCGCCATCTCTGTGCCTCTCCCATCTCCCCTTTCCTCTACTCTCTCCTCTACCCTCTCCGACGCCGGAGCATCGTCATCACCACCATCACCACCCTCACCATCACCACCATCACCACCCTCACCATCACCACCACCTAAACCACTCCCCCCACTGTCACCCTCTCTCTCCCTTTCTCCTTCTTCATTTCCAACCATCTCTGTGGCCACAGGTGGCGGTGTAGCCCCTGTTGAACCTGTGCCAAGCGCCGGGCTAGGGCCTTGAGCGCTCAAGCTCGTTGGTGACACCACCGCGCTACCACCGTTGCCCTCCCTCGACGTCGGCGAGTCCACCGGAGCATGAGATTCGTCGGGATTCTCCATGTAAATGGATCAAGACCTCAAAATCGAGCCCTAATCGAACTGGAATCGAACCGAAATCGACTGAAACCGTACGGGAAACCCTAGGAATTGGGGGTTTTCGATTTTGCAGAAATTTAAGTGAAGAAACGAATGGGTTTGGTTCGGAATCGCGAGAGGAGTATGAGGGTTTGATTTCGGAAAAGTTTTGGAACGATGTGAAGGTTGATCGGAGTAAAAACGGATTTAAACGGACGTTATGTTTCTGAACCGTCGTCCCCGATCAGGGGTTCAAGCGCTCAAGTTGGCCCTTTTGAGCGCTGGAGGGTCAACGTTTGAGGTTGAGCGCTCAAGGCTTCAGGTTTGAGCGCTCAAGGTAGGGTTGAGCGCTCAAGGGGGAGGACCCTGAGCGCTCAAACCCAATCCTGGCATGACTCATGGCTTCTTTTGCAAGCTTTGCAGGGGCATTTTGGGCATTCCTTATGATTTGTTAGTGTGTTTTGGACTTGTTGGTCCCAATCAATTGAACGCGTATAGATTCAAGGATCCAAATCTCGGTAACTGGTCGCGCTAGACCATGTTAATCAATCAAGATGTGTTGTGTATCATGTTTTCGCGTTAGCGTATGCGCGAAGTGTTTTGACTACGGTCTGAGAGCTTTATGCTCATTTAAATCATTTTCTGAGGGCCACGTGCTCGTTTAAATCATAGTTCACCAATCATGTTTTCGCGTTAGCGTATGCGCGAAGTGTTTTGACTACGGTCTGAGAGCTTCGTGCTCATTTAAATCATTTTCTGAGGGCCACGTGCTTGTTTAAATCATAGTTCACCAATCATGTTTTCGCGTTAGCGTATGCGCGAAGTGTTTTGACTACGGTCTGAGGGCCACGTGCTCGTTTACATCATCATTTTTGAGGGCCAAGTGCTCGTTTAAAATCATCTCTCGAAGCCACGCACTTGTTTAAAATCATGTCTAGCAATCATGTTCCAAGTCAATCTCCTTAATCATCCGAGTTTTTGCTGATTACTTAACTGTCGTGCCGCTAAAACCATCACATTTATGTGTTTGGTTCAATAGCGTATCGATTGTCTCGTTGCTCAGTGGACAATCATCTTATCATTGGCTATCTTGTTGCTCAAGGGATAGCCCCATTAAAATTAGCCTCCCCGTTGTTCAGAGGGTAGCTACACAATCACAATCACAATCACAATCACAATCACAATCACAATCACAATCACAATCACAATCACAATTATTTGCTTCATTCGCTAAGGCGTTTCACGACCCGGGAAGGCTCGTCGATTCGCGTTGTATCATTTGTCCTGAGGGACCAAACTTTTTGATCAATCGTCCTGAGGGACAGGAGAACCCGTTGCATTTGTTTGCATATGCCCCCAGGAACTACGCCGGTCTGATCCCTACAATGGGGTACGTAGGCAGCCTGAATGGCACGACCGATTGATTTTTAATGTTTCCTTTTGGCAGTTTGAGATGTATTACGGATAGCGAGTTGGGTTGTCTATATCTTGGACGTTACTCATACCAAATCAATGGCATCGAGTCTCATCCAAGAGGGGCAACTGTAGACACCCCAATTTTGAACCCGAGATACGCTTGTGCATCTCCGATGATGAAATGGATCAATCATAATTACCTGGAACTTGAGAGAATGACTTGAATTTGATCAAAACCAACCAAGCACCACCCAAACAATCAAAATGTGCCAAACCAACCCAAGCACTGCCAAATCAAGTCAAGCCAGCAAACTACCATCCATAGCCTTGAGCGCTCAAGCCCATGGCTTTGAGCGCTCAAACCCCTGAGGAGCACCTTGAGCGCTCAAGCCCACGGCTTTGAGCGCTCAACTCCCGTCCAGTCAGCAACTTGCAGAGTATCTCATCATGAGATTTCCTGCATGGGAGCGTCTGTGGTTGATCTTATACGATCTCCATGTGTATAATACACTCCACCAACTCCAAAAATACACCAAAAATACTCTCAAATACCTAAACCCACTTCCTCTCTCTCCTCTCTTCTCTCCCACTCACTCTATAAAAGCCACCCACTACCCCTGGTTTTGGGGACGAGCTCTGATACTCCTCACCTTTGTTTTCCACCAGAAAACCACTCCTCTCTCTCTCTCTCTACAAAACCATTCTTTTACCATCAAAACCACCTACAATGTCATCGATCAAACCTAGAAATTCGACCCTTGATCATTGATCAACCACCTACATTGTTCAATTCGTCCAGAATACAAGCCAAAAACATCCATAATCAACCTCTCAAAGCCCAGAATCAAGCTCAAATTACAAACATCTTCCAAAAGGTAGTAAAAACATGTGATGAACTCACTGTTTTGATCCTTCTGAGGAAGGCTAGTGAGTTTAAGCAAGTTCTCTATACTTGCATTGAACTCACAAAGGCCTGAAAGTTGCTTAAAAATCTTTTTCAAGTCTGCAGTTACAGCAGGTTTGAGCGCTCAAGCCTCTGGCCTTGAGCGCTCAAGCCCAGTTCTGAACAGGCCACTGTTTTGCTAGCTTCTGAGCTTTCTTTTGATTTTGATTATTATTTAAGAGTTAATTGCGTTCATGTAGCTTTCAAAACAGTTTATTTCCACACCAAAACTACATGCATGAATGCAAATTAACCATTTTATAGTGATCTAACATCAAAAACTTCAAATTTCTCATATTTGACTGCAAAATAGTGGCTGTCTGTCCTTTTGAAACTTTATTTTATGTCTTTGGTGGTCCTGAGGAAGTATTGAAATCAGTTTAAAGGTCAAAAAGTAGAAAGCCATGTTATGGCTTGAGCGCTCAAGGTCAGATCTTTGAGCGCTCAAGCTGTTCTTGGTTTATTTGCAGTTTTCCAGCAATTCTGATGATGACTTATGATTTAATTCCTTGTTGGTGTCATCAGTGTAGTATTTGTGATCTGAATCCCTCTCTCTTGCAGAATTGGTTTGAGCGCTCAATCCATGAGCCTTGAGCGCTCAAGCTGGTTCTAAAGCAAGTTTGTTTTAAGCATTTTCTGGTGATTTCTAAAGAGAGGTGATACTTGTGTGATGTTTCTGTAGTGGTTTGAGGTCTTAAAGTATCATCAAATGTTAAAAACCAGCAAGGAAAATGTTCGGGTGGAATGAGGGTTGAGCGCTCAAGTCATCACCCTTGAGCGCTCAATCCCCATTCTGGAATCCAGGTTGCAAATAGTTTGATAAGTCTCATGTTTATAATTTCTTGAGTTATTATACGATTTCTGTTGTAATTTATCTCTGTGAACATTTGTAGTTTCATGTTCATCATCCATGTAGATCGCGCGCACAAGCATCCACAGTAAAATCGCATCTCTTGCATATTTTGTTATTATGTGATTCCCGTCCCCGATTCCTATTTATGTGAATAAATTAAAATTCAAACATTTTTAAAATCCCACAAAATATCAAGTAGAGACCAGTTCACGGACCGGGCGAGAGGGGTGCCGTAAAACCCTTCCCCTCTCGTAACCAAACCCCCGAATCCGAGAAATCTTTGGTTCCGTCAGGACTAGTAAAATCTTTTTCTATGGGCAACGAGTCATATTTTTATCGGTTTCTCGGGTTCGGACCTCAAATCCGGGTGGCGACTCTAACAATCGCAATCTTTTTCGAGCAATCTCGGTGGGCCGTCCACACTCTAATAGATCTCCTTTTGTAATCTTGCAATTTTCCATCTTAGATGAGCCCTTTATTTAGAGTAACTTCGTCATTTCCACCTTTGAATTTCGGCAATGTTGATTTGTGGGTCCACGTCACATGCTTTATTCCAACGGCTAAAAATAAGTCAAATTATTATCCTTTCCTGCAAAATAAATTATTCAATCTAAATGAACAAAAAGATAATAATATTATCTAATTAATCACGATAAAGGACTAACAATAGGCAATATAGGGATTGTTATGTGTCAATATTTTGGGCTAATCATTACATATGGCTCACAAAAAAAAAAATCCCAAACGAATCGTAGTTACCAGAATCCAATTATGTGTTAAGTTATGATAAACCCAAAAACTACAAGGACCAATCATGAATATTTATGTGAATTGTTTTCTCTTTAAATGTATCGTTATCGATTTGCTTCGCATATTGTGTTCAATTACCATGAAATTGTTGGATTGTTAGAATGGACAATTAGGTTCCCGGGTTTGGTGTTCGTACCTAGAAATTACCTAGACATTTAAGTTAATGGATAATGAAATAATGATAGTGGATTCTTGAAATGATGGTTTTGGATGATGTTGATGAGTTGAGGATTTTGAACGACAAATAGCCGGTTGATTTCGGAGAATTGAAAGATTATGATTGACAGTTAGCCAGAGATTCGAAAACCCTAATTTATGGCAATATATGATTACTCGTTATGAATTTAGGCGATAAAAGGGTGGTTTGTATTCTAGATCGAGTCACAGTCTATATACTCTCGAGGTTACGAATAATTCCTCGTGGGCCCAGAAGGTATCGACAGACCCTGGAAATTTCATCCTTGTGAGGCGATTGATAAATCCAACTAAGTAGATAACTTAGGTCATTCATCTGGGCTCCCAATCAGGGCAAGCAAAGGGGGAGTGGAATCACGATTGTCCGTTTTCTTAGTGGTTAACACGAGAGAATGTTTCTCAAAGGATGAGATTTTAGAATTCAATGAGTTAAAGGCTAGTAATTAAATTGAATTGCTCTTTACTTTAATTGCATGTTATATCATGTTATTTGTAAGTATGGGTTCGGGTAGGGTTTAGCTATTGAGTGATTATTCGCTCATTGTGCTGTTGTGGCACTGGCATTTTACGCCAAGTATTGAAGGTACAAGAGATGAATCGTACCACCAGACGGAGGAATTTATCGCGGAACAAATGGAGGAGGAGAACTGGAATCAAGATCTGAATTTGAACTTCTAGAAGCTTAGAGTCACCTTATTTTTGTATTGGGACAATGTATTTAATTTCCCAACAAAGTACTTTTTATGTTTGGTACCAAATTAAGATACTTATACTTTTTCCGCTGCTTAATTAATGAAACTCTTTTTAAATAATGCTTTCGAAAATCAGGGCACACATCAACATCCTTTGGTCCGGACTTTCTAACTTGTTAGAAAGTGAGCCTCAGACTTACAAGGAAGCTATTAGTTGCCCTACAAGGAAGCTGTTAGGTGCCCTGAATGTCCTTTATGAAAGGAGGTTATTACAAGTGAAATTGACGCCATACTGCAGAACCATACATGGGAACTGGTGGATTTACCACTCGGCAGTAAGCCTCTAGGCCATAAGTGAATCTTCAAAAGGAAGATGAAATCAGATGGGTCGATGATAAGTATAAAGTTAGGCTTGTCATTAAAGGATACAAAAAGAAATAGGGCATAGATTATTTTGATACTTACTGGTCTCAAGGATTAATTCCATTCGGATGATAATCGCTATCGCAACTTTGTGAAACCATGAAATACATCAGATGCATGTCAAAGACAACTTTCCTAAATGGCGATTTAGACAAAGAAATCTATATGGAACAACTTGAGGTTTTTTTTGCACCTGACCAAGAAAGGAAAGTCTGTAAGCTTGTTAGATCTCTGTATGGTCTAAAGCAAGCACCTAAATAATGGCATGAGAAGTTTGACAATACAATGTTGTCTAGTGGCTTCCGGATCAAAGAATGTGACAAGTGTGTTTATGTGAAGGACACCGATGAAGGATACGTCATTTTGTGTCTCTACATTGATGAAATGCTCATTGTCGGTAGTAATGACAGGGTCATTTGATTTACCAAGAATATGTTGAACTCTAAGTTTGACATGAAGGATAATGGGTCTTGCAGATGTTAACATCACCAGAACATTTAACGGACTTGCGTCGTCTCAGACACACTATGTTGACAAATTTTTTGAGAAGTTCAACCAGTGTGATACAGGCATCGCAACAACCCCCGTGGATGTAAGTCTCCATTTATCCAAAAAGGGGGGGAATGGGTATCCCATTAGAGTATTCTCGGATAATTGGGAGCATCATGTACTTGATGAGTTGTACAAGGCCCGATATAGCCTACTCAGTTAGCAGGCTGAGCAGATACTCGAGTAATCCTGGACATAATCACTGGAAGGCAATAGTCAAGGTGCTACACTATTCAAGGTATACTCATGATCTGGGGTTGCACTACACCAGATATCCGGCAGTACAGGAAGGGTACTGTGATGAGAATTGGATATCATATATGAAAGACTCGAAATCTATGAATGGATGTGTCTTTACGCTTGGTGGTGCAGTTGTTGCTTGAAAATCTTCCAAACAGACATGTATAACATGATCTACGATGGAATCGAAGTTATGTTGCTTTAGATAAAGCAATAGAAGAGGTTGAGTGGCTACGCCAGTTTTTAGAAGATATTCCAAGATGGTCGAACCCAGTGCCAGCTATTAGTATCCATTGCGACAGTCAAGCTGTGATTGGTAGGGCACTGAGTGCTATGTACAATGGTGAGTCTAATCATATACGTTGTAAACATAATATCATTAAGCAACTGCTCTCAAATGGGATTGTCACAATTGACTACGTGAAGTCAAAGGACAATATTGCGGATCCACTTACCAAAGGGTTATCCTGAGAGTTAGCTGAGAAAGTATCAGGAGGAATGGGACTGAGCCATTACGCTCATAGTTACCCTGGGGTAGCAAACCTAGTTGACTGGAGATCCCAAGATCTTGGTTTAATGATATTACATTTTACGTGTAATAGAGAACGATCACTATGGAGATTTGATCTCTTGTCCATTTCTATGATGTAGAATAGTGAAGCCTGTAAAGTGAAAAAGATTAAGCATTGCTTTTAATGACTTTTATGCGTCGGAGATACTAGGTTATCCTTTATAAGAGGGTCACCTATATGAGTATGAAGTGGGGCCACTTCTTTGAGAAACCTAGCAAAATTCTCTAGAAAATACTTGCAAAACCAGGAAAAGGGTGTCATGGCCGAAATGAACCCAACAGTGAGAACTGAACTACGTTAGGAGAAGTCTTGTGTGACGTCTGATGTCTCAGTTTTCACAAACGGTAGAACAATTCAAAGTAGGACTGCACATTGGACTTCCAGTAAACTCGATAAGCTATCACAAGGGAAGGTTCAAGGCCAAAAGCTACCTATCTTATGCAGGAATTATCTGTTGCCTCTCTCTCGGGTCAGCTTTGTACTCTGTGTCAGTATGCCTGCCAATTTTCATTCATGGGGGGGACTGTTGAAAATTTCTCTAAAAATCGGTGTGAATGAAATGAGGCGTTCGGAGGGTCTCTCAAGGCAATTGAAGGACCCACGAAGTGGATGTTACATGTGTTTGTAGCTGGTTAATACACGTGATTAAAGTTAGTCAACACACCGCATGATGGAGATTGAATGGCAATTTAAAGTTTCAACATTATTGTGGGAGTTATATCCACAATTCAAATGTAACTTTATGGTTGGATTATCGAGGTTAGATGCAATAGTCTTAAACATGTCAACAGATTCAAAACGATAAACATACGCCATATGCATCTGGCCCTCCCATCATCCATGTGGAGACAGATCAACCGCACGCCTAGCCCTCTTCGGGGGCAAGGGCACCACGGGGCAGGACGTCCACAACAGGTAAGTCGACGGCTTACTATACCGCTGCCCTGCAATAAAGCAGCTCACAAAATTCTTACTGAGCTCTTTGAAATTGTTGATACTATCTGGCTTAATTTTGTTAAACCAAATGCGTGCGCTTCCCTTTTTGGGTGACAGGGAAAGCGCAACACATTATTTCATCAGGGACTATTTGAAGCATCATGAGATTTTTGTATGTTTCCAGATGGTCCAATGGGTCCATAGCACCACTGAACGTCTCCAGCTAGGGCATCTTAAACTTTCGTAGAAGTGGCACCCTCTTTATATCCGCCGTGAACGAAGAATCAGTATTCTGAAGTAGCTCTTCTACCAAACCAGGGGCTTTTCCCTTGAACTGTTTTGCTAGCCCATCAATCTGGGCTTGCAAGGCACCCAAAGGATCTTGGTTGTTTTTCGAGTGTTCCAATGGTCACATGGCTTGTCACTTACCTTTGGAACCTTGATTCCGACTCCTATTCGCTTCGTTCTCTCCTTCGGGGTGGTTAATCTGATCGTCATGATTTGAAGGTTGGTATTTTCCGACTACGAGAGTCGGTAATGGAGTTCTTGATTTTGTTACCAAGTTTCTTGCAACGCCTTATTCAAGATTTCCATCTGCTATTGAAGTGCTGCATACATCTTCGATGTTACCACCGGTGGATTCCCCTACAGTCCATCTTGCGGGTTTCGGCCGGGAGGGTTTCCATGGGGATTGTTATGACCAAGATTTTGTGATAGCATCGATTGAATCAGTACCATAAATGCAAACGATTCACCATTTGAAATCAAGTTTCCCACAGACGGCGCCAACTGATGAAGAGGTTTCCAACGCTGCTAGATGGATGACCTGCAAAACAAGATAGAGTAGGGACACTGGTGTGGTGTTAGACAACCAGCCTTTTTTTTTTTAACGGCTAGACAACCAGCCTCCGATGCCTAAGTCAATGGATGTGTAAATGATGAGAATAGTAAATGAGTAATTAGGATAATAGAGCAACGTACCAAATTTAGTAGTCTTAGAGTTGTATTTATAGGTGTTCGTGGTGGTTGAGTCCTATTAGGACTGGGAGGCTTGGCTCCACGCTAGCTGGACCAATCCCATCAACTCCCCATCGCCTTTGGTCTCCTATGGCGTTCAGATTCTAAAGGGGTAAATCACTGAAACTACTTGGGTCTATCTTGATGTCGTTTTCCCCGATAAGTCCCTTTAGGACTTACAATCCTATTAGGAATGCCCCATACACCATTTTCATGGTGTTGTGGGCTATGGCCGAGCTGATCACATCAGCCTAAGCCGACCTTGGAGGTCGGTTTATACGTATCATGTACAAATGACATTATCACATCTATATATTACAAAACTGTGTGGAAAATGTTTGGGCATACAAACATGAGTGTCTTTATAGCCATTTCATCGAACGCCTATACATTAAGATCCTAGCCATCCGCTTATTTCTTCTTTAGTAATTTACATCTATTTCAGTCCAGAGAATGTTCTCAGGCCTCGTTTGATTCGCGGACTAAAAAAGGTGGGATTGATAGTCATGGGATTAATAGTCCTGGACTATTTGTACTGGTATTAATTTAGTCCTGAATCCTTCACAATCCCCTGTTTGATTCGCACAGGATTAATGTCAGTATATCCCATGTTTAGGCCAATCCCATGTTTGGTTCCCATAACTAAATTTTGGGATTATTTTCAAGACTATTTCTCTCTCTCCCTCTCCTCCCACAAATTTCATTCTTCCATCGAAACCAGAAACAAAGTAAAAAAAATTAAAATTAAAAGGGACAAACAGATCTGAAGTGAAACCAGAGACAGAGTTCATTCTTCAACACACTATTCAAAACCAGAAACAGATTTGAAACCAGAAATAAAGTTCATTCTTCCATGGAAGTTCATCGAATATTTGCTCAACGCACTATTCAAATTAATTGAAAAAAACAGATCTGAAACAGGTTGGGCAAACACCCCCATGGTAATTCCACATATATCCAGGAGCAAGAAAAATGGATCAAATTCGAGTCTATTAACATCTAGCACATGGAATGAATCTCCAAATAGCTGTAACCCATATTATACATATATATACATAGTGAGAGAGTAAAGATCGAGACGATGGAATTACCATGGAGGTGAAGCCGGACCAGTGTAGATGGCGAGGCGGTACGCGTCGACGTCGTGGTGGTGGTAATGATAGTCACCGGGAAGGAGAGAGAGAGAGAGTAGGTGTGGGAGGAAGAAGAAGAAGAATGGAACTGTACGAGTATTTCCATGGCAATTTTGTAATTGTAAACTCTCCCCTTCCGTGTGTTTTGTCCCAGACAAAATAGTCCCACACCCCCCCCAGGTATTACACAATCCCATACGTATTGGATTAAAATTGTCCTGGGATTATTAATCCCATGCGATTTTTCAGGAACCAAACGAGGGACTATGTGGGATTAGGTATAAATAGTCCAATCCTAGGTACCTAATACCTGAATCAAACGAGGCCTTAATTTGAAAAAATTGATTACCTCAACTTCATTCGTCATGTAATGGAGTTACTTTTTCGATTTAAGTGTTATTTCCTTAGTTATTCTTAAGCTACAATTACAAAATGGTAATTTTGCTTCCTCTCACTTTCTCAAATTACGAGATTCTAAACAATTACAAACTCATATCTCAATCAAAAAAAAATTCAATTTTTTCTTGATATTCCTCTACCTAATTACCTACTTTTACATCCAAAAACCCAAAGCTCAATCAAACTCCGCAAAAACAATTGAAACACCTTCTACCGCTAAATTATATTTCAAGATCCAAACTTCAATTTCACTCCCAACGAAAGAAATCCAATACGATTATCACCGAAATATTCAACGAATTAGTACTGCTTTAGGATTCTATTTTGCTTTTTTGACGAACTATTGATGATTTCTTGTTCGTTGTTTCTAGTTCCCTTATTGAAATCGATGCTTTTGGGGAGTGCATTTTGTATACGTATATGTACACACGTAGAGAGAGAGAGAGAGAGAGAGAGGCAATGTCCCCATCTCTAGCTCCGACATCACCATCGGTTACCAACACCACTTCAAGTCCACAACCAGCGACAAACACTACCTCGCCGCTCTGGTTATGCAGCAGCATCTCTGCCACCGCTGGAGACTGCCGCTCCAACAACTTCCAATTCTTCGGCCTCTATGCCTTCGCCACCGCCTCTGACAAGTCCTCTACCACCGCCGCCGCCGAGCTTATCGATGGGGTTTTATTGGGATAGTTATTAGGTGTCTTCACCCTTGTGATTTTGGGCCTTTTGTACGTATGTTTCAGAAAGAAGAAGAGAGATTATCACCGAGGGGTATTCTTGGCAAAAAAAAATGTGGGCCATCCTTGGGTGGGCTGGAGTGCGAAGTAAACATATCAGATTTTCACCTCTAACTCTAGAAAAGAGGCATCTAATTATCATTAAGATTAGTCACTCTTTTTTGGGGTTTAGGCACTTACGATTTCATAGGTTTTAAAAGTTTAGGCATTTTCATATGGTTTTGAGGGGTTCAGGCACTTTCATTAGGATACCCTAGGGTTTAGGTTTAGATACTTTTATAGGGTACCCTAGAGTTTAGGTTTTGGGGTGCACTTTCATATTATAGGATTTTAGTAATTTAGGGCACTTTCATACGGTTTGGAGAGTTGTGGAGAGAGAGAGAGAGAGATATTGTGTCCATGTAGGTGGGGAGAGAGAGAGTGAGAAAGTGGGACAAATGTCGGGCAGAATGACTGAAGTGGGAATGACCGAATGAATGCAAAATAGGCATGTTGTCCATAGCAAGAGCTTTTCTGGGCTTCGACTAGAGCTACACGTAATTAAAGCCTCAATTGTAGACCGGCCGGTAATTGCCTCCAAACATGTCCTAAAAGTTGGACCGGACTGTACATATCCCATAATTCCTCTTTTGAATGTTTGGATCTTGTTTATTGGGCCCGTTTGTTGGACTGGCCTGTACATATCCCATAATTCCTCTTTTGAATCTTTGGATATTGTTGGGCCAATTAATTTGGATTGGATTGGTTCTAGGGGAAACGGACAAACCCAAGAAGATGGGCCTATGATAAGTGGGAGTTATGCCTTATTCATGGGGGGGCGATAATAGATAGCCCATGATGGGATTTTCCTTGAGATGCTGTTAGCGCTGGGCCGATTTGTTAGTTTTATAAAGTAATTAAGAAATTGCTAACATCAACCCTAAGCACGGAGGATAGTACGTAAAACGTGCATCAATATCCTATAAAAGTCTATATATATGTGAAAGTATATCAATATCCGTAAAATATGTGTTATAAAATCCGAACTTGTTTGACATTATTTACATATTATATCCTTTGCCAACTAAACGGGTGTTAGCAAGACCCTTATTATTATTATTATTTTTTCTCCTCCAAATGGGCAATCAACCACGGATCGATTGACTTCATTAGAACATGGGAAGTGGGCTATTTTTATGCACAAGATATGAAAACACTTGGCAAAATCCGAGGAAATTCAGCTGCAGAATTACATAACCAAATCAGTTTTGACTTGGCGTATAAAGGCATTTTTGGGGCTCCCACGCCAGGGAATCCAGCATTCAGATTAGTACTACTACTTGTTTATTTGGTCCAGCACCGTTTTCCTTCATTTTCTTGTTTACTTACTTAATCCGCTCAATTTATTTCCTTTTTCCTTAGAAGTCAAATCAATACACACACGCTTACTCAAAACATTTGATTGCAATTCTCAAGTCTACAAGTATAGCGCACGTTGCCAGTAACCGCTCAGGCCTACAAGTATAGCGCACGCTGCCAGTAACCGCTCAGGCCTACAAGTATAGCGCACGCCCTCACCAGGAAGGAGGAGAACACATTATAAACCAATTGCCAGTTTTGATTTGCAGAATCACAAAATTGATACCACTGCTTTGATCCAAAATTATTTATATCTCCACATAGAGCATCCAAACAATTTTGATTAACCGTCACGACTGGGTTAGGTTCAATTTTGATTAGCAGAGAGAGAGAGAGAGAGAGATTGGACATTTCATGTGAGAAAAGAAAGAGGAATAGGTGAGTTTAGGGCAGCTTCCTTCCAGTCCCGTCAATGAACCGGATTGAGTTCCAATACAACGTGATTCATATCCAATTCGATCGGAAAAAATCCGAATACGAGATAGAGATAATTTAGTAAGATTCTTTAACCTATTCAAAAATTAAACAAACAAGTCCAAGATCCGTTGCTTGAGGTCGTAGAATTACATGTGAAAATAATAAAAACACCCATACAAACCAAAATGTAAAATTATAGGGTCAGACATAGGATTCGTATTTAATCCATTAATTATGGAATATCGTTTTGGACCAAAATTTTGCGTGGACTCCATAAATTTTGCGTGGAACAAATTTTTTTTGACCCATGAAATTAACGTTTATAAAATCGAATAAAAAATAATTGTCAAAAATCAACAACCCTTCTCACAACGTTCCTGAAAAATAAAGTAAACAAGTTTAGGAACACAATTCTGGCGCACAGTTTTGGATAGGAACGTGTCAAGGACCAAGCATCAAACTGTTCCGAACATATCATATTCCAAAATTTGGAAACGGGAGCGTGCTGACCTCATCCGAGCCGTCCGTGCTCAGCGATCAACAGCACATATCTGCTCGGACCCAAACAGATTTGCACTGTCCATTACCGAATTGATCTATGTCGTCGATTTCCGAGCACGGACGGTCCGGATGGGATCAGCTAGCATGTTGTCCTTAAGGGACGGCACACATTTCTAACAACGTTGAAATAAAATAAAATAAAATAATAATAATAATAACTATGACCTATGGGCGTTTTTCCAGTTAAAAAAACCCTCAAACATAGTGGTGATGTGGTAAAAATATATATATAATACCGGTGGTTATGGCCTATGGGTACACGTGTGATAAATGGAGGAGATCCAGATCCCATACAGCCGAAACCTGCCAACCCTTATTTTTAATCCCTCCATCTTAGAATAAAAATATTCTGATATCAAATGGAGATTTGAGGGGATCCAAATTCACATGGTAGGAGTAAAATCCTAGCAACTACTTTATGCATCTTAAAATAAAACTTGTGGAAACTTTAGAAATACTTTAAAGTAGAAATGATGTGACACCATAGCCACTTTTCCTGTTTACCAACCCAAATGCACATCCATCCATCAAGTGGGTACCACCTTCCAATCTCTTTACTTGAAAGAATCAACAAGAATGATTAATAAAAGCTTATTCTAGCATATTCTATAAAACAAATCAATTAAATAAAAGCTTTGGTCCCAAACTAAAAATCACAAGTCAACAAAACCTTCTCACACACTTCTGACTGGTACCCCCCTCACAATTGAGAGACAGTGGAGCATTTGTGGCTCAAAACTCCAAAATCACAATCACAATGAGCAATTGTGGTTGCAAATTGGACAGAGTGAACTGCAAATGGAAAGGAGCTGGATTTATGAAGTGCAATATATGCTATAAAAAAATTAAAAAAACTGAAGAACCTGGAAGAGCTGGAATACCCCAAAGCAGTAGCGGAAGCAAAAAAAAAAAAAAATGAATTAAGCCAAAATCTATAACTTGCAACACCCACTCTGTGTTCACTGCAGTCGAATCGACTCGATATCACCCTGCAATGGCAGGGTAGCTTCTATACATGAATAGGATTATTGGAAGATATATAAAGATATTTAGTGTACTGCCCCCAAGCTGAGGTTTTGTCAAATTCAATTCTTCTAAATTGCTGTGTCGGAACAAAAGCCTCCATCGGTATATCTCTGTGTTGAGAAATCGTTGTCTTAAATCAGAAGGATATTCTGGGTAAAACAAACCAGCCCTATAAGAGATCATGTAGCACTCAACAGTTCATCTGAAGGTTGCAAACACTCTTCTGGGTTGGCATAGAAATAATCCTCCTCTTTGGGTCTGTCGGGAATCATAATCCTTTTGGTAGGGTTTCCTAAGCGATCCGCGTGAGCTTCTTTAACAGCGGATGAGAATTCATCCCAACTTAGTGATCCACTATTATATCGATCTATCAGATCAACTAGTAGCCTTCTGTCCAATAGAATTGTCTTCTTGAAGCCAAGGTGTCTGAAAGAGCATTGCAACTAGAAATTAACTCCCAAATAAATCAACCTAGTAATGTTCACAATCATAACTAAGAACCAGAGACATGAGATAACATAAAAGAACCGTGCTCAAAAGTTTTATCAAACACTATCTATTAATGAACTGAACTGCTAGCTGAAGTTCATCAATACGAGTTATCATACTTGGTTTTCCCAGTGTTGTCTGGTTTGGTTAAGAAGTTTCTACCTTATGAGGGAATGTCCCCTTTAGGGAGTCAGTTCTTAGTCTCTTAGTTTGTGAAAGAATTGTATACTCTATAAGACCCTACAGTTTTTCCTTAGCCTCTTGGGCTGTTAGAGGCCTATTTTTATGTAGGCTACGCAGTCCCTCCGATATAGGGTATTGCCTCCAGCGTGTCTATCAGTATTGCATAAATTCCTTTATCGGTAACAAGTGCTTGCTTTAGAAAGAAAGATTCTACCATGTTTAAATTGGGCTTATATCTAGATGTGGCTCTTAGTTCATCAGGTGCACCATTTGGCTACCAAGGCAACAAGTGCTTGCTTTAGAAAGAAAGATTCTACCATGTTTTTTTTTTTGCAAGGCAAGGTTCTACCATGTTTAAATTGGGCTTATATCTAGATGTGGCTCTTAGTTCATCAGGTGCACCATTTGGCTTCCAAGGTGGTGGTCTGAAATTCAAGTAGACTTCAAACTCCCTCTAGTTGTTAACCTACTAACTCCCCTCTAACCCCCCCACTGATGTATACCGTCTGGCAAAAAAAATATAAAATCGGGCTTATATCTGCTACATGAATTGGTTTGACACCTAAACAAAGCTGACCATCAAATGTTTCAGTGAGAAGATTTAGTTTATGGCTGGCCCTGGCATTATATATTGAAATAATTAGCTCCTTCAATAAGGTGTGAGGAATATGGAATTGAAAGGCACTATATCTCAAATTTCCGAATCCAATTTTGCCAAACATAGCTAGTAGGTACGCAGCAGTAACAATACATGTTTGGTATAGGAAATTAAGCAACTAGTTGACAAGCAGCACCATACCTGCGGTGGCCCTCAACAACTTTGGCCATGTTTCCATCATACGTTGGAACAAAAATATCACTCTCCAATGCAACAAGATAATCCAATGCTGCCATCTGGGATGAGTGATTCAGGAAAAACCTAAGGTCTGATGGCTCCAACAGTGTCTCCTTCCTCACCTGTTACAACAGAGTGATAACAACCAGGTAAAGACACCAAAAAACAGAAAACCACGAAATGAAGCATGACGAGTTTGTTTGAGCTTCATTTACTGACCAATTTAGGATAAGCTGCTGCAAGACTAGCCATTCTCCTTTCTCCACCATATATTTCTCCAGCCGCAATGTAAATCTGTATATCACGATCAATGTCTAGTGCCTTTAGAGTAAGCATAGTCTCCTCAGGAGTCAAAGGGCATAACCCATCTTTCCTCTTCAAGTCAGAGTTTATAATTTTCTCTTTCCACCATGGGTATGCGTATCTGCCAAGAAAAGCAAGTTAGCAGGAGGAAAGAGAATAAAACAAATTTTCGGTAAACTTAGTAGCTATGCCACATGGACTCTTCATCCATGGCACTTGACATTGGCTGGGGGCGGGGTGGGATGTGTTGGCCACCCGTACCTAGTTTTGATACTTGGATCCTCTCATGTTTATTACTTGAAAGAACAAGAAGGAAAGAAACACTGTTAACTGCTTGCATATGGCTAGGAAAATATTATGATTCCTTAACTTTCACATAATTGCATATCATATTGCAAAGAATACACTTGTTTGTTATTAAATTCCAACAATTAGTACCATATACCTAAATAAATCCTAAATAAGTGTCGCTGTACACATCAAACTATTGAACAAGTTTCCCAATATAGTAAACTTCAAAGTTCATGAAGATGTGGTTGGGCAAACATCCACCCCTATACTCGTATTTGAGCCCATGTAACGTAGCTTAGTAGAGCACAAAGAAATAAACTCACCTCATTCTTGTTAACTCCTCTACCTCCTCAGGGTTGCAGCCCTGAGTACAACCAGAAAAAGCTAACATATCCATTTCATATCTGAGATGAAGCACTAGGAAAGGACCATTTTGCCTTAGAAGCCTGATAACCCTCCTACCCAATTCCTCTATCTGAGAAGTGAATTTGAGAGCACTATAATTAACGCGGCAGCGCAACTTCTGAATCTCTATGGGCTGGCCATTATTGGCAAGTCGGGCATCAGTTCTATTCAAATGAACAACTTTGTACTTCTGTATCAGAGGAAGAATCTGCACTCAACCAATAAAGTAGATTCATGTTATTACAGTCCTTTTGAAGGAAAAGAAATTTAAGATCCGAACGACAAAACCAACCTGAATATGATAGTAAGAAATATCAGACCAACTAATTGGAGGCATGGTGTAGAACATTCCTAACTCAACTCTCCTCTTGAGTCTGGGCGGTAGCTGTTTTAATATCCGAACCTCATCTCTCAAAGAGGTGATGAAATGATCAACATCAAATATGTCTTGAAATTCGCTGGCATTTATTTGAAAGCATGCATGGTCAGATACAAAAATAAAGCCCTTGCATTTACAAGGATAAAACGAACCGTGACTAAAGACTTTCTGAACCTAAGGGAAATGTCTTGAACTCACCTTGGATCAGCCCAGAAAGAGGTCTTATCCAGTTCGGGAACTATAAGCGTGACATTTAAGTATCTTGCAATAGCAACCATGTCACAAATCTGCACGAGTGCAATAAAGAGATTAAACAGGTCAACCAATGAATTCACCAACAAGGAAGTACACCAATGCAAAAGAAGAAATGACTAGCCTATTCTTGATTCCCCAAACAAAACACTCACCGCTGCCCTCATTTGATTAAGCCCTCCATTGCATGAAACCATCAAGTAACCATTGTTCTTGTAAACCCCTAACACAACAAATTCAGATCATATCATGAGATTTGCACTTGTTAATGTTATTTCAAAAGAAACTTTGCCAGAAGAATATCAGCAAGAAAAACTAAATAAACCCTAGAAGATAATTCAACATGTAAATTGGTAGTGATAACACTATGCAAACTTGTTGAAGAGAAAGAAAGGAGAAGCTGTAAATTCAAAACAAAAGAACTAGGTGGACGGAGGGTGCAAATTCTGATATTATGAGAGGCCCAAAACAACTCATGTAAACTAAGCAATAAGGGGAAAATCAAGCTCATCACACCTTAGCATTAGTAATAATTACGACGGTTATGTAATTTTTACACCGCAGAAATGCTCAATAGAGCTTTATTTTACAAACTATGAATGCATATGGATACAATAAGCAAGGAATAACAAATTTTTCCTCCAGCACGTGCACAAGGTTGAGTACAAATTTAGAGCTAAATAATCTGAACAAAATGCATTGTTCTTCATTTCTGGATTTTATTGAACAAAACAAGGGCAACTCCAACCCTTCACCAAAATTTATGAGGAAAAAAAGGGCAAAAAAAACAACTCCAATCCTTCGCCAGAATGACAGCAAATTGCGGAGTAACTTATTTTTCCGTCCACATAGGAAGAAACAAGTAGAAGCTTTTTGGGATGAACTACAAATTAATGAATACAATTTGATTGGAGCATCCAACTGTTTCAACAAAAAATGGTTAAAATGTGTAGTTGAGATATGTTTACTACTTTTCATATCAGCTATAGAACTTTTACCGAATTTATCAACAAATCTGATGGGGCAGAAAAAAAGAAATTGAGGATTGGATAAGGCCTGATTAGGACAACGACTACCAATATCAAGAAAATAAATTGACTTCAACAAAAACAAAAATCCACTCAGCCAATCTGATGAAAGAAATTCCACTATAGTAATTGAATCGACAAGGAATATGTAAATATTTTTTGTGTATAGACATATATAGAAAATTACAAACTCACTCTTTGGTGGAAGAATTCTTTCCGGAACAGAAGGGGACAACAACTTGAGGTCCAAAGAAGCAGAAGCAGAAACAGCGGTTGCCGTATCATCCTGAGAGAAACAAGAAGGCCAACCTTTCAAAACCCTAGGGCCCCACATCTCCCCTAACGCCGTTAACTGCACCAAACAAGTCCACAGCAGAACCGACGTCGTCGCCCTTATCATCCACAGCTTCATTCTCGGCCTAGAAGACACCATTGAACTCCTCAGCTTCTCAACTCTGCTCTCTTTTACTTCTCCTCCTTCAACAGTCTTAAGGCCCATCACAACCACCCACCTCCTCCCCATCTTCCTCCTATCCTCTCTCTCTTCACTCTTTTCTCTCTCTACCCTACACATCTCTCTCTATGCTCTCCCCCCATGCATTAAACACCTAGCCTCCTTAACAATGGCCACTTTTGATAAAAATGTGAAAAGATCAATGCGAGCTCGTCGAATAGAATGCCAAAAGCCCTAATCAATTGTTCCCAACAATCTTCAAGATCGTAGATTGATTGTATACGGAGATCGAAATCAACGTTTGTTTTTCAATTCCAATTTGGATCTCAACAAAATGCAACCACAAAAGGCAACATTTCCAAGTCGGTTCTTTAACACGATTGAATCGAAACAACTTGGATTTTTCACTTTTTTTTTCACTTTATCGGAGATTCCTTTCGTCAATACAACACGAAAGCTGTGATTCCCTGGCAAATTTCGAAAAATGTTGGGTCTTTGGTGATCATGAGAGCCTGGTTGGGGAAAAGAGACACTTTTAACCTGAGTAAAAGCACGCAAAATTGGGTGAGGTCGTACGATTTGGCAACCTATTTGACTCCAAGAAATATGGCTCTCTCCGGCGATGTGACCTATTTTCCGGCAAGAAAGTGAAAGGAGTCGCCGGAATTGGACAATGCGGTTGCGGGGAGAGCGAGGTTTATGGAAAATGGAAATAGTTGGGGGGTAGAGAGAAAGAGAGATGCGTAGAGAGTGGCTATACGCACAAGCAAGGCGAGTAGTCGTACAATTCGATCGACTTCTTAACCATGGTTCAGTTAACGAGGCATGATCTAATGTGACGAAGTCCAACCGACCACTATGGGCTCGCCTTCTTTATTGGATTTTGGAATCAATTGAATAATCGACTTAAAATTTAAAAAATCGACTTTTAGCTCATTTTCCGATGATAAAATAAAAAAAAATTCTAGTTCTATAACTTATTGAATCACATGCTTAAACCAAGTACGAAAATAAAATCTCTCTCCACTGTTTGATAATTCTAGATTCTTGACTCAATCTATAAATAAAAAGAAGATGTGAATGATGTTAACATTTTCAATAACAAGACATTGACTATAATAACATTTTCAATAATATTTGTTAGATAAGAGTACTAAATTAATTCAACATGAACATGAGATTACTTTAATCCAGTTGTTGAACAGTTAGGAATTTAATTCATGATAATCAAATTCCTATTATTTACCTAAGATTACAGGGTATCTTAACATATATGGTTTACTTTACAACTTTTCCATGAATCTAAATTTCGAGCCATCAAAATTAAACAACAATTATTTGGAATATTTGTTAAATCAAATACTATTATAAACATACATTCGACATATAATTTTTTTTTACATTTTTATATTAATTTTATTGAAAATTTAACAAGAACAATTTGCATTATTACTATTACATAGGTTGAGATTTTTTTTTAAAATAATGTCAAAAACTATTTACTTTTGCAGTAAATTCTTAATATCTTAAAATCTCGTTACATTATGATCAATATACTTCTTGCACTTTATACATTTCTTAACTACCATCTATAATATTTTTAATTTTTCAAGTGGTAGAATAATTTACATTACCTCAACTCTTACCTGATTAATTAAAAGGGAATTAACTTATTTTTTGGAAGAGTTAAATTTCTAATTTTATTGCACCTAAGAGCATCTCCAACCATGCCTTGATTTCTTCTTTATGTGACACTCTAACCATGCTTCATTTATCTCCTTCAAAATGAAGAATCATTTTTTTTCATATTTGAAACTATTTCAAATTATGAAGAATGTTCTTCATATATCTACACCATAAACATTATGTAGCTTTTAACATTGTGATCCAAATCCAATAGTGATAAAATTAGGTCCATTAAAAAAAGATATTAATAATAATTTTAAAGTAAGACCAGTGTTGGAGTATTTGGTTTATAATAAAAATTTAATATTCACTGAATTTTGGACGGAAAAAGAGAGATTAATGAGTTTTGGGTGTGACTTGAAAATTGAAGACAGAAATAAAGAACTGTGTTACAGTTTGAGTAAATAGTACCACTATAATTCTTAGAAATGAAAGAATTGGGTTGGATATGCGGGTGTTTCACTAGCAAAAAATAGTTTTAAAAAAAATTTAAATAGGTCATTCTCTCATAATACATCACAAAAAGAATCGTAAAAATTCATTTTATTCTAAAATGTCCAATTCATCCCCATTCCATGCCTAGCCAATTGATTTGTGATGCGTGTTGCTCAGCCGTTTGTGTGCCCACACAAGATTATTTCTCTTGATGAACCAAAGTTAAGCTAACCATCCACAGGTAAGAAGGGAAAGGATCCAATAATATGCCTGCCAGCTCCAATCAAACCCCACAAGAATTAAGTCCCGTCAGATGTGTCGACAATCGAGGCGTGACGGCCTCACACGTGGCGGAAGATAGGGTCCACACCAGCTACGCACCGTATCCATTGGATCGTACGCCGTTGGATTCGCCTTCTTGAAAGGCCAAATTAAAATCAACTGCCCCGAGACGCCGACAATATCCCGCGATAAAATGGCCAGCAACCCGGACCCGGTTGGATACGGAGTATATCGTCGATAGATTCGTATCACGGGGGTGAAGAAAGTGACAGCTGTCACTTCATTTTGGGCTTTCTTTTGGCACGACATGGTTTTATTTTACTAGATTTTATTGTGATTTTACCACCGGAAAAAAGAGTGGGACTGCGATTTGCCGTTAGGCTCCGTTAGGGTATCCGTTGGGACCGTTATGACGGTGACGGTGACGGTGAAGGTGGTGTCAGAACGGTCAAGAAGCAGAGAAGAGTGGTATGTGACGGATGGATGGGCGGGTAAGGTGTCGGATTCCGTGGACTTGGACGTTAAATGTGAATTTCAGGGACCATGTAGTGCCCTCACTGCAGGTTAAATCCGAGTTAGGATAATGCTCATCCAACCGTCTATTTTGATAATGTACGGGTTGGATTTAATTCAAACTTTTGCAAATTTAAAATATTCCATAGCTTGGATTAAATATGAGTTGTACATTGTCGAGATAGACAATAGGACGTGGACACTACAGGTAGGATGCAGGTATCCTCGGTTCAAGTTCCTGTGGAAACTTTATATCCATCTCAAAATTAATTGGCAATGAATGGAGAGGTCCCAGCATATATTAAGTGATCACCCATTTCACTCCTAAGCATTATGCGATGTGAGAATTTTTGTCCCTCAACATCCCACCTTCACGTGCAGCCGCGTTTAAGGTTTGTCACGTGTGATTACTTTTTTGGTCCTATCATCGTACATCCTTTTTGCTAGTTCATTGACAATAAGTTGAGAGGTCTCAGTATATATTAAGTGATCACCCATTTTATTTCTAAGCAATATGGGACTTTTATTCCTTAACAGTTCCGCTCCAAACTCACATTTTTTTGCTCTATGAGCTTATAGAAAAGTCCTGCTAGATGTACACCATTTTTGTGTACACCAATTGTACACCACCTTTGTGGAACCCATTTCGGGTCCCACATGAATAATCGGAGCAGCTCAATATTTTTAAAACACTTTTTTTAGGGTCTCTGAAAAAAATCAACTGATTTTAACATCAGTAAGGCCTTGATCGATTATACGCCCAATTTATTGACAGGAAATTGGGCGCAAAATCGATCGAAGCCTTACTGATGTTAAAATCATTTTTTTTTTTTTTTGCAGAGGCCCTTAAAAAAGCGTTTTAAGAATATTGAGCGGCTCCGATTATTCGTGCGGGATCCGAAATGGGTTCCACAAAGGTGGTGTACACCAAAATGGTGTACCCATAGGTTTTTCCTATAGAAACTATCCAAATCTTCTCCTATGTCTTGTTGGAAAGATATGTCAATGAAAATTAAATATGATGGAACTCCGACAGGTAAATGAACAAAATCATTTAAAGTCGAAGATTTAGGTTCACTACTGTACATTTGTTGTCCTTTTGGAAAACAAACTACGAAAGTCAGTATTTATTTTTTATTTTTTTACTTTCATGTATTTGGTCAAATTAATTTTATTGCACACATTCTTCTCAATGAAACCTACAAAGTGAACAGTTGAGGTTGTTATTTTTAGTACCCCTATAGCCAAAAAGTATGAGTTTGGAGGATGAAGGTATGGACTATGGTGGGGACCTTAACCCTACATTCTCGTGGCCAAGGGTGGGGCCAGTAGCGGCGGCCGGCTTTGGAAAAAAAAAAGTATTATATAGAAATAAATTTTCCCATGAATTATATAGGCTCGTTCTGCAAAGTATTTTGAAAAAAAAAAGTTCCAATACAGTATTCACCCCTGCGTAGTGAAATTCCTGGCTCCGTCTTGCTCGTTGCTCTTGTTGTGGTCTTCCACTTAGATGTCAACAACAGTAATCAAGCCAAAAGTCAAATTCATCAAAGTGGATCTAAGAAGAGTCCACAAATGAACTAACTTGTCTAAAATCCTACTTATAGCGACTATGATATGAACGTATTTCGAGAACAAACAAATATAGGAAATACAAGTTACAAACGAATATGGTGACATCATGCACCCAACATTACGGGATTAATCTCATTAATTACCTATATTCACTGAATAAGAAAGTCAATGCCTTAAAGCATACTGATACAAGTCTAGGGGATGCCATAAAAGGGTATGCCATAGATTTCTCATATTTAAGGTAGATCTGATCTCTACCTCTGTAAATGGCCCTGCATTGCACCCTATAATATACATTTGGACAGTCCGAAAGTGTTTTGAACGGTTCGGATTTTAAAAAGATTCTTTCAGGAAATAGTCTTTGTAAAATCTGGACCATTCTAAAATCCGGACCATGATTACTGAGACGGATGGTCTGAATGTGTACGACACGTAATGCGCTATAGGATTCCTGGGTCCCTATACTCGTGTTAGGAAAATGATATGGGTACACCATTTGTGCACCCCAAATGCATAGCACCCTGATGTGGCAAATGAGGAGAAACCCATTTTTTGGGTGAACTCATTTGCCATATGAGGGTGGTGTGCATTTGGGGTGCACATGTGGTGTACCCATAGCATTGTTCCTCGTGTTATGATGGAAAAACTGAAAAAAAAATATATATATATATATATGTGATGCATGGCTGAGTTTTCAATACGACATTTTCGGTATTTTTGGATTAAAAGTTGTCAAATTATGATTCATGTTGGGAAAATGACTTTCTGAGAGAATACAAAAAATTACCAAAAATTCCAAAAGTAACTTAGTGGAAACTTGGCCATAGTAAAAATGTTATGCCTTCTTGGAAAATGTTAGTATGTTATTTTATGGTACTATTTTGTTACGTCATTTTGCAATTTTGTTACGACATTCGTTGTTTTACATCATTTTATTTATGGTTAATGTTATGTTTTTATTACTATAATAAAAAGTCAAGGGGATAGATATATAGCATCTCCGTGAGGAATACCATAGCTTTGCCTCTTTAATAAAGTAGTAATATGAAGAACGTGTCCTGATGACTGATTTTATGGCTGAAACCCAAAAAAAAATTTGATTTCTAATCCACTTAATTAACCACTTTTTTTATTTTTCAAATAGCACTTAAGCACTTCAAACACCAACTTAAAACTCACGTGAGGTTTTTTTTTTTTTTTTTCTTGAAAAACTTTGTTAAGACTTTAACATGTGGAGTGTTTCTGAAGCATTGTGTAATGAAATTAATTTTATCCAAGTTTATAGTCATCAAGCTCATTTGGTAATCTAGAAAGAATGGATCATATTTCAATGTAATGTTTCGTTACAATGTTAACACACAACAAAATTAGTCAAGATGCACTGAAGCTAGATCGAAAAATCTGATTGTTGTTATAAAAAGAAATGTGTCAGCACATATTATAAACAGTGGCCGAATTTCCATTCCACAACTGCATTTCAGACTTTCAGTGAGGTAACATACCACATCTGCGGTGGAGTAGGTGCGAGAGGTGAAATGTAATGTGACAGAGGTGAAAGTGGGACGATGTTTTTTTAGTTTGGTTGATCACACTTATCACAACTCTTCAATGATTTATTTTTTACTTTTTTCTTTTTCTTTTTGGTAGATGACAGTTTAGACGACAGGAAATGGCTAAAATATACACTCAGGTGTGTTTTGGCTTAAAAAGTTAGCTGGCTTATTTTTTCGTCTTTATTTGATTTTTTTTTTCGTGTTTTTTAGTTTTGCATCAACTTTTTGTGTATTATTGATTCGTCTCGACGAGAGGAATAAAAAAAGTTAAAAATTATGATCGAATCATTTTTTTTTTTGAATAAAGACAAAAATAAGTAAAAAAAGATAGCGTTTTACACTTTTTTCGACCTTATTCAAAAAAATTGAGAGTTGTAGTCATAATCTTTTACCTTTTTGGATTCCTCTCGCCAAGACGAACCAAAAATACTAAAAAAAAATCGACGCAAAACTAACAAACGCAAAAAAAAAAAAAATTCAAATAAAGACAAAAAAATAAGTTAAGTTGGCTTTTTAGGCCAAACTTCACCTCATTAAAGGTGTGTATCACAGTTATTGTATGGTCCAGATTGTGTCATCTCAGTTTAGTTTTAGTTTTAGTTTTGATGACATCATCATTTTTCTCATTTCTCTCTCTATCTCTCTCCACTCATTATATCTGATACATCATCAAAACTAAACTAAACTATCTAACCAAACACAGCCAACATTTTTTAGTTTTTCGTAGTTTTTTAGCAATATTATTCGTAACATTTCCTATTATTCGTAGCATTTTGATGTGTTTCATAACTTTTATAAAAAAAAATATAAAAATCGTAACTTTTACTGGGGTGTGTATTGTAGACTTTTCCCATATCAACATTGTCCCAATTGAGTTTCTAGTTCTACCAATGCAGTATGTTTGCGTCTAAATTCGGGAGATGGTCTGAAAGGAAAAGCACGGACATATAGACTATAGAGGACTATATTTCTAAAATTGGATGGACGAACATTAACATAAAAAAAATAATAATAATAATAAATAATTGAATTTACATTTGAAAGGCAATATTTAGAGCGGTTTTCGCCCGGTTTGATTCACCTCTATTAATATGTTAGTCCGTAAGGATATGAGTTTTAGTAATTAGTTAACCCATTCATATTTGAACTTATAACTCTTTACTTATTATTTGTTTACCTAGGCGAATTAAAAAATCTCAAATTTCTATTTGACGAGAGTACGTATTCAAGGTTTCATAGATAAGTCAATGCCTCTTCGTCCATCCTTAAGGATAGGAATGTTTAATAATTAGTTAACGCCTTCGAATTTGAACTTGTAACTCTCTACTTGTTACGTGTTTGTGTATCCGGGCAAATCGAGAAATCTCAAATTTTCATTTGACGAGAGTATGTATTCAAGGTTTCACAGATAAGTCAACGCCTGATTGTTATCTCCTCTTTGTCCGTCCTTAAGGATATATATATATATATATATATATATATATATACGGCCTGTTTGTTTGCAGCATATGGAGGAGGGATATAGAGTTGTCCCGGATATACATATCCGGGTGAGCTATATCCGGTGTTTGTTTGATTTTAGTGTGCCGGATATAATTGTCCTGGGATATACATATACCTCTGCAGGGGTCTTAAATATAGGCACCCCTCCCCCAGGTTTTGTTATATCCGGCCTCTCCTTCCAAATTTCCCTCTGCCAGTTGGCACCTATAAACTGCTGCGAGAGAGAGAAAGGAGCACCACTTCCACGCGTCAGAGTAGAGGAGCACCAATTCCACCGGTTGGCAACACTTTCCATGCCCCACTTCCACGCGTCAGAAGAGAGGGGCAACGCAGGGCAACGCAGGAGCACCACTTCCACCTTTAAACTACTTTTTGACTTTTTTATTTGGGACCAAAACATTATTTTACATTATCCAACCCCCCATATCCCCCTTCTACAACAACAAAACAAACAAAGTAATATTTTATCTCCCCTTCTAAAATAATACCCCTCTAATTATATCCACCTCTATATCCCCCTCGTATTATATCCCTCTTCCTCCCTCATATACATATCCTTCAAACAAACAGGGCGATAGGGATGTTTAATTATTAGTTAACGCCTTCAAATTTGAACTAATAACTTCCCATTTATTATTTATTTGTTTATCACAGTCAATTAAGAACACTCAAATGTAATTTGACAATATATATATATGTATATACAATAAACTTCCAATAAGGGACCCTTATTTAAAAATACCATGCGGACCTGCCCTTTTTCGACTTTCCGGACCAAATTTCGACAATCCTATGTATAGTTTTTATCGGAAACTGCTCGGATCAAGCCCTTCCGGGTATTTTTTTTTTGGAGATTCTTCGCGTAGGCCCTTGAAAACACATTTTAAAAACATTGAGCGGATCGGATCGTTGAAATTTGGTCTGGAAAGTCGAAAATGCCCCTAGGTCCGCATGGAAAGTTAAATAAGGGTCCCTTATTAGAAGGGGGTCCTATATATATATATATATATATATATATATATATATATATATGCAAGGTTTCTCAACAGATAAGTGGAGGCATGTTTGGTATCTCCTCATTCATTGTCTGTTTCTTTAAAGTAAACGATAAGTTTTAGTAATTAGTTAACCCATTCAAATTTGAACTTATATGTAACTCTTTACTTATTACTTGTTTATCTAGGCGAATTCAGAAATCTCAAATCTCCATTTGACGAGAGTACGTATTCAAGGTTTCATAGATAAGTCAACGCCTCTTCGTCCGTCCTTAAGAATAGGAATGTTTAATAATTAGTTAATGCCTTCGAATTTGAACTTGTAACTCTCTACTTGTTATTTGTGTATCCAGGCGAATCGAGAAATCTCAAATTTTCATTTGACGAGCGTACGTATTCAAGGTTTCATAGATAAGTCAACGCCTGATTTTTATCTCCTCTTCGTCCGTTCTTTAGGATAGGAATGTTTAATAATTAATTAACGCCTTCAAATTTGAACTAATTACTTCCCGTTTATTTTTTATTTGTTTATCACGGCCAATTAAGAACACACAAATATAATTTGACAAAATATATATATGCAAGGTTTCTCAGATAAGTGGAGGCATATTTGGTATCTCCTCATTCTTTTTCTGTTTTTAAAAGTAAACGACAAGGTTGTTTGATGTCATTTTGTTGTCTTTTTTAATTTTTTTTTTTTATCGGCAGTCATTTTGTTGTCTTGAATAGACATTATAGATTTGGATATGATCTGATGCATTTTAATTTGTCTATGAATTTTTTTTTAAATGAAGAAAAAGTTGCTACTGAATTTGAAGTGTTCACAGTGCTACTGAATTTGTCTATGAACAATGCAAGATTCTTCCAGAAGGCCTGGCCTATTATTGGATATGATATCACTGCTGCAGTCAGGAACTTTTTTAAGTCTGGTAAGTTACTAGCCAAAACCAATGCCACTATTGTTGCCCTTGTGCCTAAAATTCCTAATCCTTCCAAGGTTAGTGATTATAGGCCCATCTCCTGCTGTAACATTGTCTACAAGTGCATTGCTAGAATTCTTGCTAAGAGGCTCCAAGCTGCCCTCCTCTCGTTAATTGATTGTGTCCAATCTGGTTTTGTTAAAGGGAGGAGAATAGCAGATAATATCTTCCTTACTCAGGAACTTATGAGAGGGTATCACAAACCATCCCCCTCTCCTAGATGTGCAATGAAAGTGGACATAATGAAGGCATATGACAATGTCAAATGGGACTTCCTTTGGGATGTCCTTAAGTGTATGAACTTTCACCCTACAATGATAAATTGGCTCCATGCATGTGTTACCACTGCCAATTATTCACTCAGTATCAATGGGGAGCCCACTGGTTACATCAAGGGTAAGAGAGGGCTCAGACAAGGTGATCCTCTCTCTTCTTATCTATTTGTAATTGTCATGGAGGTCTTAACTTGCATCCTTAGGGAAAAGGCCATGCTCCCTGACTTTCAATTTCATTGGAGATGCAGTAAATCTAAAATTATCAATCTATGCTTTGCAGATGATCTTATGATCTTCTGCAAGGGTGATTTAAACTCTGTCACTCACATCAAGACTGCACTCCAAGAATTTGAATCCCTGTCTGGCCTTTCTCCTAGCTCTAGTAAAAGTAGTGTCTTCTTCTCTGGAGTCCAACATTCCATCAGAGGTGACATTCTTCAAATACTAGGTTTTTATGAGGGTACATTGCCTGTTAGGTATCTTGGGGTCCCTCTTCTTTCCACTAAACTTAAACATGGTGATTGCAAGACCATGATTGATAGGATCACAGCTAAGACCAAATCTTGGACCAATAGAGACCTAACCTATGCTGGGAGAGTGCAATTGATCAAGAATGTGCTATTCTCTATGCAGACCTACTGGTCATCCCTCTTCATACTCCCCAAGAAAGTCATCAAAGAAGTGGAGACCATTCTCAGAGCCTTTCTCTGGTCTGGTCCTGATCTTAAAAAAACTGGAGCAAAAGTGTCATGGGAGCACTTGTGCTCCCCTAAACAAGAAGGTGGGTTGGGACTTAAGTCCATTCAAATCTGGAATAAAGTTGCAGTGGCTAAACATATATGGTTCCTCATCTCTGGTGGGGAACAATCTATGTGGTGTCAGTGGGTGAAATCATATTTACTAAAAGGGAAGAGCTTTTGGGAAGTCAAAATGCCTAGTGATCCATCTTGGGTTTGGAGGAAACTTCTTGTCTTTAGGCCCATGGTGCATCCTTTCATTAAATCCTTCATAGGTAATGGTAAGTCCACCTCACTATGGTTTGACAACTGGCATCCCTTGGGTCCTCTTGCTGACAAATTTAGCACTAGAATCTTCTATAGGTTTCCAGGTGATTGTAAGGTTGCTTCTGTCATTAGGAATTCCCATTGGGCTTTCCCTGTCACCCAATCACTTGAACTCATGGAAATTAAATCAAAGCTTTCTCTCCTCTCCCCTCCATCTGAGGATAAGGATGATCAGATTAAGTGGACTCTCACTTCCAATGGGGTTTTCACTATCTCCTCTCTTTGGAATCATCTTAGGAACCCTTTCCCCAAAGTCACATGGTATAAATGCATATGGTTCTCTGGCCACATACCCAAATGCAGCCTTATTGCTTGGGTGGCCATTCAGGATAGGCTCTACAATGAGGATAGACTGGTCCTGTTTGGTACTAAGTCTATATCTTGCTGTAGCTTTTGTAATGGTAGTGAGAGTCATAATCACCTCTTCTTTAATTGTCCCTTCACCACACAGGTGTGGGATCAGGTTCAAAGCTTAATCAATGTCTCTTGGCCAACAAGAACTTGGCCTTGCTGGATCGATCACATGACGACCATCAAGGGCAAAACTCTGAAAACACTTATTATCAAACTGGTTTTTATAACCACTGTTTACCATGTGTGGATAGAAAGGAATGTACGCAAATTCCAAAACCTTGCATGTTCTATCTCAGTTGTAGTCAGCAAGATATATTCTATGGTGAGGTTGAAGTTGCTGTCCATGGGGGACCTCCCCCATGGCACACATTATCACTGGTTGATTAATAAATGGAATCTTATTGCATAACTTGTGTTACACTAATCTCCTCCCTTGTGTGCAGACAGTTGCAGTCAGCCTGGGCATCTTAAAGGAATCAGATGAAGGCAGTGAGGGTTCATCCATGGGAAGACACAAGAGTGATCAGGTTGAGGATCTACTAAAAAGGGAGGTAACTCTTACTCATTAATTGATGCTATGTGGGATGCAAGGGCTGTTGCAACCTGCTGCATTTCTTTATGTTACTGCTGCATCATTAGTTGTTATGTGGATTGCAAGGGCTGTTGCAATCTGCTTCTGCTGTTAGTAAGTGATGTTCAAGCTTTATGCATGCATTTGTTGATGTTATGTGGGTTGCAAGGGCTGTTGCAACCTGCTGCTTCTATTGAAATCTGATATTACTCTTGTCAATTACTGCTGGCCTTATCATATATTTGAGGACTGCCATCCTATGGGCAGAGCTGCTGTTACTCTTGTTGGGGATGTGCTAGATAAGGTCACTTTCACATGGGATATCACTTTTTCAAACAAGGTGCTGTCCAAATTCTGCTAGGATTTCATGCAATAAAGGGTTGGGGTGAGCTATTCAGTGGTATAGTGGGCCTAGCATAGGGGGGCTGTCCCTTGGCATGTATGATCCCCTTTGGGAGGGGGCTTCCTCCCGTACCTAGCCTTGGGGGGTTGTCCCTGGGCACGATGCATTGTTAGGATTCACATTCACGGTATGATGGCAGCATTGCTAGGCTCCTAGCCTTGTCACTAGGATTCATGGTACACTATTTGTCACGGAGCCATCCATTCCATTCTACTCAAGGTCATAGAGCTCTACCAAGGAGCCATCCATTCCATCCTACTATCCAGCCGCTGCTATCCAGCTGTGGCAGATCAAAGTTGCTGCAGATCAGTGTTGCTGCAGCAGCAGCCGTTTGCAGTGGTGCTCTATCCCAAGTTACCCCAAGGTGTTCTAATGTTCAAGGCCCAAGCTTCAAGCATCAAGCTTACGTCCAGGTCTCATGTTCAAGCTTCAAACGTCAAGTTTTAATGCCAAACAGTCCAAGTCTTTTTTAGTTGTTGCATCAATGTGCTACTTGTATGTTTCTTAATCATCTATTTAGAAGGTTAGGAAACATTCAGCTTTATCACTCTAGATACTTGTAGCCAGTTGGCGTAGGTTCTTCCTTCTTTTTATTGTTCTTTGTTTTTATTTTGTCCTCCTGGGGTATGCCCCTTGTAGGCTGTATATTCGGTTAGCCATTTTTTATTTCAAGCTCATTTACCCAAAAAAATAAAGTGTTCACAGTTCGATTAGAGTCCAAGGTTTTCCGTTTGTTTGACCGTAAAATGTTTTTCAATGAAATATTTTATCTATTTTTAGGTGTTTGGTTGTACAAATCATACGTAGATCATTTTTTCCCTGTAAAATGTTTTTGGGCTATGGTGATAAATTGACTTGCGGCGATAAATCCTAAAAGTCATTTTCCTTGTGCGCATGCATTGTAGCTCTCTTCCCACTTCCCAGTTCCCACTTCCCACTTCCCACTGCTTTGTGTGATTTGGTCCATCTCTCATTCTCTCTCTCCTCAAACTTGAAATCAATTTCAACACCGATAATTCCTTTTGCACCGACCACATACTTGAAATCATTAAAAAATGTGGGTGATTTTGGATTGAGCTCATACAGCCGTTCGATTGCCTCGATTCCTGCGTTGGCCCACTCGGAATTCAATTTTAAGAAGAATGAACGGCTCGGATCGATCGGTTGAGACCCACAACGGCGTCCCCGACGCCATCGGTACGTGGTCGGTGCGGGTAGAAGGGTTCTTTCAACACACCCTGCCACAAAATTGTTCTCGGACCACATCAATCAAAAAAAGTTTTATGTAATCTCTCCCTACAGTAATATTTTCCCATTACCAACCAAACACTTGAAATAGAAATGGAAAAAGTTGTTTTTGATGATACTATAATATTTTACCTTGAAAAATATTTTATTTCGAAACAAACGGAGCCTAAGTAGTTAAAAATTTCAGCTTGAATTTTATTGTTTTCCAACAAATTGCTATAAGAAAATTTATAAATTCACTTCTCGCATATAGCTGAGGAAATTTTACATTGACGTGTTAAAAGAGACAAATACAAAAGGCGTCACATTTTAGAAACTGGTCCAGTTATTAAATATATTATTAAGTACTGGAGTAGTTCATTTCTCTCAACTAGTAAAATTTTTATTACCATTTTTCCATATTTTTGCGCATCCTCTTCAATGGCTGGCTACACACGTAGGACTACCCTAGAATGAGGCAATTGTTGTCCACCGTTTATTCTCCTCTCCAAAAACTGCAATACTTGCTTGCTTGCTTGTTCGCTAGTGGCAAAATTCCAAAATCTAATTTTTGTCACCGAGAAATGAATACAGAATACTATGGTACTTGGAGTGGGTGAGGCTAGAGGCTAGAGTAAAAACTGGGTCACCAAAAGAGGTGGGGTGACCACGACAGCCTATCCGACAACTTCGCTGCCACCGCCACATATGCAGGTGATGACGAGTCTCTCTCTCTCTCTCTCCCTCTCTCTCTCTCTCTCTCTCCATATACAAAACTTATACTTCTACTGTTCTACATATACACATGTGAATATCTAATGTTAATAACAGTGTCCTGCCTAAACAACGAAATAGAGGCAATCGGACGGCTGTATGAGCTCGATCCAAAATCACCCCATTTCATTAAATTTTTTTTGAATGAAATGGAGTGATTTTGGATCGAGCTCATATAGCCGTCCGATTGCCTCGATTCCCGAGTTGGCCCACTTGGAATTCGATTTTGAGAAGGATGAACGGCTCGGATTGATCGTTTGGGACCCACAACTGCGTCCACGACCCCGTCGGTACGGGGTTGGTTCACCCCGTCGGTGCAAATAGAAGGGTTCAGTAAAAACTGGGTCACCAAAAGAGGTGGGGTGACCACGACAGCCTATCCGACAACTTCGCTGCCACTGCCACATATGCAGGTGATGACGAGTCTCTCTCTCTCTCTCTCTCTCCATATACAAAACTTATACTTCTACATATACACATGTGAATATCTAATGTTAATAACAGTGTCCAGCCTGGCCTCTTTGGGTGAAAAACTGGTTTTTGGTCTTTTGGTTTGTCCTTATTTAAATTTATTTTGCATTCGTTAGTCTTGCATAAAGATTTTGTAGTTTCTGAATTCTTCTCGACGAGACGAATCTAACAAGTATAAATTTATGGTCAAACCAAATATTTTTTTGAATAAAGCCAAAATAGGATTATTGGCCAATAATCCACTTATTTTGGCTTTATTCAAAAAATTTTGAGTTTTGACCATAAATTTATACTTGTTAGATTCGTCTCGTCGAAAGAAATCTAGAAACCACAAAATCTTGATGCAAAACTAACGAATGCAAAAAAAATTTGAATAAGGACAAAATAGAAAAATCAAAAAACCAAAAACCAGTTTTTTACCCAAAGGTAAACTACGAAATTTGGATTAATCCTCAGGCCTTAGAGTTAGCAATCAGACTTGTCTGTAGTGACCCTAAGAATTTTTTGCTCCGCCAGTCACGAGTTTTTTGCTGCTGCGTGAGTCGAACAACACGCTACTCAACCAGTTGGGTTATTATCCACATTAGCCTAACCAAAATTAAAAGGTTGCTAAGGTTAGTTACGTTTCTTAAAGAAGTGCTCACATTGAAGTAATTAAACTTAGCAACTACTTAGCAATTAACCAAATTTTGGCACTTGGATAACCAAAACTAGCTTTTGCCAATAAGCAAATTTGATGGATTTCACATGTACTCGATCAAATACACCCATGATTACACAAATGACAAAAACCTTCTCTCTTCCTTTCTCTCTCTCTCTCTCTCTCTCTCTACAATGTTTACAAAAATTTAATTTGGAAGTTTATTTTTTATTCACATAACATTTTAAAAAAACTGTTTTTAAAAATAATTAATTTTTAAAATTTTTTTTTTCAATAACAGTTCTTTTTTACACGAAAAACAGTTTCGAGTTTTTTATTTTATTTTAAATATAGGTTTTGGTAAAAAAAAAACTCTTTTTACTCAAAATTGTTTTTTTCGAAAATAGTATTTTTTTAATATAAAAAACGAGTTTTCAAAAAATTTCCCCCAAATTAAACTGTTTTTTTTTTTTAATAAAAAAAGTGGGGATTACTATTTTTTGTAGTGTTCATCCTCACATGGCAACCTCACCTGTATCATCCCAAGAAAAGACACCCCTTTTCTACATGGAAAGTCTCGCCAAAAACAACAATTTCTCTTGTCAATCAATGGCCTTCACCAACGTTTTCATTGTTAAAAAATATTGTCCCACATTGCCTAAGAGTGGAATGGGTGATCACTTAATATATGTTGAGACCTCTTCACTCATTGTCAATTGGTTTTGAGTTGGATATAAAGTTTCCACATGGTATCAGAGCAGGGCCCATTCCACTCCACATTAAAAAAAAAAAATTACAATCCACACCCCACTATGGCAGGCCAGCAAAAAAGTTGCACGATGATAGGACCCAAAAAGTGGCCACACGTGACAGACCTCAAATGCGACTGCACGTGAGGGGGGATGTTAAGAAATATTGTCCCACATTGCCTAGGAGTGGAATGGGTGATCACTTAATATATGTTGAGACTTCTCCACTCATTGCCAATTGGTTTTGAGTTGGATATAAAATTTATTGTCCCACATTGCTTAGGAGTGGAATGGGTGATCACTTAATATATGTTGGGACCTCTCCACTCATTGCCAATTGGTTTTGAGTTGGGTATAAAGTTTCCACATTCATCGCCGTCATGTGCGCTAGCGTTCTGGGTCTCCCGTACACACGTTTTCAAGAGGGACGAATGACGGGATCGGTGGTGGGTGGTGGGCAACGGTGACGGCGCCAAGTTCGGGATGGGGGACAGGATGGGTAGGGATAGGGGAGGGTTTAGAATGGATTTAAAACAGAATAGAGAAGAGAGAGGTTTTAGGGATTTGAAGAATTTTGATCTGGGAATTTGATATGTAATCCCAATAGTATATATAGGCATAATTTGTGGAGGACTTGTGGGCTTATTTTTTGGTCCAAAAAATTAGTGCGCATATATATAGTAATCAATATTGTATAAAGAAGGGCAATATAGGATTTTTTCAAAAGTGGGGATGAAAACATAATAGTTCAAAAACTTCGGGATGAAAACATTCATTAAGGTGTTTTGGAGGATGATTATTTAAGTACCCCTTAAAAAAGTGATGTGGCAAGTTTATGAGGGACCATTGCTTTTGATTATGGACAAAAAAAACCACCAATGTGAAATTTGACATTGCTAACTTTAACAACTTCTAAATGGATAACCACAAGCTGACGTGACACTTTTTGCTAAAACCTATTTGGACATCAACCCAGTTATGGATGGTATTTTTGTTTTTGTTTTTGCTTTTTTATCAGCAGTTCTGATGGGATGTTAATAGAGAAATACATTCGTATCAGAAAAGGAAAAGGAGAAACATCTTCAGTCAGTATATATTACTCCACTAATTGCATCTTGAGATTAGTCATTTAAAAACCCCACAGCACAAAGTAGAAACAAAAAATACAATTGAACTACAGCCCTGGTGGTCATTAACCATTTTACAGCCCCCCCTGAAAAAAAAACCCCCAACAACTTTGGAAAAAGAACAAATGAACTACAAAAATAGAGAATGGAATGGAATTATTAATTTTGGAGAGAGCTGGATCATTATAGTTCTCCGCATTTCTGGAAAATTTCATCCTCATTTATACCTTTTTTTCTTCTTTCTATTCGACCATCCTCGTTTATACCTGAGTTGCTTTTGATCTGCAGCCGCTGGTATGATGATTTTCAGCTGTTCTCTATTTTTCATCTTCGGCAGATTCATGCACTAACAATCATAGAAGTCACGAATTTTAGATGGTGCACAACAGCATCAAACTGAAGTCCAGATGATATTTTGATTTGGGAAAGATCAATTGAGAAAGAACTCGTTATTTGAAAGAATGTCCCTGTTGAATCCTAGACATGCGCGACCACAGCACCACATAAATTACAGCTCATATTCATGGTTTGAATGATTTTGCAACAGAAAGTGACAAATGCAAGCCCGCAGCTATGATCAGCAATGCAAAAATTTGCACATTAGTATATCATTCTTACAAAACCGGACTGGATTTCACATTTCTATCCAATACTTCTAATTGGATCAACAGACTTCCGATACGTAAAGTCGTCATATAAATCAAAATTGGCATCCCTTGACTGGCTACTGCTCTCTCATGATAAATGATTGGCATGGCCAACCAGGATGTAGCATAAATAAATGACAGAACTACAGAGAGAGAGAGTTTACCAAGCTAGATCTTGTCAAAATCATCATCCAAACCCTCATCTCCCTCCTCTGAAAGAACAAATAGACTATCATTATGCTGAATTTTAAGACATTGAGAAAGCCATCGAAAAATTGTCAACTTGCAGGCTGTCTAGCATAAAAATTTTCAAACAGGAAACTATTATGATAGCTTAGCTTAAGCACAAGGAGGATATTCCATTAAACTAATTAAGAAAAAAATGTTTTCTCAAGTCATACTAGTGTTTTCAGAAACATAAACAAGCTCCCAGTAACCCAAATAACAGAATGATAGACATTGAATGCCTATATGAAACATGCAATGCAAGGGAAAAGGTTAACCATACTAGTGTTTTCACTTCGGTAACCCATATAATAGGTATGACAAAAAAATATTATGTGAAAATAATTGAAGGGAAAAGTAAAAATAAAAAAATTTAAAAAAACTTCTTTTTAAAGGCAAAAAAACCTGCAAATTTTTTTTGACAAAATAATAGCAACACAAGCTAACAAGTCTAGAAGTGGCAATGGTAGTACCTGGAGCATCATCACTGTCACCAAGGTCTCCCAGAAGAAAGACATCCAAGTCCTGCTCAGCAGCTGATGAGGTTTTACTTTTCTGGTTCATGCCAGCTGCGGCTATTTTAGTAGTTGTTCCACCCGTTGAAGTTTCCTTCATTTTGCCGTCTTCCACTTGTTCAGCAGAATTTTGCTTAGCCTCTTCCATGCACCGCTTTTCATACCTAAAACAAAACAGATTGGAAAATTACAGATACAATTACTGAACCAATAAACCAGTACAACTACAAACACATGCGCCATCAATTAAAAGCTAAAGAGAAGAATAGTTATTGAAACCGCATTCACAACTACATACAAACAAGCCAAAAAGAATACAAATCTCCATTCCCCGATCTTAAAGATTGAAAGCATAAAAGCATGAGGCATGTTTATTATTTTGAATATAAATGACCTAGTAAACCAATAAAGAAAGTTGCTATGCAGGTGAATGTAAATCTATAACAGACACAATAAACGGAAATTGATTCCAAACGAAAAATAGGGTGGGGTGTGAAAAACATACAGGATGAATTAAACAACATTCACCGTCTAAAGTTATAAATGCTTCAGAACACTCTGAGTAGTCAACATTCACCGTCTAAAGTTATAAATCTGTTTTTGTGGTTTGGCTGGTATCTTACCATCCTGTTTGTGTCTTGTTATTTCCCCTTTCGGGTCCTTGGCTGTTTTCAGTCTCGGTCCCTTTTAATCTTTGTAATTCGTTTTCAAAGATTAATAAATTTTTGTTTATCAAAAAAAAAAAAAACACTCTTTGAGTAGTCAGAAGACAAGACAGATTTAGGGTATGAATGCAATGAGAACACCTTTCTCTAGTATAACATAAATGGAAGCATTCCACCGGAAAAGTTACTCACGGAGACACGTGACTATTAACCAGAATAAAATATATTCTCCAGAACTTCCTTTCTTTCATCACACGAGGGCATAACTCGTATCTTAATTTCGAGATTTCCTGCAAATGAATGTGATAATCCTTATTAGATGGCACAATAAAGCAACAAGTTTGATACTCATACAGGCCAAATGCCCATGCATGGAAGATTACAACGTACAATTTCTCTAGAAGCTAAAGATATCTGAGAGGTAATTTTTAAGTACTTAATTAATCATCAAAACACCCCCACATTGCGGCCCAACTATCCTTGCATGCCATTTTAAAGGTCAATTGATTGATTCCTCCAAGAGCTTAGACTTGAGAACAATTGCAATTTGCAGGTTAAAATAGCATCAGAAGTTTAGCTAAAAAAAAAAGAAATTTTGTTCAGAGATGAGTGGGTTGATAATATGACCACTTAAGAATACAGTCTTCTTATTGCTTAAACTCCTTTTAAGGGCTCTGCCCAAGTTATAGCCATTCTATTAGCTTAACCTTTTAAAGCAGTTTGCCATAAAACATAGTAATTGCAAAAGGTCAGATTCTAGAGTCCCGAGTATTGACAAAACGGTTATTCTCCTCCCATAATCTCATTTTGCTTTCCCTTTAAATTTCCAATGTTGCTAATATATGCACAAGAGACAGAATCCTCATGTGATTTTGGACACCAAACAAATAAAATTCTCACTTCTCATAAATAGCCGAACAGTTCTTATACAGAGTTTGAACGGCAATTAAGCATCATCTTTCTCAAAGTTCAATATTGAGACGTCAAAAAAGAAGGTAAGGATACAGGGAGTGGGCAAGTCTTTCCCTAAGCTTCACATATTTTTTTGGGAAAATTTCAAATGGAGGGGTGGGGGAGTTTATTTAGGCGCCAAAATAACACTAATGCAATGTCCAGGTATGCTCCACGTTTCTTCCACGTAACCATACAAAGGCCACGTGGAGTCCAGGTCAACCATTCCGTTTCATTTTAGACAGAGGGTGACAGTAGCAGTTTAACTGATGAGTTTTTCAAGAGTACATGTGTTTATGTGATAATTCGTGAAGGTCAGAGGTCTCCGTGTGATTTTGGCGAAAGGTCAGGGGTTATTTTGAAAATTTTCCTAATTTTTCCGTACAAGCATCTCTGTCTCTCAATGTATGCGGTATAAACTAAACAGCTTGTTGAAGATTTGAATCTCAAACACAGGGAAGACATATATTTGGAAAAAAACAATGAAGAGGAAACTATTTGGTTGGCATTTGATGCACCATGTTTTCATGCTTCCTAGCAGTTGGTTTTATGAAAAAAGTAAGAATTACCTTGACCGTCAAGAGAACAAATTTGGCATGTTTTTCTTGCCATGCTGTAAGGTCTTGCCGAACATTTGAGACTGTGGGAATATCAGACATTTCTGCATCATCTGCAAACCAAGGACGATATGCTCATTGCATACAAGGTAGTAACAATCAGAAGAAAATATGACATATGATTGTTATATATCAATGCTTTTGTATCACAACGAATTCAAATCCTCAATCTTAAACCTTAATGATTTCAAAACTAATGGTGAGAACTTTAAAATAATAAAGAGAATCATCCAAGATGAGATTTTACGAGACATACCCACCACAGAGCTTAACAACACTTAGAAGGAGAGTACATAGAAGAGATTGGGGAAATTTCCAAACATTACTTTTATAGGTACCAATGACCAATTTTTATACATTGTACATGAGCTTTAGGTTTACTACTACTTACGAATTCAATCAATGAAATATGAAAATTTACGCAGACTATATTGCTATTTGTGCAAAGAAGTATTGGCAAAAAGGACATTACAAGCTTTCCCTATCATGATAGCCACTAGTCCAGTGTTCTCAAATCAGGATACGTATCATGAATCATTTATTGTCATTTTATGAATCATATCGGGATACATATCACGCAAAACATGACCCCGTCCATTCCGTGAGTTTGTTCCGAACTATCAAAATATATTCTTTCCTCTATTCGAGCTTTAAAGGATTCAGTTTTGGTTTTATTTAATGGTTTGAATGTCAAACTGGATCAAACGATATTTAGAACGCATTTGGGGTTTTGCTTCGTAAAATATGGTATTACATTTTTTCAATAAGTAATTGTAGGATACGTACCGAATCGGGATACAAGAATATATCGTAGGATTTCTACACAAGAAGGATACATGATGGGTTACATATCATTTTGGGAAGAAGATGATACGAATTGTAAAATAGGTATCCGACATCGTAGGTTCTTAGCAACTATGAGCAATACTACAAGCTTTCTTGTAACCTAGAGTTGATATATTAATACATGTAACCAATTTCTATGGCACTATGCTAAAAATACTATCCTATTGAGCAAGATTTCACCACTGAAAATCAGAAAGAAAAACTGAAACAGCAAATGACTCTATACCATTTAATATTTTAGTCTCACAACCTTGAATTATGTTATGGTCAACTACAAATCAGATGAAGGATAACCAAATTTCCGTTCAACTCAGACTAAAATCTGCAGAGGACTCTGGAGGAGTTCAAACTCTCAATAGTCAAAGTGCTTAACTGAATTACTTCATACCATTTGATGGAATTGCAGTTTACCAGGGTAAAGATTTATATTTAACCTGGCCGGGTAGTTGGTTGTGCTAATTGGGGGTTTAGAAATTTTAAACTTCTAGGTCTAAAAAAGCTAACTAAATATGTTACACAGCTGTATTTAGTTTTCTTTTCCCTCCTTTTTCCCTGCAACCAAACGAGCTATAAAAATCTGAGTCCACCCATACATAGAACCCACTATTTGGATTACTGTCCTAGACAAATACAAGATCCAAACACAGCTTTAAAAACCTTGCAGTATACTAATGCTGAATTGCCGCAAAACATGACGACGTTTCCAAATTCTCTATTTGACAGAAACAACAAAGAGACCGTGTCTCACAATCCGAAAATTAGTATTGATATGCTAACTAAATATAACTCGCGGGTGATTAAATTTTCCTTGCTATTGCCATCATTTGGCATATCTTTTGGCAAAATCTGAGTCCACCCATTGCCATTAATTGATGCCAAAAAAAATGGAAATGTCATCTTTGGTGCCAAACCAAAATGGCATTCCCATTTCTCCCACTTCATCCAAGCCATTTGATTAGCTTTGAAAAATGAGATGTTTAAACCAATGGTCTGGATTTGAGATTGTGCCAAAATGACACCGAATCGGTTTGGCAAGCCAAACATAGCTTCTGCAATGCCCAATTTGGGACCAAGGGGTGGACTCGCTCTAAAAAATGTAACCTAATACGTTGAAAGTGTATTGAAATATGACGAATTGCATTGAAATGTGTAAATGTATTTAAGCTTTAATGTTTTGAATTGTAATCACTAGTTGACTGGTCCTACATTTACAGCAGAAAGCAAACTCCAAAGATAAAAAGAACCAAATATACTATACCTTCCAATGGAAAGTCACGAAATGTATTCAACGTAATCCCCTTAACAAACTCCCTCAACTCCTCCGTAATGCCAAACCTCTCCAGATCCCCGTCCTCCACCACGGCCGCCGTTGCCGACGTTTCCACGAGAGAGGACAACGCGGCGGCGGGGGTGGGAATCTGGGACTTGATCTGGTCGGCGCGCTTGAGCGCCTCGGCCTTGATCTGGTCGGCTCGCTTCGACGCCTCGGCGGCGATCTCCTTGGATTTTCTCGACGCCTCTGAAACGATGTCGGATATCTTAGAGGAGGATCCGATCATGGTGATGTGGTCCTGTGATCGTTTTGCCGCTTCTTTGGTCAGCTCTTGGGATCGTTTTGCCGCTTCTTCGGCGAAGTTTCGAGCTCTTTGCCAGAAATCCATTTGCCGGTGACCGAAATCGATAATCTGAATCTCTCTGATCTTGCTCCTTTTGGTCAGCTGGTGTATTGTATGATGGTTGCGAGGATGGAGAAAACGGTGACGTTTCGGTATAGGATATGGTGTGGTGGGTTCCAGCTTTGTGGACGTGGGCAACCACGTGGCATGGTTGACTTAGGATTCCCCAATTAAACGGAGCTGTCTATATACGTCAAACAAGAATTTATTGACTATAGATTTTTCAAACTAGAGACTATTTCTTCAATCGAGTCACAATACCACCTCCGTCCAAAATGTTTGTCCGGTCATCGAGATAAAAATTACAAATAATACCATTTTACTGAGGCCAACTTTTCTTTTTTTGCAAAACCTCTAGTGAAATGACACCGCTCCAAAAATCTGTTGAACCCAGTGAGCATGGTTAAAAACTTAAAAGTGAATCCTATGCTGTCCTTTGAGCAGCGCTCAACAGCTACTAGCTAGGAAATGTATAGTAGCAGACCTAACCCCAATTTCTCTCTCTCTCTCTCATGCTAATAAAAGGTCTATTTTACTCATCAAACCCACATCTAACCTTCTTTTTTATACTCCGAAAAGGGAAAACCCACGTCTAATTTACTATTTTTTTCTGAACTAAAAATAAAAACCCCATCTAATTAACTTATGTTTTGTTTTTCTAAATTAAAATAGAATTTTGATGCAACTTTGAAAATTTTCCACTGACCAATCATTATTAGCAATAGATTGGTCCACGAATCCACAATAGAATATAAGTTCAATTATTCAGTAAAAAAATATTAGGGAATTGATGTTAATATGGTAGAACTTCATGTTTTTCGTGCTTTTTTTTAACTCTTATTTTGAACTCTATTTTATGTATGTTAAGTTATTTGAGAGCGTAATTAAATTAGTTTGTCATTTTCTTAAGATATGTAAAATAAGTAATGCTACTAATTATGACACCACTCGTTTTGATTTCTGGAGTCGCCATTCCTACCAAAACATTCCCAATTTATTTAAACTACTCAAGATTAACTGATTAACTACTGCTGTAAATGCTATAATACAGTACTACAATTTTGACCTTCACGAGGCCAAAAACAAACATAGGCATGTGCTCATGTCACGTGCATACTCCCATTAGTAGTTAGGGAACATGATCCAACATAGATTAGTGAAACGCATTATTTTAGTTCCTTTGGTTTTACTAAATTCTTGACACTATTTTACTTGGGGAAAATCATTTTTGTCCTAAACGATTTGACTTATTAATCTATTCCTAGTTTAGGGTAAATTGAACTCTTATTTATGATCTTTCAACTAACATGCAAGATTAGTTAAGTAGGATGCAGTTTCTCCACGCTTCTGACAAAAAAAAAAAAAAAAACAGTAGCATGGAATAGATAAGAAAATATTAGTACTAGTACATTTTTATCAAAGGTGACGATGGGGCTACAACTTCTTAGACTAGCCTTCCTTGAATAGATTGAGTGGGTGAATGATCTTCCCTTCGCCTGAGTTCCTTGCCAGCACCTCCGTTACACCGAACAGGACCGTCAAGTCTAGAACGACACTCCGACGGTCAAGTAAGTACTTGAGGAAGATGAAGAAGCAAGTACTCCGATCTAGGGTTGAGAGAATTGTCTGTACCTTCAATCGGCTGCCCTTTACCATATATAGGGAGTGAGTGACTTACTCTCCAAGTACGCTCGTGCCTAGCACGCGAGATAACCGGTCGGCTGACGTCACCATGATGAATGCGAGTGAACCGGTTAGGAGCACATGCCACCTTTAGAATAGTGACACGTGTAGTTGACCGTGCGACTGACGTCATTGTCACGATTGGAAACGATTACAGTCACGTGCTCCGTTATTCACATGCACCACGCTTGTGGCTAAGTCAGCCCTAAGCAAGTCTAGGTAATCACCCTTCAGACTAGATACTCCTCTCGGCTTCGGTTGCCCGGATGCGGCTTGATGGTTCTCAGGGCCGGCTCATGGCATAAACCAATGAAGCTACTGCTTTAGACCTTCCAAAAAATGTAAAAAATAGGGGCCACAAAACATGGATACTTCCTATATATTGTAATGGTTGCTTATTTTTGGATGACTATATATTTAGATTTGTGCAATGATAAATATTTTATAATGGTTTTTTATGAAGAAGTGTTGAAAAAAAATTATTATGCATAATACATGGAGGGCCTCATCTAATGAGTTTGTTTCAGGCCTCTAAATCTAATGAGCTGGCACTAATGGTTCTGTCCTAATTCACTGAACCGTCATCTTTGCCGAGAGGCCTTGGTAAATGGAACATAGTATGGAATGTTTTGGCTCGTCGGCACGGTATCGAGACCTTCTGCTGAGCTGTTGATGTTATCTACAATTGGCAGGCCTTCTATGCTTGCCAACCGGTCCCTCCGGTGTCACCTTTCGACGAAGCACCTTGGAGGTTTCCAGGTTATTCTCTGACGTTTGTGGGTGTTGTAGACTTTTCGGCTTTAACCCGATGTTCGGTCCCCACAGTAACAAAGAAGAGGTAAATTTATATAATAAGGTACCTCAGCATCTGGAGAGTGAGTTATTTCCGCCGCCGGCGGAAACAAATGTTTCCTCCAAATCAAGCACAACGGTCCATGTGATTGTGGAAATAATGTTTTCTACAGCATGTGGAAATATATATGTGGGACACAATAGAGATGTAAAGAAAATTCTCAGACAACGGCTTTGAGAGGTTCAATTTAACGGTTGAGATTATCTCTTTCATATTCTAACCCTAACCACTAAACCGCTTATTTCACGGCTTTCTCACTCCCCTCTTATTCTGGCTCCATCCTCTACCTCTACCGTTCCTCTGCTCCGACCAATGGTGCCACCATATCTAGGTCGTGGAGTGGTTTGTCTACAACGATCGATTCGATGGATCGTGTTTGAAGCTTCTAGCCATATTCTTCTCGCCGAAATGTGTTGGAATGTACATGTATATGAACGTCAAAGACATAATTCGACAGCAGAATAAATTTGGAGCCAACCTATTCCATTTCAACCAAAGCATGCATTTCTTCAGCAAAGTGCACACCAATTCTAGATCGCGGGATGTACAATATATCGATACGTAAGTATATAAACAGAAAAGTGTATATTCATCTCATACATTGGGAAAATAGGAAAATGGGGGACAAAAGAAGTATATGGTAGTTTAGAATTTAGTACAACAGAGGGAAGCAAACGATTTCCAGCGTCTGTGCTTCTTTAAGCCTTTCCTGTTAGCTTCCCCCATTCTTTCAGGGCTGTCATTCCACTCCCAGGACAATCTGTTCGGTTAGCAGAAAAATAAATAAAGAAAACTTCATCGATAAACAAACTTGAGCTTGGTAAAAATGACATTGTAGAAGTGGAGAAATTTACACTGGAAAAGTGAAGGACCGCGTGCTATTGCAGCTATTTGACCGGAAAGATATGCTACCGGATTTCATAGCTGGACCTGAAACTGGACCGACTGCAGAGGGGAAGTCCGCGTGATCTTCATCAGGAAGATGGGTCTTGTTGATTGTTGTAAAAGGTGGTTGAGAATCTGTAATTCTGGGATGGTCCACTATCTCAGTATTGATCGTAGTCATGGACGGACCTTCATCTTCTGTGATGCTTCTAGTCTCCACCTCAGATTGCGAAGCAGTGGAGATAGGCCTCTCAATTGGAACCTGCAGTTTTTAACAAGACAAATAAATCTAGGTCGAACATATGCATCATACATAATGCATGTCAATGCAATTTGCATCCATTACGAAGCAGCGATCAACTGGTCAAGGTATCATTCTCATTGGATTTTACTAATCTTCTATGTTAATTTATAAATTTGTTTCAACATTTCCATTATTTTTCACAATAAGGGAGAATTGAAGCAGGAGTAGAAACAGGGAGAACAAGTACTCATATTTACACTATTTACGGTTTCAGAAAGTCTTTAAATTATTGCATATGTGATTAATGTTGACATCTAACTATTAACAATTAACACTAATTTTGAAATCTGTATTAATCAAGAAATAGCATTCATATATCGTGCCAGCCTTTACGCACAAAACAATTTGGAGTTTATAAGAGACTAAACATATCTGTCCAACAACTCGATGTTTGCCTCTATTACGAGTTTCTAATATTACCAGTCTGGGGATGTGAAAGTTCCTTTTTTCAAGAAAATTATGTATTGTCCAGTGTTATTAAACAAAGAAGATTGGAGAAACTGAAGAGCTTAAATTGCTTTGGGTCGATTACCTAATTCAGTATCACCACGAATATGCATGGTGAGGACATATGAACATAATGCTGACGTGATGAATGAGAGAGTCAGAGACATCAAAGAAGTTACTAATCAGAAAAATCCAGACTTCCATTTTTTGAGCCAGTACAACATAGACTAGGTGATCGATTCAAAGGGCAAGAGATGCATCAGAGGATATACCTTGTTATATTTTCGTTCACTTCTATCTCCGTTTGAATTGGATAGATACGTGTCCATCTTTCCGACCAATGGCAATCTTGCACTTGTACTGTTCTTGGTGGAAGCACAATGCTTGATGTGTTCAGAGAAAAAAGACGAAGAATCCGAAATGAACGACTCTCTGATCAGTGCTTTCTCTGTTGATTTACTATCTGTTTCCAAGTCAGAGTTGAGTAAACAAGAGATGATACTATGGTCCAACTCACAATTTTCTACCGAACATCTACCCGGGGATGGAATTTCCCTGTCGAAGCAAATGTCTTTGACAATCTGGTATTCGCTCTCCAGCTCAAAAATAGCAAGTTCCGGAATCTCACAATCAACGAAACTTGCATCAGAATCTGAGTTCACTTGATACTCTTGGCAATAGCCTGTATTCTCGTCATCCAGACAAGTGTCTTTGTCCAACTTGAATTCTTCCATTGTAATTTATGTTTTCAAATTTCATGGAACGGCAACATGTGGAGTCTCTATCTGTATTTAAGAGAAATGACCATATGGTAAAGAAATCAAGGATCAAAATTTTGTTTGGCTCTGCTGACTTACCTAGCTAGAAAAATGAAACATTTACACAAATACTTTGAAAACTATGGGAAGCATTTCTAAAATGTAAGAGGAATATAATGAAAATGGGTGAAAACATGCGAAAGTGCCGAACATTGTTTTGGATATTTCAGTGTGTTTCAGTATGTGTCAGTGGAAGCATTAGAATTTCAGTATTCTGCTCATGTTTCCTTTCGATCTCCTTAAGAACAGAAACCTTTTGTGTTGTTTTGATGAAAACAAAACCCGAAAAAATAAATCTTAAAGGGAATGTGGACAGTAACATTTTGCAAGAATATAGGAAAGTATTTAGACTATTCACTCCAAGAGCACAAGCCATCAATGTCGTTCCACTGAGAAGAGTTACCGAATGTGTAAATTATATCTGCTCATAGATATCTATTTCAGCAGCTACTTATGCTTTAGACTCTATATATTTGGCTCAGTCAGAGCACATATCAGAAGGATATAGAGCAAGAGTTTTTGTTTTCATTTCTTGTTTTTCAAGGTATGATTTTCTAGTTTCTGTATGGAAGAATTCAGAAACCAGTTCGACGTGTACTCCTGCAAATATGAGCATTTTTGTCCAAATCAGCACGCCGGGAGTAGGGGAATCACTAGAGATTTCTCTCGTGAATATAAACATCTTGGAAAATATTTCCAAACAGCCAATTAGCAAGCAACTTACATCTTGGAAAATATTTCAAATCAGATCCTCCACTACATATACACATCAATAAACAAGCAAATATAGGAAATTAATGTTCTTGTATTGCTCCTAATTACTAGTTCTTTGATATTTTTGTTCTGGCGACAAACAGTTCACACCATTGATCATGCCCAAAAAAAAAAAAAAAACCAGCTATGAGTTGAACAAAGATGCAATAATCTAGGAATGGAGAAAAGAAATGAGCACACCACAGAAAGAAACAAACATTGCTGTAAAATCCTAACATATTTAATCTTCCAGGAAAATTATGGGAATAAAAGAACATGTCATTCTGTCTAGATGTCATCCAAAAAATATCATTTTCGTGTACATTTTCTCTTGCGGTCTGTAGATCCATGATTCAAATACAGTCTAGAATTAAGAGCTCAATCCCGGATTACAAAACTAAACAGCAATACCCACTCATCATTAGACAAAGAAAATGAAGAGGAATACTAAAGTACGTAGCACTATGAAAATAAAAAAGAAAATGACAACATTAAAGTTGGGGTCAAATTCAATGTGAAAGTTGGCCCAAACAATCAATGATCGTTATCTACATTTGACTGAATAGAGGGCATATATAGAGCTACAAACAAGGAAGAAAAGGAAATCCATGAAAAGGATAGCTAACAACTGAAAGAAGAACTTGAAACTCTTTCAAGTGGCGTTTTCCCTTCAGCCAAACTCCCATTGATGTTTATAGCCATTGATGTTTCTCCAAAATTAAGTTGAAACCAAGTCTTTCAACTGTCCTTTGAAATGAAAAATTTCACCAACTACAGTTCCTTTTCTGAACGGATTCCGTGAACCTTTCCATCCTATCAAGGCCATTTTTTCATAGCTAGGTATCCGGTCCAGCATACGCCCACACACGACTAATTCTAGGTACAATCCCACCGGCCACTACCAGAGGCCATTTAAAGCATAACCGAATCCTGTATAGACTAGCCCACAAGAGTTAGTAGCAACAACCTCTACCTATCCAATTACTACAGATTTTTTTAAAAATAAAATTAAATGTCCGGGCCAACTTGCGCACACGGCACACCTCTATTAATCCCGGAGGGATGAAGCTAAAAATCGGGCCAACCTCATATTGCTCCTTTGGAGTTTATAGCACCTGGGAGGTTTCTACCTTGAGACAGTAGGAGGGAGCGAGCAAACCCTTCCTAGGGTAGGAGGGAGGAAGCAACCCCCTAAATCAGAAGACTTGACCACCGGGCCAACCCTTGGGATTCCAATTACGACGAATTCATTAGCTAGAAGAAAATAATCATCGACAAAAGATCATTTTTTGGAGCTTGGATATATCTCATGCAGGTCTGAATGAATATCAAAACAAGAACAACAAATTGTAGTTAAATAAATTTGACAAGGAAATGACATATTATCATACAGGAATCACCCAAAGTACCTTTGTGATCAGTGAAGAAACTTTAGAACTCTAGTTCCTTGATCTTTGCCTGCAAATAGTTGGGTAAGTAGCTAGAAAAGAAAGGAGAACAAAGTCCTGAGGCACCAACAAAATAGTTGGGTCACCATGCACATGGACATCAAGCTCCCACAACGTAATTTATGGAGAGAGAGAGAGAGAGAGAGAGAGAGAGAGAGAGAGAGAGAGAGAGAACGTTTGGGGATCTCAAAATTGTACTCCAATATCAAGGGACAAGTACAAGTGCGATGGTTTCAAGGAGAATTACTTTAATTAATGCATCACTGTTAAAAGCTTCTTTTTTCTGTTTACAGGGAGTTGGGAGGCATTAATTGTCCACTTCTACTAGAAATGTGTATACTTTACTTGGTTCTCAGTGCCGGAGCTATGATTTCCCGGCGACCTTCGCCGGAATTTTAGCCTTGTCTTTCTCCTATGACATACTACTGTTCAATTAGTCCTCTTTTGAGTTGTGCTGAGCCTAATCCAGCTACTATTATTAATTAAGCTATTTTAAGGCCTTACTTTGTCCTAGATTTTTTTTTAACAAGAGATATTATTGATGCTTAGTTATGTTTAATTGAGTTATTCGTCAACTCGTCTCGTTGAGTGGAATCGGAATAAGTATATTTATGTGGATCCAAGTTGAAAAAGTATAGGAAAAAAATGAGAGTAAAAACTGTCTTTTTTAAGGTTTTTCGGTTTTACTGAACTTTTGTGAGAATTTTGTCTTAATCCTTTACTTTGAAATTCTTTTAATCAAGACGAAGTATTACTTTAAATATCTAAAGCAAATCTACAGAAATATAGAAAAAAAATAAACCCGAAACTGATGGTCGTATCTTTTACTTTTAAATTTTTTTAATCCCCATTAATTTAAAATGAAAATGTTTACAAAAATTATACGACCGCGCACAATTACACAAACATTTTCACACACACTCACATTCATTTGGGGACCTACACACTACAACTCCAATGTGTGTGAATGTGAACGTGTGTTGTATTACTTCAGATAGAAAATCAGGGGAAATAAATTCCGAATCAAAAGTAAATCCAACTCGAGACTTGCCCAAAATTAGTGGTTGTTAGTGTTTGTACAGTACCTATTAGCCAATGCGGAATCCTTCCGTACTATCGGCCATTTAACCCACTTTCCTCTGTATATTATCAAATGGCCATGTTAGAGACATAGATAATTATGCGATGAAAACCTTTCGAATGGACTAAGAGAATTTCTAGAGTTATTATTTTCTTTTGTTTGCTTAATTGAAGAAATAATTGGAAAATAAAATAGCAAGTAAAAAAATGAACAATAACCCCCAGGAGACTAGTACGATTCAACGAAAATTCAATTATGACGCAAATTTTAAATAATCGTTTTAGGCCATCTCCAATAGTTCAAATTACGCTTCGTTTATTCTAGGCAAAAAACGTTTTATGGCTTTTGGTTATGACATGAAGACGTTTTCCATAAACCATTCTATCTTGTTTGGTTGACAAGAAAAAACAAACGTAACAAAATGGTGAAATACCCCATGGGTCATGTTAACGGATGCCATAGTGCACCCGTTAAGAGTACAAAAGTATACTTTTGTGGATCCCACTTGTACAAAAAGTAAACTTATACGTTAAAATACATTTAAAGATATATTTTAAAGTACAAGTGTACTTTTAAATTGTACTCTTAACGGGTAGCATTCCCCAAAAGGCTTTTCTACATCTACAATTGTTTTCTTCATTTGGAAGGCTTTTGTTCTGGCAATTGAAGACAAAGTAATAGCATAAACATTAATCGAATAGTTGGTGGTCACAGAGAATAAGCGTGAAAAAAAAATGAAATATTCATTTGACTCAATTTAGATACAAATATATTTACGGTTCTGCTGACGGAAGCCCACAAAGCTTTTATTAGGCATATGAAAAGACAAAAAAAAAAAAAAACCTTCAGTACATTTTTTATACTTCCCAAACACTTTCATCCACTTTTATACATTTTTCACGCATTTCAATACATTTTTTAAACTTTAACAAAAGTCCACTAGGCTTCTTTTAGCATTTTCATATACCTAACCCCAAGGGGTTGGCAAAGTGGTGTTGTCTTGGGACAGTTAGCTCCAACCTAAGGTCTCAGATTCGATTCCCCTTGCCCGCAAAGTCTTGGAGCCACTATGCTCGGTTGTTACCTCCAAGGCCCTAGAATTAGTTGAGATACACGCCAACTAGTCCGGAAATCCAGTTATCAAAAAATACAAATTAGATACAAATATAGTAGAATCTAAAATCCACAAAGTTATTCCTCTCAGACCCGAATTCAGCAAAACAAAATTTTTTTGTTCATACAAAGCAGAATTCAAAGCTTCAACCCAAGACCATGAACGCCAATAGTGGTAAACGTGATTGGAAAAATTAGGAGTAATATGTTCACGAACAAGAAAATTGCATCACTGCAAACCCAATCACGCGACCTCAGAATGCGAATCACAGAAGAGTCTAATGTCAATGAATTTGTCTATAAAAATGAGACTATGCCGCACTACAACCCTGTAAAGTCTCCCAATTCTAGATTTCTTCACATATGGAGTACTTCATATACAATGGAAATATCAAGGGAAAGAGAGAGAGAGAGAGAGTAGATTTTTCCTATACAAAAGTGTCAATTTCATAGGGTTTGTAAAGTTAGGAAGGTAAGAGCATGCATCAAATGCTAGTGTCTTAATATCTATTTAGGTACTCCTACTAAGCAAGAACCAGTGGTCCATTAATTAGAGACAGCTTGCATTAGTTTAAAAGCAAGTAAATTAGTGGTCCTTTATGGGTTGCATGTCATTTATTTATTTTTTAATAGGATGTACAGACAAAATTGCTCGGACCTCGACTAATTTTTGGGTCAACTAATTTCTGGGTCTTGAAGTCAACGACCAAACAAACCCTTCAGTGGCCCCAAGATTTGAAATATTTAATATTCAAACATACAGTCTCATTTAGGACAAACTTTTATTACTTTTTCAGACCCATTTTTAACCCCTTGGGGTGATGGGGTTGCATGTCAGAATTGTATTCAGTGGCGACTCCAGGATTTCAAAAGTGGAGGGTCATTAGAAACATCAAATACCTTTACCAACCATAAATCAAAGAAAATATCACAGTAATAGCAACTAAAAATTTTGTTCCAACAAAAATCACATTTAAAACTCAACCTTTTTTTTTTGAAAGGCAAAAATTTCATTAATCATCGGAAAGGAACAATGACTAATAGGACAAGGCGAACGCAAAAAGTTCAAAGAAACTAATGCGTAAACCGAGACCCAAAACACGATTGGCAAGAAGCCAACCAAAGTGGGCCTAAGCCCTCCCCAAATGCCGAAGCCTACACCCCCATAGGTCTAAAGAACCCGAATATAACATTACAATCCGCTAAAAAAAGATGGGCCAAGCCCAAAAACGTGAAACCCTAAGCTGCGAACAGGTGACAACCAACGCCGCCACGATCGCTGATTGCCACCGCAAACCATCCGCCGCCGAACAACAACAACCTCAGCACCCTGCAAAAAACAAAAAACCCAAAGCTGCAAGCCGCCAAACGTCACCAAACAGCAGAAAACACCCGCCAAACTACAGCCACTTGAAGAAGGAAAAGCCGCTGCTACAAACCAGGAACAAAAGATATCAACCTAATGAACAAAAGATATCATCTAAAAGCATAAAACAGTTTTCTCTGTTTACAGTTTTCACCACATACCAAAAAAAAAATTTACACTAGCTTCTACAATTGTATTCGACGTGGTCTCGACATACTATCAAATAATCCCTCCATCCCAAATTGTTGCTTCTGCTTCACTTTTTGAACTATTCAAACAATTATCTATATTTTATAATCTATAATTTTTCTATAATTTTAAAATATGTGTTTGATAAAATTAATTGAGATCCATCAAACAAGATCCATATTAGATATATAAATCATTAAAAATCTGACGATATGAACAATTTTTTTAGTAACTAAGAGCAATAATTTGGGACTGTAGGAGTACTTCCTTACCAAGACAGATCAACCTCTTCATATCAAAAGAACAAAACGAGTAACTGGGATTCAAACAAGCCACACGAAGAGGGAGGATGAAAGTTAGGGAATTATCTAGTGGTGTCAACCCTAAATTTATGGGGGTTAATTTATGAATTTCCTAAAAAAAAATTAACATAGTAGTAGTATTTTTTTTTTCGCCGTGGGGTCGGCTGATCCCCCTAACTCCTATGTGGAGTCTCCCCTGATTGCATTGGAAGATGCTCACTTGTTCATGGGAGTTCGTCGGGACACATAAGATAGGGAAAAACATTTTAACAATTTATTTGTTTATTTTTTTACTAAAAAAATAGCTGCACATATTTTTAATATTTGTTGCTTCAAAATAAAACAAAAATAATTTATCAATTTATTAAAGTGAAAGCCGTCGTCGTTCTAAATTCCGGAAATCATCCCAGATATATAGTTTACGAACTAAATTTTCTAACAATTTTCGAGCTTGAGCCTTTAACTTGTTGAAGGTGTTCAACATAACTCAGAGATACAAAAGTAATGCCATGGCTTTGCAGAGTTCCACTCGGAGAAGGCGTAAAAAGGAACGGGTTATTGAAGGTAGTTATGGTGACCCTGACACCTATCGTCTCCCTCAACGCCGTGCTTTTTGATTCATCTTGTTCTTTCGTGCCTTGTTTTGTTGTGCAGGTATCGTTGTCCATGTGCACGGCGTTGAGGGTATGCTTGTTTTTTAGGAGTTGTGGGGGTGCTTAGTTTGGCATTATCATTTTATTCGGTCTTTTTTGTATGTCGTCGGGGTCTTGTTGTGTTGGTTGTTGTGTTTATTTGCTTGTACTCAGTGGATTGCTTTTATTTTAATGATAGAGTTCTCATTAGATCATCCTCATATATATATATATTATATACACAGTCCACTTCCTATCCACACCCTTAAGTTACGGACTTCGTCCACACCTCCTAGTTCCGGATCAAATCTCGACGATCCGAACCGTTCAATGTCGCGTTTTTGTGGGCCCCCGCGAGAAATCAACAAAAAAAATATCGGAAAGGGCTTGATCCGAACAATTTTTCATAAAAACGAACATATACAGTTTCTATGAAAAATTGCTCGGATCAAGCCCTTCCCGGTATTTTTTTGTAGATTTCTCGCGGGGACCCTTAAAAACACTTTTTAAACACACTAGTAAAGTTACACGTGCTTATGCACGTGAAAATTATCATGACTTCTCCAATCTAGAGAATTGTCTATGATAATTACATCCCCAAATTATCCACACAACACAAATTGTAAAGGAAAACTTCAAGCTAAGGCTGCAAACTGAACATGACAGAAACCAGCCAAAACTTGCTATCTTCAAAACATGTGCTTTGAGCCTTTAAGCTTCAGCTTCTCTCCAATTTTAAACAGCCCCAAACTAAAAGAAATGAGAAATCCATAAGAATACCAATGTTGAAAGGAGATGAAGGGTCCACTTCGAATCAAGCCACCTAGAATGAAACACGTGAACTTATTATGTTGAAGTTGCATATGATAGTCTTGTTCAACTGCCTTAAGGAACTCCACGATAATGAAGGTACAGAGGGTGGAGGCAATTTTAAAAATGGAGATGAAGCCCATTGAGGTAAGTAATGGAGCAGCAACCTGGAATAGGAGTACCCTTAAGTTGTTCTATGCAGTCATCAGAAAGTAGGCGTGCTACAAATGGAAGATCCCAAGTTTCAATGAGAAGAATGGAAGATAGAACACATCTTTGACAAAAAAAATAAAAATTGAGTGGGGAATAGGAGCTGACACGAACTTATTCAACGCATAATAACAAAGCCAAATGATCTTCCCAAAGGACAAGCCACTCTCATACCCCACTTCCCACATTATGCCTATCCCCAACAATTTAATAATCTCCTAAGTTCCGTTTTTACCCTGAGCAAGCTGTTCAATATATATGGAGGGTCTCTATCACCACTTCAAAAGGGAATGAGGCTAAGATAGAATAAGAAGTAGTTATATCTCTTAGCGAAGAAGAGGTGGTGTAGTTGAAGGGCTAAAAGGTTCTCAATCAGTGCTATTCTTTTTCTTTTTCTTTTTTTAAACTTGAAGACTAAGCATTGCGTATATCAAACTTTCCCGATATTGTGCCTATGCACTTTCAAAATGTACCTTAGTTCTAGAGCAGACCACACAACTTCTGTTGATCTTTAATAAATTACAAACATCCATTCAAAGAAAATACAATAAATTGAATAAGTGACACACCTGAATTGTTTCATATCTGGAAAGAAGCTGCCATTGCTTAGTACCAAATTGAAAAACCTGTGTCCAATAAAACAACAAAGAGGGGAAGATATTAAATGTCTAAATGTAGTGAAAATCCACCTACTGCAATTCTGTTGAACGACATTCTAGATTAAATCTTACCCAATAGCCTAACATTTGCTCAGAGACTGTTTTATTATCGAGTACAAAATATTTCTAACATGTGGCTATTTCCCAATCTGACATATAGTGTTTCACAACAAAGAGAGTACAGGATAAAGAAAGAAGAAAACAAAGGGAGAGGAAATTAATTTTACTTCTAAAAATTGTATACTACAAAGCATGATTTTGAGGTTTTTTCAACTTTTGCGTACTTCTTTGACTGACGGTTGTCAAATTTAAGCCAACTCTAGGGCTTTTATTACACTTTTTTTGTCTATTTGAATCAGGCTGTTAAAACAAAATGCGTATTGAGGAGCCAAACCATCCTGCATTATTGCATTATCAATTTTGTTTCTCAGTGACAAGAGATCTCCTACATCAAGCATTCTCTCATAAGATACGATAAGTGTTAATTAAGCCTTTCTTTATTATTCTTCTTGTCCAACTACACAAGGGAAAGCGTCATGCCAATTTCTTTTTCTTGGTGAAGATTTTGGACATTTGCAAAGCATTTTTTAACTTAAAGGCAAAAGCAAAACAAAGGGATGACATTGAACGACCTTTCAATAGCTTTAGTCAGAATCAATAGTAGAAACGATAAGAAAACAAACATATTGTTCCTGTAGCGGCCGGACCCAGGGGGTCACAGCCCTCGGCTGCCCCCCCCCCCCCTTTGCCGAAGGCAGGGGTCCTAAAGGTCACCTCCACCAAAGCAGATCGAATGATTCCGGGACCCTTAGTCCCGGCAGGGCAGCTTCCCAGAGGGGGCAGTGAGCGTCATGTCCGGGGCCCCTGGGCCCAGGGGTCACGGTCCTCGGGAGCCCAGATGGAGAGGCTCGGCCAGCTCCGCGAGGACCGCAGTTTTCCTCGGTGGGTCGGTTCCCGAGCCCTGCCCGGAACGAGTCGGTTGACCTCGGTACGGGGGGCGGGGGGTCGCGTCAGATGTCAGGGGCCCGATCGAGGCATGCCTGACAGTCTGAGCAGCTCGCCAAGTGGGCTCACTCACCCACCTGCATCGCATTTATGGTGAGCCACCAAACCCTGCAGCCTAGGTCTGCAGGGGGATGGTGGGATCTGACAGATAGGGATATCAGTGTCAGGTGACGACCCTGGGGAGGAAACGAGGTGCCACATGGGGGACGTCCGTCGGTCCATGCATTTAATGCGGCGATAGGGACGGGGCGCGTAAGGCCCCCGAGGGACGTATGGGACACGCGCCTCCTCACCTATAAATATGCCCCTCACCACCTCCATGACGGGGACGCTGGAGATCTCTCACACACCCCTCTCTCTCTACATTTAGCTCTCAACTGCACTTTCTCTTTCTAGCTCTCCACTATACTTCTCTCCCCGTTGCTAACTTCGCCATCGGAGTGCCTTCCCGGACCACCACCGTCCGGGCTAGGCGCTAACGTGGTTGCTCCCTTGTGCAGGTCCTCCTCCGGTGTACCCCAGAAGCTCCGGTCACCCCCTCCGACGAACCTCAAGGGTCCCAACGAAATCCGATCCGGCCTAACCTCTCCCCAGTACCGTGCCAAAAGGACCAAGGAGGTCATTCCGGTGAAGCGCCCCCCACAGTTCCTCTTCTCCATGAATAAGTAGATTATAAAACTAATCTTCTTGTTCTACAGAATCTTCTTGTTCTACAGCCTGTCTTGAGCTATTGAGAGCCATTCAATATTTGAACCATGCCTCTAAAACTATCTACAGTCTTGTACATTTTTCTGAAGTGATTGGTTGCCATCCAATCTCTCCCTATTACAAATGGTCATAACCTTGTATAGTAGTCTGGCTCTATACTAATGTTTGACATAAAATAGAGCAATGCAACCCGACATGCAGGAGCTATATATGTTCTATTTTGCAAAATAATGAAGAACGAAAATGATTTATACCTTAACATGCCATAATAACTACTAACCGTAAAATTTGAAGACTACGAGAAGAGAAAAAATAAAATAAATAAACTTGCATAAGATTTTTATCTACATTGGGTAATGAAATATATCACACGTGTGTGGTGGACCCACACCATGCAGGGGAGTCGTAGAGAGCATATTACTTATACAACAATGCAGGGGAAGAAGGAAAATGAAGGGCCGATAGCAAACAAGTATATTTTCGTGGCTAAAAGAAGCAAAAAAACCTCTCATTTATATATGCATGATAGTATGGACTGCCGCGAAATTTCTGCGGGAGGGAAATAAAGTGGTGGGTTATATGGCAAAGATGGGCGGGTAGCAAGATACAAGTTTGGAATAGTAGTCATTAAGTTAGAGAACTCCCGGTTTTGCCTGGATTTGCTATGATTGAGTTCAGGCGAGCCTGAAAAGAAACGAAGTCCCTAAATATGTTCCCCTCTATTATCTTGCACATAATGGTTGCCAATTGTCTGTCTATCTTCTAAAATTTCTGGGATTAATGTGGTGACATCCATCAAAAGAACTCGTACTAAGATTTGAATCCTAGCCTATTGGAAAAAACCATAATATGTTTATACCAAACCGAGACTTAAGTCTCAATCTATTGGGTTGACCAATAAGTTCGTCCAATTAAAAATAGAAGACGTTCACACCACTCAATCACTCCATCCAAGTTGAAGTCTACACAACATCACCTAAGTTATATGTATTGTCCACATGCAAACATCAACGGACCTACTATATTCATAATTTTGAAAAGTGTGTAGCCGGGTAAGAACCCATCAGTGGAAGTGTAGAAGGTGGGTAACGCTTAAAAATTTTGGTTAACAAATTTAGTCAAACAGTTAGTGTGCGTGACGGCCAGTCGGTGGAAAATTGTTATCAGTATATAGATAGATGTTTACGCTTTACGGCCGTGCAAGTGTAGAAGATGGGTAAGACTTACAGTGTGAATATTGTTGGTGGTTGAATTTGGAAAAACCGGTATCGTTTCCTGTGTTGGCAGATTGGAGATGTTGACCATGGTTGAAGCGCGGCCGTTGGTGGGGTGGTTGAAGGAGTTTGAGAGGCGTGTGTGTGTTTTCATTGGTTTCCTGCGTGATGTTTCAAGCGTGAGGAATGGGTGTGACCGTTGGGAGTTGAGGATGGCCAGGTGTCGGGACGTTTTAATGAAGGAGGCAACGGGGTGGGGTTTCCTTTGGTGGGAAAAATTAAAGGGGTAGTTTAGGAATAATAAAAGTAGACAAACATGTCAGTCTTTTATAAGGAGTATATAAGATTGGATGGCTCGGATCGTCAAAATTGGATTGGAATCTATGATGTGTGGATTTTTTAAAAATCCAAGAGCCCTGACTGGAAGTAAATTGTATATATATAATATAATTATATCTTCTTATAAAAAAAAAAAAGCATTCAGATGTAATATCAAAAATGATAGGTACACAACGGGAAGGCCACAACATATGGCCACAACGGACCAAAACGACGTCGTTTTGGGCCCTTCACCATTTAGAAAAAAAAAAAAAAAAAAACGTTTCTCCAGATCGGGGCTCCCAACCCCATTTCCAACATTCACAGAGCGGAAGAGAGAGCTTTGAGACAAAGAAGAAGCAGACGGGCGGCGACCACCATCATCGACCACCACCACCGGCGACCCACGACCTTTGAACTGCCACCACCGGCGACCCACGACCTTTGAACTGCCATCACCGGCGACCCACGACCTTTGAACTGCCATCACCGACGGCGATCGAACCAGACACAACGAAGGTCTCTCTCTCTCTCTCTCTCTCTCTCTCTCTCTCTCTCTCTCTCGTTGTTTCTACCAAGGTTTCCTTTTTCCACAGAAATTTGGGTTTCAAATGGTTGAGTACTGATTGCAGGTCATTGAAAATTACAAAGATTTTGCACTCTCAGATTATGCCCGAGTACGGCAGTGGTGGTGTTCGACGGTGGTCGAGACAGCGGTGGTGCCGATCGCCTGGGTTGCAGCCGGGGGTGGTGGCGTTCGAGCTTGGCCGCCGTTGACGCCGTTCGTCGTGGCTCCTCTCTCTCTCTGTGTTAGGACTGGACCAAGAAGGGGGAAAATCAGAAGATTTCATCGCGCGTTGTTTTTTTTTTTTTTTTTTTAATGGGAAGGCCCCAAAACGACGTCGTTTTGGGGCCGTTGTGGCATTCCGTTGTGGCTGTGCGTTGTGTACGTATCAGGATTCATGTAATATGCTAGCCATGGGTCAACTTTTATTTTATTTTATTATTATTTAAGAAAGCGGCAGAGGCCGGCAACCCTAGACCTCTGCAATGAAGATGATGTATTACCTGAAATTCTAATACGCCAGTCAATTTATTATTGTAATATGGCTCAAACGTCATGTGTTAAATTTGAAAGATCATCTCATTGCCTCAGATTTTTTGACAGATTATTCTCCCTAAAGTTTTGGTCTGGTATTTTTTTTCGGTGTTTTCTACTTTTTGTAATATTCTGTTTAGATTTTCGTCGTAAATTTTTTGATGAATAAAAAAAAGTATAACCGAAGTTAAAAGAAATATTTGTAAGGCGACACTTTAGTCGACACTTCAGATGACACGTTTGTATTTTTTTCGTTTTTAATGAACTTTTTTTTTTTTTTTTGCTTTCGATCATAATTTCTTATTTTTTAGACTTCTCTCGTCGAGAAGGATGATTATCCAAAAAGTATAAGTTGAATCTAACAAAAGAATTCCTAAAAGACGAACAAAAATACCAAAATAGAAAATATCAAAATTTTAGGGAGAATGTGTTTGGTTGAGTTTGATAAGCTTACATAACTTTTTGTACACAAAAATTAGATATGAGCTTATATAATTAAGATGTGTAATCATGATTTCTTAAGGACTCCCTCACGGATCTCCTCCGTGAGGACCACCTCGTTTTTCATTTTTGGACCAAATTTTGACGATCCGAATCGCTCAATGTGTTTAAAACATGTTTTCCAAGGCTAACGCGAGGAATCGCCAATAAAAAATACCCGAAAGGGCTTCATCCGAGTAGTTTTTTGTAATAACCGTACATATACAGTTTATTGAAAAATGCTTGAATGAAGCCCTTCCGAGTATTTTTTTTTTTGGTGATTCCTCGCGGTGACCTTTAAAAACACATTTTAAACACATTGAGCGGTTCGGATCGTTGAGATTCGACCCTGATCCTCTCATTAGATCATGATTATTAAGATGTGTATCTAATTTATAAATATTCAGTTTACTCTAGCTCGAATCTTGAATGATTGCTTTAAACTCATTTGAAATGATCAGCAAGATAGAGAAGCCAAATTGAAGTAACTTTTAAAACGTCTTAAATTTTACATTATACATAATCACCTAATTTTGTTTTCTTTTCTAAAGTCGAAAAGAGAGCATATAGAAAGGAAAATAAACAATTGGAGGGACGACTTAAAAATGGGGACGTAATTTTTGTTATGCCTCAAGGGCACAAAAGTCTGTTTACAGTCCAAAACGAGTTTCATCCCAAGCTCGTGTGATTCCTATCATTAGAGATAGACAAGTTAAATATATCAAAAAAATAAAATAAAATTGATTGAATATCGATATCTTAGTTAATGAAGTAATCTTGTTTTTAGGTGTTTTGGACTTGGCCCATTATTTGGGCTTTGCTTGTTTTAGGATTTTTGTCCAACTTTCGGTTGAATCCCCTCTCATCTTTCCTAACTTGATGTACCATTGTCGAGTCTTTAATAAATCTTCTTTTAGCGATCAAAAAGTACTACTGAATATATGATTTTGAAATAATACTTCTAAAAAAATGCGGTGTTTGTTTAGGCTGAGATTGTGACATTCATTTCTTATTTTGTCCTCGTGCAAATCACATGAAGACAAAATGAGAAGGACGAAATAGTAACATTAGTAGCTCTTGATAAAAGGATTTAATATCCCGGAATAGGTACCATCGGGATATAAAATCTCCACCATAACGCGATAACAAATGCCGAAGTTTTGACACATTCAATTCTATCTTCAAATCTCTCACACAAACAAGCCCTAAAATCCCAGCCATCTCACCCAATAAAAGGCAGGAAAGAGGAAAAAGGAGCTGGGTGAGGTCATCAAGTACTGATAAAAAAAAAAGGTCATCAAGTGGATAACTAGAATTCCCAGGGGCATTCTCGTAAACCCAAGTTCGTCCGGTTTTCCGTTGTAATATCCCTGCCGGAAACAGGAACAATTTCAAAAACCTTCCTTTCTGGACTCTCTCTCTTTCTCTCTCTCTCAACACTCTCACTCTCGCAAGTTTCGTTCCAACTGATTTCTTCAACTCAAATCTTGATCTTGTTGTTGTTGTTGTTGAAAGAACAATGTACGAGCCCCAACATTTTGCAGATTTACAGGACAATTCAACTGGATACGGTGACCCAAATTCGTCATGGCTATCCGACGGCCAAGATCACTCCCCATCGGCGTCTCTTCACCACCCAGCAACTCAATCTTCTCTTTCCAACGGAGCTCCCAGTAACGTCGATCGTGTCCTCTTCAACGATCTCGTCGAGATAGTACCCCTTGTCCAGTCTCTAATCGTAACCCCTCTCTCTCTCTCTAGTTTTGCAAGCTTTGTTTAGCTTTATCTTACAGTTTCGTATGGAGGATTAGAAATCGAAAGAAATTTTTTAAGAAAAAAAAATGAAATTATCTAATTTGTTTAATGGAATTATGAAGTCGGGGTTCCCTCTTTCTTTCTAGGTTTTTGATAGATTAGAATTTGAGCTTGGGATAATCTTAACCGATTTTTTAATTTGGGCGCCTCTCTCTCTCTCTCTCTCAAATCTTGCTACCTTTGTTTAACTTTCTTTAGAATGTGGTATGGCGGATAAGAACTTGAAAGGAAATTTTAAAATTTACTTCTAGATCTAATTTGGCTAAATTAAATTGGCTTAAATGATTAGAATTCGAGCAAGTAATTGTGGTGGATTTGTTAATTTGGGCATCTTTTTAAATATATATGATTCATTGAAATTTCTTAGGACCGGAAAGCGAATTCATCGTTCACACGTCGTGGTACAATGATCTATACGAAGACGCCTTCTAGAGAATCCCTCTCCAGGAAGGTACGAATCTCTACTTGGACCTTTGTTTTATTTTGTGTTTATATTCTGAAAAGAGGTTGCTTTTTGAATTGTCCAGAGTTTGGGCTTTATTTACTTTGGAGAGTGCAGTTATGTTTTGCTTGCGTCGAGTTTTGGCTGTGAATTACTCGTGCAAATTGTGTGTCTGTTTTCCAGAGATATGTGATGCTCTAGTAACACTGTGCTTTGGGTTTTTGAAAAGGATCAACTTCTGAGCTAGAACCTTGTTGCAGTTACTGCATCCAAATTCAGCTTCTGACGCTCAAAACTACTTGATTGGAGCGAGTTTGGCAATGCCTTGTTTTGTTGGTACTTAGTAAGGATGTGAACCTTAAGTTACATAAGTATACTTATTTTGATAAGTTGCATAGATACGCTTTATTAGGAGGCCTCATCGAGCACTCATAAAATATGGTATGTTAATGCACCATTAACTCGTGTCCCACAATTGCTATGCATGAAATGAATTTATTGCATAGATGATAGAAGAGAAGCGAAATAGCATCAACAATTAATAGAATACGTGTGCCATATCTGTATGGTGCTTAGTAGCAGGGAGCTCCTAAAGTGGTGCTACTCCCACCTTAGGAGCACGCTTTTGCGCTCCCAAGTCCCAACTAAGGAGCTTGATGGGAGCCTGCTCCCGATGAGATGGGAGCCCTTTCCTTACAAAGATGGGAGTTTTTGTATAGAAAAACAGGAATTTATTACTTAGCTTTATAAATTGGTCTTCGATTTAACTCATATGGATAGTCCAAATCATGATATCTTGACGGTAGAGTTGACCCATGTTTTGTACTCCCTATAATGATTGTAGTTTTAAAGTGTATATTCTATGCTATATTGTTTTGTGATATACGTACATGTTCCTTTCACGCTCCCAACCTTGTGAACTTCTATATTCCCCAGCTCCCATGCTTCCACACCTGTATCCCCTCCTGCACCCACTCCCGCTCCGTGCAACTAAGGTCTAGTGTACTATTTGGTGTCCCTAGTTATGTTGAGATGTCTCCTTCTATGTATAGAAATATAGAATCAGCGTTGAGTTATTGTAAAAGATGTGGTAAGAACCATAAATAGAAGTAGAGAATAAATGAGATTAATAATTGTAACTCACTGTGACTGAATCACTTGCAACCCAATCCTTAGTTGTATGATTGTCTTGTATAATGTGTAGCATGCAACAAGAAAATAGACAAATCTGAACTTTTCCCTTTATCTCCTTATTGACCAGAGACAGTCTTATTGTACTACAAGCCTAAATCCTATGTGACACTCCATTAGAGAAGGGTGATGAAAATAAAAAGGAAACATTCAACGTAGGGTTGAAAGCATGACAAACTGAAATGGAAGAAAACATCAGCTAGTTTAGCAGTTCAAGGTCATCCAATAACATGATAGTTTAGCAGATAGCGTGAAAATGAGAGATGCGTCTTATGACTCTATACCAACGTGTCCGTGCATGCATGGAGAGGGTTTGTATCCGTGAAAAGAAGACAGTAAAGACAATTGAGGTCCCTTGACCTAATAGTGGACATCTTGTGAGTCCTGACACTTGTTACAGTAAAGTACCCGTTAAAATTTTATTTGTTAGGTTGCAGTGGTGGTTTCTATTGTCAGTACAAATATATGGGAGCCTTAAAAATTTGTGATTTCCAGGTCGCATTATGCATTGCCACTTACTGCATTGTGCAACAAGTGCTTCTTTGTTCAACCCTAAAGTGATTATGGAAGAATAAGATATCTCTTAGTCCTTTCCTTTCCATGTTGGATCGGAAATTTTAGAAATATCTATCCAATATAATGGCAACATGAAAAAAATGAAAGGAATCATTTAAATCCTTAAAAACATTTAGAAGTTATACAGTATGTTAAATGAACGTACTTGAATGCCAACAAATTAACCAAAGTAGAGGATACTATGGTGGATATGAGGAGTAGATATGGTAGCATTTATAACTACATCTTTTAGATTATATCAACCAATTCGTTGCTAGTGAAGTATCAAGCATAACAAACTTCAATAATGATGTTCTACTAAAAAAGCCGTACACATTGCACAATGCTTTGTGGCTGTCACCTGCAGTGAGATCTGGGAGAGTTTCTTGGTAGACGATCCTACCCCACTTTTTTGACACGATAACATGATAGATTTAACTGTACAATCCACACAGGATTTGTGCACACCTGGTGGTGTGCTATGAAAATCTCAAAAACCTAACCCCTATTTGTTCACGATCGGTATAGCATTTGAGAGAGCATGATGAAGGGAAAAAATATACTGGAGATAATAAAAACTCAACACTAAAAAACTATTGTAGTGAGAGAGGTTGAGAGGACAAAGCAAATACCAAAATCTTTTTTAGTTAATGTAGTAGTAGTAAGACATTATATCACGAGGGAACACTTCCAAAACTCAGAGTTCTGTTAGCCAACTCAGAGGGCTGTTAGCCAACTCAATTACTTGGTTGTGGTGCTCAGATGCTGTAGAACTTCCCAAGACTTCATCTTGACATTAACCCCGATTCGTAAATTGATGTTTCTTTGCAAGGTGTAATTTAAGTTTGAACTTTCTGTTTATTCCTAGTTTCTTGCCTCATACAAGTCGAATTGAATTTCTGTTCATGTGCCTTCAAGTGTGGTCTGAAGTTGGAATCTTGAATCGTTGCAGATCACTGATGGGAAAGGAAGGAATGCCGCTCAATCTATTCCAACTAAGAAACGGAGGGAACCCAAAGACAAGGACCAAGGAAGGAATGCAAGTGATAACCAAGATGAATGCTCTGATAGCTTCTCAATTTTCTCCTCAGCGGCATTACAAACAGATAAGGATAGAGAAGAGTTGATTGCATTGAGAGAACAAGTGGTAGATCTTCAAAGGCAATTATTAGAGAAAGATGAACTTCTGAAATCAGCGGAGATTTCAAAGACCCAGTTCAATTCTATTCATGCAAAACTTGAGGAGCTGAAACTTCAGGCTGCAGAGAAGGATTCTTTAATCAAGTCTACTCAACTACAACTCTCTGATACAAAGGTACGCATCCAATGCTCGAGTACTTTCTCTTGATTTTGATTTTCATATTCAGTTTTTAGGTAACCCATTTTACTACTCTAGCTTCAACATTTGGTTTGTTTAGGATGAAGCTTTGACTTGAGGCTCAAAACTTGGTTTGGTTAGGATGAAGTTTTCTCATGATTCTAGCATTTCAATGCAGTTCAGTTTCATATTTCTTTTTGTATTTATGGGCTATTTCTATAGCTTCATTTGAGGATGTTCCTGGTTAACTTTGTGGTTTTGGTAATATTACCTGCAAACCTCCACTAAATTCTCAAGTTTTGGCCTTACAATCAGCCACTGCACATTTTGCCGGCAGGGTGAAGTTCTGGGCAATTCAAGATAGATTGATAGTTGTTTGACAAGTAAATGAACAACTATCAATCTATCTTGATAGTTGATACAGACTTCATTACTTTTTGTTATAGCCCAATAGCCCATGAAGTGTATGGTACGATAGGAATACATCTATACAACAAAGGCCAAATTCTTACGGGTACAGAGAGACTGCAACTTTAAAAACATTTTCTTTTAATTTTGAGATTACATGTAGTGATGGCAAATCAAGGGCACATTTAATGACTTGGGTTAATTTAGAATTCAACATACAACCAACAGCTTAATTCCAAACTTAAGGTACAAACCTGAGTTTAATGTCATCAATTCAAAAGCCCATAGACCATTATCTTAAGCATGCAATCATGCTAAGTATGGAACAGAAATCCTATAAAGCTAGTTTCTTCTATGTGTAGAATAAAATACTGTTCTAGATGGCGTACAACTCGAGTGCATGTTAGGGTACTTCTGGGCTTAAAAAAAATGTAAGGAAAAAATTTTAGTGCGTGTTTTCCTCCCTTGATACACATGTGCAAGTACCATAAGTACCACTACCTGTAAATTATTGGAACAGAGTGCGTTACTTGTACAAGTGCAATATGGTTTTAGAGCTATCTATGACACTTCTAGAGGTTGCCGTGTCCACGTATCGGACACGGGGACACGTATTGGACATGCCACGTGGCGTGTCCCTTAAATTAAATTATTTTTTTGGAGGGGGACACTCGGGGGACACGGCATGGACACGCGTGTCCCACATATACACTCTGTTTGTGTATATGTATATATGTATGATATTGTGTTATATATTTCCATTGTGGGTGTATATCTTACATATATGTGTGTGTACCAGTACATATACTAGTTTATAACAGTGAAGATATCCTACATATCAAAAGAAAAGTGTATATATCTACATGTGTAAACTGTTACTGCATCCATATATGCTTTATTTATATATATATAATTAGTTATTTATTTATTTATTTATATATATTTGCCGTGTCCCCCGCCGTGTCTGTGTCCATTTTTTAGAATTCACGTGTCCTGTGTCCGTATCCGTGTCAGTGTCCGTATTCGTGTCAGTGTCCGTACTACATAGAGAGCTATCCATGCTTCAAAAGTTTCTTTGCAAGGCATATTTCCTTGCTTGTATCCATGCTTCATTGATTTTAGCAGTCCTTGAGAGCCGCCCATCAAATGAAAAGATAGAAAGCTTCAAAACTTTCTTTACAATGCATGTTTCCTTGCTTGTGTGACTGTATCTTCATTACGTTTTTGCTCTTTTCTATAGTTTCATATGGCTTGAAGTTTCAAGTCCATCAAATAATTTAATTTTACAATAAGCTAAACTTTAGTTTTATTTACGCACTCATTTAAACAGTATCAACGTATCATAATCACCTAATGTTTGTGTTTTGGCATAATATTGTCTTTATTCGAATTTGTTTCTCCTTTGTTAGTTTTTTTGTGAATTTTTTTGGCATAATATTATGTGTTTTGGCATAATAATTCAGAAAGTCTCTTTGTATTGGATTATTTTTCTTTCGTGAACTTTTTTTAAGTTTTGATAATTTTTTAGTTTTCGGATTCCTCTCTTTGAGATGAACCAATAATCCACAAAATTGACGCAAAACTAACAAAGAAGAAATATTTTGAATAAGGACAAAAAAAACGAATGGATTATCTAGGCCCAAACACCTACAATTAATACAACAATAGGGTACTCATGGTTATGGCTGGGGGAGGAATGAACATAGACTTAATATTTGGCAATACATTTGTTGTGATGCACTAATGCCGTTTTCGCTCGTCCCTTTAATCTCTTGTATCTTTACATTTGATTAATAAAAAAATTTACCGTTCAAAAAAATATATTTGGCAATACATGCACGAAGTGGTTGCTCTCAAAAGTTAAAAAAAACTAGCCATTTCAAATGATTTTTCTCTTAGATAGCAGTTACTTTTACACTATCAATGCACAACAGTTGCGGTATGAAATTGCTAGTTAGGGAAGTGAGCTTAGGAGCATTCAGAAAACAAAGGATGCGTAGCTCAATTTCTTTCAATCGCTCAGCACTTTCTTGACGAACCCAGTTACATGTGAACAGCCTAGTGGGTCTTTGCTTCTCAGTTCTCACTTCGAAAAAATTGTTCTTCACTATTCAAAATTTTCCATCTCTACGGGTATTGGAGTGTGATTGTGTAGTATGTTCAGGGCAACAAGGGCATGAAAATTAAATATTGCTACTACTATGCTACATTTTTCAACTGGTCAAAATTTGACCCTAGTTTGCAAAGCACTTTATAATCTCCCCATCAACCAATTACTGTTCAACTTTCGGTATATTCAACAATGGAATGCGGAATGCATAACCCCTGACTGAATATGCAAGATATTTACCCATTTACCAAATAAATGTCACTCAGGAATTTTTCCCATTAACCAAGCCCCCCACCCCCTTCGGTAGATTTTCAAAAGCTCTCGCATGTGGACCCATTCTCACAATTTAGTTTCTGGTATGTATATGTTGGAAATAGAAGGTTAATTGTCTATCAGTGTAGAAGTAATTTCGCTATCCAATGATTAGGTGTAGTTGGTGATGAACCCATCTACTTAAATTCCTCGAGTTGCCATTGAGTATGTGCCCAGTTAATGATTGTTCTCCCTCTCTCACACACACATCACATGGTGCACAGCTTTTTCGTTGGACAATATCTGCATTATTGTTAATAGGTGTCTTTTTCTACAGATTAAGTTGGCTGACAAGCAGGCAGCACTAGAAAAGTTACAGTGGGAAGCAATGACTTCCAACAGAAAAGTGGAACTGCTACAGGAAGAACTAGATTCGATGCGAGGAGAGATTTCATCATTTATGTTGTTAGTTGAAGGCTTGGCAAAGAATCCTTCAACCATGTCCACTGAAGATTATGATGTCACCCCTTATCATTCTAGTCATCTCGATCAGGAAGTAAGCTCCTTAACCTCACTACTTTCTTTAATTCTGTTCTTTAGATAAACACTTTTATAGCTACTCATCCACTCAAAATGCATTACCACGCGACATTGCATCTATTGCGTTATGTGTTTTTGCATTATGCTATTTAACTCGTATGCACTCAGAAACTAAAGCATGGGATAATTCATTTGCTAGTGGAATGGTATCAAACCAATATTATATACATGAACATGGTTTATGTTTGATGTGACTCCACTGAAAATATGCAGCATAAAATTCGAAATAGACGGACTTAAAATCGTTAGATGCAACTAGCCAGTAGGCTTTTTGAAGGTCATACAAATTGATGTCAACAACCAAATCATTTGTAGTGTGTTTTAGGTTGCTATATATGCTATGGGTAAGTTGAGAACTTGTGTTGGTTTTGAACAGGATGATTGGGACGAGGCGGAGATGCAGGAGATGGAGGAGGCTAGAAAAGCCTACATCGCTGCTATTGCCACCGCAAAAGAAAAACAAGATGAAGATTCTATTGCTGCTGCTGCCAGTGCAAGGATATATCTGCAGTCCTTTGTTTTCAGGGCTAATGGGGTAAATCTGATGTGATTGTAGATGTGTGTTTATTGTTCACTAAAGAATGAACTTTTTGTTGTCTAATTATTTATATCTAATGTGTTTCAGATATTTAGTGCATAGCACGTCTCTTGCTTTTCTCATGTGCATTAATTATCACTTAAACTGTAGAGTATCTTCTTTTTGAAAGAAAAAAAAACTGTAAAGTATCTTTGAATTTTGTGACAACAATGCTACCCACCAAGAAATTTTCCCCGATAACATTTTACATTCTTCCTTGCTGCATTCGGAATTCATGCAGCGTTGCAACCACAACAATAGGGACACTTTTGGGAAAGGTCAACGTTCTAAAAGTTGGCCGCCTAGGCCTAGTAGTCGGCGCCCCTCTTCCGCCCGATTAGCGCCTAGGCACTAGGTGCCGCTCTTCCACCTAACTAGCGCATAGTGATTTTTAGAACATTGGGAAAGCTTCTAATAGTCATTTTCATCGAGAAGCAATCTTATTACTATTTTGGGATTAGAGTTAAAGTACCTAGAATAGAGTATGGGCGTTTTTACCCTTTTTGTGTCGTTTTTATAAATAGTACTCCCTCCGTCTCTTTTTAAATGTGTTGCTTTGTAAATTCAACTTATTAAGGAGCCATCGTTCTTACACCTTTTACATCAACTTTTACCTCAAATTTACACCTCTCACATTAACTTTTTTCTCCACTTTTCAAAGTTATCCTCAATTTCTAATCATTAACTCTTTACCCATTAACTTTTCAAAAGGGCAAAATAATAGTTATACCAAATTTTACCCATTAACTCTTCAAAACATTCACTTACTAAGAGACAACTCAAAATGGAATAGTCGACTATAAAAAATGGATGGAGGGAGTAACTAATATGGAAAACTTGTAAAAACCCCTAATTATTGCAGGAGGTGATTCACTGTGCCATTCTATGTTTTATGAATGTTCCATTATTTTTGTCTATGGAAACATGACAAATCAAAATGTTAAATACGAAAACTCTAATGAACTTTGAACTATGCTGATCAAAATTCTATAAGCTAACAATAAAATTGTAAAGAGGGCACTGAAGCAGGATTCACAGAGGTAGGTGATTTTGTGGTAAACAGCATCAGATTGTATCTGCAGGGTACTTCCATGTTCTCCTGGTTCAATGGAAGAAAATACATCAATCTCGACAGACAGAGGAGAGGGATGCGACTTTCAGAACCTACAGCATTGAACAAGCGCAGCAGCCCTGGCGGCCTTATGATGGCGCTTCCGTACCTGAAGTGCGTCTGGTTTTGGCATTTGCGCCGGACTCTCCACCCCTTCCCAGCTCAATCTGCACATTTCACAATTCTCTCGTTATAGTTTTACGAGGTTAAAAGTTAAACGTGATATAGATTTTGTTGACTTACACTGGGAAGGCAAAAGAACTAGAGCTGCTATCCGATCTATGAGAGTCCCTTGATTTTGCAGTCGAAGTATCGCACTCGGAAATCTCCTCAATATGGTTCTTCCCTCTGAACATGGCGGTTGGCGGCGCCGTATCCAAGTTAATGCTCCATTTTTCTTTCCCCTGTGCACGAGGCTCCCGTTTATAGCATATTTGGGTGAGTCCTTAGATTTCTACGCAACTTAAACATACATAAATATTTGTACTCTGGAAGGTACACGTAAGTTGTCCAGAATACACCGAGTTATCAACCAAATAACATGTGGTACCTGTGTATGATAACTTATTATACTCCCTTGCTTCAGTTCAGTTTATCACAAAGCATAATTTCCGTGCTATGATGACACATGAAAATGTGCTTCAAACACCTTTGTGCTCAGGAAATAAAAGATGGTAATAACAAAGATGAACATTGTGATTTCCCTTCGGCTGTGGAAATTACGAGCATGCCTGTTCGTGGATCGGTTTTGAACGGATCGGGTCGGTTTCCAATCCGATCTGCTCGTCGCAGATTGTCTTATTCTCCATCCACACCCGTCCATGAGTGAGGTATGGTTGGGTTGTTCGGTTGCAGATTGGGCAGATCAAACAAGGATTATTGGACGGACCGGGCAGATCGAGCCCGAACGCAATCCGTCGAAACTATAATATTAGGTTCCGCATCCATCCGTAAAATACCTCGGCGGACGGTTTGGTTTGGTCGGTTTGGCGGATTGGGTGGATCGGTTGACCCAAGTACTTGAGTACAAAAAATGTAAACACAAATTCAAGAGGAAATTCACCTTTCTATTGCAGATGATCATAGAGTCTCCTTCACTTGTCGTTGCTTCATCTTCATTTGACAGAGAATCATGGCTACTGTTGCAAACTTTCTCAAAATGCTCTCCGTATATAAGCTATTTCCACACCAAAAAAAAAAAAAAAACACGAAATAAATGACAAAAAAAAAATGCCTTATCGGCTCAATTTTCATACAAAATTACCTTTGGAAGACACTTCATCTTCAGATTAAAGCACACTAAGAATTCTCCAAATGTTACTGTGCCATATTATTATTCAAAACGAACTTTCTTAAAAATATTTTGTTTTGAACATTGATTGTGTAGAAGTTACTTTTTCATGTAATCATAATGGTAATTTTTTTTTTCCGGCATTATCATGGTAATTAGTTGCTCACCCTGTGCTGTACATGCCTCGATGAACTCTGGTTCACTCGATCAACACGATCGGATGCTTCCGTTTTTCCATCCTTGATCACACGAATCGCTCCGTCCTCTCTGAAACAGAAAACAATGTAATCCTCGTCGGCGGATTCCGTTGATTCTCTCTCTTGATTGCTTTTGTTTTCATGTAATCCCGTTTTGTTGATTCCATGGCTTTTGTTGTCAGTACTCCTGGGCGTAAAACCCATGACTCCAGTTGGAACTTGAGCTGATGAATAGCAAAATGTATCTGGTTCTTCATTTTCTAGGCTCAAGTAAAGGCAAATTAAGAAATGGCAATCACTTTGAAATGATTTAATCAATATTGAAAAAAAGAACTGCTTTTTGTTTATTTATTAGGCAGGTTTTGATTTCTGGTGAAACAAGAAATAGGGGATTTCTCTGAGATTTTTAAAATTGACATACATCATGAAAGAAACTTCGAACTTTCTTTATGCATGCTAGTCCATTTCAAATGTTTAAGCTAATGAAACTTAAGTACAAATACTTACGGGAATCTTGTAGTGCGGAGCCGCACTATAGAGTTGTTGATTAGTGGCTCTGATGCCGCACTACAAGGTTTCCAATTCCCAAGATAACATTACACCCGAGGGAAAACAATGAAACAAAAATGGAATTGGTTTTGGACAAAAACGAAATTGTTGGGGAAAAGAAGTGTTGGTTACCTATTGGAAACTTGCATGCATAGAAACATGTTGCCCAATCCTTTATTGTCCATGGTGTGCACATTTTTAGAGAGAGAGAGAGAGAGAGAGAGAGAGAGAGAGAGAGAGAGAGAGAGAGAGAGAGAGAGAGAGAGAAGTACTTGGAATGTTGACAGAGAAGTGAAGAAAAGGTTGGAGAGATGGATGAATGGGGGAATTATGGCAATTTGAATTTGAAAATAGACTCCATGAAGACGGAAGTTACAATTGTTGATCCTTAATGGCTTTTTATGAGTGTGTTTATAATTTGTCCACTGCATGGTGTGGGAAGGAAGAGAAAAATTGAGGAAATATATATATATGGATACTCCCACAAAATATTATTAATGTTCAAAATTAAATGCTAACACAAATTCAAATTTATTACATGTCTCACCACAACGAAAACACTACAACGATAAATTAGAATAGAATTTCTACTAGCGTATTTAACGTTCAAATTTCTGCGCGTACGACCGAAAGAAGTTGTAAACTTATTGCCCCAAAAAGTCCCAAAATTATTTCATATTTTATGACATAGAAAACCTCGATTGTCTGATCTTGAAGTAAAATTTCTAATAGTGAATTACGGTAGCATTGTATCCGATAACAGCATCCATTTGGTTTGTAGAAAATGTCTTCGCCAAGCAATATCCGCGGGCAAGCCGGAACATTCCTGTACCTCCAACAATCGGCATTTCCCTAACCTCCCTCATCACCGGGTTTTGACCGACAACGCTAAACGAGCTACCGTTATAGGCCTTGCTGATAAAGTTATATGTAAGAGTCATTAGGAGGCTAAACTCATCGTGCTGCGACGACATGGCATAGATCCCTTGGGCACGGCCCATCAGAGTTGAGTTCAGGTCGGGTGTGGCAGTGAGAGGGTTGTCCATCACGAAGATAGACCCAAACATGGACGCGATCGGGTCTGAGCTCGAGAAGTTGGAGGCACGGCCTGCAACCCGGACGGCCGTCGGGTTTGGACCACCCACTATATCGTGCATGTAGAACTCAATATGGGTGACCTTGGCTTTCTTGGCCTCTGCTGGTGTTGAGGCTACAAGAACTGCAATCAGAAGGAATAGGAAACGCTTTGTTGCCAAAGCCATATTTAGGTACTCTGCCAACACTTGGTTTCTCATCATAGACTTATACATGCACCCAGGCAACAGAGGCCGTGTGTTTCAAAGCAGTTGAAAACATTGTTCTCCGTAGGACACGGAAGATTTTTATGACCAAAATTTGCACTTGGCAAGGTCATGGTAGGTGGAATGCAGATTGTCCTCAAAGAAAATTCCAGGTCTTCTAACCAAACGAAGGTTCTATTACTTCATATATTCAAAGGAGGAACAGAACAAGAAGTCAAAGAAGACCTTGACAGATTGAAGCGGGCATGCCATTGGCAGAAGCAGAAAAGTATAATGACACGGGAAAAATAAGATCAATGGCTCGATGAGCAGCAAATTCTACCGAGAAAAATCAGCGCAAGTCACCAGGCTTGCCAATTTGTACGCTCTTCTCTGCTAAGAACCCTGTAGCGGCAATTCTTTGCCAACAACGCATGAAACTGCTGCATCCACCAGTAAAAAAATGAGGACCTCAGTTAGATACAAAGAAAAACCGACAAACAAATCCAAAATTCCTTTGATTCACCCACAGAAGGCCTTCCGTCAAAAATGATTTGTATAGAAGGCTTTTAATTTATTATTTTTGGCTAAGGACAATCGTCCAAATGATAAGAAGTTCTTAAGGGAAAGATTTGATTTGTCTGACATCTTTAACTGACAACACCAATGTCAAAGACTTACCATTCTAACAACGATGGGCCTAATTGGCATCTAACATTATCAGGTTTGCAATTCTTCTTTCCCTAAGATTAGCATTTGAGTTATAACAACATGGCTTTTGTTTGTGGAAATGTCAAATGTGGTTCCAATTGACTGCTGAATCCACAATTGATTCATCGCACAGATTGAATCTTCGTATGTGCGTTGTCTGATTGCGAGATTTCCCAAGTGGTGAAATGACAAGTTGGAATCCAAAGAGAGCTTTGGTTGGGGTGTGATCGCTTTGCAGAAACCGAGTTTTATATGCCTACGGAATGTCAGAAATCAAACAGAACATTAATGAAAACTTGGTATACGTTCACGTATCAAATCAAACTTCAGCACTTTGGTAATGACTAACTTGTGGTCAAGATGTGCCATAACTTCACCCCCTGGAAAAGCTGCTTTAGCAGTCTCATAGGCAACTTTAACTGCTTCTCTCCAATTTCTTCCCAGGCGAAGGGAAAACCACAAGAAATTTCTTACTAGGATCTAAAACTGCATTCCTATTTTAATGTGTATCGATAACCAAACCAAACCGAACTGACTTAAGTCCCAATAAGTTGGAGTTAACTACATGAATCTATTGTCTCCATTGAGTTTTAGTCGTGGCTCTCATGGACATCATGTTCCTATATCCAAGAAACCTAGGTAGATGAATGTTCACACCTCTACATCCTCCAGTTAAGGCAAAGATAAATTAATCAATACATTAGTAGATAAGAGTTTTATCTTGCTCTGAGCATCATTCATTCATGCCACAAAGTGGAATTAAGAATTCTCTATCCATTACGTGCGTGTTCTCTTACAACTACTAAAACAGTTGTCATGCAAACAGATAAATTCTTGTAATAGAAACAGAGCTGAATATATTTTGGTCAAGCAGGGGTTTTTACCTGAAGCTAGAATCATGACAGCTTGACTATCATAAGTTGACACGCGATCACGAAAGCTCATGGCCTAGGCTGGAAGCCTGCATTGCATTTTGAAGGCGCACCTGCCTAAGGTCTACCCAAGTGGAGCTTGTCATAACTTGTGGTATCAGGGGTGTGCAGTTGCACGGCCTCTAGCCTTTAAAATCAAGAACGATGAAGATTAGCTTTGTTAAACTTCAGGTTTATAGATCTGAGATAAAATTTCCCGACTATCAAGAACAAAAACAACAGATAATTACCTAAACATCGTACATTAAAATCTATATCAGGACAAAAAGTCAAAACCATGGGACATGTACCCTTCATCTTTGGACTCCTATGTTGTGTGGATATATTGCACGTTTTGTTTCGTTGGATTCTTCATCAATTCAAGGCCTCCTACATTAAAATCCACCATCCGGGAAACCATGGGACGGGTCAACGCTCCAAAATGTCATTTTCTGTCGATCAGTGATTCTTTTCGCTGGATTATTCATCAGCCCTCCCTCCCTCCCTCCCTCAAAAGTAGACACATTACTCCAGACTTCAGATCCAGACTCCAGATACAGTGTCTACAGTTCCACATTGGAAATTCAGTACGCCGTCTCTCCAGTATCTTTCCATAAAAAAAGCTGCTAAAAGGTTTACCAATAGTAAGGGTAGTGGGATGAAACCATTTTAACCAATTTACCCCACTCACGAAATAACAAAACCAAAAACAGATACAGAGCTTACAGTCGGATCAGACACAAAATGTTGCATGCAAATTTTCTACATTACACAATGGAAAACAGGAAGGCTCCCAAAAATTGATGAAGGCAAGCATAAAGAGAAAATACTCCCGTAACAATTTAGTGGTGCAAACTCTTCAACTTCTACTTCTCTTTTTATTATTCTGCCTACCCCACCATTTAAATATTCAACAATGCTCTACAAAAGAATACAGTAATCGCTGAAAAGAATTTTCGTCCATCCTAAGTTTCTAATAGCATATAAAATTCGCCCACCTGGGAAGGGAACAAAAGTTTGCAAAAATGTTCAGAAGGGTACAAGACTAATATTATTGTTCAGAGCTAAGTTTGAATTAAACAAAGGAAGCAGGTGGATATGGAGGAGGAGGACTAGTATTAACTCAATCAACAGTGTACAGGACCAGTGAAAAATCTAAACAAAAATCCAGGCAAACCAAATCCACCAATATATAGAGGAGCTAGCTGCAAAAGAAATAAATTCTACGGTTAATACGGACACTTGGGAGAGAAACTTGAAACAAACATTTAAAAGAACTTGAAAGAGAATTCCTGGATGTAGTTCTTGGAACCTGAGTCAAAAGACACTCACCTCATATGCTTTTGCCATGGGATCTCCGAGTGAAGGTGAAGGACATCACGTTTTCCATTATTGAACTCCGCCCATGCTAAATCGTAGCTTATCGGACATAATTGGTTTCACCTTCGCCACTTGCCTACGTCTATAGTCAATGCCATCCTCAATTCTCCTACATAGTTCACTATCCAGCAAATCAGGTTCTCCTACTAAGTTCAGCACATTACATACTAACCTATATGTATATTCTCTAGGAACCGACCCTCCATCAACCAACTCAACCAAAAAATTGCGGGCCTCCAGCACTCTTCCAGCTTCACACAGTGCATGGATAATTGGAGTGTACGAACTTGAAGTAGGTATTCCATGATTCAAGTTTTGCATCCTCCGCAACATCTCAACTGCCATATCAGTCTCATTAACAGCACTGTAATATCTAATCAAAGAATCGTATGTGACCCTGTTTGGGAGACATCCCTTTTTAATCATATCATCAAACAATTCTAGTGCCCTCTCGATTCTATTAGTTTTACAACAACCATCAATCAAACAGTTGTAAGTTACGACATCAGGAACAAAACCCTTGAATAGCATGATACGAAACAAGTGGTTTGCTTCCCACATCCTCCTTCTAATGGCCTTTCTGCACCCAGTTTGCAAGCTGTGCTTACAGTAAGAACTAATCAGTATCGTATATGTTAACGTATCGGGTGGGCATCTGAACCCTGGTAATTCCATTTGCTCCAACAAAAACTTAGCCTTTTTGAAGTTTCCTACCCTACAAAGAGCATAAATAATAGTGTTATAGGAGTAAACATCTGGTTTGCAATGGAACTGCTTCATCCTATAGAATGCAGCCAATGCTTCATTAACAAATCCCTCTTCTCCAAGAACTTTCATCAAACATGTTACTGTAGCTGTAGTTACAAGACCACCATTCTCTCTCCTAGCCATTTCTTTGAGGAACTCCCAAAGCTCTTTCAACTTATTCCCTTTGGCCAATACACAAGCCATCTCCCTGCACGTAAGCTCATTATGGGTAAACCCAAAATGGTTCTCAACCCAACTGTAGAACTCCATTGCTTTGTCTAGACCTAATTTGACTTTAAGAGGGTCTCTATAGGCAGCGGGACCAAGAACAATCATTCCCTTGCGTACTTTATTACTTTCTTCTCTAAGGCTTCTTTGTTTGAGAGGAGCACGGTGTCTCAAGCTTTTTTGACGACCAATAGACCTATTGGATTGGAATAATAATCTGGGTATGGATCTCAGCACCTCAGAAATAGTTTCAACATTCCATGGATTGTTGGAATTGAGAGCAGTGGTAGCTGAGGCAGCTAATTGGGCATCAAATGGCCTGTGTTGAATTATCACAGCCAACACTTGGTTTACAATAGCAGCAGTGCCATGGTACCGGGGTTGTGATGTGATCATCTTATTAGCAGCAAAGGGCTATCACTGCCTGCAGGAAAAAAATAAAACACAAAGATATAGGACATAAGGGATGTTTCCCATTAACTGAACAATGTCAGCCTCAACAATATTGGAAGTTTCAAATCAAGTGGATGTTTGCTATATTTGTAGCATCCAATGGGCTGCTCAAAGAGATGTCATGTCAACATTCCAATAAAGATTCATAGTCAAACTATTACATATCCATGACTAATGACTTCGAAATTGTTATTATCTAGTGTGTTATGACATCACTGGTCCAGGTGATCTTGAGTTCAAGTCTCATAGTACATTTTTGTACTCTATTTTACCTGTTAGCGCACCCTGGTCAATTATGTGAAGCATTTCCTAATAAATGGAATGTGTGGTTCGGTGATTTCACAAGGTTCGAATTCATGGGTTGATGGGTATGCCATTGGTCTGTATATGAGTCTACTAAGTTAGCATTTGTACTTAGAAACATATAACTACAAGTATCTATCCGTTGAATGCAAGTATTAGGTTTGTTTCACCACAATACCACATTAATGCCACCCAAGTGATTTTTCAATGTATTCATCCATTACTAGTTTCCTTCATCTCATGAAAGATCCATTGTTCCTAGATGTTTTAGGAATTGTCTTTTCCATTCAACACATGCTGGGAAGCCTATAAGTTGATGTAACTTCAAGACTTTGAGATACGAATGGATGTGAAAATGTTAAAATTCCTGCAACTTCATGCAATCCTCTTTCTTTGGTGTGATGCTAAAGAGGCCCTATGTGTGATGCCTAAGGTTTTCTAGGTGCGAGGCTTAGGATTATTTTCCCCATCTACTGTTCACGTACACTGGCGACAGCACCCAAAAGATTCCATTTTCCTTGTGTTTAATCCTTAGCCCTATTTCAATTCTGTCCTGCATCAATTTGGTATCAGAGCGAGAGTAGCATGGTGTTGATGGGTATTCCATTAGTCTGATACCAAATTTGGTATCAGAGCATGGTGTTGATGCTACTCTCGTTCTGATACCAAATTGATGCAGTCCATAACACTTGCAACATGTAGTTTGGTAATTTCACAAGATTGAAGTCATGGTGTAGATGGGTATTCCGTTAGTCGATGTATGAGTCTACAAAGTAACATGCATTTGCTCTTAGATACATTGAACTACAAGTTCCTAGTAGTTCAATGCAACTATTAGGTTCATTTCATCACATTAATGCCCTAGTGATTTATGCAATGTATCAATCAATTACTAGGTTCATACATATTATGATAGATCCATTGTTCCTAGATCTTTGAGGAATAGGAAGAGTTCTTTGCATTCAACACATGTTTGGAAGCCTATAAATTGATGTAACTTCAAGACTTTGAGATATGAATGGATAAATGAAGATATAAAAAATACTACAACTTTAAGCTTTAAAATTGGGTGATGCAATCCTATTTCTTTGGTGTGATGCTAAAGTGGCCCAAGGTCTGATGCCTATGGTTGTCTAGGTGGGAGGCCTAGAGTTCCTCTCTCTATCTTACTATTCACGTACACTGTTCATAGCCTCAACATCCCCTTTTCTGTGTATTTGATCATCATTAACCCTATTTCAAACCTGTCATACACCATTATGTTCATCGCGTTACCATTGTTCAGAGTTCAGACCATCTTCCAAACAAAAAACTTTGGAACAAGGAGAGATCTAACAGATAGCTATGCACAACAATCTAAACTTTTATTAGGAATTGCGTCAAATAACTGACAGTTTATCTTCCGAGCTACTCGAGAGCAGATTATATCAGCAACAATCTACTGTTAGTTCAAAGTAAATCAGATTCTTGAGAGTATTGAAGGGGATAAGAAAGGAGACCCGCACCTCAAATTATCACCATTTGTTCACAAAGGCTACTTCAGACGCATGTCTGCATAGTGCATAGCTATGATCTGCTTTTACGCCAAAATAATGCCCATTTATTCTTTTTATAGCAAACGGATTCCAGCAAATAGGCCTGCATTTATAGTTTTCATACGTAAATAGGCCAATTACAATTCCATACAAACTACAAAGGTTCAAAATTGGTCATTTTGTTTAAGAAATGACATTGCCCAACGGAAAAATGAAAGATCTGAAATCATAAGGTTTGGAATTAACTCTAAAAAATATCATATCATTAAATTGCTTTACTTCTCAACAGGCACGCCCATAATGAATTGATTATTAATAGGGAAAAAAAATAGGAAGGCTTAGAGAGGGAAAAAGAACTCATTATCCTACATTTGTTAGTAAAAGACTTAAGAAGAAGGGGAAAGTTGGGAAGAAATCGCTCAAAATAGTTTCAACTTCCAAAATAGTGCAAAGATATCCCAAACAATTTCTGAGATAAGGTCCCCCCACATTTTACATTTTGGAAGCCCAAGTCACAACTTCAAATTTAGTGGACCTTAATACCTTGAAAAGCATATAAACCCACCACTCCTGTCACAACGAAATGAAATGGTACAGTAACAAAAAATGAGTATGTGGCCAATAACCATGTACATGAGAATATTTGCATCTGTAATTTTCGTTCGTCATCTGCATCTATAGGTCTGTTATAGTACCCCGAAGTCCCGAAATGAATCAATCAAAGGGACAAATAAATTGTAGCTAGATTAAGCTAGGTTATCATTCCATGCTTTCTGCATACGAATTCTAGTGAAAGTTAAGGATCCTAACACCATACAAAATCTGATTAATGGATCAATACTATCAGGGCTTTCTAGATAACATAAAATCTGAGTAGCAGACCGGCAAAAAATAAGGGTTATTAGAAAATCAACCAAGTGACTACTAAACACTGGAGTACACGTACAGCTGCCGATTGAATTAGGGATTCGGCAATTTTGGGTAGTGAGGAACAGAAAGAGAGACAGAGATACCGAAAAAAAACAGCGGTGGTGATTGCCAACCGTTGTCCAGAATGGCGACACTTTCTCTTAAGATTTCTGGGTGGGTGCACCCCCAAGAGATGAACCTAACTTCTGTGTAGGTCTCTTCTGTCTTCCTCCTCTCCCCCTTCATCACATCTAAGTCTTTTCTGAATTGAGAATATACTCAAACATGTTTTTGGTGGTGGTAGTGGAGGTGGTAATTTTAGCGTATTGGTGATGAGTTTTAATATTGAGTATCTTCTCAATCCAAAAGGTTTGAGAAATTCACAATTTTCTAAATTGAATATATTCTCAAAGTGTTTTGGTAGGGTGGAGGTGGTGATTGTGAAAGCCAGTGATGAGAATATATTCAAGCACCATCTATGCTCGTAACAACAATTATAGACTATTGAGAATTTTCTCAGCAAAATCATCCACACCATGTATGTGCATATGATTGATATACATTATACACTCTCAAGAAACATGCACGCGCATAACAATAACTACAGAGTGTTGATAATTTCCTCATGCATCAATTCCACCTATGTGCATAGCACTTTAGAGTAGTAATACAGTTTTGAGAAAATTCTCAACGACCATTGAGAATTTTCTCAATACTTATAACGTTTAGTAATAGGAAAAAATCCCTCATCATCTAGGCACTTCAAAGTGATGAAAAAAGAAAACAAAATCATAACGTTAACAAGTCAAATTAATCCGTCTGCACCAAAAGGTTTATTATGAAGTCAGGTTATCCTTTATACCAGTGCACCGGCAAAAGCATTCATTAGTGTTCTAAAACTCGGCCAACTTGGCCGAATACTCGGCGAGTAGTCGCTGGAAGGTGCCTCACCGAGGCGACTATGGCCTGGTCGGTGGAAGTCCTCGCTGGAAGGTCTAGGCGGAGACTAGTCAGACTTGGTCGCCGACTAGTCGCCGGAAGGTCGAGTAATGAGTAGTCGCCGACTAGACAAGTCGGGAAGAAGTCGGACCAAGGCGGAAAAAGTCGGGGATAAAAACAGAATTGTAATCAATTTGAGGGGGCTTAGTGTAATTCATGCAAGGTTTAATACTGTACATACCTAATCGCTAAAACACATATCGATCAGTCGCCTCTCCTTCTCTCACAGTCTCACGTTGAAAGTTGAAACCCATCGATCAAATCTTCATCAGAGAAACCTCAGTCGTCGGACGTCGTCGTCAACTTCATCAGAGCAACGGCGATCAGTTGTCGTCTCTCTCTCTATCTATCTCTGTTTCATCGATCAGTCGTCGTCGTCTCTCTCTTATCTCTGTTTCGTCGACGTCTCTCTCTTCTCTCTCACCCTCACTGATCCACTGGTGACTGCTGGCACCACGAAGACAGTGAGGCACCAACTCACGCTCACGGACTCACCTATTCTCTGTATACGTTTTTCTTTGTTTTTTTGGAACAGTATATCTGTTAAAGATGTGTGTGTTATGTACAGAGACACATGTATGTTATTTTTAAAACCATTTTTTTTTTTTTCGAACCCAGAAAACATAAACGTTATTTTTAAAACATTATGCGTAATGGGGTTTTGTTTTTTTTAGACGCATAGTGTTGACTAGTATTGCACACTGCTAATTGTAATAGGGTTAGGGTTTTTTTTTTTTTAAGTAAATTGGTTAGGCACTTAAGGCAGTAAATTGACTTATGAATTGGATTTACACTCTTGTTCTTGGTATGTAAATTGGTTGAACTATGAAGATTAACTAGTTAGTATTATAGATTGACTAGTTATTTGGTACTTGGTTGTATTTAGTTTACATGTCTCTATAATGTCTACATACTAAAAAAAAAAAAAAAAACTGAGTAATTGCTCGAAGGCCGAGTACTCTCTGACTACTCAGGCTGAAAGCTAGAAGGTTCCCGGCTGCCCTGGGAGCACCTAGCGAGTTTTAGAACCTTTGCCGCCATTCAAATTCCATGAGAGAACAACTAAAGAGCATGTTCCTAAAGTTGAAATATCGAATCTCACAATGGCCAAATGTTCAAAATCTTGGGGCCACTGGAAATTCGTCTGGTCATTAACTTCAAGACACTGGAATTAGTTGAAGCGAGCGCAAGCTAACTCAGGGACCCGTTATCCACAAAAATAAAATAACAAGTGCAATAGAATTCGAATTTCACTGTTATTTCTTCTTCGATGTATATAATTAGCATAGAAACATCATAAATTCTCCATCATATACATTATCCAATTGAAATCACTATGCCTTGATCACCCAACACCTCTCGTGATCAAGAGTTTCTCTCTCTACTCTTTGAGAGCCAACATTGTTCCTTTTAGGGCTTCTGATCATATGTTCTTCTCTTTATCTGGCTTGGGTATTTCTGATTCCTTGTTTTCTCCTTTGCGTATTGCTTTTCGTTAGTTGGTTCTGGTAGTTTGTTTAGGGCTTGGGGTTTTCTCTACTCTCACTTCTTTCTTTTTTGTCTTTGAGTCTTCAATCTTCTTGTCTCTCCTTCTTTGGTTGTTTCTGGTTTGCGTGGTCCCTTATTGTCTTTGTCTCTTTCTATGTAGTCCATTTGGTCTCCCTTCTTCATCCTTTTGTCTGTGGTCCCTGGGGTGTTATGTCGACCTTTTCGGGTGCAGAGGAGGTTGGGTCAGAGAGTAGTGGTTCTATTACTGTGAGTGAGTTTGCTGAGGAACGTCTGGATATTCCTCCTTCTAGTGATCTGCCAGCTTTTCCCAGGAGGGTGCAAAGTGGATCGATTTTAAGGTTGCCTACCAGAGTGTGGATGGCAGGAGAACATAGGATGGAAAGAATGCTAGTTGGGCACTTTCTGGATCGTACGAGAACCATGCAGATGCTAGTGAATGAGTTATGGCATACTCGACAACCTGTGGTTGTGGTGGCACGTCATCATAACTCCTTTGTATTTCGCTTTTACTCTGACTGGGATTTGGAGTATGCTATAGTCGAGGGACCCTGGTTAATCAAAGGAGGGATGTTAGTGCTGGACTATTGGCATTTTTATGATGGATTGGATCTTATTCGGGTTCGGAGGTTCTTGATGTGGGTTCGGTTATACAATCTCCCCTTTGAAGCATTTACTCGAGATGCGAGAGAAATTCTGGGGCAAGCTTTGGGTGATGATGTTATGGTGGATGTGGATGATTTTTTCCCGCGACATTTTCGCTATTTATAAGTTAGTATCTCTATCTCCCCTGACTCGACTTTGGTTCCTGGTTTTTTCCTGGATATTCTTGGTGGGGAGCCGTAGTGGATTGAATGTAGATATGAGAGCATGTACAAATTTTGTCGATCTTGTGGGCGTGTTGGACACACCTTTCCGCAATGTGATTTGTCAAGGGAAGACGTAAATAGACGTGTGTATGGAATGTTGCATGGTCTCTGTGAGAGGTTTGGGTCGGTGTTACATATTGAGGTGAATGCGCCTCTCTACATGAATTGCATGCGTGCGTTTACTAGGAGTAATTCCCGGCGGAATACTCACATGTGGGTTGTTCGAGAGGAAGAATCTGAAAGTGCTAAACATGAGTATCAGGTGGGCTTTCAGGGAGTGGATCAAGTTAGTCATCATTTTGGTTTCACTGCAGATGATCAGGTGGAGAATGCTACTCAAACGAAACTGTTGGAAGATCATTTGGTTGAGATACCTCCTGTGGTGGATTTGGGTCAGTTTCTAGCCAACTACGAGGCTGCATGGGACTGGGGTTTACAAAATCCCAGGTCTGGGTTTTTCCAGCGTGGTGATTTGGTGGTTTTTCCAGAGTCTCCGGGTTTTCACAGGTCTTTCAGTGAAGATTGGGGACCTAATTAGGTTGAGTTGGATAATGTGAGCAAGCAAGGAGCAGATGAAGGTAATGCCCATGGTAGGAGGGAGGAGGAGGGGATTATGTTTACTCGAGTGGAGCATGCTGTGAGTTAGTTAAGCTGGGTTGTGGATGAGTCTTTCCCGTTGGCCGGAGAGATGAATCACCGATGGTCGGAATGGGTGAGTGCACTGAGGGGTTTTGGAATTAATGTTGGTAGTTGGCAGTGCAATGATGGGGTAGTGGGGACAGAGTTTAGTAGTAATGGGGAGGGATTTACTATTGATTTGATGGTGATAGAGGTCTTGGAGGATATTTCTAGAGATTGTGTCGAGGAAGCTTATGTTGTGGACCGAGTCTCCCATTTGGGCTTGTCTGAGAATGTTCACAGTCTTAGGCCCATACCTAATGGATCCATTGTTATTAAAGAACCGGTGGATCCTGGTGTGGAACAGGATGGGCTGAAGGATTCGACTTTGGGCCTTAGTGCTAATAAAGACCTAAAAGGGAAAAGGCCTGTGGAGGATTTAGAGGAGGAGTCTGATTCTTCTACTAATTCTGGCCCATTTAAATGCAGTAGAAGGCTGGAAGGTTGGGAGTCTGGTTCTGTTGGCTGTTCCAATTAGGCCGGGGAAGGGACATCTAGTGCAACTCCTACAACTTTTAGCCCAAGTTCGGGTGTGAGATTTGATAAGCCTAAGAAATTTGGTAAGTATAGGGAGGTGCTCAAGAGGGCTATGGGCCGTGTGAATGGTTAGAGGAGAAGAGGTTTTCATGTTAGAAAGAGGAGGGTGCGAAGAAAGTGGCTTTCTTTCAAGGGTAATCCATGGTGTGGTGATGCTGATGGTGGATGCGATGAATCTAGGCTGGGCAAAAGGAAAAGCAGGCTTCTTCAGCGCGAGATTGGTGTGTGGAAGCGTAGATTGGTGTCACCATCCTTGAATGATTCTGATGGTTCCTTCACATCATCGTCTTCTGTCTCTTTGAAGGTAAGTCATACTCCTCAGAACTTTGTTTTGGTTTGTAGTGATGGTGATTCGAGGCTGGGTTGTTCGGGTGGTGTTGGCTTCAACCAGAATAGAGAGGCTCGAGCTTGTTATTCTTGAAAATAATTTCTTCTCAAGCCTTGGGTGTGGATTCTGATGGGGGTCGGAAGAACGGGAGGAGGATTTTGTGGTGGTGAGAAAGAGGATTACAGAGGAGTTGCATCAAGTGGTCTGGGATCATGCAATTTCGTTGCTAGCTAATCAATTGGAAAACACTCTGGTGTTAAGGGATGATTTGACGCAGTTGTCTAACCTTTCGGTTTGGGATGAGTGAGTGGAGGAATTGAAGTTTCAGAGTCGATTAGGAGAGGAGTTGCGTCAGTATGTGTGGGCTCGCTATCATGCCTTGGCAAGGGATCGTGCGGCTAGTTCAAAAAATGGGGTTTCAGAGGAGGTTGGCCCCTATCAACCTCCTCCCTTGCCATGAAGAGATCCTTAGCTAGAACTGTAGGAGTTTGGGCCAAGCCCTTACAGTTCGAACAACAAAGAATTTGGTCCAGCAACGCAAGGTCAATTTGGTGTTCTTTATGGAGACGAAGTGTTGCGTTCAGAAGCTAAAGGGTTTGGGGTTAAGTATGGGTTTCAAGAATTCTACTGGGGTTGATGCTTTGGGTTTAGCTGGTGGGATATGGGCAGCTTGGGATGATTGGTATCAGATCTCCTTGGTTAAAATGCACCATAGGTTTTTGTTATTGCAGGTTGTGGATGAACGAGGTTATACGTGGTTGTTATTATTGCTATATGGTCACCCTCATGTGCGATTTAGAGAGGAAATGTGGAAGGTTGTTGATAAAGCTCTTGATGGTTGGAGCTTATCTGTGCTTGTTTTGGGTGATTTTAACCAAGTTCTAGAAAATAAGGAGAAATGGAGCAGTGGTAATGGTTCCATCTTTGGTGCGGTGTGGCTTAAGGATTTTGTTGATAAGTTTCATCTAAGGGATATTGAGAGTTATGAGGTGTTTTACGCATGGACGAATAATCGAAAGGGAGATATTGCCACGTTTGAGAAGTTGGACAGAGCTATGGGGAATGAGGAGTGGTGTAGAAGGTTCCCTAAAGAAGCTATGTTGGTCTTACCTATTCATTGTTCTGATCACTGTCCTTTAGTTATGGACATGGATTGGGTGGAGGTGAGAAGAGTTCGTTTGAAGAAGTTTGAGGAGATGTGGTTACAGTGTGAAGAAGTTTCACAGATTACAAGGAAAGTTTGGGATGTTCAGGTGGCAGGATCTGTGGCTTTTAGATTGGTACAGAAACAAAAGATGCTATTGAGGCATTTATATAATTGGAGTAATCTGTCAATCAAGAGTTTGTATAGGAAGCAGGAAAAGATTAAAGATGAGTTAGAAAATGTTCAACGTCTTCTTGCGAGCTCGGGGTATGACGGCCTGGGATGCACCTACGAGAAGGTAAGTTATTAGTGTAGAGACAAGAGCAAGTGTAGCTCTAGCGGTTTACTTTTTCCCTTTTCCTTTTCTGCTTTTTAATTTTCTCTTTTTTATTGGTGATTGTATTTGTTTGATATATATATAGGATCCACTTCTTATCCGGTCTTTCCGTTTCCGGTCCTCATGATCCAAATATTTTTTTGACGATCCGAGCCGTCCAATGTGTTCAGAAGGTGTTTTCAAGGGTCCACGCGGGAAATCTTCAAAAAAAAATACCGGGAAGGGCTTGATCCAAGCAATTTTCGTAAAACTGTAAAAATACAGTTTTTGCGAAAAACTGCTTGGATCAAGCCCTTCCCGGTATTTTTTTTTAAGATTTCCCGCGTAGACCCTTGAAAACACCTTCTGAACACATTGGACGGCTCGGATTTTCCAAAAATAATTTGCAACACAAAAAAAATCAATTTTTTCTTAAATCCGGGAGGAGTGGACTAGAAGATTTCGCATATATATATAGGGGGAGCTTCTCCTCCGGGATCCGGGACTCCGGACCCCCATGATCCGATCATTTTTTTGACGATCCGAGCCATCCAATGTGTTCAGAAGGTGTTTTCAAGGGTCCACGCGGAAAATCTTCAAAAAAAAATACCGGAAAGGGTTTGATCCAAGCAGTTTTCGCAAAACTGTAAAATATATAGTTTTTGCGAAAAACTGCTTGGATCAAGCCCTTCCCGGTATTTTTTTTTTAAGATTTCTCACGTGGACCTTGGAAAACACCTTCTGAACACATTGGACGGATCGGATTTCCCCTAAACAATTGGCAACACAAAAAAACACCCCAAAACCTCTAATCCGGGAATCCCGGATTAGAAGCTTGAGGTATATATATATATATATATATATACATATACAGAGAGAGAGAGAGAGCGAGAGAGAGAGTAGGCAGGTAAAGAATAAACAAATGGATGGCTTAACAGTGATTAGGTATTTTTACCTAGTACTGTAGCAAGGTTAACTATGGAGACATTTACATAAACTGCTGCAACTTGTTTTTGTGACTTTTCTTCTCCATTTTACCTGATATTGTTGATATGGCTTTATAGTTGTGCATGCTCTAAGCAACACCACCAGTATAGGTAAAAGAATATTTTTGCTACTTTAGAGCATCTCCAATCCTAACCTTTTTATTTTTACGCCCAATTTAGGTCAAAATTTGAGGAAAATCCAATCTGGGTAGGAGCATCTCCAAGGAAAAAACCCATTTTGTCGAAGGAAGCTCTGGTGACCCCTTGGAAAACTCTGGCGATGCTCATCAAACCTCCGGTGATCTCAACAAATCTCTGGGCTCCGGTGAAGCTTAGAAACAGGTCTTAAGTCTCATCTCCGGCGACGCTCAGAGTGGCCCATAGATTGGTCTATAGGCGTCGTATTTTTATACTCTTTCCTTCCTAATTTATAGTCCCGTTTCGCGAATCTAACTTTTTTAGGGGTGTCATAATTAAGGGGGACATAATTTTAACTTTCCTATTATGTCCCTCAATTTTTTTGAAATACTTTTTGTTGGAGTTTGGTTGGGATTATTTCAAAACTAAAATATCGCAACTTCAAAAAATTTAGGCACGAAACAGATTGGCACCAAAATTGAGGTAAAAAAAATGTTATCATTTGCTCCCAATTGAGGTAAGAGCCAGTCCAGTGAGATTCTATAATTGATGCTATACCTAAAATTTGGAACTGATTAGGGTCTAATGGGGATCTAAAACTGATGCTAAAATGACAAAATGCTTTCTATAATTGATGTTATACCTAAAATTTGGAACCTAAAATTTGGAACTGATTAGGGTCTAATGGGGATCGAAAATTGATGCCAGAATGGCAAAATGCTATCCAGGGGTTCTACATTTGGAACCAACTTGCCATGTCACTTTTCTTAACCAAAAATAACCTGAAAACAAGAGAGAGGGTACCTGAGTTCGTTACAATCACGCCGGAATTAGGAAACTTCGCTTGAATTGTGCCTTTTCTTATCGCCGGAATCTGAGCAGTCGATAGATTTGCTCATGGTCTGCTGTTCAGATATTGAAACTAAGATCCACACAGAGAGAAACACATTCCTGTGTCACCATCACTTGAATTACACTAGAATCGAAAAGAAAGCCAGGGAGAGAAACATAGAGATCGAAGAGAGAGAGAGAGAGACGAGTAAATCGGTTGGAGAGTGTGGAAGAAAGAGAGAAACAAAGAGATCTATAAGAAAAAGGAGAGATATCAGAACATGATTTTTATCTCTGGTTTTCTACCAACACAAGTCTATAGATGGCCTCTACATACGGAGAGGGATCTGTCGATCTGTTATCAGCAGAGAGACCTAGAAGAAAGAGAAAGATGACCCAGTGCTCCCAATGCATCAAACCCTCATGTGTTCCAAACAGCTAATTGAGACTTCATCTTTGTTTGTCTCGACCATAAAATGAAAGGCTAAAATTTACACATATTTTAAGGAAAAAAAATTCAACCATATTTTTTTATGAAAGTTGAAAATAAAACCTTTAATTTTTTTTTTAAATTGTTGCATCGCAGACCAGACAAACAATTCGAAACAAAAAATAGTAGTTTAATTAGGATTAAAAAAGTATGGAAAAATGAGAGAGGAAAAGTTAGTTAATATTGAATCTCTTTGTGGTTCTATTCTAGAACCCATCATTGGAGAGGGGGTGCCAAAATTTGACACCTAACCACTTGCTGACAATTTTTTGGTGCTAAAATAGGCAAATGGCTATAGCCATTATAGAACTCCAATGTACTTGCTCTAAGGGTGGTGGGGAGCTAATGAATTCAAATTTCACTCAACTCAAAAGCTATCAAAGAGCGATCCTTCATTGAATTTGAAGGAGGGCAAAAATGGAAAGTATGATCCTTTTTGGGGTTGACTTTCAAAATGGGTCATGTATTTTTTAACAACCAAACTAGGAAAAGCTAGACTCTTATTCAGGAACGGAGAACTGGGAGTCGTGTGGAGTTATTTTAATTTGGACCATTTAAAGAAGGGTCTTGTTAACCTCCGCCAAATGAGTGGAGGATAATATGTATATAATGAAAAACTAGTTTAGGTATCAATGCAAATTTATGTACTTTGTACATATTATCCTCTGTGATTTGGACTGAGTTGGTAATCTCAGAGGGGAATGAGAATGTGATGCCTTCTACCATGATTCCAACGTTTAAAAGAGATAGAAAAGGGAATGTGATGCTGGGCTTTTCTGATTTCGACGTTTGACAGAGACGAAAATAAGAATGTGATCCCTAATGACCTATTCAACTAGGAATCACATTCCTAGACTGAGCGGGAATCTAATCCCTCCCTTACCCCAGGGAATCTCAGATTTCTAGCTCATTCATTAAGAAAAATAAATGTTAACTTTAATAAATTTTCAAAATAATTGTTTCTCGCGTAAGATTACTGAACTCATCCAAACATTGAAATGCAATTTCTCCAAGTCTCAAATTCCTAGGAATTCGATTCCTAGTAATCATATTCATATTCCTATCCAAGAGAAATATTCAGGAATTTGATTCCTGATAGTTATATTCCTATTCCTACTCAAGAGTCCGGTCATCCAAACAACACCCCGAAGAATCCATTAATGAGGGTAGCTGTGTGGAGAGGGAAACGTGCGGAAGATCTAAACTAAGGGTGCACATGCACCGAGGGTATTAAAGCTTCCCCTGAGGGTCCTTGTGTGTCACATCTATTTTTTGCTGATGATATCATGTTGTTTGGTGTTGCTACTGTAGATCAATGTAATGTTATGAGGAGACTTTGGATATCTTCTGTAATGAATCTGGACAACTGATTTGTGGACAACTGACAAGAACTTGAGTGCTTTATGTGGTTTTTGTCTTACTAAAAACCTAGGTATGTATCTTGGAGTCCCTCTTATTCATTCTAAAGTTTCTAAAAGAGATTACCAATATATCATTGAGAGACTTACTAAGAAGTTGGCTGGGTGGAAGTCTGACTCTCTGAACCTTATAGGGAGAGAACCTTATAGGGAGAGCCACTGTAGTCCAATCTGTCACTTCCACTATACCTTATTACACCATGCAAACCACTGTGTTGCATGCTACTGTCACAAATCAAATTGATAGAATCAACAGGAATCTTTTATGGGGTGATAAGGCTGATAAGAAAAAAGTTCATCTTGTTAATTGGAATATTGTTTGTAAACCAAAAAAATTGGGTGGTTTGGGTATCCGTAAGGCAGGCACTTCTAATTTAGCTTTGCTTTCTAAACTTGGCTGGTGCATTTCCACTGATAAGAAGCCCCTTTGGATCCAAGTTCTCCACAGCAAGCACTTAAAGAATCATAACCTTAGAAACTGGCTCGATAACAAAAGAGCCTCTCACACTTGGAGAAGTATTATTAAAGTGAGAGATTTTGTGGTGAAGAATATTAAATGGATAGTGGGTAATGGCAGAAACCTATCCTTTTGGCATGATTGGTGGTGTGGTAATGATGTGTTGGATGGTATTGACCATACGGGTTTTAATGATAATGCTAAAATGGCTGAGTTTATTACTGTTAACAAAGATTGGAATGACTCTTTGATTACACAAACTCTAGGCACAACAGATTCTACTATAATTACCAACATTCTCCTCCCTAAATCTGCTGAGTTTGAGGATACTCCCCGTTGGGTGTTAAATCAAAATGGTAATTTCTCGGTTAAGTCTGCTTATGATCACTTGACTGATTCACTCAACTCCGATATGAATTGGAATTGGATTTGGAAGCTCAAGGTTCCTGCTAAGCTTAAAGGTTTCTTATGGATGTGTATGCATGGCAAACTATTAACTAATCAACAGAGGTGTATAAGAGGAATTTCTAACATAGATACTTGTCCTGTATGTGATACTGCTAGTGAGGATTTCTTTCATCTGTTTTTTGTTTGTCCCACTAGTGCTAATGTTTGGTCTAGACTCCATAATGTCTAGCTATTCGCTACGGGTGATTTGGAAGATTGGAGAGTTTGGTTGCAATCCAATATCAAACAGTCTAAAGCTGGTTCAGGGGGTTACTCTAACTCTGTCTTAGTTCTTGTTATTCTATGAAAAATTTGGATTGCAAGGAATAAGAAAGTTTTTGAAGATATAAATCCTGATCTGACTAGCATTTATAGACAATGCCTTGCTTTTAGCTCTACAATTGTTAACACCTTTGTTGATAGATCCCCACCTATTACTCATCAAGTTAAGCTTATGAGTAATAGGTGATGGGGAAGCTCAAACTCAACACTGACGGTAGCAGTCGTGGAAACCCAGGGCCAGCCGGTTTTGGTGGAGTTTTTAGAGAAGAAAGAGGTCGTTGGGTGCTTGGTTTCTACAGGAGACTTGAAGACTGTACCAATCTTGAAGCTGAGCTGTGGGGGATTTTTAGAGGCTTGGAGTTGGTTCAAAGTCAGAACATGGAGGCTCTCGAAATAGAATCAGATTATGCAACAACTATTGAGCTCATTAAAGGGGAGATACCTGCTCATTCACCACACAAGACCCTCATCCAAGAGTGCAAAGTGATGCTTGCTGCCACTGGTTGCTCATTGAGTCACACATATCGTGAAGGAAATAAAGTTGCGGATAAACTTGCCAACATTGGAGTGAAACAAGAACATAAATGGGTTTCACACATCTCACCTCCTATTGAAATCATCCCCCTCCTGGAAGCTAATATGAGGGGCTGGCTTATGAAAGAGTGTAGTTTCTTTTTGTTTTGTTTTCCTACGTACCAAAAAAAAAAAAAGAAAGAGATTTGCGCATTCCCAAGCCCGACCCATTTATAATTGGGTTTCATTTAATATGTCCAAGCCTAACCCAAATAAAATTTTAATTTTCTAAACTTGTCCAAGAAGCCCATTTATTTTCCTAAAGCAAAATATTACAAACATAAATTAATCAATCACAACGATCACAATTACAATTTACAACTGTAATAATATACTTAAAGTTCTAAATTCTTACAAAAATATTTAAAACAAACCAATAAAATTAAAGTGTAATTAAAATACTCAAAAAGAAGAAACTCTCCGCCATCCATCAATCTCTGTGTATAATATTAAAATAAAATATTAATTAAATATAGCCAGACTGGGTTTTAGAATAATTTCTCATAACCCAATTCATTTATTAAACGGGTTTAAAATCTCAATTCAGCCTGACCCTATGAGGGACTGAATGGGCTGAATATTTATACCAAGACCTTAAAAAACTGGACTGGATTGGGTGGAGTGAGCGGACTACCGGGCACTGTGCACCCCAACCTAAAACCATTAATAATATATCCTTTCCAATGCATGGAGATTTCCATGTAGTTTCCCTTGTTACCCGCCAAATTCGGATTCTTTTTCTATTAAACCCTCGTAGCCAGTTTTGAGTAGAAGCAGCAGCAGTGGCAATGGGGGAGAGTGCGAGACAAATCCAAGTGCGAAGCCTGTCAGGCGAATCAGCCACGGTCTCCGTTTCGCCCAACACAACCGTTCGAGACCTCAAGATCCTCCTCCGTCAAACCTTCCCCCCCGCTTCTATTTCCCCCAATTTCCATCTATTCCTCAAGGCATCTCTCGCTCTCTCCGCTTGTGTGTGTGTCTGTGTGTGATTATTTTCATGCATATACATGTGTATCGGCATATATATGTTAATCATTCATTGTCTTCGAATTTGCGCAAGGCATGAATTTACGTGGTTAAGGTTGTAGGCGATTCTGGCTTGGTTTAAAAACTTATATTTTTATTACAAAACTGCTTTTAAGCTTTCGTTGGATTAGTTTTATTTGTCTAACTGAAGCTATTCACGATGCCTGTAGAGGCGTCATTTTGTTTGCATTGTATATGGAATTGGGTTGTGGTTAGTTCAAGTTTGGGTGTTTTGTTCATATAACCACTCTGATCTCGAATTTAAGTTTAATAACCCGAACATTGTCAAGTTTGGCTGATTTAACAATTCTATTCTGTGGTTGCGTCATTATTTGATGCTTTCACCTCTCTTTCAACAGTTTTTCAGTTCCCTTCTTCACCTTGCTCTTTCGCTAGTGTATCATCCCAGCTTATTGAGTGTCTGGGATTTCATTTTTTTAGATTAAAATCTACAAATTATTACCCATTTTGTTTTCGGTAATCACCATTGCTGAATATTTCTGTGTTGATTTTGCAATTGGTTCCATCGATTCTGCTGTCTAATTGTGGTTATTATTGTCTGCTAAATTCTTTAGCATGCTGTAAAATGTCTTTTGCTGTTCGTGGTACTAATTGATGATGTTTTCTTTGTGCGTGTTTACTTTGCGTTTAGTTCCATTGATTCCTTTATTTGGTTCTTGATGTCTGTTAAATTTAGTATTTGGGTGTTAAATGTCCTTTGTTTTTTTGCAGTCATAATTGCTGAAGTTTTTTCTTTCTTTATCTTTCTGTTGATTCTGTGTTAGTTTTCGTTGATTCTTTTATCTTTTCCTGTTTCTTACTCTCTGCTAAATTCTTGTACTAGGGTGTAAAATTAGGCTTGGAGAGCAAGATAAGTTGCCACTCAATTGAGTCTGGAGAATTCATGGTTCTGGTTCCTTACGCGAAAAAGGATCAGCAACAAACCCGGCAGGATAATAAAGCTGTGACAACCTTAAAAGGTCAAAGCAAATTCTCAACATCGAAAGCTTCTGATTCAGTGTGGTCTGATATGATGCAAGACCTTTCTTTTCTACGGGGCATACCAAGAGAGGAAAATTCATGTAATCTTGAGTCCAATAGGACTAATTTTGCAAATAGCAATGAAGTGAGGTGGGGATCCTATACGAGTACGTCTTCAGAACCCAAAATGAAGAAAAGGTTACATAGTGATAAACAGGCAGGGCACATAGATGACCTCATAATTAGTATACTGGAGTCATCTGAAAACACTCAACTCGATGAACAGAATTGCAAAAGATTTATGCAGGTTTTGGAATCAGTGAATTGTCTATCCAATCCGCATTCTGGTGAATGCGTGTTAAAGGAAGCATATTTACAGGACAATGACCAGAACCCATCGGCAAATGAGAATGATTTGTGCCTCTGCCCCTCTTGGCTGAAGATAGTAATGAAGGCATTTTATTTCTTGAACATTTATTCTGCCTATCTTCATGTGCAACGGGATAAAGTCACCGTAACTTGTTTGAAGGAATCACTGGACCAACTTTATAAATTAGGGCTTCAAGTTGGTATTGCTGATCTAGAGATTCTTTCTCATCTTTGTCCTAAGGTAATTGGTTGAATTTTGAAAATTAATAATCTGCTACTGTTTCTAAGGAGAAAAAGTTCAAAACTATGAAGTTTCCAGCCTTTGTAATTTTACTGCTCTCGTGATCTCCTGGTTTGATGTCGAATTTCTGGAGTGTCCATTTTATAGCCACTTTAACATATGCCAATTAAATGTTGATGTCCCTCGAGTGGGTAACCCTATTTGGTTGAGCCTCTTTTGCGGATAGCTGTTTGCCGTGTGCACTGTTCACATGCTCTTACTGCCAAGATGTTAAGAAGGGCCATTGTTAGTTTATGTGATCTGAAAGATGAATTCCGTCGAGAAATACTATCAACATGCCTAGGATAGTTTCAACATTCAAGTACAGTAAGTGTGTATGATTGTTTTATGGAGGAACTGGCTCTAAGGAGTAAGGACTAAGAGTAGTATTATATTTTTAGTGGTTACATTGGTGTTTTACAATTTAGGTGCACTTCTTTTGCTCATATAGTTTATATAATTCAAGCCCTTATTCTGCTATCTTTTTTTGTTTAATCTCCTTGATGAGCTTATATATGGATTATTGTTTACTCACCAAGACCACAGTACTGATTATGGGACTTGACTTTCTGCGCAATAAATCTGCATTTTGGCAAATGACAATTCCTACTAGTTGATGATCCTGAGTCGCGACCATCGTTTTTGTTCGAGGATTCATGCCTGTTTTCCTTATTGTCTTGCGATCTTCATTTTCTGTAAGGCGCATTTGTGATGTAGTAACTTTTAGGGTATTAGTGTCATTTTGTGTCCTTAGTGTTAGTGGGTCTATAAATAGGTGTGTGAGTCTTTCATTTGGTAGCTTTTTATCATTTTAAGAATATATTATCAAGAGTTTTAACTCTTTGTATCCCATCTCTCTCTAGTTTATCTTAATGGAATATTCCAGTTGCATTAATTTTTTATTTCCTTCACAGGTTGTACGCTTTGTTAATGACAAAATAAGTGATGTGAATGTGCTCGATGCCCTTGTTATTATCAATTCCTCAGTAGAACAGAGACATCCAGTTGAAGGTACATCTAGTATTCTAGTACAAGTATGAGCTATGATATCTTAAAATTTCCTTTCCACTTTAAAAGTTGATTATGATTTCTAGGTTCGCGGTTTAATGCATTGCCTTTAAATCTGTTTCAGTAGTTAAAAAACGTTTGCCTACAGCAACGTTTGTCAAGGCTATGAAGAAAAGGGAAGGGTTATTCAAAACAATTCTATTTGATGCTGTTAAATTGTTCATGGTATGTTCACTACTCACTAGTTTCCAACTCTCTTGTGATTTGAAAATTTAGCAGGATAGCAGTTCTTCATCCTTTTAATGCATGGTTTCTCCAGGCGCATTAAGTTTGGAAGAATGCCATTAAGCTTTTTGAAATTTCAAATGGAGAGCAGTGGCAGAACAGATTTACTTTTTTATTTTGTTTTGTTTTAGTATTATTTTTTTGTTTTGGGTGGGGAAATCGAAATTGATGAGAAATGATTTGTCAAAGACAGATAAAAAAGAAAAAGTTAAAAAAAAGATAAATAACTTTCTCCGGCAATATCTTCCCTGTCTTTCATCAGTAGTTACTAGTTAGTGAGCCTGGGTTGGGTGAATGGAATACGGGCGAGCACACTTCCATAAGCCCTCACTCTGAGGTAGCGCGGGCCGGTGGTTTTTCGGTTCTCTCTTTGCTCTGCTCAAATTAATGATTTACTGACTCTACAGTTTCTCCTTGGCCCAAATAGCGGAAATATGAATATCGAATTTCTTAACACAAACCCTTAGCAGGCAGCTGCCTTCTTTATACCATGGAGGCATTTACGTTATTATATTTTTTTGTCACCTCTATTGAGTAAGTTTTTCGGAATGTTTTATCTCCACTTTTTTTGGTACTTCATACGTTTTAATCGATTTGTTACTGTAAAACTTACTGTTCAGGCGGCTTATGTTATTTCTTTCAGCAAATTGAATATGAATGCAAATAATGACCATCTTACGATAGGAAGTAACCTTTTTCTATTTGCTTAGTTTCATCTTTGTTTTTACATTTTGGTGTTTGGGTTTGGCTGTGCTGGCAGTGCATTTTGTGTGCCAAATTTAGGTGGATGTAATTTGGCTGTTCAATAATGAGATATGTTATGCAGCGTAAAAATGGGAATGAGATGGCACAATTCCTTTCCTTGGAGGATCTACTCGTGTTTGTGACAGAAGGTGGTACATCGGAAAGTGCAAGTGAAGTGAAACGGCCAAAGAGAAGCAAGTCTCTAGCTTCAAGTTCTCATTCATTTGAAGCACGATGTTATGTGGGTACTTTTAATGTCTTTTAATCATCATCATTACATATCCTATAGCAATGTAGTTGAGCCCCAAAATCCTCCAAATCTCAAATACTAATTTTCTAGAATTTTGATTTTTTTTAAAAAAGTCTCAAATCCTCTTTCCCCTCTCTCTTTCCGCGTGTCCCATGACTCTCATCCCATATCTAACTTACCTATTTTCTCTCCCCACTTCCATCTTATATTTCTGCTTTATTTTTCCAGCTTTCACAACCGTAGCAATTGATTGGAATTGTTACGCGTTTGTTACGAGATTTTGTTCTTTTTAATTTTTCCCTTACTAGCATTGTACCACTTCTATGCACGGGACAGCAAAAAAAAAAAAGAAAAGAAAGAAGAGGTTCACATTGATTTTTTTTTTGTTCCCCGTGCATCGAATGGGCTCAACTCTAGTTTTAATGATTGGAATGGAGCATCCCAGGATTTTCAATAAACTTTATTACCAAAAAAAAAATGAAGCATCCCAGGAGATTATATATCATGTACTGCTTTAGGAAAAGAAGAAACCCTGTTACCTAACTATCATAGATTTGTATGGAGTTTTCTTGCATCAATCCTGTTTTGATCAGGATATGGTCAACATAGACACGACTAGAATCCTTTAGGGTTGACCTCCTAGGTTTTTGATTGCACAACACAAATTCAAAAGATAAAAAGATTCTCTCAAATTCTCAAAGCTTAAGTTATAGGCTGCTACGCTTCCAGCACGACCAGGGCTCGGATTGCAAGGTAGAAGCATTAAAAGGTTGACCACTTAGACTTTTTTTGGGGGGGATAAGTAATGAATTTATCGAAAAGGCATCAAAGGGATGCCATCCATGTATAAAAGAAAGTGAAGAACAAAAGACCAAAAAGCCTATAATACTGGAAAGAGACCAAACAATAAATAGATCCTACAACCTCTTTAAACGCCGAAAATGTATAACAAATATTTTAGAAAAGCCTATAATACTGGAAAGAGACCAAACAATAAATAGATCCTACAACCTCTTTAAACGCCGAAAATATATGACAGATATTTTAGGGGAAAATTTCAAAATTGCACCTGAACTTTACACTCAATGTCCCCAAAACACCTGAACTTTAGTTAGCGTCAATTAAACACCTGAACTTTCAAAACGCCCTTTCTAAGGCACTTGGCCCCATTTTCCGTCCATACTGGACGGAAAATGGGGCCAGGTGCCTTAGAAAGGGCGTTTTGAAAGTTCATGTGTTTAATTGACGCTAACTAAAGTTCTGGTGTTTTTGGGACATTGAGTGTAAAGTTCAGGTGCCATTTTGAAATTTTCCCATATTTTAGACCTCCCAAATTTTAGAATCAGATAAAATAATAAGACTTAAAAAATTGGATTTGTATGCCTAGATTTTAGAATATCTAGAGAACTACAAGTTTGTCTAGCCCCCTTCACTCCACCCCTCTTTAGTTTTTAGCATACAGCCATCTGGATGTTCAGCTTGGCATAATCGCTCCAGCTTATATCCTGCTCGTTATAATTTGAGGGATAGTGGGAAATAGGAATTGTCGATACTGCATTGTGAATTGATTCAGGGAATTGACTAGATTCTCATAACTAACCAGGAACTGATCCTTGACTAGCAAGTAGCCAATTTTGTTACTGTCTAATTTCTATGCTGATCTGATGCTTCCAATTTCTTTTAAGCCTTATTCATACTCCACCTAAGACCATTTTTCAACCTTCTAATTGCAGGAAACAAACAAATTGCTACCTGTGGCAATGGTAGAACATCTCAAAAGGGGCATTGGATCTTGTGGACAGGTTTCTTCTTTTTCCTCTTCCTCTATATTTAGTTTATCTCTCACTCTCTCTGGCGTGGTGGTCTATTTACCATCTTTTGTGGAACGATCTGCTAAGCGCTATACTATTCTGATGCAGATGGTGCACATTGAAGAAATTAATGCCCGAGTTGCCAATCTTGTTGAAATCCCAGTGGAACTGTCGGACAACATGAAATCTGCTCTTAGAAGTATTGGAATTAAGAGGTTGTACAGCCATCAGGTATGAGCCGTGTCCTGAACAGCTATCTTTTTTTCCTAGACATTATTCTCTATATCGTTTAACTCTTTTTTCTATATGAAGGCAGAGTCTGTTCGGGCTTCCCTTGCTGGGAAAAATGTAGTTGTGGCAACAATGACATCCAGTGGGAAGTCTCTTTGCTACAATGTGCCAGTTCTGGAAGTATTGTTCCAGAATTTGTCAGCATGTGCTCTCTACCTCTTTCCAACAAAGGTTCATAGAGATGCATCTCCATGTTTAATTTTGTCGTTTCAATCGTTTTGATCCACTAGTGGTTCCATTGGAAAAATTTGAATTACAATCTTTGGTGGTTCTATTGGATCAAATTGAATTACAATCTTTGCAATGTTTTGGAGCGAATAGTTGTCTGTATCTGTTTTGGCTTTTCATGCAGTCTTGGTATATGTTCATCAATGCAGGCTTTAGCTCAAGATCAACTAAGATCTTTGTTAGCTATGGCAAAAGGGTTTGATAGTAGCTTAAGTATTGGTATCTACGATGGTGACACTTCTCAGACAGACAGGATTTGGCTGCGAGAGAATGCTAGACTGGTTGGTACTTTGTCTCAGAGAGTACACTTTTCTTACGCTGCCTTCCTTAGATGACACTGAAATTTATCAACTCGTGCAGTTGATCACAAATCCAGATATGTTACATATGTCCATCTTGCCAGTCCATGGGCGATTCAGGCGGATTTTATCAAATCTGAGGTATCTGTTTTGAGTGTGATTTCTCGTTTGCTTATCGAGTGATTGAAAGAATTTGTTTTAGCGTCTGAACTTGATTTCTTCGTATGGAGTGTATGAGTAAGTATTTCTGATTTCCCATTGACGTATAATATATTTCTATTTGTTATTTATGGAGTCATTTTTTACCTTATTAATCAGGTTTGTTGTTATTGATGAAGCCCATGCATATAAAGGTTCTTTTGGATGTCATACTGCTCTTATATTGAGGAGACTTCGTAGGCTCTGTTCCCATGGTACTTTTTCCCTGTATGGTGCACAAACGATGCAGGATTTTCCTAAAAATTCATTTTTCCTTCTCTCTGTATTGTGGAGCTTATCTTCTGAGCCTCCTTACTCATGCAGTTTATGGTAGTGAACCTTCATTTGTATTTTGTACTGCGACTTCTGGAAATCCTCGTGAGCATGCTATGGTGAGAAGTTATACTCCTTATTGGTACCACAGTAAACTGGTTCAGTCTATCTCCAACTTGGTAACTTTAGTTTCTTTTGACATTCATTAACACTACACGGTTCATTCCAAGCGTATTTTCTCCTTTGCATCAGGAACTTGCTAATCTACCAACGATGGAGTTGATTCAGAATGATGGTAGCCCTTCTGGTCGAAAGCTCTTTGTTCTCTGGAATCCTCCTTTATATTCAAATGCTGTATGTTTCTTTATACCCCTTTTTTTCAACAACGGTTTTTGCTCCTATTCTGGTGCTCTATTTTTTTGGACTAGTTGTTGTTACCATGTATGCCTATTATCTTGGTGTGGACGCTGCTGGATTGCAGGACTCGAAGAAAACAAGCAGCAGAGATACTGGGGTATCTTTGGATAAGAATATGGGTTCTAGACGTTCAAGGTAAAAAGTTCCAAAGCTAATTGTCATAGAAAATTATTAGACATACTTTACTATGATGTTGTTTTTTCTTTTCTAGATGCTGGTAAGCTGCTATTGTTTGTGAAGTTCATTCATAGCATTTATTTTTTCTGATTTGTATAGTTTCAAATTAATTTTATTATGAGAGGGTAGTGGGTGGAGCAAGTTATGCTTTTGGTTTGAATTTTCTTTTGACATTTGGGAGAATATGAAAGAAGTGGTCCGGATTTGGGTTACTGTGATGCAAGTATGCAACATAAATTTACTGCACATTGGATAATGGGAAAATGGATGTTCTCTATAATGTTATGCATCATGTCCGCAGGCATGTCTCAAAAACATTTGCTATTCCTTCAAATCCCAAGCAGCTCTCTGATAAATACTGATGTGTAAATGTTAAGAAAAATACTTACCTTACATTTAATATTTGCTATCCTGATTTAAATATCTGAATTATTCGTTTCCATTTTGCAGCTCGATTTTGGAGGTTTCATGTCTATTTGCAGAAATCATTCAGCATGGGCTTCGTTGCATCGCATTTTGCAAATCACGCAAACTTTGTGAACTTGTTTTGTGCTATACGTATGTGACAATTTACATTGCCCCATTTTATTATTGGTTCCATAATTCTATCATCGACTTGTTGGATAATAGACGCTGCATATCTGATATCTATAATTCTGGTAAGGCGGGAGATTCTTCAGGAGACGGCACCGCATCTGGTTAGCTTCATTTGTGCTTATCGTGCTGGCTATATAGCTCAGGTTAGTTATTTTGTTCGTCATTTTTTGTCAAGAATGATGAATGATGGTGTTGAAGATCTACAGGGTATGAAATATGCCTTTGGATAGGAGAATAGTAGTTGTGCTTCTGTGGCTATTATCCACAGTGTGGGGGAAACGTGATGCATTTCTATGCTTAATTTTCACAGTAGCATCTCAATTACTCCATGTTCTTGGAGCTTTTGATGATAGATTTGGGAGTGGACCATGGCTAAGAAGTGAACTTGCTCCTTTGGTTTTCCTTGCTATGTGCATCTGGATCGTCAATCTTTACTGCATTCGTCACCAACTCTCTTGTCATAATCAGTTGACTTGCCCCCTTCAGTTACCCCTGGATGTCATATTTCCTGCTGAGCAATTAATACATAGTGACTCTTCTTTCCAGGCACCTTTTTTTTTTTTTGCACACCGTAATGAGATGTTTTTTGTCATTCCAACCACTTGAGCCAAGGTCTCTACTCTTAAGAACTAAGAAACTCAACTGCACCAGATGCTGTGTGGTTTACTTTCTGATTTAGTGTGGTTATTGTTCTGAGCTGTTTAATTCTGTCAACAGATATAAAACAATTGCTAGCTATGAAGCACCGACACTTCGAGAGGCTGCTGTGGCCGCGTATCGGATGCGGGGACATTCGGGGGACATGTATTGAACACGCCACTTGGCGTGTCCCTTAAATTAAATTATTTTTTGAACTCCTACTCTCTCTCTCTCTTGCTGTATATACGTATCTATACATATATACATATGTATGTACTTGTATATATTCGACGTATACATTTCTGTTGTGTGTATATCGTACATATATATATGGGTGTGTATGTACTTGTATATATAAGAGTGCATAACTGTGTAAATATCTTACATATCAAGAAAAGCCCTTACTTTCCTATATGTTTTAAACACATTGAATGGTTCGGATCATCAAAACATGGCTGGGAACTATGAGGTCCACACCGTAGCAAAGTGTCCATGTCGCTATCCGTGTCATTATCCGTGCTACATAAGTTGCCAGTACTACTGCGCTGGTCTTTTTCTGTTGCTTATCTCCATTTTGTAACTTTGCAGTTGGTTATTTGTGAGCTTCTGGGAATGTTTGTGTTGCACCCAGCAAGTGTGGTTCATTCAAGTCTGCTCAATTTTGTGTCTTACCATTATGTAATTGGTGGAACAGGATAGGAGGACAATTGAAAGTGATTTTTTCAATGAAAAGCTTTATGGTGTTGCTGCTACGAATGCCTTAGAGTTGGGTATTGATGTCGGGCATATTGATGTAACCCTACATCTAGGGTTTCCTGGTAGTATATCTAGGTATTAAACTAAACTCTCTTCTGTTGTGTCGTTATTGTAATCTTTTCCTTCAGTTTTTCATACTTTTTGTTGTTTATTCAATGTTAGTCTTTGGCAGCAAGCTGGAAGATCTGGGAGAAGGGAAAATGCATCACTTGCGATATATGTTGCTTTTGAAGGGCCTCTTGACCAGTATTTTATGAAATTTCCCCAAAAACTCTTCAGGAGCCCCATTGAGTGCTGCCATATTGATGCTCAGAATCAGCAGGTATCTTTAATTTGAAAAAAAGATGAGTTACTTCAAAACATTCTATTCTGTTGCGGCTAATAGTTGGATTTGGGATATATAACCCCTCTGTGGGTTGGAGTAAAGTGTATGGTGTAATGCCACCAATAGAGCACATGAAGTGTAACATGTTTAAAAAAAAGGGACACTTTCTTATGCAGTATTGGCACTTAGGCTGCCACCACAATCATCTTCCTCTTTACCTTTCACTGTAACCTCGCTTGTCCTTTTCTCTCTTTGTTTTGTGGTTTACCTTCCGTTACCACCTCTTGTCATCCTCTCATCATTCCCTCTATCTTTTTCATCCTGTTTATTCTGCCTGCCCCAAATTCATGCTTAATATAACTCATACACGCTAACGTACGCTATGTATTTTCTTAAAAAAAATGTTGAAAAATTAAACACAAAACCAACTCAGCAGTATAACATCCCTGAAAAGTTAAATGGTTAAGTTGAATCCAACCTTATCCTATGAAACCATTGTGGTATCACTAGTTGGGGGTAGAGGGGCGCCTAGTGCCTTGGCCGGTTAGTCGGTACCTAGAGATTAGTCGCCTTTATTTTTTTTTTTCCCCCAGAAAATATTCCCCTTCTCCAAAGTTTGAGTAAGTAGAATGAAACATCGAATAACATCCAAAGAGAACAAGAATTCATCCATCTATCCATCCATCAAAACCAAATGTTTTAATGTTTAGTTTTTCACCCTCAAACTATTTTTTATTACTCGTCTACATTATTGAACATCTCATCAAATTGAACAATTCATTTACTGCACCTTTTCCTTCTTTTTAGTCATAATTTTTAATTTAGCAGAGGTTTCAGTCATAATTTGTTGCAATTTAGGTTTTAGTTTGCTGCGATTTAAGGACGTTGATTGTTGAGAGAACGCAGAAGTCATTGCTGTGGTGGCCGGATTTCCTGGTTCAACCTTTCTCAACTGATTGAGTCGCCTGGGCTTCATTTGATCTATCACCTCCGACTAACCTTCTCTCCTACACATGAAACGACCGCGTCAGTGCCAGACCGGATCGTGGAAATCCGGCAAGGCACTCCCAAAGAAGAAGAAGGAAAGTACAAGTAGAGATTTAGGGTTTGAGAGTTGAGACTTGCGTACCTTTTAGGGTTGTATCATCTACCTTTTATAGTGAATGCTTGACTTGTCCCCCAAGTACGTCGTGCCTAGCACGCGCGGTAAGGGCGCTGGTTGATGTCACACTTGATGATAGGAATTGAGGCAGCTACCAGCACATGCTACGAGTCGTCCTTTGACACGTGTTTAACACCATTCTGCTTACGTCCTCTTGACGTTGCAGACAAGGATTTGAACGGTTATGTTGAAACACCTTCCATTGATCTAACTTGTCATACCCGCCGAGACCAGCCTGACCATATCTGAACCCAATAGTCCGACAGAATGGAGTTGATGGCACCGGCTTTGATGATATAAGGTGGTCACGCAATGCCTTAGGCAGAATGTGGTGAAATGACCGAAGCGTACGTTTGGGCCGAGTTGCCTCGTTGACATGAATGACGAGATATTTGGTTTTGGCAATCGTCCCGACTAGCCCCTTTGGCACGCCGAGCCAAGAGATCCCCTGTCCATTGGATAATAATCAGGTTTTGTCTACTGGTCCCTCCAACTACCCAACCGCTCGGCCTAATGGCTCTGAGGTCTCCCGTTTGGTATGATTGACTTAAAGACCACTTGGTTGACCCTTTTGGACTGATCGATTGTTCGGCCCACTATCAAGGATCCCGAATTGAAGGTTTTTGGGTGTTTTGAAGGTTTTAAAACGTGTTTTTGCATGATCCGAATAAAAAAAAAAAGTTTTGTGAAAAACTGTTTGGATCAAGCCCTTCCTGGTATTTTTTTTTGATGATTTCTCGCGGGGACCCTTAAAAACACGTTTTAAACACATACAATTTTGTGAAAAACTGTTTCGATCAAGCCCTTCTCGGTATTTTTTTTTGATGATTTCTCGTGGGGACCCTTAAAACACGTTTTAAACACATTGGACGGTTCGGACCATAAAAAAATATCGGGAAGGTAGATCTCGGACTCCAGGATTCCCGGACTAGATAGTTCCTCTCTCTCTCTATATATATACACTATTCTTCCAATCCATACCCTTAAAGTGCGAATTTCGTCCACACCTCATAGATCCTTTCATGATCCAAACAGTTGTGTTTAAAATGTGTTTTTAAGAGTCCCCGCGAGAAATAAGGAAAAAAAAAATACCGGAAGGGCTTCATCCGAGCAATTTTTCATAAAAACTGTATCGGATCGTCGAGATTTGGTCCAGAATCATGAGGTCTGGATGGAGTCCGTAACTTTAGGGTGTGGATAGGAAGGGGACTGTGTGAACTTTCTTTTACTGCTAGGGTTCTAGCCCTATATATAAGAGCTTCACTTTTCTTTTTCTTTTTTTTTGGTGGAAATGAATAAGATCCTCTCTTGATGTATCATTCCAAGTTTGATCCGTGAATTGAGTTGATACAGGTGTGGCATTTTTGATAACCTATGTATCATTCCTCTCTTGACGTATCATTCCCAACGTTATTAGTTCGGACACTCTGGGAACACTAAAAAAAATGCTTCGGAAACTCTTCGGATGGTTTCGGGACACTTGCACTACATGTCAGGGGCGTTAAACAGTAGCTTTAATTAAATGATCATCCTTTGGTAATCGTCAAGCCTCATTGCGGCACCCTTGGCCCTTGGTAGATTTCCTCTATGAGCCACTACAACGAATTTGATGCCATCTCGTTGGAATCGACAATCTGATATGATTGTTCATTGAAATTCCCAAAACTCTGATTTTAACCATTGTCGTCATCTTCTCAGTGTAGATTCCGCTGCAGTGGAGGATGGCGACGAGGCGTTCGCAAAGATGTTCGAAAACGGATAGTGGTGGAGGCGGTTTAATCAGAGAAGAGGATTAACTAGTGTGCAAATTGCCCGGTAGTTGATTTGAATAGATTTGATAGAATAGTCAAGCGTATAATATGGGATGTTGTCGCCCCATAAAATGATTCCTAAAATCACAGTTAAGACCCCAACTTATGTTCCTGTCCCAAAAATCTGCATTATATATGGTAATCACGGGAACAAAAAAAATAGGGTCAAATAAGGGCAATATCAGGTTTATTCAAATGTCGGGCTGGAAAAATAACCTCCAAAAGTGACCGGGATTAAAAACGTAACATGGTCTAAGGGGAAGGACTAATGTTTAAGTACCCATAAAGAATATAGTAGATAGTGTTTTAAATGGCGCGCCACACATGCGCTATGGCGACGTGGCATGGCGAGGCAAGGTGATATAAATCAATTGATGACGAAGACGGAGTTGAAGTTATTGGTGTTGGGGACGATTAATGGGCATGCATGACTCGATATTTGATTACTGTTATTCATTTTGTTGTCTCCAAAGCTAAGCTTGTATATGTTAGCTTTTAATTGATGATATGTTTTGCTTAGTATTTGGAGGTTTAAAATTGAAATGGTTATGTTTTATGACATTTGAAAGTTTTAGAAGTGTTTGCTTGTGTTGAAAGTTTTGCCTATATTAGAGTTCTACTTGTTATAATAAATTTTGTCTCGCTTTGATGTGGTGCGCGCCTCGCCACACTCCACGCACTAAGGCTCCGTCCCAATATATTGGTCCCTTTTTGGGATTCCAACTTATTAGTGAAACATTATCATTGCACTTGTCATATTTTTTCTTCTCTTTTTACCCTTCAAAACATCATCATTGCATCTACTTAATTTGAAAAAATAGGGGTAAAAAAATAAACTCACCACCTTTTGCCCATTACTTTTCAACAAGGACAATAATTTTAGGACAACAAAAAGTGGCAATTGGGACCAAAAATTGGGGACGAAGGGAGTATTTATAATTAGAGCCCTTTTTATTCATACAACTTAATAAATAAATATTTTATAAATGATATCCCAAACGTGTCATGTCTTCCAATTTTTTTTAAATTTGCGTGTCAGAGTGTCAGTGTTGTGTGCCGTGTCCATGTCGGTGTTGTTAAGTTACCAACTCTCTCAATAGCTTAAGCTGTTAGGAAATAGGCCCAACAATGTATATCAAGCTATCTAACACCCTCGTTCACATGCAACTCCGTCTTGCACATGGAGATGCAAATTTTAAGAGATAGAGCACAACAAAATATGAATGGGAGAAATACATTGAAAACGAGCTTGAATCCAAAACCTCTTGCAACCAGAGCTCCGATACCATGTTAAGTTACCAACTCTCCCAAAAGCTTTAGGTGTTAGGAAATGGGCCCAACGATGTATATCAAGCTATCTAACACCTCCCTCATGTACAACCTTGTCTTGCTCGTGGAGATAAAGCGAAACAGAATGCAAATGGGGAAACAAAATGCAAATGGGGAACAAATGCAAATGGAGAGACTTGCAGATATCAAAAGTTAGCTCATGAAGTGAGGGTGCCCTCACGCTCATATATTTCATATTACTTTGGTACCCAGGCAATGTGAGACTTTGCTTCACACCCACCCTCACGTGCAGCATGCTCACTCGACAACACCTACCATGTGCAGGCTAGACTCTAGAGACATGCACCCTACCCATATCTGGTACCTGGCTCTGATATCATGTCACACGGTCTTCGGTAGAACTCAACCCCAAAAGCAGCTCATGAAGTGAGGGTGCCCTCACGTTTATATGTTTCATATTACTTTGGTTACCTAGACGATGTGTGACTTTGCTTCACCGGCGTTACATGTGAGCTCATGAAGTGAGGGTGCCCGCACGTTTATATATTTCATATTACTTTGGTACCTAGGTGATGTGTGACTTTGCTTCACAGGCGTTACATGTGTGATAAACGGTTGCATCACATGACTAATTTACAAAGCACATGGCCTTTTGTAATCGAAGTCTTATGACCAAAATACCCTTAAATTATTTTTTATGGAATAATTATCACACTTTCTAACAAAGAACTAAAAGACGCTATTGAAATAACCATGAGATAATTCCAGGCTGATCCCAATGTTCCTGCAATTTCAACCCAAATGATTTGTATTAGTAATGGGTGCTGCAATGCATTTCTAATTCTCAGCTCACAAGGTACGTGTCTCTGATTTGTGGGTTCAGAATTTTTTTTTTTGGAAGGGAAAATGGTGTGAGAAAATGGGAGCTTGTGTGAGAGATGCATAGTGATGGTGGGGGTGGTGAATAGTTGTATAGAGTTGAGTGACGCTGAATGGTTATAAGATACAGAGTGGAAGAAAAGGTGGTGGTGAGTTTTGACTGGTGGGTCGTTGTGATGTTTTTTTGAAATTTTTGAAGACAGAAAATTGTGCGAATAGAATAGAAGTGAGAAGAGGGTAAAGGCGAATAGTGCTAGGGATTTTTGTTCGAAAGATAAATTAGCTAGAGAAAGTAAGAGAAGATGGTTGTGAGTGGTGAAATACTGGTACTATGGTGGTTCGGATTGATAGAAAATACTGATAAATTGAGGCGTGGGTGACTAAGTTGTAGTGCATGGTGTTGTGGTGCCTTGCCAGTTTAACTATGGAGGCTGTGTTTCAGACCTTCAATGGCTGTGGCAACTGGTAAGGTAGTACTGTGGTAGAGATGCTAGTGGGCGAAGAAGAGAAGTGGGCGACAAGGAGATGGAAGAAAAGGAAAAAAAGTTTTGCCTTAGGTTCACTTTGGTCCCCAAAATAGGTTCTGCGCAGCTTTCCCCCCCAAAATGGGTCATTATTGTTTCCAGTTATCTTGCACTATGATCCTTGAAAGAATATTTAGGGCTTCATTTTTTAAATATATCGGCTCTCGTGTTTTTTGAACCAAATTGCATGGGTGTATTACGTAGTTACTACTACTATCTTGGTGGTGTCTGGAGCTGTAGTTTTTCTGTTGAATTGCTGTCAATTTGCTTGATTATGTGTTCTGAGGTACAGAGAATTTTTCCAATTTTTGGTGTTAATAGGTTCTTGAACAGCACCTGGTCTGTGCTGCCGTTGAACATCCATTGAGTTTGCTTCATGATGAGAATTATTTTGGTCCTCGATTAGAGAATGCCATAGTGGCACTTAAAAGGAAAGGGTTCTTGACCGCTGATCCTTCACGTGATCCCTCTGCCAGAATTTGGAGTTACATTGGGCATGAGGTATGTTATTTTATGCCTACTCTAGTAATCTCTCATCTCCCCATCTATCAAATTAAATATCTGATACGAATTAAACTTTTCAGCTGCAAGTGACTCCTTTTCCCCCGCTTTGTTCTTCTTTGTAGAGAATGCCCTCCCATTCTGTTAGTATACGAGCAATAGAAACTGAAAAGTACAAAGTGATTGACAAGCAAAAAAATAAACTCCTCGAGGAGATTGAGGAAAGCAGAGCTTTCTTTCAGGTAGAGATATTATGAGATTTCATGGGATTAGTTATATGGATCATCTTTAATTTTTTTTTTCCTTATTTTGCTGGGCTAACAGTTTTTCATGCTGTACATTAATTTTTAGTTGGTCTATGCAGTTATAGTGGTCCGCTAATAACTTGTTTGATCTTTCAGGTTTACGATGGTGCTGTGTATATGCATCAAGGAAAAACCTATCTAGTGAAGGAGTTAGATATATCAACTAAAATTGCTTTGTGCCAAGTGGCTGACTTGAAATATTACACAAAGCCTCGTGATTACACAGATGTTCACGTCATTGGTGGCGAAATTGTATGTGGGCTCGATTTTTTGTGCTTACAACACTTCTGTTAGTTGCATGAGCTACACACCCTAGTAATCTGTGTTGTCCATTGTCACGTAATGTTCATGGGATAGCTGGATATGTTAGATGATACTGTTATAGACTTATAGTTTCTCAAATGGTCTCCTTAGCCCTTTGCAAATTTCATGTGATAGCTGGAAAGGATAGATGGTATGATATCTGATTTTCTCAAAGTTTAGTTTTATTAGATTAAACCAACATAAGTCATAGCTAATATGGGAACCTTGAACTACAAACCAATTAACCGTATGATACAACTTATCATAGGGAACCTTGAACTGAAAATATCCTCTCGATGCCTTCTTTTTACTTTTTACTTAATATTATCCATGAAAGAAGATAAATGCAAGTACTATGCTTGATGTCATGTACTTATGTGCATCTGCTTAGTAAACACAAAGCAATCCTGTGTAGGTTTCTGTCTCATTATTCCTTGAGGACCTAATTGCTGTATGGACTAGAGGTTTTAATGAATTCTGTTTCATTATCCTTGAGGACCTAATAGCTGTATTGACTGGAGGTTTCAATGAATTCTGGACAGGTTGTGATTGGAGTTCTAACATGAGTCTTTTGTACAAGTCTCTCCATTTGCATTTGTTCCTGGTTTGCATTATGTTTCTTCCTGTTTATTTTCTATTCTACTCTAGGGGCTCTTGTTTGTATGTCGACACGTGTAAGACCAAGTTGCACTTGAGAGAGGATGTTGGATAGCTTGCTATGTATATTTATGTACACATATATTGATATAACCTCATTGTGGGCCTATTCTATAATTGCTTTTGCTTCTGCGATAGTTGATGTTCACATTTGTTTCTATTTTTAGAGTTTTCGCCATGTGAGTCCCGCACAACAATGAGTGAAGTTCCTGTCCTCTCTCTTTTCTTTGACTACTCTATTCTCAAAATAACAACATTTTCACTGTGTGTTCTCCATTAGTTAGTTCTTTGATGTCTATTTCCATCACTCCTGCTTTACCGTCTCCTATTTAAATATCTAATACTATGAGCCAAGCCTGTGTTGGCTCATTATGGTTTTCCAACTTTAAATATCCTTTCTATTAATTTTTTTTTATGAACAGAGAATCTGTTCTTTATTTCTTCTTTTCGGGAATTTTGTTATGTATGCATTCTTTCTTCCAAAGCTTGTGTTTGCTGCTAAATAAAGCTACTCTATATCTAATTCCTAAGGTTTTAGATGAATTGAGGGTTAACAATTTTGGTATCAGAGCACGAAATGAATCATGCCTTAAATCTCACCACGAATCTGATCATATAATACCGGCATGTGGTTTGCTGCTTATGGAGAAGTGTTTGGGTACGATTGAGGCAGCGGGTTTGAAGATATTAGTTCTAGTTTTGTTTTCTCTCTTGTTACTCAAGTTTTTAGATGAGTTAGTTTTTAACCTTTTAAAAGACTACTAGTAGCCAAGTACCACTGCAAACTGTTAATTGCACTTCCCTCGTCATTCCTTTCCCCAAGTCGTAAGGTCTCGTGTAGTCTCTAGTATCATTTCTGTTGTCAGTGGTTGTACCACATTGGTTAAATATGATCTCTGAAGCTAATATATGGATTTTGGCAACCTCTCCACTCATGCCGATTGGTTTTGAGTTTTATGATTTGACATATGTCCTTACCTTGTACTGTCTCATGATTTGAGTTGTCAGAGCTAGAGTTGGATTTCGTAACTTGCCTCGAAATTTATGTTGCTCCTCATAATACTCTCTCCTGTTTGTATACTAAGCAGAAGTCATACAACTCATCTCAAATTGGTGTCTGATAATTATCCTAGCCCTACTTGTGTCTTCTATGCTAGTAACATTAATGTTCTGCTTCTTTTTTTTGACCTATACAACTGCCACTTTCAAATTGTATTCCCTGCCCCCTTTCACATGATTCTTTGAATACTGAAAGTTTCGTCCTTGCATTTGTTGCTGATTAATGACACATAAGGCTTTTATGTAAGCTCAGCAAAATTCAGGTTCAATCAGAATTCACTAGCATCATTTTCCTCCCAAAGTCCATGAAGAGTTTGAGGGGGCATCATACCCAGAACTCTTTCAATTTATGTTTGGAGTTTGGAACTCTGAGGCAGTAAAAACTCAACGGAACCATCTCTGTTAGTGCCTTCTTGTAGTGATGTCCGCAAGTAGCCATCAGTTCACAGTACTTCCCAGCTTGAAACAATTTAGTGACATTGTTTTTCCTTTATTTTACTATTATCCATGTAGTTCAAAATCTTAATTCCACATGCACAAGGGCAATTGCAGATAGTACGCGATATGTACCTACTTTCAACCCCATTTGATAGCAGTTGCGTTTTGTATTCATAAGTATTTGTAACCAGTTGCATATTGTACCATTGTTTAGGCCTATCCAGCAAGGATATCCAATATGCAGATTTCAAAAACGACAGCCCAAACAGACTCTTGCAAAGTTACAACTACTTGGTTTGGTTTTTATCGCATATGGAGAGGAAGCAACGAAATTTTTGATACAGTTGATCTTTTGCTTCCTAAGTACTCCTATGAATCTCAGGTGATTATTTGTGCAGATCTGGAATTATATAAAATCCGTACTTTTGAATGCCCATCCGGCGTCATTGCTGAAATCATATTACTATGACCATTACTTTTGAATAAATGTTTGTTTTACCATTACATGTGACCAGGCTGCCTGGATTCGAGTCCCACAATCTATAAAAGCAGCTGTGGAAATCAAGAAACTCTCCTTCCGTGCAGGCTTACATGCTGCGGGTCATGCTCTTCTTAATGTGGTGCCTCTGTAAGTTTTCAAGAGTTCTTTTGAATGGACCCTAAAACTAGATGCTCCACCATTAGATAATTTTTTAGGTCGGAGCCTTAGTAACAGTTGTCAGTTTATTATTTTTATCTTTTTTTAACGGAAGAATATGGAGTTGCATTGGGGAAATCAAAGTGGTTAGTGATAACTGATAGCCCAACGTGACATGTTTATTTGATTGCGATCTGACTGCTTAATGCTGCTCTGGCATTAGATACATAATTTGCAACTCATCAGATTTGGCTTCAGAGTGTGTAAATCCTCATGATACCCGCTATGTTCCTGAAAGAATTCTATTATACGATCAACATCCTGGAGGGACGGGCATTTCAGCACAAGTAAGTTGCGGTGTCCTGTTTTTGTTTTCTTGTTTTGTTCTCCATATGTCTTTTATTTGTGGGGGAAACAGTGATCACTGATTAGCTAAGTTCAATAGCGTTCAATAGCTATGAATCTATAATTTTGTTCATTGAATGAGGTGTCGATTTTTTACTGTTGTAGGCTCTTAGCTGATTGACTAAGCTAAATCATTTAGTTTTGGTAAACGATCTTGATTGCCCAAATAACTTCCGGTTCTGAGAATGTCCTTAACCTTCCAACATTTTGTTAATTGAAAATACTTAAATACCTCTTGACATTTAGGCTGTGTTGGGTTTGTGACTTTTTGGAGGGATATATCGACTGAAGGGAAAATGATAAGAACGCTAAATGAATTTAGCTTCTTCACTTCATTATCTTCGTTCCTTCTCCCTTATTTTCCCGTCCCTTCTCTGCAAATATTCATGCTCCATACACAGCCCTAATGTTGCATAGACAAGGGGATTGCATACACTGCAATAATATTTTTAGAAGGAATTCGAGGTCATTTGTGTATGATGGTTGGACCTTTTAAAATGGTATGCCATCTTCTAGTTGTATTTTTAATTATCATACAAGAATTGCACATTCACTCTGCTTCTTGGACATATTCGCATGAGTGCAGGTGCAGCCTCTTTTCGCTGAACTATTAACTGCTGCTTTGGAACTTCTCACATCATGTTGCTGCTCTGGTGACACTGGCTGCCCTAACTGTGTTCAAGTCGGTCTTTAAATCCTTTTTTCTCTTCTTCTTTTTAATCAAGTTTAACTTGTACAAGTCTCTTTCTAAAATTTTGGTTTTTGCAGAATCTAGCGTGTCACGAGTACAACGAGGTTCTAGACAAGGATGCTGCTGTGATTATCATTAAGGTTGTGGCTTGAATCTCAGTTCAATTACAATGTCTGCATCCCTATTGCAGTTTCTGTATATAGCAGTTACTAAACTCTTTTTCTTTTTTGCAATGCAGGGTGTTCTGGAGGCAGAGAAATCCTACTTCGATGGAATTTCCTGAGTCTGCAGCAAACTCTCCAGTGCTGCACACCGTATATAAGCTAAGCCTGAAAGTAGGAATGGATTATTCGCCCTCTTGTTTGGTAGGAGACGGTTGTTAAGTCATTCACTTCGCTCTCATAATTGGTGATGTCAATTTTTTACTGCAGAGTGTTAATGTTATGGCCAGACTGATATCCGGAATATTTGAGTTTTTTTTTTCACATCCCCTTGATACATGGGCAAGGATTGAAATATATACTAATATTTTGGTAAAGACTGTAGTGCCAAGGAGCTCTTAAGAGATGGCTAGAGCATGCCTATAGAAACTGGTCATAAACATGATGGAACCACTCACAAAAGAGTTGAGTTATATCCCTGCTCTCCAATTCATTGATTTTGTTCCAAGTGTTTCTCTTTACCCCCTCATCTTAAGTGAGGGTATGTTTTGATTAGGGCGATAAACGAGCCAAGTTTTAGAATGTTAAACCTAGAGCGAACTTGAGCTTGAGCTCGAGGAAAATTTGACGAGCCGAGCTTGCTCTAAGTTCAAGTTGAACTTGTGCTTGTTCACGAACCTTAGTGAGCCAAGATTATTTAATAGTCATGCTCTCATATAGGTCTAGAGCTGCAAATGATATTTTTATTGTAAATAAATAAGTGAGGGAGGGAGAGTCATTATCACTAAATGATGCTATCAGCTAATCCCAAATATACTATTACTTCCGTTCCAAAATGATTGCCTGGTTTTCAAAACAGATACTTCAAATATTTAAAGGAAAAAATTCAAACTTTTTTCATAAATCAAAAGAACTCAGTGATATGTGGTATAGGTGGAAAAAACTGATTTTTTCTTGTAAAGTTTATATTTTTTAAAGTTCTCGTTTTGCGTGTCGGACAATATTTTGGAACGGGGTACATTTTACTCCAGTGATACAGAGACGGCCTATGTTAGAGAATAAATCAAGAAAGCATAATAACCACCATATGGTGATGTGCAAGTAAACAAAAATTGGAAGAAGTTCCAAAGTGAAGGAACTTGACATCTAATCCGAAGTCCGCTTATATTTATTCTCTTCTATTCCCGTTGGGTGGATCTGATCCGCATTGTTTATACAGCAAAATTGTCGCCTGTTATGTCTTTTCTAATGTCTTTCGTGTCGAGCATCACCTAGAAAATGGAATAACGTCCATTATGTACATCTTGAATAAGAGAGATACTCAACCATAATTCACGAGCAAGGGAGCTTCTACTTTACGAACACTAGTACCGAAAACATTTAGATCCATAATTCACGAGCAAGGGATCTTCTACCTTTTTTTTTGATAACCAGGTGTCCGGACCAGCTTTTGCGCACCTCGACTAATCTTGGGAGATCAATATTCCCACCGTCCACTAGCGGGGGTCCCATTTAAAGTCAAAGCAAAACTCTGTATGGACAGGCTCCAAAGGAGTTGATAGAACCTACGAGGTTTTGAACCTGAGACCTTAGGAGGGAGCAAACTCCTAAGTCCCAAGCCTTGACCACTAGGCCAAACCCTTGGGGTTAAGGGAGCTTCTACTTTACGAGCACTAGTACCGAAAACATTAATTTAGAACCATAATTCACGAGCAAGGGAGCTTCTACTTTACGAACACTAGCACTGAAAACATTTAGAACCATAATTCACGAGCAAGGGAGCTTCTACTTTACGAACACTAGTACCGAAGACATTTTGTACCAGTGTAAATTCAGCCACAAGATCAATACAATATACAGCCAGTTGATTTACAATTTCTTACTCAGTGCAAATAATAATATGAATGAAATAATGATTTTATTTTAATTATAAAAATGTCCTAACAAGAGGGTTCTACACTTCTACTGGAGAATTATGTAGCCTCGTTTCAAACATCGATTACCACCAATCACCAAGCAAATTTCAAACTTTTATGCATGAATATTGAATGAGTAAGTTCTATTTGAACCCAAGAATCTATCAATATATTATCAATTAGCCTCCAGCCATGATTTGAAATAATAAACCTATCTAGAGAAGTAGCGGACGAAGAATTTTTAAATCACATGTAGGCAAATAGGAATTTGGGAATTTTGTAGTGCGGTGCTGCATTACAGGGTTGTCGTGTGGCATCTGAGCCGTTGAGCACGCTATCAATGACTCGGATTTTATCTCATCACTTGCACGATCCAAGCCGTCTATTGACGAGATGAAATCTGAGCTGTTGATTACTGAGATCAACGGCTCGTGTGCCGCACTACAAGATTCCTGGATCCGGCAAATAATGAACTTTGAAATACCAAATGCTAAGAATCTAGGAAATGAAAAATTAGCAATATTTTGTTCCATTCCAGACTTTGAGGAGAATAAAAAAAATTTGCTTGGGATGTAAAGGTTCCGATTTCAGATGAGAATAAGAAATTCTAAAGCAAAACGTGCAAGTTTGATTGCTTTGGGATTTGGTTGCCCTCTCTTTTTTAGACCGGTCTTGCTAACATGTAACCAATGAACATACAATAAACATATAAATAAATTAAAAAAAGTACACACACTTCAATACGTCTTTTATACTTTTCAATACATTTTCACATATTTCTATATATTTTTTACACATTTCAATATACATTTTAAACCTTAACGTGTTTCTATTGGGCACACATTAACATTTTCCTTTTTAGAGAGGCAGAAAGATTTTTTTTTTTTGCAGGGAAAAGTGTACTTACTCTCATTTTTAATAGACCCAATGGCTTGTGAGATGACCTTCAGAATTTTCATCTTTTTTTTTTTTTTTTTTTGCTTTAGTGTTGTTTTATGTGAACTTTTTAAAAAAAAAATTGAGTCATTTTGTTATTTTTTCTGATTTCTCTCATTGAGCCGAATAAAAATTTTGGAAGACAAATTATACCAATTTTATTTAAGACAAATTAATTTAGAAAGAATTCAGCCTTTGTGTGGTTTTGCATCGAATTAATTGTGTGTAAAAACAACTTATCTTATTAGTGTATCGTAAATTCTTTTTTAATTTTTCATCAAAGTTTTAAGATTGATAATTCTTCTTGTCTTAACTAGAGAAATTGAAAAAAAAATTAAAAATATGACTGAAATTTATAAATCTCACATAAGACAGAATAAAAAATACAGAACTAACATTTTCAATTATTTTTCGTTCTTGAGTCATAATTGGTTTCTTTTTAGATTCTCCTTGTTAAAAGATCGATGAATCTAAAAAATTTAACAAAAAAAAAAAAAATGACGATTTTTATTGAGGCGAAACTTAGTATTGTTAGTTGTATTTAGTGAAGTTCGAGCTCTAGTCAAATGCAGGATAGTATATATATGCACCAGCTCAAAGTACATGTACATTTTTGACAATTCAAAAAAAAAAAAGAAGTATGTGTACTCCAAAAGATACACCAATCACACAACATTTTGAGCGCCACACCATTTCATTTCTCCCTATTGTTGTACAAAACTAGGGCATGTTTTGACTAAATAAAAAGTCGGATTACTACTTTTGTCTTTATTCAATTTTTTCACATTTTTTGTTTTTATTAATCAAAAATAAAAAATTATTAATCAAATTAATTTTTTTGAATAAAGACAAATATAATCTAAAAAATTTGTCTATTTTGGATTATTTGTCTTTTATGAATTTTTTAAAGATTTTGATAATAGTTTTTTTTTATTTTTTTAAGATTTCTCATTGTGATAAATTAATAATCCAAAAAAATTGACGCAAAATTAATAAATATAAATGTTTTTTTAAATAAAAACAAAAATAGTCTAAATGGGTTATTTAGCCCCCAAAAAAGGCCTAGGTGGGTAGGGCCCAGGAGTACTATGATGCTTAATTGGTCGCTGAATTGTCAAGGGAAATTTGGTTCGGAAATAGGGACTAAATTACTAAAAACCCTATAATAGAAAATGAAACCTAAACCTAAACTCTAGGGTACCCTATGAAAGTGCCTAAAATCCTAATGTACCCTATGAAAGTGCCTAAACTACTAAAAATCTTATAATAAAAAAGTGCACCCTAAGTGCCTAAGCCCCAAAAAAGAGTGATTGACCTTAATGAAGTTAGTGGTAATTAAAAAGAATGATTGGAGTTGGTGGTAATAAATATTTATTTTTTGTTCCGGCCCGTAATAAAACCTCGAAAATACTAGTAGGAGAAAAACGTGGTGTCGGATGGCTACTACGTAGCGGTATCGGTCGTGCATTTTGATAGTCCAAAGTATTGTGAAAAGTCCGAACTTTAAAATGAGAAAGAGCAGAGGAGAACTGTCCAAAACACTTCTTGAACGGCCCAGATATGCAGTTGGGCATCACGTGGTGTACGTGTGGGGTAGCACCCAAAATATTCACGTGAAAATATTCAGGTGGTGTACGTGTGGGGTAGCACCCAAAATATTCACGCTTCCTGGCCCTGCCCGTGGAGTCAACAACTCCATTATAAGAGAGAGGGAGAGTTTCAAGAGTTGTAACTGAAGTCCCTCCAGTTCATAGGGGAGTCGGAGCGAGAGTGAGGTGGAGGAATGGGGTGGGCAATCGCTTTGCATGGCGGCGCCGGCGACATCCCGCTCAACCTTCCGCCGGAACGGCGTGAGCCTCGGGAGGTGGCCCTCCGCCACTGCCTAGACATCGGCGTCGCTGCTCTCAAACACAACAAATCCCCTTTGGATGTCGTCGAACTTGTCGTAATTCTCTCTCTCTCTCTCTCTTGCTTTGCTTGCTCCTCTTGTATGTATATATGTATATTCTCGGTGCAATGAATCTGATCATTGCCAAGAGTCGGCAGTGCACTTAACTGTCTGTCTGTCTGTCTGCAGTAAGGCATGCCGTGGTAGTCAGTATGATCTCTGCTGATTTGAGTTATATGATTACTCAATCCCCTCTCCCTGCTCCTCGTTTAGTACTTGAAAGACTAGGTCAAATTTTTTAAAACAAGCAACAACTAAGGTTCTATGCAATTTTGTCAAGTAAGAATCAACAACTATTATCTAAATCTGAACAACAAATTTCCTAATTAAACACATCAAGGGCTATAGGAACCACCGTGATTCTTCATTTATCTCTTTATACCTCTCATGTGGTCTCTTATGTGACGCAAAATAGAACCAGGATCCCATTTGACCATCTCGAGCTTTTCATTTTTGTAGACCACGATGTGTTTATTATGACTTAGTTGCACGAAGTGGGACGGAAGCAGAGAGTGGATGATCATAGAAACTCTTCATTTGGGAGCTCCGGGGGGTGCGTTTCGGAAATACTTTATGAATATAACTAGTACCAGTCAAATATTTAATTTGTGTCAACTGCAAATATCGTTTTAACAAATATTAGCCAATGTTATGCTTATTCTAAGAAATCGAGCAAATTTGAGTTAGCAATTTTTTAATATTATCATTACCTCATATTTTCCCTTGTCATTACCTCATATTTTCCCTTGCTTGTTTTCTTTTATTTTGTTTCTTTTATGATTGATATGCCTAAGTGGTTCCCTTCTTGATGGGTTTGCCACCTTGATAGGATGTTCCTGCAACTGATGTTTATCTTTATGATCTGGGGTAAAAATCAGGTTGATCGGACCTTGGTATCTGTTTGAACGAAGCTTATTTCTCACAACACAAATGGATGGCCAGGCTTTGAATTTTTATTTCTCCTCTGACAAACATGATACGACCACCTCTTTGCCAACATCCAACCGACCTCACCTGGACAATGAACCACATTCAGATTTAAGACATAAAAAAAAAATGAATGGCTCGGATCGTCAAATGAGATTGTGGTGGATGAAATTCTCTCCATCGCTCCTACGTAAGTGAAAGAGGGATGAAGAATCTTCTCCGTTACGAGCTTTGCCCCTGCACACTGAGCAAACTCGTTAGCACCAATGCGAACCGTGGAGTCCGGAATGGTACTCCGACGATCAAGTCAGTAACTCGGAGAAGAAAGGAAAGGAAACTCAGATCTGGGGTGGTTTTAGGGATGAAACGAGAATGTACCTCTCTTGCTCGACCTTGTTATGTATTTATAGGTAGGGCTTGGCTTGATTCTCAAGGCCTGTACTTGCTACGCGCGGTAACCGCCTTGGATGACGTCACTGTGTGCGTAACCGAGAATCATTACGCTAGCACATGCACTCAATCAGGTCATGACGCGTGTCCATTTTGTTACAATGGAGTTTCTCGTGACCTTCGTTGAATTTGGATTGAACGAATGACCCGGGCCGCTCTCACTAGGGTTGCTCGGATTTTACCCGTACCCGATCCACTAGGAACACTGGCCTTGTTACTCGGGAAATCCCTCGGGCTTGAAAGCCTCTCAGGAATCAGGCCTGGGATGATCCCAATTGGGCCATTACCTCATCTATTAGTTACTGGGCCCTTTGGCCCACATGTTTGGAAGGATTGGGCCTATTCGAATTGTCTAGGCCCACACAGAGACCGTGATAGGTCCCATTTTGTGTTACACGAGGGACCACGTGAGAGGTTATCATATGAGAGGATCTCGATTCACACATACAGGTATATATGGGTAGTGATTTTCGCACCTCATGTGAATTTTTTACACTACTACGCTTTTATTGATTCACTTTTTCACACATGAAGGGGTAAAATTATAAATTCACATGAATGAAAAAAAAGGAGTGTAAATGGGAAAAAGGGAGTGCAACAATAAATATCCTACGACACACATGTACATATTTACTTCAATGGCTCTATCTAATGGGACTTGGGCCATGATAACCCGAGGAAGTGGATTTCATACCTCGATCTTTTTCATTATGGCACGAAACATTAATATCGTTGGGGTGGATAGAAAATCACTTTAAGGGATAGTCTTATGTTCACCGATAGGAAATTCACCAACAAATAGAAGGAAGAAGAGTTAAACCACAAAATCTATGGTTGTTTAAAAATATGGCTTTGTAAAATAAATTATGGGGAAAGAAGAAGGTAAAGGAAAGATAAAAAGATTGTGCTGTGGAATTTGTTTGGGTTTTCCCCTGTTTTACACTTCCTTTGGTCATCCATGATCGGGACTCAGACTCAAGGTTTTGTTTCCAACCTTGTAACGGAATTAATGATGCAATATTTTGATTCTCCATTCCTTCACTTGTCTACGATTTTAGTGCAATTCATAGCTGTTTTTCCTTGTTTGTATTTTCTTTTTCTTGGTGAAGCACAAAAATAATCTTGGCATAAATAGGATGTCCAACGCTGAATCGGGTTTTGGTTTTTTGACTTTTTAAAGTTCTGTTTTTGGGGATCTACTTTGACAGTTGGTTTCCCTGCTTCAGTTAGGGAATATGCCTTTTCCTGGACCCTCATGCTGGGCTATTACTTTCCTTGCACCATGTAAGGAGACTTGGGTAGCATGTAGAAAAGGTGCTTGTGCTAACACAATTTATATCAACCTTATGAGTTAGATAAGGATCAGGACAAGGGAGGAATAGGAAATCATCAGGAAAGTAAATATATAAATCAATTGCAGACGTGCATCCTTGTTCATCTTAGAGTCTGACTCCTTGTTTGTCGACAATTGTATTACAGTTGTAGACTTGCTCAAAAAATGTGAAGTCCAATGAAATCTTAGCTCATGGGTGATTGTCTTCTATTGGCCTTCTGGTTTGGATGATTGGATTGCTATTGACCGTTGCTGCTTATCTTTTACATTGCATTTTAATAAATCTGGATTTTGCAGGTTCGTGAACTAGAAAATAACCCACACTTCAACGCTGGAAAAGGTTCTGTCCTAACTACTGACGGAACTGTTGAAATGGAGGCATGTATCATGGATGGTAGGACAAAGAAATGTGGAGCTGTTTCTGGTCTCACCACTGTTGTTAATGCCATATCTCTAGCTAGGTTGGTTATGGAGAAAACTCCTCATATATATCTTGCATTTGATGGTGCTGAGGCATTTGCAAGGGAACAAGTAAGTGAAAAACTTGTTTCGTTTTTCTTTATTATTCTTTCCTGGAAAGTGGCAACGGAATTCTTTTCTTAATCTTACTTTTTTTTATTAATTAATGGTACTCAAATTTCTCAAATGAATGCGCGGCTTTTGAAGCCACACACAGAGAGACAAATTTCAAGAAGAGGAAGAGGTAGGTTATTGGTCAGGCAGTCAATATTTGCAGTTACATATCATCCAATTTCTTAAGAGAGAGTTCTTTATCTAAGTCATGCATTGATATTTGATTCACCCCTCACATGGGAACCTCTATGTCCTCCTTCCTACTTTCAATGTCGCAAAAGTCTTAAAATTATATTAAGTCTTCATTTTCGAATTTATTATCATTATAAAAGAATCTTGGTTTATTAGGTGCTTGATAGATCAATCAAGAAGGATTGTTAAAGCTTGGAAGCTAATTCCAATTGTGTTTCTATTGTTCACAAACGTACGTGCATACACAAATAACAGTATATGAAAATGTTTTCAACTTATAGTACAAACTCTAGTCAATTGCTTTTTTTAACCATTATTTCCTGGTTCTGTTAGTACATGCAACTGCAACCTCGTTTGCTTCTAGTTATTAAGATCACCGATATGATTAAAACATCACAAGAATTGTTTCAAAGGCAACACTCCTCCACAAAGCTTGTAGTCCTGTCGTAGACAGTCCCCATCCTTTCTTTTTTGCTTTTTCATCTTATTTGTATAGAGGAAATTGTGCAATAAAGAGCCATGGTTGCAGCTGGAGAAGGAACAGAGTATTTCACATATTTGTGCTCATATTAGCAGTTGGCACTATGTTATTTAATTATATGTCTTTGATGTTGTTCGACCTTCGGCTCTTGTCCTTATTGGAGCTATGAACTCCATTATGTACTTCATCCCACAGCATTTGTGTAGCTTTTCAGTCTGCTTTGCATGTCGTACTAGGGCAGTAGTTCATTCAAGGATCGTTACTGGCAATTTGATCTGCCTAATCTATTTATTAGATACTGGGAGGGAAGCGAGAAAAGCATCCTTTACTGCTTGTCCTGAATTGTAACTGACAAAGTTTCTCAACCTAATCAGAACAAAGCTGCTCTGCTTTTTTTGAGCAAGATTGTGCCACTTCCTAATCTATGCAATTATTGTATGATAACCAGAGCACATAGCATGTTATTTGTTACAACAAACCAAAAACAAGACAGCAGATGTTAAGGACGGACCACATTGTCTTATTCAACTTGTAAATTCTATATCTGCCCTGTTACCATTTTCTGTTATGAGCTTCGTTGTTTTTGAGTATGTTTGTCAGTTTTGTCAAGCATATCAACATTTTCTCTTTATTACCTAGGGTGTTGAAACCACGGACAAAAGCCATTTCATTACTTCCGAAAATATCGAGCGCCTAAAACAAGCAAAAGAAGCCAACAGAGTACAGGTATGCTTATCTCGTAATCATGTCATCAAGTATAACCATGAAAGAACAGATTAGCTTGGTACATTAGAGTACTTATATCACTTGATTGGATCGCTAGATTCTTCAGAATTTTTAATGATTGTATGACATCAATCTCGATTTTTAGACCACACTTTTCTGTAATACACGGGGAAGTTCTTGAGCTGCAACAAATTATGCATTGGTTTGTTAGAGCAAGGTGTGGACTTGATAATTAATTCTCTTATTTAAATTCTAGTTTGATGGTTTAAAAATGATGTGAATTCAGACCTTGAAGCTGTTTATACAACTTAACCAAGTATACATGCAGTCTCGCACTTCTTACACCAAACCAAACCGAGCACTAAGTGTCGTACTTCTTGCTTCTGGAAAAAATAAATTCTCCATGGGCCACTCCTTTGTAGAACAGCCCAAATGAGCTGCAAGCCTTCAACGATACCCACCCAGTGGAAGACTGGCTTTGATTGATATAAAGCTCACAGCACTTGTATTGAACTTCTTCCTAACACTTGCCCTCATGTTTTCCACCTCTTTCCAACACTCGTGGAGTCGTGGTCAACTGAGAATAAGGCTTTGGTGTTCATTTTTTGAACCCTTTCACATGAGGCACTCATTAACTTGCACACGAGCTCTTCAGGCTTTGGCTTTAATTCTTTGTTTCTCATCTTTCTTTCCCAGAAAGAGAGCAACGGTTGTTCTTCTAATCATCATCTGAGAGAAGTACTCAGTTTGAAAAATTTGGATCTCTTTTCTCCATTTATGCTTGATGCTTGGATCTTGCAAAACCTACCTGAGATTTGCATGAGTATTCCTAGTTGCTTGACAAAATTATACGTATAAATATGATGAAGTAATCTGGAACTTTGAAGCCATAAACACATATACCTGTCTATGACAAACCCAGGTTTTCCTAACAAAAAGCACTTCCAGAGTTATTTTATCCACTGAAGCTGCTAATAACTATTGTGGGAATTCTGTAGATAGATTATACACAGCCCATCCCAAAAGAACCTACAAAAGAAACCACCGTAGCCGACGGTGACAGCCAAATTGGAACAGTTGGATGTGTGGCGGTTGACAACCAAGGAAATTTAGCCACTGCAACTTCTACTGGCGGATTAGTCAACAAGATGGTTGGAAGAATTGGCGACACCCCTATTATTGGTGCAGGGACGTATGCAAATGGCTTTTGTGCTGTCTCTGCCACTGGAAAAGGAGAATCGATAATACAAGCCACTGTGGCACGTGATGTGGCAGCTCTTATGGAGTACAAAGGGCTTTCTCTAGAGGAAGCGGCGGCTTATGTTGTGGGAGAGTGTGCACCCAAAGGCACTGCTGGATTGGTTGCTGTGTCCGGGAAAGGAGAGGTGACCATGCAGTTTAATACCACTGGTATGTTTAGAGCTTGTGCTACCGAGGATGGGCACTCTGAAATCGCGATATGGCCATCTGTCTGAAATTAGATTAATCGGTTTGTTTGGTCGTTGCTCGTGACATTTTGTTGTATGGTCTGGTGAAATCACGTATGGTCTGGTGAAATATGAGCTGCCTGTTACGCTCGAGGTTTCCTGGTTTGTAGTAATAATTTCCGAACTCGAGAAAACTGTTCTTTTCTCTTTTCAGGCCGTTTGATTCGAATCCTTCAGGTGAAAGAGGGTGGTCATTAGGGCTGCAAATGAGTCGACCTGAGATTGACTGTGTTCAAGCTTGTTTATTACTAAGTTTTTAATAAGCTCGAGCTTAGTGAATACTTAACGAGCTGAGCTGAGCTGAGCTGGCCTTGGCTTGACTGGAGCTCGAGCTTGTTCACGAGCTAACGAATATATACTCACATAGGCTTAAGACAATAAAGAAAGTTTTACTTGTGCATATTTATATATATTTAATATCTATATACTCAAATAGTCCAATTCCAAAGTAATAGTGAAATCTAACAAGATTTTGAAAAAATAGTGCATTAAGATATCAGACTAGAATAAGAAGTTATATTATTTTATTCCTCTAAAAGGTAAACGAGCCGAGCCTAGCCTTGTTGTGTTTAGGCTTGTTTGTTAAGGTTTTTAACGAACCTGAGCCCGAGCCGAGCCTCAATAAAAACTTAAAAAACCGAGTCCAAACGAGCTCTATCCAGTCGAGCTCACGAACAACTTGGTACATTTGCAGCATTAGTAGTCATGGGGGCTCAATTTCTGGGCACTTGTCCTCTTGGACGTGATATATCTCGTAACTCTTTTATTTTATTTCAAGAGGGAAGAAATAGAGCCAAGCTAAAATAGGATACCAAGCTAATAGCAAGTCCATGGCTCAGTAACGTGCATCATGTAGTGCAACGTGAAGGCCACAGTGGCCGAACTAATTCGCCGGCAACCAGGGACGGAGCCAAAACTTAAAGTCACTGGGGTCAAATTCTTAAAGCATAATAATAAGGGTTTTGTTAATGTGTGTCCCCAAGACACATGATAAAGTTCATTAAATAAGCCTAGTTAAACCCACTTTTGGTAAAAATAATTTTTGACTAGTGTTTCAAACTTAAACTTCCCATGAAAATAAAGACAAATATAGAAATTAATGTAAACTACGTTTACTATTTTTAACAAAAGTAGATTTAATTAGACTCATATCTTGTGCCTTAGTGGCACACATTACCCTAATAATAATAATAATAATAATAATAATAATAATGTGAAATAGAAAGGAGTTCAAGTAGATATCTATTAATAACATATAATTTCATTTACAATTGATCCACGAAAAGATACACTGAAATGCCAAATAAAATGTAGCTAATTTGTTGTACAACCTATAACTGCGTACAACAGACCACAAAAGCTACTCTTGAATTCCAACGTGTAGCTAAATAGATATCCATTTAAAATCTATAACAACGTTTACAACTGACCTGACGATTTTTCATATTTCGAAACCGTAGCATAATAGCCTCATTTGTGATACTAAAAAAAAATCTCCTCTCAATATACACATCAAGTTATCATTCAACCATTGATCACCCATTTGATTACGAAGTCGATTCTTCACAATCTTCATGGCAGAAAATACTCTCTCTCTTGTAGATGTCGCAACAGGTAAAACTAGAGCCAAAGCCAAAAGCCTGAAAACCAGTGGATACCCTATATCTTTTCGTGTGTCAACTATCTTTTGAGAAACATCACCAATTCCTTTTATGTTTGAAAACTCGACACTAGACCGCACATCAATGATGGAATTTTCAAGTTGATCCGAAAGTACCAAAAGCTCAGTACCTGAAAAGTCTTTTAGGATAAAATTCGGCCAAGCGGTTCTTTTTTACCTTGTAATGGTGGTGGGGAAGCTAGATTTGTGCCATTGTGAGGAGGATTAGTGCTTAAATGAAGGAGAGGGGAAGAGGAGAGGGAATTTCGTCCAGACTTCCATCCTCACTCAAATTTGCTGCCACTAAATTCTAGTTCTATTTTTCGTGGCCAAGATTGGAAAGAGTCAGAGGAAAAATGATTTGGTGTGGTTAGGATGGCAAGTAGTGGTGAAAAGAGTCGGAGAGGTAGAAGGAAAATGATTTGGTTTGGTAAGGAGGGCAAGTAGTTGGGGCAAAGAAATACCATATAAGAGGGGCAAAAATACAAAAATTCTAAAAAATATTATGCGGATCCTATTAAAATTTGTCACCTCGGTGGGGTCAAGTGACCCCACTTGACTCCCCCTCCCTCCGCCCCCGGCAACCACGCGGTCTCTCCGCCTTTACCAGGGTCGGACCTCCTTTGCAATACCAAGGACTTGGGCAGTTGGGCGTACACGCACCAGGCCATCCTAGTGTACCGGCCCAAGTGTAACTCTTTTGGCCCATCCACTCTGTGCTTTGGACTGCCCACCTGCTAGGCCCAATAGGCATCCCGGTTCGGCCTAGCCTACTACCGTGGACATTGCATCGCTGACTGCTCGAAGGATCTTTCCATTGCATGAAACTCCAATACTATTATTTGCATTTTGCATCATCATTCTCATTCTCATTCTCATCGAATTTTTTAACTTGCTCATTTTAGGATAGGGAAGAAGATGATACTTTTTTTTTTATTTTATCAGCAAAGGAAAAAGAAGAAGATGGTACAAAGTAAAGAATGGTGGTCGTCAATGGAGATAACAAAAAGTGGTGGTTGAATGGAGATTTAGAAAATGAAATTGATGAAAGTGGATTGAGAATGAACGGTAAAAACTTTTATTCATGAAAACTAGTTAAAAAATAACTGAAAATAGCGGTCAAAGATAGAAGTCAAGAAAAAATTAGCTAGCAAAAGGTAAAAAAGGTAATTCTTCCCAACTAATTTTGCATTGGTGGAGCAACCCTACTATTTTTTTTGGCATCACTGTAGCAAGCCGAAACAAGTCTATGATTAAAGCCATTTTAGTCTGAACGCGCCGGAGTAGATGAATAAGGAGTTTTTTGTCAATAGAGAGAAAATTTATTCCAAATGTGTTATCGCCATTACATGGAGCAAAACGAGTTAATATGAAGGTTATACGAGTTAATAAGGCGTTTATTTGATAGTTTTAGTATAATAAAGTCACTTAAACTCATTTTTTCGTTTTTATCTGATTCTTTTTCCCTGCATTTTTTGGTTATGCGTCGTGCTTTTGTGTATTATTAGTTTCTCAACGAGAGAAATCGGAAAAAAGAAAAAATTATGATTGAAACTCACAATTTGTTGAATAAAGACGAAAATAAGCCAATTTATTTATTTATTTTAGATTCAAGTCATTTTTTTCATTTTATTATTCATCTAGACGATAGAAGTCTAAAAAGTAAAAATTACAACCGCAAAGCAAAAGTTTACTAAATAAGAAATATTTTTGAAATGGATGGTATATTTTTTTCTTTGGTGATGTCCTATTTGAACTTTTTTCAACTTTGGTCTGCATTTTTTTACTTTTTAATTCCTCTCATCGAGACGAATAATTAATTTCAAAAATTATGACAAAAAGTTAAACACCAAATTGTGAAAAGTAAATAATACCACAATAAAATGAGTCCAAAAATATTATTTAGATAGAAATACCACAATAAAATTAAGAAGAACAAGAAGAAAATCCACAGATAAAAGAGGTAAGGACTACCACCATGGATTTCAATAGAGAATTAGATTATTAAATTATCACTAGCACCATACCAAAAAATTGGGTATGGAATATCGGATCGGAAGAAATGGTGTTGGTAAGAAATTGGAAGAAACTAGTAAAAGAATTATTTTTATAGTTTTTTTTTTTGGTTAATAATATTTTCTTTTCTTCTATTACCAAGTTACTCAATCCATAATTTCCAAATCAAAATTACTCAATAATATCCAGGCGGACAGCAAAATCTTATGATTAGCATAATTAATTCTTACCGTTTGGATAATTTGATCTTAGGAGTCGGTGGGGGTGTAAGGGGTGTGGTATAAAAGTAAAGTAGGATGAGCTTTCCTACAATCACACAACTTACACACACTCATTTGTTTAGTGGATCTCCCCGCTCCAATGTATGTGTGAACCCACTAAACATGTGATTGTGTGCGTCTTCATATGTGTAAGAGCATCTTTATCAGCTTCAACAAATTTTGGACCAAATTTAACCACAAAAACACATTTTACAATTTAGCAAACCACTTTATCAAAAACTCAAAAAATCAGACTCTCTATCCAAACTTTACTTTATTAAACTATTCCCCTCAAATCTATAAAAAAAAAAAATTTCTCCCTAAAAGGCTAAAATGTTCCCTCGGTGCAGTGAGTGGACCCCCCCCTTTAGTCATTTCAATGTTCTCCCCCAACAAAGACTAGCCACGTGTTCAACCCCGCCCCCCTCCCTCTTCCCCTCCCTCTCTCTCTTCTGCCCATTTCTGACGCATCCGGAAGAAAAAAAAATAAAAAAAGGCTAACCCATGAACAGTGACTCGTTGGGGAAGTAAAGGCACTGTAGCAATTATATTTTGACCCAAGGAAGTGGCGAGGCTGATTTTCTTGCATTTCTTGCACTTCTACTCGGTAGTTTAGCTTCAAAGCCAAAGTAGCAATCCTGACGAGGATGCTCTAACTTGTGTGTGGTTTAAGAAGTTTTGAGAACTACTCCCTCTCGAGATGGAGCCGGGGATAGTAGGGGCAGTCGCCCCTTTTATGTTTTAAAAAATTTGTACTATTACATTGAAAAAAAATAAATTTATCATCAAACTATATAGTCCCGTACCCCCTCCGTTTTTTCGTTAAAAAAATAATAGTAACAGTTTTAAGGTTTTAATGAGGTTTAATTACAATTCTTTTAAACAAAACAATGCCCAAAATTTATAACCCAACTCACTTCAAGGACTCAAGGCCCATTCACTTTTAAAAACTAAGGCTCATTGAAATTTCGGAAGCCCAAAACTCTTTAACGTGGTCTGTGGAAATCAAAGTGAAGGAAAAAGAAAAGAGCAAAAGAAATTGGGGGCTCCCAAACAGTCGATTGTCAATTGCAAGAATTGAATACGATTTAATGAAAATATAGGGATGGCAACGGGGCGGTTCGGTTCGGGTATTGGCGTATCCGAACCCAATACCCGAAACCATAAGGGTACCCATAACCGAACCACTAACCGAATTGGTAGGGGAAATAGAAACCGGAGCTGAACCATTCGGGGTTCGGATAATAACTGAACCGATTGGGTAACCGAAACAAAAACACTAAAAGCAAAAATCATGTGCAAATTCAAGCAAACCAGTTTTCAAGCAAATTCACGCAAAAATCCACATCAAAATTCACTAATAAAATTCGCAAACGGGATCATTTTCAAACCAGCAACAAATGGGTTTACAAACTATTAAAGCGAAGTAAAACTTCAAAAAAAACCAAGAAGTGGGTCAGAATTTCTAACATGAAACCCCAATTTTTTTCACTGAAATAACAAATGGGTTTTCCTTTGTAACTGTGATAAACAATCCCAAGAGCTTAGATAGAGAACTTACTCCAAGATCGGATTATTTTTGGACTGAAATCGCAACCTTCGTTTTCTTTTTGGAACTTCTGGGGTTATTGGTAGAGCGAGGTCGATCAGAGTAGAGGGAGGAGAGGAAGATCGGCGGCATACTCGACCGGAGAAGAGGGAGACAACGGAGACTAGAGGCGTCGCAGCTGCTGCTCCTCTCTTCGTACTTGGACCCAAACCCTAAATGCTGGGGTGTTAAATGTGGTGTGTAAAATGTAAATGTTATTTATATAGGAAGGGGTAAAAATGCAATTAATATATATAAAGGGGTAAAAGTGCAATTATACATATTCGGTTCGGTTCGGTTCGGGGAATGGTTCGGGTATCACCTTAAACCAGAACCAAACCATACTCATTCGGTTATCTCACTTTCCATACCATACCCGCACCCGCGGGGATTTTTTCAGTTATGGTTCAGGGAAAAAAAACATTTACGGTTCGGGTATCCATCGGTTCGGTCGAGATTGCCATCCCTATGAAAATACAATGGAGTTGCTCATTCTCAGCACATAACTGAAATTTCGGAAGCCCAAAACTCTTTAACGTGGTTTGTGGACATCAAAGTGAAGGAAAATGAAAAGAGCAAAAGAAATTGGGGGCTCCCGAAAAATAGTCGATTCTCAATTGCAAGAATTGAACACTCGGTTTAAGGAAAATACAATGGAGTTGCTCATTATCAGCACATTTCTAGATCCTCGTTGTCACGCCCTCAAAATTTAAAGGATAATTCATAAGAAATTCCATGCGGACAGTCAACAAGTCCACGGGCCACGTCAAAGTCCAATGTTTAATAGTCAAAATCAACCTCAAAATACACAATGGTCTATGGGTAACTGAACCCCAAGTTAAGAAATTTAAGTGTAAAGTTATTACAATCCCAAGTCAAAATATCAAATCAATTGGAGTTACAAAATCATCTAATTTAAAAAATAATAAGTCTGAAAATGATGTTATAACTCCTCCCTTAAGCTTTTCAAAACATGCATGCAATCACTCCAAGCATATCCAAGTCAATGCTCCGTGTTGGGTACCTGAAATTTTGTAAGGTTGAGCTCACTAGCCCAGTAGGAAAACATCTATCGATTCTGAATGAAAATGAGATGCCCATGACGTGCAGACGAGAGGCTAAATCATATGATAAGACCAAAAGATTTCTAGATATGCATGAAGAATGGCACAAAGTTCAATGACAGCCAACTTAAATCAACGAGGGAGGAAATCATTTAATAAGATTGATAGAATCATGTGAAAGGGCAGTGAATGTCACAAAAGTCGATAATCACCAATTCGGACCAAGTACAGCTCCATTTTATCCGTTCCGTATCCGACACATCACATGTGTTCTCAAAACATTCATTTCATACATCTTATCCATTCATTTCATTCTTTATACTCCGGGCATACCATAAAGGCCCCGTGTCACTCCGGGCATGTCATATAGGCCCCGTGTCACTCCGGGCATACCCTTTTGGACCCCGTGTCACTCCGGGCATACCCTTTCAGGCCCCGTGTCATCATTATCACATTTCCATAATCATTTCATATCCATTACCATCATATCAATATCCATGCATACTCTCATCTCAATCTGACACTCAAAACACAACTTTGATGGATTTTCGCCAAACTAGAGTCATTAGGGGTTAAACACGTAACACAAACCCCGAAGAAACTTAACGAATCATCAAATATGCTAGGTTATACTCATGATACGTATCTCAGGATGTTTCAAGCGATAGTCTCCCCAAATTAGAGTTTAAACCTCTAAGTATCAATACTAGAAAGGTGGGGTATCAATACCCAATTTCAAAAAAAAAAGGGACAGAACCTCTGGGTATCAATACCCAACCCACTAATAAAACAAAACTATGGGGTATCAATACCCTCGCGTCCGGGTATCAATACCCGCCTCCTAAAGACCGAAACACAGACTTGCTGGGTATCAAACCCCAACATCCGGGTATCAATACCCAGCCCACAACAAGCAAACTTTGGGCATTTTGACATATTTGAGCAGTCCGAGTATTTTTACCATAACTTTTCACACCAAACTCCAATTTCAACGAGTTATATATCAAAACGTAGGGAATTTGAAGAGCTACAACTTTGTAATTTATCACATTTCCTAATTGTGCCTCGACGTCGCCCGAAAAGCGTGAACAGTAGATAATACGAGCAAATCCTCACCCATGGTGGAGAATCTCAACCCAAACACTTGAGTTGGGTTATCAAACAAACATGGGTTAAAAACCACTCAACATCAACACGAACAAGATTAGAACATCTCCTAAAGAACTTAAAGCAAGGATTTAGAGGAAACTAGCAAGTATGAGGGTAACACACACTCAAACATCAAATTTGCATTGAGAATTGAAGGCTGATCCCCTACCTCTTGGGATTTTGCTTGAAAAACCCCCAATGAGAAAACCCCAACTCTAGCTTCAAAATCCAAGGAAAGTTCTTCAAACACCGGAGGGAAATAAGCATATCAACGCGTAGAGCACGAGATTTGGAGAAGCTTTTGGAAGGGACTAAGTTTGGAGCTTGGAATTTGGAATTTGGCTTGATTTGGTGGAGAAAAGGAGTGGAAGAAGCCATGGAGGAGAGAGAGAGAGAGGGACGACTGTTTTTTTTTTTGTGGGGAGGAAGATGAACTTTCCTCTCTCCTCTCTCACCACGCACATATATACACTTATCTCACCACACACTTAAGTTAAATTGCACCAAAAGTCCAAATGTGGCTTGTGTAAACCAAATTGACCCCAACACTACACATCACAGATATCCTCTCATCATTTAACTAACTTTATCATTATATACAATTCCACACATTGCCCCAATGGTATTTTTTAAATAATAATAATAATAATAATAAATAAATAAAATTTTATAGGTCTTTACACTCGCGATGGCTTCAGATCATTTCAATATTAAAGATACTTCCAAGCTTGCAAAGAAGTATTATCCAACTGATTTCACTGAGCAAGAAAAGTTTCACTTGAGATATCAATTGCAAAATTATAAGCTTTATGTGTCTAGGTATCCTGAGTTCCAAAATTTGTCAACAATTTCAAAGTTGAGTGAAGTGTTGGCGAAGACAAGAATGTGTACGATATATCATCTTTTCGATAGGTTGATTCGGCTTATATAAACTTTACATGTTTCAACGGCTACAACCGAACGCACATTTTCTTCAATGAAATGTGTGAAGACAAGAGTTCGCAAGAGGATGGAGGATGATTATTTAGCAAATTTCTTGATCACTTATATTGAGAAAGATATTGCTCGAGGATTTGACACAAACTCTATCATTGATGCTTTTAATAACAAGAAACAATGTCGAGCACAGTTCAAGATGCCGAATTTTAGTAGACACTAGATAGGATTAGATAAACGTTAATACCTTTTGCAATCTAAGTTGTTATTAGAAACATGTTTAATTTCATATGTATTGGTGTTATTTTGTATGTATATATATATTTTTGAGTTAGTAAAAATTCATATTGTTGTCTTAATTTTTTTTTATTGTGTATAGCCGTCCCCCCCTACACCAAAATTCTGGCTCCGTCCCTGCTCCCTCTGTTCCAAATTGTTTGTCCTTTATACTATTTTGGGGTATTCCAAATTGTTAATCCTTTTTGAAAAGTCAAAAAAGAAACCTCGGTGCCTAGTGTTACGCGGAAGCTCTGCCGGAATCTCGGGATATATATACTAGGGGTGAATAAAAAAAACAAAGAACCGAACCGAACTGGAGAACCGGTTTTTATTTCCGGTTTTTCAGTAGACCGGTCCGGTTCTCGGTTTGGAAGACTTTCAAAATTCATGAACCGGTTCGATTCTCGGTTCAATCAATTTTTATCCCGGTTCAAACCGAACTGGTTTTGGATATATATATATACTCTTATTATTGGAAGAAAAAGGAGTGGGGTGGGAGTTGAACCCCACCCAAACCCATGGGATGGGCATCACTTACCAACTCGGCTAACAAAGCCACTTGTGACAGAAGTAGGAAATGTTTTTACTAATTATTTATTACCGAACCCTTTATGTTTGTATATATATCTCATTATAATCTGCAGCCCACAAAGTAAACCCCAATTTCTATCTTCTTCTAGAAGTGCGGCGAACCCTCTCTCTCTCAGATCAAGCCGTGGTGTTGGACGATGATGAAGGCATGTATGTATATGCCATGGAGGTCATGACGATGACGAGATCAGAGCTGTTTTGGCGGTCATGACGATGACGTGAGGACGAGATCGGAGCTGCCATGGCGGTCATGACGATGACAAGAGCTCGATCGATTCGTGTATGTATATTTCGATCTATTCGTGTATTTTTGTAGACACCCCAATTTGAGCCTACGAAAATCCATAGCATTCCCGATGATGAAAACGGACTTTCAAACACGTTTTAGAGCTTCAAAAGGGATGATTGGAATCTATCCAAAACCCTACCAAAACACTTCCAAACCAAAAACCAAAAGAAACCATTGAACCCATTCCATGCACCTGAAGCACATTTTCTTGTGCCTGAAGCACATTTGCATGTGCCTGAAGCACTTTCCCTCAGGCGCCTGAACCTTTCTCATGCACCTGAACCATTCCCCTTTAGGCGCCTGAACCTTCCCTATGCACCTGAAGCATCACCTTTAGGCGCCTGAACCCTCCCCATGCACCTGAAGCCTTCCCTTTAGGCGCCTAAAACTTTTTTTATTCTAGAATTTCAAAATTTGAGCGGGAATATCTTGGGTGTAATGATTATGATTCGTTCTTGCAGATTACCTTCAGGGGAGGAGCGTCTTAGCCTAAATGAACCTCTAAAATTACCCCTAGGGGACTTAAACCACCCTTTGGAGCCTTATTTAAACCCTCACACCCCTCATTTGAAGGGGTTCCATGATTTTGCTGCAAAAATCAGCCAAACCAGTCCTTTCTCTCTCAAGAAAACACCATAAATCAGTGTATAACCTCATTCATCTACCAAAAAACCCACCCCCATTGTTCAATCATCAACTTCAAGCTCCAAAAAGGTAGTGAATCTACCTAATCAATGTGGCAAAGTTCTTGTTGAGGGAAGTCAGTAGGTTCATGTTGGTTCTTGATACCAATAATGGGCTTACAATGACTTCAATATATCAAAAGAGCATTTTTGCTCGATACCTTAAGCAGCAGCTTCAGGCACCTGAAGCAGCAGCTTCAGGCACCTGAAGCAGCATCTTCAGGCACCTGAAGCAGCAGCTTCAGGCACCTGAAGCAGCAGCTTCAAGCCCATTTCATTTTCATCTTTTTCTGTCTTAAAATCCTTTATCTTGGTCTATAGTTATACTGATGATGGCTTAAATCACAGGAGCAAACTGTTTACTTTCTGTTTTCCACTAAAAAAAATGTGAAAATCATACTTTTTAAGGGAAAAAATGACCATCAATGTAGCCAAAACCATGTATTTATCACAAAATCTCTATTGGATGTCATTTTCTTTGCATGCAAGAGTGGAATAGCTCTGTTTTGCTATGTGAATGGATGAAAAACATGTTTTTTTATGGGGAATTAATGGTGTTTTATGGTGTGAATGAGTTTTTAAATGAAGCTTTCAAGTTTGTTTCCCTCATTACAGTGAGTTAACATTATTTTATTATCAGTATCAAAGGCAAAACAGAGGTCAAAGTGGGTTTGATCAAGCACCTGAAGCAGTAGCTTCTGGCACCTGAAGCAGTAGCTTCAGGCGTTTGAAACATACCTTTAGGTGCTTGAAAGAAAGTAAAATGATCAAATTGGATTTTCCAAAAAAGGGTCTCAAAAAGCTTTTGTGTCATTTTATTCACAGTTTATGGTCACTGTTATTAACATTCGTGTCATTCTATCATCATGCCATGTCATTTACACGATCACAAGCATCCACTTTCATATGATTCATTGTGATAATCTTTACATTCTTATTTTGTTCATGTGATTTGAGTTCAAGAAACAAATGTTTTCTAAAAATCCCTTAAGTACTTAGTAGAGACCGGTTTTCGTAACCGGACGAGGGGGGGTGCCTTAAAAACCTTCCCCCCTCGTAACTTAGCTCCTGAACCCGGGAAATCTTGGTAACGTGCCGGTGAAAGCTTTTTTCCAAAACAAGGGCAAAAGAGTCTTTTTTTTTTAAAACCGGTTTCTCGGGTACGACCCTTAAACCCGGGTAGCGACTCGAAAATCAAAATCATGTTTTCCAAACCATTTTCGAAACTCGGTGAATTTTTGCGGGGTGTCCACAATTTTTGTCTTGATTGATTCGTGTATCTCGATCTATTTGTTTGTGTGAATTGATTATATTGATTCCTGTATGTGTACATGTATGTATATCACCATTGTATGCAGATTTCTCTGTCTCTCCCCTCTAAACCGAACCGAACATGGAACCGAGCCGAACTGGATGGAACCGAACCGACTACTCTAAAACTGGTTTCGGTTCCTTGTCATATCCGAACCTGTTTTACTCGGTTCAGTTCCCCTCTGAACCGGACGGAAGCGAACCAGTTTCAGCCCTAATATATACTACGCGGAAGCTCTGCCAGATTTCTCCCAGAAGAAATATTGGTGGTCAGGGCTCCGCGAAAGTACTGCCGGATTTCTCTCGAAAGAAATCCGGATCGTAAATACTTTCGTTACTCTATCCAAGTGCGGAGTCAAAATCATCTAGTCCTGCTGTTACTTTGCCCGAGTACCGAGCCAAAACCATCCACTTTCTACTGGAGGCTATAACCGATTTTTTCGGATGATTTTGTCAGATATCCAACGGAAGCTCTGTCCGATTTTCTACCCGGAGTTCAAGTCAGGGAGCCTGTAAGTGAATCAATTTCAAATATCAATAATTGCCTACTTATTTTCAGCATGTAGTCGATATATTTAGAATTGTGTCAGCCCGGCTACTGCCCATGGCCCGGGCCTGCGTCTAGTTTCGACACCGTAGTACTGCATATTTATATTTAATCAGCCCATGAATCAATAAAATTCACAATAATATAAACGTATACGGTCGTAGTGCACCGCGTCAGTCTCGTTAAGGTTTGAGGCAAGTAATATTGATAAGATTGTCAAAACAACGTACGCACTGAAAGGGGTTTGGTGCTTTTAACAGGTCCATCATGACTCCATCACTCCTTTGGGTCTTTTTCGGCACTTTTTGAGATTGCTTACTTGACTTGACTAGTCGTCCGGACAAGGGGTACAAAACCCCAAAAATAAAAACATCAGAATTAATTCAATGAATTCAGATATATTTCTATAAATGAAACCGATGTCCAAACTACGAGTGACCTGATTCCCCTTATATGCAGGAAATACGCAGTCAGCCCAATGAGGGTTCGGTCACAACAAAATCAAAATATTTTTTCCGAACATGATAATATCATATTATCATAACAATATTCAAATACTTTTTAGAGATGCCTTCGAGCACCAGGTCACGCTGTCCGAGTTCTTGCGTAGGATCCGAACAACCTTTTCTATTATATCTACAATATCACTTATACTATATTTTGTGTGCATTTTCAGATTATGTCATGCATACCCAGAAGTCGTAGGGCTCGTCCGGATATTGTTCCAGTCCCAAAATCAGATTCTCCCTGAAATTATCAAAATGCTCTTTCTAATTATCAAAATGCTCTTTGGAGTAATTCCCCCAATAGAGTCAGTTAGGAAGTGTCCTAGGGTCTATTTCGAGTATCATTCGGTTCCAAAGTCAGCTCTATATCAAAATGCTCTATACCTCTCTGTCATATCCAAAGTCATTTAAGCCTATGGAATTGATCTGGAACTTCTCGGGGCTCGCCGACGGTCATCTGGACCCCTGAAACTAAGTTTTCTAACTTTTACCAAAATACTCCTCGAACTTCAAAACCCTATTTTCAGTTCGTAAACCCTATCAGGGACGACTCATCAGAGACCATTTTTCGGCTCCGGGTGGCAAAATTTAACTTTTTATTAAAAAGTCAAATGAGTCAACTGCACTCATTTTTACTTTTTAATATTGTACCACATATTTACTGGGGACCACTAGTTGCCTTTTTCCGGATCCGGTCAAAATTTTTCAACTTATTACCACATTATCCAATATGTTTTCTGAAATCACGTTGACTCTTTATATTTGTACCGGATATATCTCGGAGCCCACCGGCAGCCAGTTTCGGCTGCGGACGAGATTTTTTACAATTTTTTATACGGACTTGCAAACAGTGTTTTAAACCCATTTTTGGCCCTGTAGCCATCCAATAAACATCCTGGGACCTTCCGTCAGCTATCGGTAGCCCCAGACGGTTATTTTTCAATATTCCCTCCCCCCGAGCCGTGTAGTCTGTTTAGACCCGACTCCAGTCTCGGAACCTTCTGGAAATCTCTTGGAATTCCCTGTATATTTTGAATTCCCAGCATTGTCCCATGTCCTAGTCGACCGCCTGGTCAACTTATGCCCATGGCTGGCCCCGACTGCCAAGAGGATTGGGTACTATAAAAGGCTGAGATTTACTTTTACTATTCAACCACTGCCTCTACGTCTCATAATTGTTTTCGAGACAGTAAAACCAATAATACCCCACAGCAAGTCAGCAACCCATTCAATAATCTGGAATCAAATCCTCTGTATCAAAAATTCCCTATTTCTCCGTTCTGGTGCATTTCCGTCCATTAGATTACATAAAAATTTAAAACAAAAATCAAAACACATACAATCCAACGATCTAAAACACTTCGGCACAGACCATTTTTCCGGAACATGTGATCTCAAATGCAATAATCTAGCATGAAAATGGCCGTATGGCTTGTTTTTTCCCCTGCTGTACCTTTTCCTTTTTTCAGTTTTGCTGTACTCTGTCCCATGGGCTGAAATAATTTAAGACGGCCGTACCGGCTTGTTTTTTCTCCGCTTTTCCTTTTTTCGGTTTTGCTTTTCCTTTATTGATGTTCTGTCCATCCTAATCTTTTGCATAATTGATGGGCAAATTAAGATCTACAAAATGAATGGCTTGTGTTGTCAAACAAAAAACCATGGCGATTGGCGAGTGTCATTTGGCCCCACAGGCCCACATGATGGCTAACGATTAGATGAGAAAATCCTGGCAAATTCTTACCAGGGGTGGTCAAATATTCTCATTAATGAATTTAGAAATCTATTGGCAGGTCCTTTTATTTGGAATTTTGGCTCACTGGGTCCTGGGCTAAAATTTATTATTGGAGAGGTCCTGGGGTACAAATATGGTTGGAGATTTTACTTTTTTGCCCATCCTCGTCGTCGTTACTCTTTGTTTTTACTAACCATTTAGGCAATTTCATAGGGTACCCGAGAATTTTAAGCACTTTCATAGGGCACCCTACAATTTAGGGTACCCTAAATTTAGAATGTACATTTTAGAATTTAGACCGTATATTTAGAATTTAGACCGTACATTTAAGAATTTAGACTGTATATTTACAATTTAGGGTACCCTATAGTTTAGGGTACCCTAAATTTAGAATGTACATTTTAGAATTTAGACCGTATATTTAGAATTTAGACCATACATTTAAGAATTTAGACTGTATATTTAGAATTTAGGGTATCTTAAAGTTTAGGGTACCCTAAATTTAGATTGTACATTTTAGAATTTAGACCGTATATTTAGAATTTAGACCGTACATTTTAGAATTTAGACTGTATATTTAGAATTTAGGGTACCCTAAATTTAGAATATACATTTTAGAATTTAGACCGTACATTTTAGAATTTAGACCGTATATTTAGAATTTAGATCGTACATTTTAGAATTTAGACTGTATATTTAGAATTTAGACCGTACATTTAGAATTTAGACAGTACATTTAGATTTTAGGCATTTTCATAGGGTACCCTAGGGTTTAGGTTTATGGTGCACTTTTCTATTATAGGTTTTTTAGTGGTTTAGGTACTTTCATAGGGTACCCTAGGATTTTAGGCACTTTCATAGGGTACCCTAGGATTTAGGTTTTGGTTTAGGCACTTTCATAAGGTACCCTAGGATTTTAGGCACTTTCATAGGGTACCCTAGGATTTAGGTTTAGGCACTTTCATAGGGTACCCTGGGGTTTAGGTGGGGTGGGTAGAGAGAGAGATGGGACGGATAGAACATGGAAAGGTGAAATGATGGGCTAGAGGGTATTTTTGGATGAAAAGAATGCGCAGGACCTTGTGAGGCATGAAGTTTGTTTGACAATTTTTGGTGGGACTTGTTGGGGTATGGTCCAACCTTATAGGACCGGCCCACAAATTTGCCTAATGAATTATGTTAGTTTTTTAGGTTATCTGAAAAATATTAAAATTTCTATATATGTGTGGAAAAAAAAACCTCTCCTAAACTTCTAAGTAATCAACTATTTTTTTTTTTGTTGCACGCGAAAAATTAGATGATGACTACATATATGCAAACTATCTCATGTCTTTCTCAGAATTAGCAAATACTCCCTCCATCCCAATTATTTGTCCATTTTGGGAGTGCGTGCCATTATTCTTGATTTTCAATATGCAAAACTGTTTTTCACACCCAAAAATATATATCAACACTTTTTTTTTTTGGTTTTTTAGTGAAACTCTTACAAATAAAAATTGTACTAAAAGAAAAAAATGGATGTGTGGATATCAATTTGGGGGTATGGAAATCACTCCCTTATTATATTACCAAGATAGTAGTTTTTCATGAGCCCAATTAAAATGATTCAAGCAAAATCAAAGGCGCAGTTTTTTTTTTTACCAATCGATCGATAGTTTTATTGCAATAAATTAAGGAAAGTCCAAACAAATTTCATGTTGTATCCAGGAAGGAAAATCTCCACTCCAGGACGTCACATGATCAATAGATAGGGCATATTTGGCTGTAACATGAGCCGCCCTATTGCAAGTATGGGAAATATAATGAAAAGAACAAAACAATAAACGTTTAGCTAAAGAGATAGAATCTCTAATGAGGATATCCAAACTAGACTTTGTAGCACTGACTTCTCTCAACATGTTAATGATTCCTTGAGCATCCCCTTCCACTTGAAATTTATGTCCGTCCTTCGAGCTAATAATCTCCAATGCTCCGCGAAATCCCAATGCCTCTGTCATCTCTGCTGAAGCAACATGAAATAAGGGAATTGCTGTCACTCCTATAAGCTGCCCTTTCTCGTCTCGAATAACAATACCTGCACCCCCTTGCCCTGATTTAGCATCAAAAGCTCCATCGACATTTACCTTCAAAAAACCTGGACTTGGTGGTACCCATCGTTGATCGTTTGCCCCAGACTGCTCTCTCCGTGTATCCTCAGCACTCCTAGTAGCTTGGCAGTACTCATGAAACTCCTCCGCCCCTCTGTCATTAACTTGCACTTCGTTTAGCCATTCTCGTGTAAATACCCATTTGTTTCGTGCTTTCCAAATCTGCCAGCAAATTGATGAAAACAAGCCTGTCGTATCCCGTTTGTCCTCACTGCCTCTTTGCTTCCCAACAACACTCCAAATCTCATCTATTTGAGTGGACTCCATAACCTCCGGTCTAAAACGAAAAGGAGAGAGTAACCAAACTCTTTTGGCTCTATCACAATGAAATAACATATGCATAACCGTTTCGGGCACCAAACCACAAATAGGACACAAACACTCCACTGGGACTTTCTTCTTGACAAGGTTGTTATTAACAGCCACAATATCATGCAAACATTTCCAAAGAAAAGTTCTTACCTTCGCGGGTGCTTTCATATGCCAAATCCGCTTCCACTTTCCTTCATCATGACTGCCATTACTAGACTCGGCACCTCCTCCCACAAAACATTGATGCCGATTTAGACTTTCCTTAGCTAACACATATGCTGACTTAACCGAGAACTTACCATTATTTGTACATTTCCAGATTCACGCATCCGTGAGCCCAGTCGAACTTAATGGGATACCCAAGATCTGCTCAACGTCCCTTGGAATAAACAAGAGCTCAATAGGGTCCTCTTCCCACATATTCCTCTCCTTATCAATTAGATCCCCAACCTTAGTCCACCGTTCGTCATGAGGTTTGGGGATAAAACTCTTGGGCATAATGGGTCTAATAACCACGGATCTTCCCAAATTCTTGCTTTATCACCGCACGCAACCTTCCATTTCCACCCCATTGCCACTACCTCCTTACTAGCAATAATACTTTGCCATGCCCACGAAGAAGTTGGTTTGGGTTGCGCTTCTAAAAAAGATGTATCCGGAAAATATTTGGTTTTGAAGACTCGAAAAAAGAGAGAGTCCTCCCCATTCAGTAGCCTCCATCCAAGCTTTGCAAGCATAGCAAGGTTGAATGCTTCTAAATCCCGGAAACCTAGCCCTCCTTTTCCTTTCACCTCTGATAACTTCCCCCAATTCATCCAATGGATCTTCCTCTTCTCATCCGCCCCGTTCCAAAAAAATTTAGCAACCACAGAGCATAGTGATTTACATAATCCTACTGGAATTTTAACACAAGACATAACAAAAATTGGCATTGTAAGGAGCACTGAATTGGCTAAGACTTCTTTACCTACTTGATTAAGGATCTGCCCCTCCCAACTTTTCACCCTTGATTCCACATTCTCCTTTAGATAGGCTAAAGCAGCCTTCTTCGACCGCCCTATAAAGTATGGAAGTCCCAGATACTTGCTCCCCAAACCACTACTCGAAATACCCAATATCGACAAACATTCCTGCTTGTTACCCGCTGTAGTGTTCGCACTAAACAGGATCGAGGATTTCTGGACATTCACCGACTGACCCGATGCCTTACGATATGTCTCCAAGACCTTTTGAATCACATCACACTCCTTCTTCTCAGCTTTGCAAAAAATGAGAGAGTCATCCGCAAAGAGTAGATGGGAAACGGAGGAACCCCTACGACATAATTTAATTCCTTTAGTTTGATAAGGCGCAGTTCAAACATGTAGAAGTCCTTTAGGGAGAATGAATGCAAAGAGGAATAAAAATCAAACGAAAGGATCATTCAATGACAATAAATAATAATAAACACAAAGAATGCTAAGATAAAAAATTAACCTTTTCAAAAGGGTAGTGATAATGCCAAAACTATTTTTTATTATACCAAAACTCCAATGCATAAAAGCCATGTACATTGCACATAAGTACAAGCATTTTATGCATTGGAGTTTTGGCAAACAGTTTTTGCATTAACACTTGCCTTTCAAAATTCCAAATACACATGAAATTTAAGAATTTGGGGGAGGCGCTGTGCGGTGGGTGTTGTGCGCCATGTTGTGCGGTAAAACTACATCGTTTTGCTCATTTTCTTAGTATATCCAAGGGTCCTGTTTGGAGAGTTAAGTGTGGGGTTTGATTTTGGGGTTCAATTTTAGGGGATTTAGACTCTTTGGGGTAGAGTATAGTGGGTTTAGGCACTTGGATTTTGACACTTTGGGTATAGGCACTTCAGGTTTAGGGTTTAGGCACCTTGTAATGGTTTTTTTCTTCCTCCAAATAAGGCCTTTGGAAGCTTTGGAAGTGTGCACAAAAATCAAGCATAATGACGTAGTTTGCCGCACAACACCTACCGCATAACACCCACCCCGGATCCGAAATTTAAAATGACAAATATGAAAATCAAACTATGAAATTCACAAACATAACCTCCTACGAAATTTAATTAGGCGTTATAAATACGACCGTTGGAATATAGATATATCCGGTTAGTGAAATACAAGAACGAAACAAGTAAAAAAAATGTCATTTAAATTGGAAATTATAAGAAATAGTAATTTAATAAAATATAATAGTTAGAATATAGAGTCTGGTTCAGTGTACTTTTATAAATTGACTAATTATAAGAGAAAAGTTACTATTTTATGTATAATTTGATCCAAAATTTGCCAAGGTTGCTCTCTATTTTACTCCCAAAACCAAACCCTTTGGAATTTGAATAAGCAGACTAAACACGCGTGGCGTGCCCACTTTTCCCCGGGAGGTGAAATGGTATTCTGGGCAGGGGCGGATGCATTAACGGCACAGGGACCCCCCTGGAATTCTAGAGTTTTTTTTTTTTTTTAAATTTTATTTTTTGGAGTTCAAAATCTGGAAAATGGTGTCCACTCTCCCAAACTTTGTACCCCGTGGCATATTAATGCTTTTAGTTTCACCAACAAAATAATCTAAGAAAGAATTCAACAACTAATATTGAACAAATCTGATTGGGATCCTGCTATACAACTATACATGAAAAACTTTAGGAATATCTATACTCTCCTGTCCCTTTTTAAATGCCCACTATAGGAATACGTGCAATTATTAATGTAACGCCCCCAAAATTTGGGAACATTATTATTATTACAAAATATAAATAAAGTCTAAATATAAATCTCAACACAATAAATACTGTCTCCATCAACTATAAATATTACAACCGGGTCGGGTCAAGGGCTTCTTCTACCCCTGCGCCTGGTCATCCCCCAAACTGGTAGCACTGTCGGCTCCATAGGCCTCCCCTCCATAGTATGCCTCCTGTTTATCTCGATAAACTGACATAATACGTCAGAGTCGCAAAAACACATCGTCGTATTATGCCAGGGTTACACAAGTGCAACACCGTGAGCAACAAGGCCCAGTAGACTACACTACCCAATCTCTAACTAGCAATTCTAGAACAATCTAATCAAACCAGTAATGCAGACTTGTTAACAGAAAATATCATGAAAGTAATATGTCAGTGTCCATGCAGATCAGAGTAATCGGGCGCAATAAAACAGTGTCTCGTTTCAGTGTCTCGTATCGGTGTCTCGTATCATCTTTTCATTTTCAGTATTCTTCTTCAAATTTCAAACAAATCAACATCTCACACCACTCAAAAGTTATTGGTCTGCTTTCGTCTCCTTTCAACAGGCGGCACCAACCTTTCTGCTTGAGGCCCCGGCCGTCGTGCATCACCGAACTTAACAGCCTGTTTGCACGGTTCGTCCGCCCCGCGACTCACACGACACAGTCCCGGCCGTCTCATATCACTGAACTTAACCAGTTTGTTTATGAGGTCCGTTCACTGTGTGTTGTGCACGCTTAGCCCAAACCACCAAGTTCTCCCACAAAGTTGGGGTTGGCGCTCTCACTACACTACCGCATCTAATCCATTTCATCTCATTTCATTTCATTTCCCAAAACACATTTCTTTCCATTTCCAAACACATTTTCATTCTCATCAACAACTATTCAATCTCTTTTCTCGTAAATTGTGTCAACAACCGTATCGTGACGTGATCATGCAGTATGCTCAATCATGCTAAAAAACGTGTCCATGCAATATTTCTCGTTAACGCGTCTCATAAAAATAACACTTTTCCCACGTGAAAAGTATCACATAAATAACGCCCATTTCATACACTAACTTTTCCAAAACAATCTAAACTCCTCCGAAAATCTTTATTGACTAGCCAAAAATCATTTTGAGTTTAACTACACTTCTTTAAGAAAAACTAGTATTTTCTTTTCCACAATAAAACCATGAAATTTCAAAAAAATTGATTTTCACTCGACTTTGTGACTACGCGTTTTCTAGCTCAACTTGGTCATAATATTTTCTACCCATGTTTAGGAAAAAGATTACTTTTAGTCAATCTTTCTATTACCAAAAGCTTTCTAAAATTCTACTAATTTTTCCAAGAAAATACTAAGTAAACATCTAGTAAACATTTTAAGAAACTTCGTAGTAACAAGTCATGTTTATTTAAGAAAAATAATCTACTAACTTTTAAGTAGAAAAAAACTACTTAAGGTTAGAGTTAGTAACTTACTTCCTACTATTTTTTAAAAAAGCTCCTCTAATTTTTCCCAAAATAAAACTAAGTAGTCACTTACGAGACTTGTTAGTAGAAAACATGCTTAATTTGGTATGATCAACCTACTAATTAAAAGTAGGAGAAACTAATTAAAGATTAGAGTGAGTAATCTACTCAATCTTGACTACTTTTTCAAATAACTTGAAGAACCACTTTAAGAAACTTCCTAGTAGAACCATACTTAAACTTGACATCAATAATCTACTAATCAACTTTAAGACTCTTTTTAGTAATAAAAACATGCATAATCTTGATAAACAACCTACTAATTTGAAAGTAGAATAGCTTAATTAAAGATTAGGGAGTGTATTCTACCTCAATTTCCGGTGATTAGCCGGAAGCCAATAAGCTAATTTGATCCTTCCGGTGAGCAAAGAACACTTTGGACTACTAATTTTCCTACTAACTTGGATTAGTGGGTGGCTATTTGTGGAGTAATAAGGTTAGCTTAGTGTAGTGGAGGAAAAAGAAAGTACAAGACTAGAAAGGTGAAAGAGTTCAAAGTTGGTAAGTGGGATGCATGGAATTGCATGGCTTTTATAAGCCAAACAAATGAGCTCTCTCCTCCCCTCTATAGGCCAGCGTCCCCCTCTCCCATGTGACCAATAAATTGCTTAATAAATGGTCACATGCAAAGTACCAAAGTTGGAGAATATAATCTATAGGCTAGGTACTTAGAAATCTAGGTATGTCAGACACAAGAAAATCTTAGGTTATGAAGTAACCAATCTAGGGTATTTATGGGAGGAAAATTCTAGTCACTTTCCTAAGTCCAAAGTAATGTATAATTTTGTATGACCACCTTTGTTTTGGGGAGTTTTTGGTTACTTAGTCAAGTTAGGGGCCATGTGCCTAAATAGACTACCTAAGCTAGCCCTAACTAGCTAGGTTTATTAATGAAGAACATGGAAAATATTCCTCACATTAATGAGGCACATGCTCCTAATAAACTTGGAGCCAAAGTAACTAGGTTTAGGTCCTAGTTTATACACACACATGTGCACTAATTAAACACAACACAAGTTGGCTAGGTACAAACTAAACTAGTAAAGATCTAGGTTGGGTTTTTGTAAGAACCCGTGTAAAAAAATAAATAAATAAATACTTTTTGGAGAAGTTTCGATTTGGCCGATAAAAAGTCCCGGTAATTGTTCATTGGATTTTTCTAATCACAATGGTATAATTGGAAGTTATTTTTTTGTAAGGCAAAGTCATCTTTCGCTTATTTTATTCGGAGAAAAATCTGCCGTTTTTCAGTTTTGTACTAAAAGTGGGGGGATGAGATTTCGATGTGATTAAAATTTCAAAATTTTGGAAATGCCATTGTTTTCAAATGGGGGGTACTTCCTTATTTTCATAAATAAATTAAAGTAAAGAAAACGTCTTTACTTAAGTTTGGTTTATGAAAATAAGTATTGTGGTCACATATTATATACACAAGTGACATTTGGGTGTGGGGTGTAATTAGGGAGTTATAATAAGTAGTGTGGGGCAAATTTGCAAAAACATAAAATATCCCACTCTCCCTCTCTCCTCCACCGATCGGCTCCCTCTCCCTCTCCCTCTCTCCTCTCCTCCATTTTTGCACACTTCAAGCTCAAAACTCTCCCTCCTCACTCAACCACTTCAAGAACCAAGGCTATTTTCACGTTCTACGCGTCGTGGGGAGCTCGGTTCACCTTGGATTCGCACCGGAAGCTCACATTTCGGGATTTGGGGTTTTCTACACCTAGGGTTTCATTTCTCCACCATTTTCAAGCAAATCCTTGAGGTAGGGGAACAATTTCTACTCTCTCTAGTTGTATGCTTGTGATTTATTGCACATATCTTGTTCTTGGCCTCAAATTCATTGAAAATCATATTTTCCCCAAATTGTGTGGGTTTTCCCACTTCGATTATTTGATCTATGAAATTGCTTGTTATTTGGTGAAATTGGGAGTGAAATTGACCTCCCTCCATGTTTAATTGTTGCCTAGCACCTCTAGTTTATGCCTAAACTATCTCATTTGTGATTGGGTTGAAATTCCACACCTTAAGGGTGAAAATCTGCACTGTTCACTGTTCATAGCTGCTGCCTCTGTATTTTCCAGCTGCTGCCCCTGTCATTTGGGTGGCATTCGGCCACCCTTTGACGTCCGTTTGGTCCCCGATTGTTCAATCATTCATATAATCGACATTTGGCATCATTTTCGCCCATGTTTTGACTCTAGGATTATGGTTTTATAAACAAATATGTCACATGAAAGTTAAATGGTTTTCGGAAAGCGTGTGTGGATGTGTGCGTAGGGTTTTGTATCGAAAGATGTGAAATAATGAAATGAACTTGGAAAGGTTGGACTTGTTATTGAAATGGAATGAAATGTTTGTGGTAATGAGGTGTTTAAACCAATGCCATCATTTGGTAAAAATTCTTTTTTTGGATAAAGGCGTGCGGGGCCTATGGAACCCGGCAGAGGCAGGCGGGGCCTGCAAATACCCAGCAAAGGCACGCGGGGCCTATGGAACCCGGCAGAGGCAGGCGGGGCCTACAAATACCCAGTAAAGGCACGCGGGGCCTACGGAACCCGGCAGAGGCAAGCGGGGCCTTGAAATACCGAGCAAAGGCACGCGGGGCCTACGGAACCCGGCAGAGGGATTAAATCCCTAGTACTAATGAAAATGATGTTTTCTTCAATGAAAGAAATAAGAAATGAGATTTTGGACTATCTATGGTGTTTTGTCGAAACTCGACTTGTGGACTTGGTTTTGAATTTGTGTGAGTAACTTGGGTAGTTTTGGTGAAACAAAAATGGAAACCTAGGTGATGTTGAGTACTTGGAAATGAAAGTGTTCTGAGGTACATATGGTATTTTGGTAACAATGGACACTTGGACATGATTTTGGACACGTGTTATACTTATTGGTGATTTTGACAAACCTAATGAATCAATGGCTACTTTGGGACACCTTGAAATCTTTTTGGACACTTGATATTACTTTGAACACTTGAAATGGTGGGTGGATACTTGGTAGTCACTTGGGCACTTTGAAACTTTCAAAAATCTCTTCTCTTTTACTTGGATACTTGGACTCACACATGAACATCCTTTGGATATATCTTGCCTCCATGTGCATGCATCATATTTATACACCTAGCGTTAGTAGAATAGTTCTCCTACGAGCGCGTGTGCTCACCCTATCCCTTTTTAGGTACCTAGCTTTGATCGTGCATGGTTTGAAGTGCATGACTTGGATGAGGAACATACATGGCATGAAGTTATTTTATTCATCTTCTATACATTAAATTTTCTTTTGGGGAGATGATAATGTAACTCTAGTTTTTCACTATCTTTTTCTTACTTTGGATTTGTAATAACTTATGGGATACTACTTCGATTTCACCTTTGGGGCAAGGGTGCCCGAACATTTGATAACCAATGGGCTAATGATGTACTTCATTTTATAGAAATCTTATCACTCGACTTATTTGTTATTGAAATTCTTTTATTTAAGTTTTAAGAAAATGAGGGCGTGACAGTTTTGACTAGGTTGTTCAACCATAAATGGAAAGACAAAATCTACCTAAATGGGTACTAAAATCTAGTATTTTAAGGTGTCTAGCTCACACACACAAGCACATGCATGCATCACTTCATTTACTCTTGCATGTGCAAGCACACATCATCACCCTCTCCCCCTCTCTCAACTGTCCTCTCTCTCTCTCTCTCTCTCTCTCACAGCTCACTCTCTTTCTCTCTCTCTCTCTCTCTCTCTCTCCCTCTCACGGCCTCTCTCTCTCTCTCTCTAGTCAAAGTCCACTTCTTGTGGAGAGTAGGAGAGAAATAAGTATAGTATGGGAAGATTGGGTAGGTTGGTAAATGCAATAGGTGTGGTACTTGGCTTTGTACACTTGCATGCATGGCTTGGTACACCAATTAACTAATTAAAAAGGAATTTTAATAATTTATAAAGGAAATAATCCAATTATTAGAAATTAAGAATAATTTATTGAATTAATAAATCAAAATTTTATTTTACAAAAATTAAGGTCATTACAATTAAACTTTTCTTCAAAATTCATTCAGTACTAATCGAAAAATTGAAATAGATTGAATATTTCTCTATCTTTGTTGTTGTCCATTCCTTTTCTCTTTCTTGTAAGGCTTTACTTTCTGTTTTTGAAGCGTCATGAGCACAATATGTATAAAATGTTTCTTAATATTTTAAGTTTAAACTTTTTTGTTTAATGAAGAATGTTTAAACATTTTAGTATTTTCTTGGTATATTTGTTATATTGGACAATGAGGTTTTTTTTTTCTTCCAAAGTTATGCATGAAAGGTGACCCCCTGTGTAGGATTCCTGGATCCACCACTGACCCAAATCAATCCAGTGCCTCTCACGCTCCTTCATTTCTCTTAGATCACCCGCACGACGGCTAATCAATCTCTGGTTTGTTTGATTGTCGTCAGCGATGCATGGCTACCTCATGATCAGTCAACCGAGCAACAAACCCCCGGATGTTCTATCATCATCTCCAACTCCGATCTTCCTCCTCTGTCAATCCTCATGAACCAATCGAGCATCATCCCCATTGACCTCTGCCCATACGCAGTGGCCCATTTGAACAGATAAGGTGTGGATAAGCAGTGGCGGAACATGGAGGGGAGGTGGCATGTGCCACCCTCTTCCACTTGTTCCAAATTTATTTCTTTTACTTTTTGACAAATCCAACAGAGTCACCGGCTCATGTGACACCTCCGGTTTTGAAAAAATAAAAATTAGATTTTTCATGAAAAAAGTTGTTGCACAAACCCGCTTCGATCTTGCTCGGCAATATCAGGGCCGGAGGATGGCAACTTTGACATACAGTCAGGGGCGACTCCAAGACTTTCATTCAGCGCTGACAAAAATACATAGCGTGTTTAGCTATGATAAAAAGATGTATGAAAAAATAAACAAAAATTTTGACTAGGCAAAAGAGATACTCCCTCGTCCCATTCTGAATGTCCACTATACAAATACGTGCAATTTCAAACACCTAAAAAATATATTTCTCTATATAATTTTATGATTTGTTTTATATAAAATTAAAGTGCTCATTGAGGACTTTAATTCGGTGCAAAAAAAAAAAAAATTAAAAACATTCTACCGAAGTACATTTTTTAAGGTCCACCAAAATATACTCCGTATGTTTCTCAAATGGGACGGAGGGAATATATACATATACGTTACATCGTTTGATAAAAATAAATTTTTGCATTGAGAGAAATGAATTTTTAAGTTGGCTAGCTAAACACCCTTAATCAATTGCCCAAGTCTATTTCTTCTTGTTTTTCTGAGTTCTTTCTTTTTTTTTTTTTTTTGGCCGACACAGAAAAAGAAAAGTAGACGTCCACTATCCTTATTATATATTGGGCTCTCTTGGAAGGCTTGTTTTGTTTTGTTAGGGCCATAACAATTTGGTTCAAATTTAGTGGGAAACATTTATTTTAACCTCGTACGAGTAACCCAGTGTTGACAATAGTAAAAAAAAATTTAATTTATATCTAAATTTTTTTTCAGTGCATTTTCCGAACCCAGCGAGGTCGCTTGACCTCATTGATGTCATGCTAGAGTCGCCACTGCATACGGTGCGACTTCGATGCGCTTCGATTCCAAATTGTAACATATGAAAAGTGACATTGATTAAAATGATACAAATCATAAAAAATTGAAACGTGAATGGGGGGCGGTAGTCCAGCCTCATCCGCCCATCGATTTGCCTTTGGTACTAAGCAGAGCCTCATATATAGATCTTTAATTCGGTGCAAAAAAGTTGAAAAAATTATGCATGGAAGTACTACTTTGTTCACTTCACATTTTCAAAAAAATTTCCAAAAAAATTCTTTCCCCATCTCTCATCTCTCCAATCATTAATCATATTTATCTCTCTACTCATATTCCTTTATCCAATCATTATTCTCATTTCTCTCTCTATCTCTCTCCAATTATTACACATCTCTCTAATTATTACTTTTTCTAAAAACTCATCCAAACACTATCTCAAAAATATTTCTCAAAATATTCTTCTCAAAACTCTCAACCAAACACAGCCTATTTTTTTGTTCGGAAATTGCATGCCTTTTTCGCAGGGGGCAGTTATTTAGTGACGGAGGGAGTAATACTTTTTTACAAATAATGTAAAAATAGCAATTTGGAGAATCGTCTGTTTGGATCAAGAAAAATTAATATCTTAATCTCTTCCCAAAGAATCTCTTCCCAGTAGCGGCCTTGGGGCAAGGCACACCAAGTAGCGGCCTTGGGGCAAGGCAAACCATGCAGCAGTCTGGGCCTCTCAAAAGTCTCAAATTTTGGGGCCTCCAAGTACTATTAGTTGTACTAGGTTAAGACAAAAAAATGCCAAAAATCTAGTCCCAAAATCACAACCAAATTTACTTAGGGCCTACTAAATTTTAAAAATTTTAGCCCAATTGTAATTTGGAAGCCCAATTTAGGGCGTTTTCACGATAACATGAAAAAACCACTAAGATTTTGAAAATCCATTTAAAGAAAAAGTGATTCCTTCCCTCTCTCTTTTCCCTAAAATGATTTTTTGGCAATTTGTATCTTTGTAAATTATATACATTTAAAAGTGAAGAGGCTCAAATTGATGATTTGGTTGGAGCCTCGAGAAACTGAGGGCCGGGCCTGTGTCTTCCATTTGAATATCATATGAGAGTTGGAGCAAGCCTTTAGTTTCAACCCTTCCTAAGGAGAAAGGTTGGATAACTCATGAGAATATGTGCTTGTATGATGGCTTTTGGTACCAACCCATGCGTGGCTTGGAAGGTGTCATGTTTGCGCAGGAGCATTTTCAGGCTCGTCCCTCGGATGTTTTCTTAGTTTCAACTAGGGATGGCAATGGGAAGGGTAGGGGGTGGATACCACTACCTCCATCCCCGATCCCCGAACCTATATCAATCCCCATCCCCTCCCCGATCCCCACCTGTGGACAGCCCACCAGAAATGGTTTTGATTTGCGTTCGAAAAGATTGTGATTGTTAGAGTCGCCACCCGGATTTGAGGTCCGAACCCGAGAAACCAATAAAAGATGACTCATTTGCCCATTAAAAAAAGATTTTACTAGTCATGATGAAACCAAAGATTTCTCGGATTCGGGGGTTTGGTTACGAGAGGGGAAGGGTTTTACGGCACCCCTCTCGCCCGGTCCGTGAACCGGTCTCTACTCGACATTTTGTGGGATTTTGAAAATATTTGAAATTCAATTTATTCACAAAATAGGGAATCGGGGATGGAAATCACGCAAACAATGAGAAAGCATAAAATGCAAATTTAAAGTGGATACTTGTGCGCATGATTTACATGAGTGATTGACGATAATAACAAAGGAAAATAATACAAATATTTACATGGAATAAGGAATTACAGAAACTGTGCGACAATACCAGAAATTATGAACATGAGGCTCAATTTGATCAACTTGTAATCTGAATCCCAGAATGAGGGTTGAGCGCTCAAAGATGATGGCTTGAGCGCTCAACCTTCCTAAACCAGTTTGAGCGCTCAAGGCTCCTGGATTGAGCGCTCAAACCAGTCCCTGACTCCTGTGAATTTAACCCTTTTCTTTATGATTTCTCTACTCATTCTTTGTAAAATCAGACATTTATAAACACATTTCTCAGATAAACAGATTAAAACACATAAGTTTGATTTCTCAAAGAATGATGAAAAGAGAAGAATCATTACAAAACTAGCAAGGCAAAACACCCAATAGAGTATGAGAGGGAGATTCAGACTACAGACACAAATATAACAACACACACACACCAGAAAGGGGTTAACCCTTGATCCATCATCGAATCAACTATCAATTAACAAACTGCCCAAGAACAGCTTGAGCGCTCAAGTGAATGACCTTGAGCGCTCAGGCCATATTCTGGCTTTCTGATATCTGACTTGAAAATGGGTGTTTGATGATTCTCAGGACCTTCAACACATTTAAACAGGAGCAATTTAAGGTGATTCAGTCACCATTTTATACTAAAAAATGAGATTTACAAAGGTTTTGATTTTTGATCATCATAAAAATAGCGAACCAATGTTCATGCATGTGATTTTGAAATAGAAATGAACTGTTTTGGGGGTCACATGAACATAGATGACTCTTAAACAATGATCAGAACCAGACAAGAGCACAAAAGTTAGGAAAACAGGAACTTATTCAGAACTGGGCTTGAGCGCTCAAGGCTTGAGGCTTGAGCGCTCAACCCCTGCTATGACTGCAGATTTGAAAACTATTTTTAGACAATTTTTAGACCTTTGTGAGTTCAACGCAAGTATAATGAACTTGCTTGAACTCACTGGTCTTCCTCAGATGTATCAAAACAGTGAGTTTTTCACATGTTTAACTACCTTTTGAACTCGGTTGGAGACTTGAACTTGATTTTGGGCTTAGGAACGGATGATTGTGGATGTTTTTGGTTAGTATTCTGGGTGAATTGGATAATGTATGTGATTGGTTGATGATCAAGGATCGAATTTTGGACTTGAAGAGTGGTTTTTGCAAGTGGTTTTGATGGGAAATGAGTGGTTTTGAAGAGAGAGAGAGAGAGAGAGGTGGTCGATTTTCTGGAGAAAATTGGGAATGCTGGAGTGTGAGAATGGGGTCCCCTTAAACCAGGGGTGCTAGGTGGTTTTTATAGAGTGAGTGGGAGGGAAGAGAGGAGAGAGAGAGAGAGTGGGTTTGTATTTGAAAGTGGGTTAGGAGTAGTTTTAGGTGTATTTTTAGAGTTGGTAGAGTGTATTGTACGTATAAGGATCGTAGAAGATCACCCCAGACACTCCCATGCAGAAAATCTCATGATGAGATACTCTGCAAGTTGCTGACTGGATCAGAGTTGAGCGCTCAAAGCGGTGGGATTGAGCGCTCAAGGTGTTTTTCCCAGGGTTGAGCGCTCAAAGCCTCAAGCTTGAGCGCTCAAGGTTCTTGATGGCAGATTGGTGGTTTGACTTGGTTTAACAATGCTTGGTTTAGTTTGGGTTATTTGGTGACGTTTGGTTAATTTTAATCAAGTTCAAGCCATTTTCACAAGTTTCGGGTAGTCACGATTGGTCCATTTCATCATCGGGAATGCTCGAGCGCATCTTGGGTTCAAAATCGGGGTGTCTACAGTTGCCCCTCTTGGACGGGACTCGATGCCATTGATTTGGTATGAGTGAGGTCTAAAACATAGACAACCCGACTCATTCCCCGCGATGCATCTCAAGCCATAAAGGAAAACATTAAAATCACGGTCGCGCCACTCAGGCTGCCTACCCATTGCAGGGATCAGACCGGCGTAGTTCCTGGGGGCAATTGAAAATACTTTAATCAACAAATATGAACGGGTACAAAAACCCTCAAAGATGATGATTTAAACAGGCACAAGGCTCTCAGAGACAATGATTTAAACGAGCACAAGGCTCTCAGAGACAATGATTTAAATGAGCACAAGGCCCTCAAAGACGCTGATTTAAACGGGCACAAGGCCCTCAAAGATGTTAATACAAAACATGATTGATAAACATGATTTAAACAAGCACGTGGCTCTCAGACCGGAGTCAAAATACTTCGCGTGTACGCTAACGCGAATCAATGATCGATAAACAACGATTTAAACAAGCACGTGGCTCTCAGACCGGAGTCAAAATACTTCGCGTGTACGCTAACGCGAATCAATGATCGATAAACAACGATTTAAACAAGCACGTGGCTCTCAGACCGGAGTCAAAATACTTCGCGTGTACGCTAACGCGAATCAATGATACACGACATGTCTTGATTGATTAACACGGTCTAGCGCGACCAACTACCGAGATTTAGATCCTTGGATCTATACGCGTTCGATTGATTGGGGACCAATGAGTCCAAAACACACTAACAAATCACAAGGGATGCCCAAAATGCCCCTGCAAAGTTTGCAAAAGAAGCCAAAAGCCATGCCGGGATTGGCTTTGAGCGCTCAGGGCAACCCCTTTGAGCGCTCAACTCGACTTGAGCGCTCAACCCTAGAGCTTTGAGCGCTCAAACCTCAACATGACACCTCAGCGCTCAAAAGGTCCAACTTGAGCGCTTGAACCCCTGAACGGGGACGACGGTTCAGAAACCCAACGTTCGGTTTTAATCCCATTCAACGTCCGATTAACCTCCACAACGTTTCAAAAACTTCCGAGAGCAAACCCTTACACCCCTCAAGCGATTCCGATCCAAATTCTAACAATTCTCACTTGAATTTCTTGCAAAATAAAAAACCCCCAATTCCTAGGGTTTTCCCGTACGATTTCGGTCAAATTCCAGTCGATTAGGGCTCAATTTTGAGGCGTTGATCAATTTCCATGGAAGAACCTAGTGATACACAGCCTCCGGTGACTTCGCCGACGGCGGAGAGGGGCGGTGGTAGTACGGTGGTGCCACCACCTGCGAGTTCAAGCGCTCAAGGCTCTGATCCGGTGGTTGGTACAGGTTCGACAGGGGCTACACCGCCACCTGTGGCCAGAGAGACAGTTGGGAGAGAAGGAAATGGAGAAGGAGAGAGGGAGAGAGAGGGCGGCATCGGTGATGGTGATCCGGCAGCCTCCGGCAGTGGTGAAGATCCAGCCACCAAGACGGTGGTGGCTAGTGGTGATGGTGGTGAGGGTGGGGTTAGAGATGGTAGTGGGGGTAGTGGTTTAGGCGGTGGTAACAACACACCGGTGTCAGAGAGGGTAGAGGAGAGGAGAGAGGGGAGGGATGAGGAGATGGTGGAGGTCCAAGATGTGGACAACGATGGTAGTGACGATAGTGAGGAGACAGCGGAGAGGAGGGTTGGAGAGAGAGGGGTTGACGGTAGTGGTGGCGGAGATAGGGTGGAGGGTTCGAGCGGGGTGACCCGGACTAGGGTTGATCGCTGGAGGATAGAGCCGAGACCCCGCCGGCAGCCTAGTGGAGTAGATAGGGGGAAGGCAGTGGTGACAGGTGGTGAGTCGGCGACTCAGGGACCGAGTGGAGGGCCGTCGGTTCAGGGTCCGGTTGGGATCTCCCGGGAGGATTACCTTGAGCACGCGCCACCGGAGGTAGTGATGGCAGCCGCAGCAGATGCCCCGGGGATCCTGGATGCGGCGAGGGAGGTTGTAGCTAAGAGTAGGGAGAGGGAGGCGGCGATGTTACGGGAGGCCGCCGACGAGGATGAGGCGGCGAGGGCTTTTGTGAGGAGTTTGAGACAGAGGAGGCGGCGGAGGAGGCGAGGATACAGGCTGAGGAGGAGGAGAGGGCAGCTGGACGGAGGGCGACAGTGGTCCAGGCTGCCAGACAGTGGCTGAAGAGGGAGAGGCCGACTTTTGACGCAGCGACCTATGCCCCACCAGTGCACCTCTTTGTGCCCTCCGGTTCAGAGGACTACACTCCCAGCCGGGAGTTGTACTTCGGAGAGGAGGTGTTACTGGACCCCGAGGTCCACCTTTCGACCGACTGCCTGACGGTATGCTTGCTTTACTTTCCTGCTTATTGCTTTCGCGTACTTTCAGTACCTAACAAACCTGATTTACATTGAATGATTGAATTACTGCTTGATTGATGACTGGATTTGAATGAAAGATTGGACTAACGCCTGATTGTTTGCCTGTTTGTTGATTGTGTGCAGAGAAACTTGCGCTTGAAGGCTCATGGAGGCATGGGTTCTAGTTGGGAGATCTACCAGCAGCTGCATGCCTCCGTGAGGGCTTTGGTAGACCTAGCAGGGTTCAGGAGGTTCATCCCGACTCTCATGAGCACACAGCATGACCATGCCGTGGTGACAGCATTGGCCGAGAGGTGGAGGGACTCTACGAGTTCTTTTCACCTTACTTTCGGAGAGGCGACGATGACGCCACTGGACTTCTCGGCGATCACGGGATTGCGGGTAGGAGGAGACCCGATCCCGTTCGACTCGGGGATTGGCAGGGACGAGGCTGCACTGTGGTGGCTTTTGGGTTTCGTGCCCAACAAAGAGGGAGAGACGGCCACATATGGCCAATTCAAGACCAGGGGATTGGGCAAGCCGACGGACGAGGAGGACGCGGCGCGGAAGGCGAGGTGCTACTTGTTATACCTGTTTGGGGCATCACTGTACCCAAACAGGCGTAACAGGGTGCACCTCTCCTATCTTGGAGGGTTGAGGGACTTCGCCAGGGCGGCAAGGTATGACTGGGGTGGAGCAGCGCTTGGAAGCTGCTATGCGTTCATGAATGCCGTCTCGAGGCGGAAAGGGACCGGCATTTCAGGACTGTGGAGCGTCTGGGAGGTAAAACTCAAAATTTTTAGTTTCAAATTTAATTGCACGCATTTCAATACTCGCACTTGATTACCAAAATTCGCACTGATTGACTGACTTGTTGTTTTCATTGCAGCTCTGGGCTTATGAGGTGTTAGGGTTGCATCCCCCAGAGACGCGTCACAAGGACCCGAACGTCATCCCTCGGGCACTGTGCTGGGGGGAAGGCTTCCGCTACGGTGGTACAGCACGGGGGAACATCCACGTTCTCCGTGCTTCGCTTGACAGACTCCCTGCTTCTTTGGTAAGTATCGAACTTTCGCACGTATTCAATTTGCTTTTGATTCACTTGTAACCATGCATTTGATTACTGATGCTTGAACAACTCTTGCAGGTCCGCTGGTACGTATGGGACGCCGTCGATGAGCCTTACCTGGCTCGGAGCAGAGAGCTTACGAGGGGGAGGGTCTTACTCGAGTGCCAGTACGGCTGGTTCTGGTACCTTGGCGACAGGGTGCCGCGCCAGTCGATGCGGGCTGATAGACCACAGGTGCCAGGACGCCTTCCTCCTCGGGTGCTGATGACGTCACGGTACACGCTGGCAGAGATTGAGCGCTACACGACGCCCGACCTGGACCTGAGCCAGTACTTGCGCCCCGCCTTGAGCTATATTGACTACCGGAGTAGGTACCTGGCCGGTCCACTGAGAGCGGAGGAGTGGAGGGAGAAGATGGAGAGGGAGAAGGCCGCGAAGGCGCGTGCCTCAGCTGGAGGGGTAGCAGGAGGTGAGGGTGAGGACACTGGTACCTCGACCCAGGAGACAGTGGCGGCTAGGTGGTGGGTGCACGTCACTTCCGCCGGTGGAGAGGCAGGGGATATAGACATCCCAAGGCCACCGACAGACTTTTCGCGGCTTTCGGCACCGATAAGAACCATTCCACTTTCAAATTCGCATGCTTTGACTACAAATGCACTGATGATTCGAATCTTTTGACTCACTTGCAGGTTTCACAGGAGGCGGCACAGACATTGCATGAGCAGAACCGAGGACTACGCGTCCTGATTCGCCGCCTCATAGCCGGGGAGGAGGTCACTATCCGCCGGGAGGGCGAGCCAGCACCTCCTGCTGCTCCTGGTCCTTCTCGACCGAGAGTCGCACCGGTATGCAATTCACATTTCCTGCACTTTCAATTCCTTGATTATACCGTGCACTAATTCCTTTTCTTGTTTGCTTGATGATGTAGCCGCCCGTGATTAGGAAGAGGCCCCATGCTGGAGTTGGCGGTCCTGGAGACATGACTGTGCGGCTCAGGCGTTCGAAGTCAGCGGCGGAGAGACTTGAGGAGGAGAGACCGCAGAGATCGTCCCGCCGGAGGGTAGAGGTAGTACCTGAGGGGATAGTAGAGACTACGAGCTCGAGCGACGACAGTGTTGATGACGCTAACTACCCCTCTTCCCGGCAGGAGCGACAGGAGCAGCGACAGGGAGACGAGACTGAGAGCTCGGACGAGACAATGGATGAGACGGTGTAGTACATAGTAGACATAGAGTAGTTTAGAGTCTTGCTTTTGCTTTTTATCTTTTCTTTTTATTGGGTCTGCGTGCCCCAGTAGATAGGTGGATTGGGCCTGCGCGCCCCAGTTGCGGATTTCCTTATTGGGCGTTGTGTGCCCTGGTAGCCCTGGTAGTTAGTGATGATACACAGTCTTGATATTTTGACTTTCATGGATTTGGATCGGTTTATACACATGATTTGCACTTTCATTGTTCGTTGTATTATTTTCTGTTTTTGATGTACAAATGAACAAACCTGTTGTAGAATGTACACAATTTATCCACCAAACTTTTGAATTCAAACATCCGAGTACAAAGCTTAAAATTTAACCTTCAAGAAAAGCTAACATGTTCGAGAATTTGGACGAAACATGATTATTTGAGTTTATGTACAACCGGAAGATGTATTTACATGCCGCACGACTTGACACACTTCTCGCATATGAACAATCAATAACAAACTATACAAAGTGACCTTAGAACGGAATTTGATGTTCATAAGGCGAATTTGAAAATAAAATGCTTCGTGAGCCTCTTCAGATGTGATGAACTGCCATGTTACCACCTTGACCAAGTCATAAATGACATAAATGCCCCTGTGATCGTCACCATTTAGCAAGGAAACTTCTAGAACCATTTTGGATATGGTGACGGCCGCCATTTCATTGCTTGAATAGGCCGTTGGAACCTCAAAACCTTGTATCTTTGAAGAATTGTCCCGGGAACCGTTCCGACAAGTCGCAAATACCTTCCGACATGTGTTTTGATGATTGGATATGGCTAGCAAGGTTAGGAAATGGATTTGAACGTTGAATGGCCATTTTAAACTTTGCAACTCCATGTTCACGTACCCCGTATCCGGACACGTATCGGCTTGATAACTCGGGGAACGAGACGCCCCGTGAAGTCACAAATACCTATTGAGACTTGGTTTGGGTGTTGGTTGAGGTTTAAGAAGCTTAGAAGAGGTTTCGGGCATCAAACGGGCCAAAATGCAGCTGCTGCTGTTTGCTGGTGTTTCTGCAGGCCTTGAGCGCTCAATGGGGTTTGAGCGCTCAAGCTCATCACCTTGAGCGCTCAAGGTGGTTTCTCTGGGTTGAGCGCTCAACCCCACTGGTTTGAGCGCTCAATGCCCCTGCTGGGCAGGCAGATGGTGTTGCTTCCCAATGCATTTTTTGGACCCTTTTGCATGATTTTCTCTGCCCCAAGTGTCTTGTTGCTCTGTTATAACATCTCCCAAGCTTTGAACATCATCTTCCCAAGGTCTTTTCACATTTTTCCCATAAATGCCATGCATTTCCAATACATTTTCAATCTCTCCAACAAAATACTTTGAAAACATGCATTTGACCATCTTGAAAATGCAATCTTTGATTTCCAATGTTGCATGGCAAATTTGTAAGGTTCCTCACAAGTCTCCTATAAATACCATTCATGATCAAGCCTTTCCCACACCATTTCCGCATCAATTCTCATTTCTTACTCCACACATCTTCTTCATCAATTCTCCATTGCTTCCATATGGCTGCCCTTGACCCTTCCGTTATCAACACTTGGGTTGCTAGCTTTGAAAACATCGATTGGTTCAACTTCTGAGGTTTCGGCCTTAATGCACTTCGTCACCTCCATACTTTTCCTATCCGTCAAGACATCTTACGTGCCGCCGTTCGTTGTTGGGATTCAGAGCTCTATGTGTTCCATTTTGGGATGCACGAACTTTGCCCGACTGTTGAGGAATTTCAAGCTTACCTCGGCGGTTGTGCTTTCGCCGATCCTGTCATACCAGCCATTCGTCAAAACTATGCCGACATTCTTAGTAGGAAGCTTGGTCTTGGGAACGGTGCTGCGCGCTTTTGATTCGCAATGAGACCCTCAACGTCCTCCGTCTCTTTGCGGATTACGGCCCAACAGGCGATCTTTTAGATTTTACCATTCAAAACCGGCGCATGTTTGCACTTTGCATGTGCCTCTTGGCATTATATTTGTTGGTCCCCTGTGATGGCCATCCCAGTTCTGCCATTGTCGGTGTTGCTGCTCAGATCGAACAGCGGAGGGATGTGGTTCCTTTGGTTTTGGCTGAGACAATCATGGGCTTGGATGCGGTTAAGGCTGGAAGGATGAACACGTTTGCCGGGAGTCCGCTTTTGCTTCAGGTTTGGTTTATTTGGTTTAGATGTTTTGGTTTTGGGAAATTTTGGGGGATTTTTGGTTGTTTGGCTTGGTTTTGACTTTGGCTTGGACGTTTTGGTTTTGTAGATATGGCTGTGTGACAAGGTTGGGCTTTTGAGGGAGCCGGCAGGTGATTGGGTTTACGAGCCACGGACTTGGGTGAGTAGACCATTTGTGCATGATGAGGCTGATGAAGATGAATGGACTGATTTCTTCAGGTCATTGGAGGAAGATCACATTGTTTGGCGATGCCATTGGTTGCCTTTGCCGGACATGACGGCCAATCACATGGGAAACACATGGGTGATTTTGGCGGGATTGCAAGGGTATGCATATTATTTCCCACAACGCATTCTCCGTCAATACTGCATTCGCCAAGAAGTGGAGTACTCAATTCCCGCCACCTTCAGCCTTCCCACATTCAAACATTCTGTTCTTGAGCGTTATCGTACTTCTTGGAGGGACAGGGTCGTTTGGGCTCCTGATCCCTACCCAACCATTCATTTGAATGGACATTACAGAGATTGGATGAGGGAGCAAATGGGGACACGACGCCGAAGAAATTAGCACAACTTGACTTCCGACTTGCTAAGCTGTTTCCCAAAATAAATGGTGCATTTTTTTTTTTTTTTTTTTAAGGCTATGATGCTCAGTTTATGTAATCGAAGAAGTGATTTGAATAAAATTGAACGATGAAGGGCTATCTCCTTCGGATATCGTGAAACTGCGGGCCAACTCATCAGATTTAGACCGAACCCCAGGATAGGGTTGCCTACGTATCCTTTTTCTAGGAATCAGGTCATGGCGTAGTTCAAGGAAAGGTTCACTCGGGTATTAACACTCTCCTTTTTGTGCTCTGAATTCTGCCTGGTATCGCTTTTCCAGGTTTTCGGTCCAGCGAGCTTCTTTTAAATTTTTGCCTTAAATTTTGCCTAGACCGCCCACTGTGGGTTTTCGGCCTAGCAGGCTTGCTCTAATTTTTGCTTGGGTTTCGCCCTTGCGATTTTCCGCCCAACGAGCATCTCTTAGGGGTAATATCGCTTGAGTTGGTCCAGGTTGACAAGATTGCTGAACTCGTTACCATCCAAATCAAGGATCACCGCTGCTCCACCGTCGAGGATAGTCTTGATGATGTATGGTCCCGCCCATTTTGGCCTGAATTTCCCTCGTGGATAAAAAATCGGTGCCCGAATCTCTTTTACCACCGTATCTCCTTCAATCAGATCCCTGGATTTCACCTTCTTGTTGAATGCGCGGGCAATTCTTCTCTGATATCCCTGAATGTGATACAATGCCCGCAACCTCCTTTCATCAAACAACATTAATTCCGTGAACCTGTCGCTCAGCCAGTCAGCCTCATTGATTTCACTTTCTATCATCACCCTCAATGATGGCAATTCAAGCTCGATGGGAAGTACTGCTTCCATACCATAAACCAATGAGTAGGGTGTTGCCCCTGTTGGAGTTCGGATCGAAGTGCGGTACCCCCACAATGCTAATGGTAACTTCTCATGCCAATCCCTGGATGACTCGATGGTTTTCTCCAAGATGTTCTTGATTGACTTGTTTGCCGCTTCCACTGCTCCGTTGGTTTGTGGTCTGTATACTGTTGACTTGTGAACCTGAACATTGAATTCTTCAAGCACCTATGCTGCCCTTCCTTTGAAATGCACACCATTGTCTGACACGAAGGCATTGGGAACCCCATATCGGTAAATGATGTTTTGCTTAATGAAATGAGCCACTTGTACTGCGGTCAATGTAGCGTAAGAGGCTGACTCCACCCACTTTGTGAAATAATCAATTGCCACCAATATAAACTTGTATCCGTTCGATGCTGGTGGCGTGATTTTCCCAATCACATCTATTCCCCATACTGAGAAAGGCCAAGGCGTTGCCATTGTATGAAGTTCAGATGGCGGAACATGCATGAGGTTAGCATGGACTTGACACTTATGACATCTCCGCACATACTGCACGCAATCTGTTTCCAAGGTCAACCAGAAATACCCCTGCCTCAGAATCTTCTTTGCCATCATCAATCCGCTCATGTGAGGACCGCATATTCCTTCGTGAATTTCCTCCATTACCCTTTTCGTGTCATCACCATGGATGCACAACTTATGCATGCCACAGTATGACCTTTTGTATAACCTTCCACCGCAGAGGATGTATTGTGACGCTAGTCTTTGTAGTGCTATTCGATCTTTCTTGTTTGCTCCTTCCGGATATTCTCCCTTCTTAACAAATTCCAGATATCATGGTACCAAGGCAGACCATCGTCACTTTCGCCAACATTCATCACATACTCATAGGCTGGCCTATTCCTCTGCTCAATCATGATTGGTCTCATTCTCACTCCCACGGGCAATTCTACCATGGATGCCAAAGTAGCAAGAGCGTCGGCAAACTGGTTCTTCATTCTCGGGATATGTGTAAAAGTAACTTGCTCAAATCGATGGATCAGATCGTCAAGGTCTTTGTGGTATGGTTTCAATTTTTCTTCTCGTACTTTCCAATCACCATTGGCTTGAGAAACTACCAGATTCGAATCTCCGACCACTTCCAATTTCTTTACCCCGATTTCAAAAGCAGCCTCCATTCCAACGATGCACGCTTCATACTCTGCTTGATTATTGGTAACTTCGAAATTTAACTTGAAAGACAGAGGAATGTGTGGCCCTTCCGGTGAGACCAATAGTATGTCGATCCCGAATCCTCTCTGATTTGCAGCTCCATCGAAGTACAGCTTCCAGGTATCTTCTGATACTGTCATAACATGTTCATCGGGAAATTGGTATTCCGTATCTTCTGGCCCTTCGATCAGATGATCTGCCAAGAATTCTGCCACAGCCCTGCCTTTCACCGATTTTCGCGTTACATATTTGAGTTCAAATTCTGGAGTGGGTAAAATCTGATTACCCTACTATTAGGCATAGCACGTGCCTATGGCGGTCACCACGAGAGGGTGAATAGCTCAGCACCACATAGGGAGTCCGTGGGCCCTGTGCCGAGCTGATCCCGGACCATGAATAAGGTCAGGATAGTTAAGTAATTTAATATATCAGGATGCACTAGCTCGGCATAAGACATAAAGGGATACCCCTGGTACGGCCGAGCTAGGTGGGCTACGTGTATAGCTTAAGCAGCATTCTGGAATGTATAAATCAGCTCGGCGAGATGAGCTGAGTTATGTACGGGTTATTCCGAGCTATGTGGAAGCACGGCACCGCCACGAGTAAGGCGGTGAGACATTCCAGAATATTCTACAGCGGCTCCTTATGAGATAAGGAGCAATCCCGTGAAATAAGAAGATTAATATGGGAAGTCCTAATGAGATTAGGAGTATGCCCCATATAGGGAAGAATCCTATATGGAAAGAAAGACCTCTACTAGACGAGATCTAGTAGGATATGGAAGCTCGTCCCTAATAGGAAAGTGCTATTAGGAAATGGATTCCTGAAGCTAATAGGAAACCGAGGCACGGGATGCCTAAATCAAGTCTTCTTCAACTATAAATACAGAACGATATCCATGAAGAAAGGTACACTGTGAAACCTGTTTTCATACGCATTGTGTTTTGAACTCTCAAGTACGTGATACTAACTTAGGCATCGGAGGGCCTTTGCCAACGAGAGGCAAAGGTGCTCTAACCCTTTTTCTGTCTTACAGATCTAGGGTTGACTTAAGGAAGCACGTGATCCAGGGTTACGTGGATTTATCCCGTACAATTGGCGCCGTCTGTGGGAAAGCTGACAGAAAAGCTTGATCCCTTCCAACAGAGATCAACAATGGTGCTTTCAGAACCGCTTCTGTGCACCCCACAGAGGAAGGATGTAGAGGACGATGGCGGAACCACCCTTGTTTACACTACGAGAAAAAGTGCAAAAGTGGACGAAACTCCTGCAGTTCTAAAAGCACCAAAAAAGAAGCCTGCCACCAGGAGGTTTGACATAGGGCATATCCCTGAAATCCCAAAGTTCAGGGATACGCGCCTGATAAATTGTGATTCCCCAAGATCAAACGAGCAACGGAAACGCTCAAAAACACCACCAAGAGGTGGGGAAGCCTCAATCCGACGTGAACGGAGGAGGAGCTCACCGAGAAGGGATGATCACAGGCGAACAAGAAATCGAGAAAGAGAAGATAGCCTCGACAGAAAGGAACAAGAGGCAGAAGAATTGGCCCGCGAAGTCACTCGACGAGAACGAGAAATTCAGGACCTGAAGAAGCAACTCCAAGAGAAGGAAAAAGATTTACGCTCACGGACGAGATCCGTGCAGTATGAGAAACAAGAAAAAGGTCGTCACCACGACAACGTTTCCACTGACCGAACTGCCTCTCCACGAAAAAGGAGAGACAGGAGTATTTCTATGGAAAGAAGGGAAAAGAGGAAGCATGCTAGGGACAGATACGAGAGATCTGGATCCAATGAGCACGTTCCCGAGCAGCATGCGAGAAGGAGGGATGCTGACCGAGCTGGTCAAAGCCCGAGAACTGCACGAGAAGCAGCTAAAGAGGCCCTAGGCCAGATCTCCAAATCACTATTGGCCCACTGGATCCGCGCGGAGAAGACGCCGAGCAGGGTGAAGCACTCAGCGTTCATCCCATACGAAACCAGCACGGATCCTGTGGCACACATTCAGCATTACCAACAGGCCATGTTCATGCACGAGCAAGATGATGCACTACTATGCAAAATGTTCCCGTCCAGCCTAGGGAAAGTGGCATTGAGTTGGTACCATAAGCTCCCAGAGGGTTCCATCCTGTGTTGGACTCAGATGGCCGAGGAGTTCACTGCTCGGTTTCTTACAAGCCGAGCGGCTCCAAAAACCTTTGATGCGTTAACCTCTATGAGACAGAGGGATGACGAGACTCTGCGACAATACTCAAAGCGTTACTGGGAAACTTTCAACGAGATTGAAAATTGTAGTGAAGAGTATGCCCTGGCTACGTTCAAAACAAGTTTGCCCGTGCATAGTAAGCTACGAGAATCGCTTACCATGCACCCAGTCAAGACTGTGGCCAAACTGATGGAGAGAATTCAGGAGCATGCACGGGTAGAAGATGATATCCTGCAGGCTGGAGGGAAGATCGTGGCAGGACAACCTCAGCTCCCAGAAAAGAGGACCGTGGAGTCAAAGGTATACAAGAAGGACTTCACAACGGGAAGAAAGGATTACCCTCAGCAGAGGAAGGACAAAGCTGATCCAGATCCCAAGTCATATTTCAGCGTTATGGCAACTTTCAACATCCCCATCTATAAGATGTTGTACAGAATCAAGAACGAACAGTGGTTCAGACGGCCCCCAAAGATGACTGGGAACCCGGAAAAAAGGAGAGCTACTAATCAGCATTGCAGCTATCACAGAGACTGGGGACACATGACCGAGGATTGTGTGGAGTATAAGAAGTTCTTGGACGAGAAGGTGGCGGAAGGCCATCTCAAGGAATTCTTGGCTGACAGCAAGAACGATGCCGAGCTAATAGAAGAAATGGACTACGAGAAAGGTCCAAAAGGGACAATCCATATGATACATGGATTGGTGGCCCCATACACGAACAATGAGATAAGACACATTCAAAGGGTCAACGGGCAGGCAAAACAAATCATGAAGCTCGGCATGAAGAGGCCGAGGGCGGAAGGAGTCGTAGAAACACCGGTCACCTTCACTGATGATGACCTGGATGAGGTATCAGTACCCCATAATGACGCGTTGGTAATTACCCTACGAATAGGGGATTACGACGTGGAGAAAATCCTTGTGGATCAGGGGGCCAGCACGGAGATCATGTATTACCACACCTTCAAAAAGATGGAAATCCCACCGAGCTCGTTGCAGAAATGCTTAGTTCCACTGGTCGGCTTCAGTGCGCAAACGGTATGGCCTATGGGAAAGGTCACACTACCTGTCCGAGCAGGATCAGTAGTACTGAAGACTGACTTCCTTGTGGTAGATATCCCTTCCTCCTATAACGTGATTATAGGGAGGACGTGGATGCACAAAATGAGGGCGGTCTCTTCAACCTACCACCAGAAGATCAAGTACCCCGGAGCAGATGGAATAGAATGCATCAAAGGTAACCAAAAGATGGCCGATCAATGCTTCACCATGGTCCTGAGAAAATCCCCAAAGGCCGAGCTGGTGCAAGCAGTGGAAGTTCAAGACCAACCAACTTTGGAGGACGTCGGAGGTGATCCCACCAAGAAGATGGTGGAAGGGCTAAAGAAAATACAGATTCAAGAGGACGATGCAGAAAGGTATTTCCTGATCGGCGAAACCCTCTCCGAGCTAGAGGAAAGAAATCTGGTCACTTTTCTTAGGGATCACGTTGATGTGTTTGCTTGGACCCCCCCAGGAAATGCCTGGGATAGATCCTGAAGTCATTTGCCACCACTTGAACGTGGACCCTCAGCACAAGCCAGTTGTGCAGAAGGCAAGGAGGTCGGCCCCACAGCACGCAGACGCTGTAATTGAGGAAGTAGAGCGGCTACTAGAAGCGGATGCCATACGAGAGGTGAGCTATCCAGATTGGTTGGCCAACACAGTTGTAGTCAAAAAGAAAAATGGGAAGTGGAGGGTCTGTGTGGATTTCACCAGTCTCAACAAAGCATGCCCCAAAGATAGCTTCCCACTTCCCAGAATTGATCAACTTGTGGATGCTACGTCAGGCTATGAGAGGATGAGCTTTCTTGACGCATATCGAGGATACCATCAAATAGCTATGTACGAGCCCGATCAAGAGAAGACGTCCTTCATCTCCCCTAGAGGGCTCTACTGTTACAAGGTTATGCCGTTTGGGCTAAGGAATGCTGGAGCAACCTATCAGAGACTGGTTACTAAGATGTTCAAGGAACAGCTCGGCAAGACTATGGAGGTCTACATCGACGACATGGTAGTCAAAAGCAAGTTGAGGCCTGATCACCTTGCCGATCTAAAGGTAACCTTCAACATTCTAAGAGAATACAAGCTTAAGTTAAACGCTTCCAAATGTGCCTTTGGGGTTAGCTCGGGGAAGTTTCTTGGGCACCTAGTGACAAAAAGGGGGATTGAAGCCAACCCAGATCAAATAGCGGCCCTGCAAGGCCTTCAAAGCCCAAAGACCACGAAGGAGGTCCAAAGGCTAACAGGGATGGCAGCAGCTCTTAACCGCTTCATCAGTAAGTCCTCAGACCGCTGCAGACCTTTCTTTCAACTTCTGAAGAAGAGAGAAGGCTACGGGTGGGGAGCCGACCAGGAACAGGCTTTCCAGGAGTTAAAAAGCTACTTATCATCACCACCTTTGCTCTCAACTCCAGAAGCTGGGGAGCGGTTGATACTATACTTAGCAGTATCTGATCATGCGGTCAGCTCGGTCCTCCTACGAATAAAGGAAACAGAGCAGGCCCCAGTCTATTTCGTGAGCAAAACATTGTTAGATGCTGAGACACGTTACCTACCACTGGAGAAGTTGGTATACGCTCTCGTTGTTGCATCAAGGAAATTGCCTCACTATTTTTTACAGCACCCCATCACTGTGTTCACCGAATACCCACTAAGGGCCTTGCTCAGGAAGGCAGATTTCTCTGGTAGAATCTCCAAGTGGTCGATAGAGCTAAGTCAGTTCGACCTCGATTATCAGCCCAGAACAGCAATCAATGGGCAGGTTTTGGCTGACTTTGTAGCCGAGTTTACCCCAACGGTGGCTCCACCTCCACCAGCCCTCCACGAGAAGGAGCAAGAAATCAGTAATCCCGAGCAGCCAACGAGGATGGCCAATCTAGACCCAGAGGAATGGAGGCTCTACGTTGATGGGTCAGCTTGCAACAAAGGATCTGGAGCAGGAGTGGTATTGTTCTCTCCAGAAGGTTTGGTACTGGAACAAGCACTACGGCTGGGATTTAGTGCTACAAACAATGTAGCAGAATATGAAGCATTGCTCGCTGGATTGAGGAGCGCCCTGGAGCTCAAGGTAACAAAATTACGGGTATTTTGCGACTCACAATTAGTTGTTAATCAGCTTTCAGGGGAATATGCTACGAAGAGCGAGAAGATGGCTGCATACTCAGAAGCGGCCAAGGATTTGCTAGACAAGTTTGACAAGATCCACATCCAGCAGATCAGCTCAGGTCAGAATGCACATGCAGACTCGCTGGCTTGTTTGGGGTCAGCAGTAAAGACGGAGTATCGCCGCACAGTGACAGTGGATTATTTGGGCGAACCAAGCATTGGCCGAGCAGTAGAAGTCGTAATGGAAACAGAGCTTGGGCCGAGCTGGATGGATCCAATAGTGGCATACCTACGAGATGGGACCTTGCCGGAAGATAAGAGGGAAGCACACAAAATCAAAACCAAGTCTGTACGCTTTTGGCTCTCTCCAGAAGGTAAGCTTTATAGAAAGTCTTTCCTTGGTCCATATTTGTTGTGTGTACACCCAGTCCTTGTTCAGAAATTCCTCCACGAGATCCATGCTGGAACTTGTGGGGGACACACCGGTGGCAGATCCATAGCCCACCGAGCAATATCCCAGGGATATTGGTGGCCCTACATGCAGGAGGATGCAAAGGTTTTCGTTAAGACTTGTGAAAAGTGCCAGAGGTTTTCTCCCCTCATCCGAGCTCCGGCAGAGGACCTATTGCCTCTAACCAGTCCATGGCCATTTGCCCAATGGGGATTGGATATCGTGGGTCCTCTCCCTATGGCAACAGGGAAACGAAAATTCCTACTTATTGGCACTGACTACTTTACCAAATGGATCGAGGGGGAAGCTCTTGCTAAAATCACAGAAGCTATGGTGGAGAAATTTGTGTGGAATAAGATAATCACAAGATTTGGAGTGCCCTATTCTATTATCTCCGATAACGAGTCAAAGTTTGGCAAGAAGTTCAAGGCCTTCTGTGCCCAGTACGGCATCAGAAACTATTACTCAACCCCAGCTTACCCGCAGAGTAATGGGCAAGCAGAGGCTTCAAACAAGACTATCCTAAAAAGTCTCAAGAAAAGGTTGGAGAATAAGAAGGGCAAATGGCCCGATGAGCTTCCAGCCGTGCTTTGGGCGTACAGGACTACCCCACGGCGATCTACGGGCGAGACGCCGTACTCCCTTGCTTATGGAACAGAGGCAGTGATTCCATTGGAGGTGGGCTTGCCGACAATTCGCACTGCACTTATGGAGTCGGGGGGCAACGACAGAGCCCTGGCCGAGCAGCTCGATCTCGCTGAGGAAAAAAGAGAGCAGACACTCATTACCTTAGCAGCATACCAGGAACAGCTACGAAGAAGCTACAATAAGAAGGTGCAGCCAAGAGAGTTCAAAATTGGAGATTTAGTCCTAAGGAAAGTCTTGGCTAACACCAAAATATCTTCTGATGGAAAGCTCGGGCCGAACTGGGAAGGCCCATACAAGATTGTGGGAATTGCTGGAATTGGGGCCTATCGTTTGGCTGACCTGGATGCAGATCCTATACCACGGCCATGGAATGTCCAGAACCTGAGAAAGTTCTTCCAATGATTTGCTTATGTGATTACGAGTACAATCACATCCTTTTTTTCTTAGGTGAATACGAATAAATTCACATTTGTTTTGGCACCTTGTTGGGATTACGAATAAAATCACCAACAGTTATTTAGATTTTTGTCTTTATTAATAAAATTTCATTTTTTATCCTACTGTGATGTTGTTTAAATATGAACCCAAGTTGCTTCCAATCTGGATTCCTATTGGGGAGCAGATAGTGTATATGTGCAACGAATATTGCAGCGACAAAATTCTAAGTATGAAGAAACTTAGTGTATATATGTGCAACGAATATTGCAAGAAACTCTAAGTATAAAAACACTTAGATTTGCAACGAACATTGCAATAACTTTCTAAGCACGAAAAAGCTTAGATCTGCAACGAATACTGCAATGATTTCTAAGTACGAATAGACTTAGATATACAAATTCCAACGAATATTGGTAAATACCTAAGTATGAAAACACTTAGGTCGGGGAAAGTTCAAAAACACTTGAACACCTAGCATGCAGAAAAGGTGTAGCACGAAGAAGCTTACAAGTACTGCACAGAGAAAACTTGATAAAGATATACTTGAAAACGCTTGCAGAAATACGAGTGCACAACAAGTACGAAAATACTTAAAAGTACCAGCATCAGAGATTAAAGAGGCCACAGACGGCCGAACAGACCACGCAGGGTCAGGAATAACAGTTCGCAGAGTAGAAAGACGAGTTCTGAAACAGGCATCAAGCCTCTTCACCGAGCTGATCGCCATCGATGGCAAGATTGGAATCAGGACCATTACCTCCAACAGAACTCTCAGTGTTACCATCCTCCGTAATGGTGAGGTCGGGAATGGTATCTTTAGTCTGCGGCTGCTCGGGGGAAAGCACGGACTGATCAGGCAGAACTTGGGCGTCAGGATAGGCTTCGGCATCGGCCATCTCGCTCGGCAGTTCCATGTTAGCCCAATGAGGAGAGGACTCCTCAATGCCGAGCTTCTCGAGGCAGCGCCGCCAAGCCGCTCCCCAGATGGCATCCTGTACAGCGGGCATTTGTGCCTTGTAGTTTGCTGTAACCTCCAGGATAGCTCGGTCATACTCCGCTTCCGCCTTGGCCTCCGCAACAGCCAGCTGATTGCCCAGACCATGCTCAACCTCCTCCGACCTCTTCACCAGGTCAGCATTTTCGCCCCTCAGCGCCTCCACCTCAGCTCGGGCTTCCTTGAGAGACTGGGAGTACTGGGCGTTCTCCCTCTCAGCCCTCTCCGCTCTTTTCTGCTCTTTCTTCAGCTCCTTCTCAGCCTCTTTTGCCCTCTCAAAACCCACCGAGGCCTTCTGCATGATCTGTTAAGAAAGGATGAAAAAGACAAAGCGGAGCATGAGCATAAGGGAAAGTCTAGATACAATAGGAGGAAGTAGGAGAGATGAGTTTACCTTGGCACTAGACTGGAAGATGGACTTCATCAGTACTTCATATGAGTTGCTTTTCTCCCTCTCCATGTCGTTGGGAAGGAGGGCAGCTCTGGAGATACCGAAGGCCACGTCGGTGGAAGAGATCTTATCAATCGCATTGACGAGGGTACCATCAGGGCGAGCAAGCGTAGGGGCCCAGGGTTGAACCAGCGGTGGAGAGCCAGTCACTGGCAGACTGGTATCCCCAGTTCTTCTCCTCTGAGGAGGGGGTTGGACTTGCGGGGGACTCCCCGCTGGTCTCTTCTCCCTCTGACGGTCGGTAAAGGAAGGAGACGATGACTGAGGCATTTGAGTGGATCGGACGGTCGGAGGAGCACGGGAAGCTCCGCCGAGATTCAGCTGGTCCAGAAGATTAATCGGTTGTAGAGGCATGTCTGTATGATCTGGGGAAGGGGAGTAACCCGATGAGTCGTCCGAGTCTGCTAGACGGGCAGCTTGCTCGGCAATTTCGCGGGTAAGGGTGCGATAATCAAACGCACCTGGTTCTTCTTCTTCTTCCTCTTCCTCTGCTTCTTCTTCCTCTTCTGCTATAGCCGCTCTGCCGGATGTGCTCGGCTCAAGGTCAGTACGAACGAGGATAGGGATGGCGGTGAGAACCTCCGGGATATGTGCAAACGTAACTTGCTGCTGCAAGTCCCTAGGGGCTCGAGAACGCGCTGATCCCCTTCTAGATCGGCCTCGACGAGAACGAGACCCTTGTTCAGCTGGGGGGCGTGTGGCGATCAATGGGGCAGCTGGAGGCCAGGGGTGTCTCGATCTTGGTTCGCCGACCCTTCTGATACCACCCCAGTACGTTGGGGTGTAGTCCAATAGCAGGTGAGCTGCACGACCGAGACCAACAGGGGTTGGCGCAAAGCCGTCGAAGTACAGGGCCCGAGCAATATCCTCGCGATGAAGATTGCCGTGGATAAGGCGGCCACCGCGATTAAGGTTGCTCGCTGCAAGACAACACATGAGAAGAAAAAGATGGTTAAGAACGGCTCTTAAAGGGATTAAGAAAAAAAAAAAAGAATGAAAATGCAAAGAACGAAGTACTAACGTGGTTTGCCTGTAGCCGTAGGGCAGGAGAAGCCAATGACATTCTCCTCTGCATCCTTTGGCTCCCAATTGCCGGTGACTATGAGAAAGTCATCCGCCTCGCCCTTCGAGGAATTGGGAAGGTCGATAATGAGTTTTTGCTCGGGGTCTCTAGCCTTGAAATAATAATTTTGATCTGCTGTGGGGACTACACTATAGAGGTAGTGTAAGTCCCACCAATCGAGATGCAGGCCGAGCAGCCTGTTTAGGGCAATCGTGCCCATGACCACCCTAACGAAATTAGGGCAGAGCTGCATAGGGTTCAATCTGCATCTGGAGCAAACCTCCCTGAAGAAAGGGTGTAAAGGGAGCCTAAGGCCCCCTTCTACTATGAAGATCAAAGGGATAAGAATTTTTTGTTCGTCCAAACCTACCTCTCTCAAGTCATTTCGGTTGTTTAATCTGAATTGAATGTCAGCAGGGATATTGTAATCCCGTCGAAAATCCAATATCTTTTGGGGGTTACCAAGAAGAGTCCTATGTTTACCCATTCCTACTGGAGATTTAGGGTTTCGCAGTTGAAACCCAGAGAACGAAAAGATAAACAGACACAGAGGAAACAACGAAGAAGATGAAACACGAGGTAGAAGGGAAGATCTGGAAGGGCCACTTACGTGAGGAAGACGAGCCTAAGGAAATGTTTTCCGACGCAGATGGAAGGAAGTTCTCCGACGAAAACCGGAGACAACAAGCAAGGTTGCAGATGAACTCAGATGACGGAAATGGCAGAAGTGTTTTTCTCTCTCTCTTCTTTGCTTCTGACGAGTGTGAAGTGAAAGAGGAGGGGAGAGGTTTTTGGGTTTAGAAGATTTTTGGGGAAGAATAATGATTGTCCCGCCCGAAACCCCATAAAAGTTGGGTATGACGCATCTGGATACGTCAGCAAAAAACGTCCTTTGGGCTTATCCGGTGACCAACGGGTCATTTCGCATTTAATGCGGGAACAGTCTTGCTCCCCACGTGAGGGGGAGGCGTGCAAGAAGATGCATCTGGAACCATGGAAGCTCTGCGCACTGCTGATGAATGACAGCAGTAGCAGAGCTGGGGAGCAATTGGAGTGGGTAAAATCTGATTACCCAACTATTAGGCATAGCACGTGCCTATGGCGGTCACCACGAGAGGGTGAATAGCTCAGCACCACATAGGGAGTCCGTGGGCCCTGTGCCGAGCTGATCCCAGACCATGAATAAGGTCAGGATAGTTAAGTAATTTAATATATCAGGATGCACTAGCTCGGCATAAGACATAAAGGGATACCCCTGGTACGGCCGAGCTAGGTGGGCTACGTGTATAACTTAAGCAGCATTCTGGAATGCATAAATCAGCTCGGCGAGATGAGCTGAGTTATGTACGGGTTATTCCGAGCTATGTGGAAGCACGACACCGCCACGAGTAAGGCGGTGAGACATTCCAGAATATTCTACAGCGGCTCCTTATGAGATAAGGAGCAATCCCGTGAAATAAGAAGATTAATATGGGAAGTCCTAATGAGATTAGGAGTATGCCCCATATAGGGAAGAATCCTATATGGAAAGAAAGACCTCTACTAGACGAGATCTAGTAGGATATGGAAGCTCGTCCCTAATAGGAAAGTGCTATTAGGAAATGGATTCCTGAAGCTAATAGGAAACCGAGGCACGGGATGCCTAAATCAAGTCTTCTTCAACTATAAATACAGAACGATATCCATGAAGAAAGGTACACTGTGAAACCTGTTTTCATACGCATTGTGTTTTGAACTCTCAAGTACGTGATACTAACTTAGGCATCGGAGGGCCTTTGCCAACGAGAGGCAAAGGTGCTCTAACCCTTTTTCTGTCTTGCAGATCTAGGGTTGACTTAAGGAAGCACGTGATCCAGGGTTACGTGGATTTATCCCCGTACACTTGGTGCATAGATCATGAGTTTATTGCATATATATCCTTCTTGAGCACGAGACTTAATCATCTGCTTGCACAAGAGTATGGAATCACATCAGTTTCATAAGATCAATTCATCCCATTATGTTATTTCGTTCTTAAACATTTCAAGCATAAATCATCCTCTTAGGTTTGATTTTGAGGCTCATCTAGTTCAAAGCAGCATCAAACCTCATTATGTACATGTAAGAATAAGTTTTCAAAGTTCATATTTGCTACTTGATCAGAATCCTGATTTGGGAAAAATTATGCTAAGTCACATTCCAGGCGCCTGTACTTGAGCAATCTAGGCGCCCGCTCATTCCAGGCTCCTGGAATCACCTACTCTAGGCGCCTACACCCATTCCAGGCGCTTGGACCAGCTTAATTCGGGTGTCTAGATTGTTGTTTGGGTGTACACCGTTGATGTTTGTGAACTTGTTTTGAAGTTTAACAGAGTCATTTGATCATATTTCAGAGCATTTCAGAAGAGAAAAACTTGTTGTCATACACTCATGACACTTAGCACAAGCATCCACACATCACGCTTTGGCTTTCAACTGCATTTATGTGTTATTGCATACCTTTCGTGAATAAAATCCATTCAAATGATGTTTTCAAAATCCCTTAAGCATTGAGTAGAGACCGGTGGTCGTGCCGGGTGAGAGGGGTGCTTTAAATTCTTTCCCCTTTCGTAACCTAGCTCCCGGACCCGAGGAATCTCGTTTTAAAAGAGTGAAACATTTTCTCCACGAAGGGCAAAAGAGTCATTTTGCAGACAGGTTTCTCGGATACGGTCCTTATACCCGGGTGGTGAGTCCCGCTAATTAATCAAACCGTTTTCCGAACCATTTTGTGTAATCCGGCGAGGTGTCCACAGGTTGGAGGTCCCGTGATCCCACCTCATGTTGAACCTCTTACTCCACCTCCTGGTGGTGCAGTCCCTGTGACGGTTCCAAATGTTGTTTCTTCTGTGGGTGTACTCCCCTTGATGATTCCAACAGCCGGAAAAGTTCGTTGGTGTGGATTTCAAAAGGTGGCAACCTGAGATGACTTTCTATCTGACCACTCTAAACCTTGGGAGGTACTTAACGGAGGATAAGCCGGTTGTTGCAGAACTTGAGCACAACCAACAGACATTGGTTGCGACTGATGTCTGGATGCGTTCGGACTTCCTTTGCAGGAACTATCTACTGAACGGGCTGCAAGATAGTATGTACAACGTGTACGTTGTCAAGAACACTGCCAAACAGCTATGGTTGTCTTTGGAGAAAAGGTTTAAAACCGAGGATGCCGGTACAAAGAAGTTCATCATCGGCTGATTTTTAAGCTTTTCTATGGTGGATTCTAGGTCTGTGGTGACCCAAGCACTAGAATTCCAAGAGATCCTCCAACAAATCCAAAACAAACAGATGACAATAAGTGAGAGCTTCCAATCAGGATGTTTGATTGAGAAGCTTATGGGGACTTTTCTGCTTCTTATCAGCTTTCATGTTATATCTCCATCATTACCATTATGTATTCCGATACTGTCATTTAAAACCTCGATCTTGCTTTCAATCTTTGCTCCATCCTCGCTTTTCAATCTTTGTTCTATTTGAATATTTTTTGACAATGTTTTCACATTCACCCACGAGTAGAGGTGCAAACGAGCCTAGTTTTACTATGTTCGAGCTCGGCTTGTTTATTAAACGAGCCAAAAACTCGAGTTTGAGCTTGGCTCTGTTATAAACGAGCTGAACCTAGTGCATTTACTTAACGAGCCTATATAAACAAGCTGAGTCTTTTCGAGTATTGCCGAGTTTTAGATTGACAAACTAGGCTCTTTTACTAAGCCCAAAGTTGGAGTTCGAGGGGTTAACGAGCCAAACCTCGACCTACTCGCAAACAACTCGTTTCTTTTGCAAAGCTTGTACACGAGAACTATTAGGTAGGAACGTGTACTGTCTGGTATCGGACAGTGACTCAGCGACTGGTCAATATTTGTTCTTGAGCTAATCCAAAAAGGAGAAAAGTAAGGAATGAGAAAGATGGGTGCACCCCAAAATCAAGATCATGTGCGGAATATGGAGCCAAATGTGGAGCAAAAGAAAGATGATATACGGAAAAGTTGAATCGGCGTTAAATTTCCAAGAGACCAGTTCTATTTTACTTTTTTCTTTTTTCTTTTTGGGAACCGGATGTCCGGATTAGATTGCACGCACTTCGACTAAGGGGGTGTTCCACTAACAAAAAACTGTTTTTTTCAAACACCGAGACAGGTCATTCTCTCCCAATACATCACATAAAAAACCGTGAAAAACCAGTTTTTCAAAAAACTTAGTTAGTGGAACACCACCTAATTTTGGAATCCTGAAAGTAACAACCGGGTATAACCCAAATAGCCCTAAGATTTTGTTGGCAAGGAAAATTATACCTAATATCTTAGATGTGAACAAATCTCTAAGTTTCAAGACAAAATCACGTTGCCAACCCATAGAATTAGCACAAGTTCTGGTTACTTTTCTATTCTTGGTATTGCGATTGGTCGGTCCGTTTGTGGACTCCTCTAGAGTTCAAGCTGATGATCGATCAAAACTGTTCACTCGTTTGTCTTCGAACATAAATTATTTGTAAATCATATTCATCAAAACTTCTAGTTTTATGTTTTTAAATACAATTCTATATTGAACTGTCAGGCTAGCACAGCTGGCAATTTCATTTGCCTCCTCAGTGGAGGCGGAGGTTCGAGCTCCATGAGGGGTGCGGTTGTCGAACTTACTAACACTAAGTATGCTTGATTTTAGCAAATGAGTTTACTATGTGCTAAAATCATGGTTGATTTTAGCAACTGGGTTGCTAAAATCTTTTGAAAAACTCAGCCTTACTCCCCTCTCCCACTAATGCATATCGTCTGGCAAAAAAAATACAATTCCATATTTTTAAGAAATTAAAATATCTGGACCCTCAATCGAAATCTCTCTCACCGTGAATAAAGAGAGGGCGCCATAATAACATCAACTCAATCTGTTCGGGGTGAAGAAACGAAAAATCAAACGTACTCTTGTACAAGGTTTTTTCGGGACGAACGCAGAATATGTAGATTGGGCGAACACTATAACCAAATTTAGAACAAACAAAAGGCTTATGGATGCCAATAAAAATTCCAAAAGCATTATCAACAAAATCTTTATAAATATAATTTCGATCAAACGATCACAAAAGTATGATCGAAAACAATAACATCCATACGTGCATCCATTTTTTATATCAAAAGCAAAAGAGAGTAAGTTATTTCCGCCGGCGGTGGAAACAAATGTTTCCTCCAAATCATGTGATTGATTTGGAGGAAACATTTATTTCCGCCAGCGGTGGAAATAATGTTTTCTCAAAACAAAATCTAGAACTTAGCGTGCAAGGGCGGACACAAGATTTCATATCATTAGGGTAAAGAATTTACAGCATATACTCTCTCCGTCTCAGTTTGGTAGTCCCTTACAAAAAAAAAAAATTAGTGCAAAAACAATTTCAAAAATTATGAACGGAAGTACTTTTTTTTTTTATTTGAAAATTGCACATCTTCGTAGGGAACTATCAAAATAGGACGGATAGAGTATATTATAATTATAAGCCAAAAGAGATCTGGGGCAAAGAGAGGAAGAGGGGAATTAAAAATAGTGAGACCACGAAAAAGAAAATTATTTGTCGTGGTTGTGCTCCACTATTTTGCATGAGAGAACCTAAATCTGCTATATTCGAAAGTAAGAACCTAAATCTCTCTCGGCAATTTATCATGATGTAAAATACATTTATAATCTCGGTAAGGCGGGTAATAAAAAAAAATTATTATGCGGGCAAATATATATGCTAATCCACCCTAGCATCTGTCCTTGTATCGATTACATTTTGCAGTTTGAGGAAAAGAAAATGAAACAACTCGCGTCAAATTTGGGGACAAAGAAATTTCAGTAATAATAGGGCCGGTAAAGGGAAATAGGTGAAGTGGCAACATCAAAGATGGTTTCGTATCCGTATTTTCAAAGTTTTTCGTATTTCTTAAAATTACTATTCTTTTAAATACCCATACTCATTGTTAGAAACTGCACATATTATATTTGGTTACAGCATGCAGTAAACATTTAGTGAACCTATTTATTACTCTAATGAAAAAAAAAAATCACGGATGATCCGTGAAAAGGTAATTTGCATTGAATTAATCTGGGTTGTAGATTCCGAATGTTTTATTGTTTTTTGAATCCGATATGTTTTAATGAGGAGAGAGAGAGAGAGAGAGAGAGAGAGAGAGAGAGAGAGAGAGAGAGAGAGAGAGAGAGAGAGAGAGAGAGAGAGAGAGAGAGAATTCATTGATCCGAGCCGTTACATCTCAGAATCCATGGTCCGGATTTGTTCAGTGCAAACAACCTTTTCACGGCTCATCCATGAAAACGGTTTTCTCTTCTCTAATTTTTTTTGTTTTGGGGTGAGAATCTATATTGTACCACCTCATTGGCAGTCATAACATTTTTTAGTGTTTCGTAACTTTTCAGCAATATAATTCGTAATATTTTTTATGATTCATAACATTTGGTGCGTTCCATAACTTTTATTAATAAGAGGTAATCGATTTGTAACTTTTATAAGAGCGCATATGTGTGTATTGTACCTACTATTTCCATACATACAAATATGGACGCTGCTAGGTGTACAGAAAACAAGGGACAGAAAATGTACCGATCACATTCGGGGACCCTCTTTTGGGTCCTACACGAGGGATCCGAACCGTTCATTGTTCTTAAAATATTTTTCCGAGGGGCCCCACAAAATTTCAGCTCAATCGGACGGTTGGAAGTGCTCCAACCAAAGTCTCACCGTTTGAATCAAAATGTTTTAAGAACAATGAACAGTTCGGATCCCTCGTGTGGGACCCAAAAGTGGGTCCCCGAATGCGATCGGTACATTTTCTGTCCCTTGTTTTCTGTTCACGTATCTTTATCCTACAAATATATATACACACACTAATATAATAGTTTGTGAGTTGTTTAATGCTTGTTGTAGGAAAGGTCAGCTCGTCGGGTGACAGGGCAGTTGACCAGCCTATAAAAGCTGGCCGCGTGGCTCGTGAAGTCTCAGCAGACACGTCATAAGTCAACAGAAAATGATGGCTAAAGAAAAGCCCCACCGCGAAGGTGATAACCTCGCGGAAGAACATGACAGAATCGCAAATACCCTGTGCAAGGGAAACACCATCTAGTGGAAGTTCGCCCCTCGCGACGGCTTCAGCGAAGGGGATGGGCGCAACGGGAAGGAGTGAATGCTCACACGAATACGCGAATTGAGCTTGCGACTGCACCTGACCAAAAGGTAGGGGTAGGGAAGTCGATACGACTCTCGAGCAAGGTTTTGGCGCAAGCCAAAGGGCTCGCGACCATGCCCAGCATAGCGGGAGTAGGGGAGATACAAGTGGCTTGGTGGCTTCAAAAGGATTAAGGATCGCCGCGAGGGAATGACGCGCACTGAATAAGCCCAGGGAATTTTCCTAACGGCCAGTGACGTCACCCACGTCGCCCAGGTATATGGAAAGAGCACGTGTCACCATATTATTGGGGAAATGTCTGCGACCCAATGATTGGGTGCAGATCCCTATAAATATGGGGCATTCCTTCACAACATGAGAGAGATTGATTCATCCCCAAGGTACGAAAATCCTAGAGGGAGAAGTTGGCTCAGAGCTCTAGAACTAAGAACATTGTTCTTGCTAGTCCTCGCGAACCTGCTTGTCCTTCTAAGACTGTAACTTAAGGATGATGATGATCTAAAAACGTGAATGGATTGAACACTGCTGCCTTCTCTTTCTGTATATTTGGCTTAATCCTTCACCCCTACACACTCTCTTATTCTTGATCAATCGTTAGTTATTGTTTGCCTCTCCAAGTTAATTCATTTGACTAAAACAAAAAAACCCTCTTACACTTGTAGCGGGAAAATTAAGTCTCTCTTTGGGTGACTCAGCCATTTAAGACAAACTTAGACCTCAAACCCGACCATTATTTAACCAAAATGTTAGGGCACCGATTATTGGGGTAGGATGAAGGACTCACGGAATGAGGGGCTCGTTTTAGAGGATCCCATACGAATAATCCGAACCGTTCATTAATTTGAAAATAATATTTGGAGTGGCCCCACTGAAATAATCAGTTAGTTTAATTGAATATGCGTGAGCGTTTATCCATTAGTCTATTTTTTTATAATTCAGAATTTAGTAGTAGTATTTTGAAGGAAAACTCGAAATTGTCTTGAATTGAAAAGCTGAAACTTTTGATTAACTATCAACGACCCTGCAGAGTGATAGGCTAGCGTGCCGCCAGAGTGTTGGGAATTGTGGATTTCCTCCCAGTATTTATCCATATTCCGCTGAATTCTCAGTTGGCGGCTATGTATTAAAAAATTGACTGAAACCCACCTCCCTCTACACCACTATATATATCTAATTAATCTTCTAAGTATATATAAAGCGTGAGACACAGAGAGAGAGAGAGAGAGAGAGTGGCAGGGTGGTGGGTAAGTGTGGGTGTTTTGCAATTGCAAATTAAAGAGTTGCTAATATGGATACAATTTCGGGTGTAGTTATGGTGAAATTTGTGTTGCTTATGGCAATTATGACAAGTTATGTTCGTGTTTCATTCGCTCTCCACCACCAAGATTCCCTCCTCCTCAGAAGAAATCTCCTCGCAAATGGCCTTGCCAACACTCCTCCCATGGGGTACTCCTCTCTCTCTCTCTCTCTCTCCTCGCAATATACTATACGCATATGTGCAATCGGTGTGGATGTGCTTATAAACTCTTACCAGTAAGAATTAACTCTTCCGTAAGAGTTTATGAGCAAATCCAAACTATTGAATGTACCAATGGACGGTTCAGACGTGACTGTCTTCTCTAGTCCAAAACATCCATCAGAGAGGATCTGGGTCCTTCTTGGAAAAGGGATTTGAAGTCCATACAATTAATCTTATCCTTTCAAATGCCTAATCTCAAAATTAGTGTCTTCACGTACTGTTTTGGATGATGATTCCATTTGGAGTGACATCCGAATAAGTTAATGATTGCTGCTAGTACAACTAAGAGCACCGTACGGGCTACTGAATGTCCGGACAGTTATGTCTAAATCTTTCTTTGAACTCATATGAGCTGCACAGTATTTACATGGGTCCCATAGTGATCGGACGGCTACTGGATATATTGTGTCCAGGCATATGTGCCTGAAACGTTTCCGTATAAGTAACGTGTTGTCATTTTAAATTAGACGTTAATGTGGTAAACACACCCATGGTACAAGTTTAGTACTCTGTTTTTTATCGATGAAATTGGGTCTGAAAGCGGATTCATTTTCCGTGCTAACTTCTGATGGACAAGTAATCTATAAGTATTACAGGGTGAAAAATAAACTCGGCCCTTTCTAAACTACAAACCAGCATTAGCCCAATCATCTCGGGCAGGCTACATGAATCCGTAATCTTGAGAAATTCTGTAATCACCATTGAGTTGTGAAGGATGTTGTGTTCCGTGATATCCAATTTATATTCCAACCACTCTCTTTTTGTTTTAGCGTAAGTAGACCTAGGGTAGGGCTGAAGACCTGAATAACCTGTGATGGAACCAAGCTAGTTCAGTTTAGTGTGTGATAATCGAAGAACCAACCAAATCAGATTGGTCCTTGGCTTATTAACTAGGTAACTAGAATCAGCCCAAGAACTACCCTGACAACTATCTTTTACATTCTTTTCATAAATTATATAGTTCAATTACCATTGCAGTGTGAATCCATAGGAAACAAAATTTACATTTACTCAGATTAATGTCCGTATCATTTCGTTAGCTGTTCATTATATATAAGTTGTCACATCTACGCATTTCATAGACACACATACTCACAATCAAAAGGTATGAATTCTTTAGTTGAATAAACAAGTTAAATACATTACTGTCGGGAGTCAGGACCACGGTCAAACGCAACCAACCGGAATTTTCTTGGGTTGGGTTGGTTTAGTTCTAAAACCTTTGCTTAATGAGTTTTTGTTCTACGCAAGATGACCAGGGCCGGTTGGCTATGGGTTTTTTGCTATAGCTCAAAGCAGACGAACCCATGCGGTAGGTATAATAGTTTACTTTCACTTGTCTGAATTGCAGGTGGAATAGTTGGAATCACTTCAGCTGCCAGATTGATGAGAATATGATCAAAGAAACTGGTAAATCTTTTACTCGATTGTCCTTTTTTTTACTTTCTTTGGAAAATGCCTATTTTTACTTCTTTTTCTTTTGTTCATTGGTTATTTTTTGTTTATCTGAAGGTAGTTTTGCTGGGGAAAGACTTGTTACGATTATCTTAAAACGTCGTGGTTTTGTTATGTTGTCGTATAATGTTCTTTTTTGTTTCATCATTCTTTTCAAACAATTCTCAATTGTTGTTTTGAGAGAGTCAGCATGCTTCAATATTATTACTATTCGATAAATGAGGGATTATTCTCTCGTAATTGTAAAAATCGCGTTTTGCTATAACTACATCATTCATTCTTCAATGATTTTTGTCGGCTTATTTACCTTTTTGGTCCCCAATGTATGGGCGAGTGGCCAATTTGGTCCCCAATGTATAAAATTGTCCAATTTAATCCCCAATATTTAAAATGTGGGTCGATTTAATCCCCAGACCTAACTCCGTCCACTTGCTCCGTCAAAATGGAGGGTACCTTGGGTATTTTACCTTCACCCCCTCACCTCCCCCCTAAAATACTCCCACCTTAGCCTCAAACTGAAAAAAAAAAAATAATAATAAAAATAAAATAAATTGGGGCAGGGAGAAGCCCCTCTCTTTTTTGTATTCCTTTAAAACAAAAATTATTTGGGAAAAAAACTCTCAAAAATTATTTGGGAAAAAAACTCTCAAGAACCTTTGACAAGATCAGTTTCACCAATCGCCTCTTCCGCCGTGTGGAGCTTACCTCTAATGAAATCCTCTCTTCCTCCATTCTAACATTTCTCCAGCGAAAAATCATTGCGTCTTTCCCTTCTCTACTTTGTCACCGGCAAACTCACCACGCCTCACCTCCTTATTTTCCGCCCCAATGATTTCCTTCTCTCTTTGTACAGACCTTTTCTTCTACCAAACGTTAAGAACCGAAAAAAATTGCACAAAGAACCAGCTGGATATCTACCTTACAAAGTTCTAGTGATCACCGATTAAAAACAAAAAAAAAAAGTTCTGGTGACCAATTTTAATGTTGGGTTTCCATTCCCTGGCATTCGAGAAAACCCACTCTAGGGAATCGAGAAATCAGATCGCTATTGAAAAAAAAAATGAAATTAGAACTCGGATTAGCGTAGTGTTTGCTAATACTTGGAATTATTGGAAGATAAATGTGCAATCAACAATATTCGAAAATGGTGACGAGTAGGATCGGAACTTCGAACTTGGTCACCGATCTGTTGTTGGGGTGGGAAAGGAGGAGGATCCCAAGCCCCACAGCTGACCCATGCAATCTGATTCCATGAACCTATCGGCTAATCTATACAATCCGATTCCATGACACAGATCGGCTGAACCAGAGGAGATGGCGGCGGTGGGGATGCAGGCCAAGCAGTTCGACGGTGAGGCGGCAGAGGGGAGATTGAGGGCGAGTGGATCGACCGTGTCGAAGGCGGATGAGGAGGGGAGGGATGATGGATCGAGAAGGGGAGGAGGGGAGGCTGGATTTGTAGATACCGGCGTGAGGCTCACGCCCCCCCTTCTCTGAAGTGCGGCGGCTAGATTTTGATAAAATGGAAGAAGAAGTTCTGATAGAGATACAGTTGAAAAAAAAAAAAAAAACGTACATGGTGGATAATTGGGATTTTTGTGTAAAATACCCAAGGTGCCCTCTATTTTGACGGAGGAGATGGACGGAGTTAGGAATAGGGATTAAATCGACCCACATTTTAAACATTAGGGATTAAATTGGACAATTTTATACGTTGGGGACCAAATTGGCCACTCGCCCATACATTGGGGACCAAAAAGGTAAATAAGCCGATTTTTGTCAGCATCCTTCAATGATTCTTTATTTTATTTTATTTTTAAATTATAGGAAAGAAGACATCATTCCTTCTTATATATCTCCTTAATTTTTCTAATTTATAAATTGTTTGATTTTTCTTGTTACCACAGCTGATGCTCTGGTTTCAACTGGTCTTGCTAAACTTGGTTACAAATATGTCAATATAGGTAACTCATGTTTCTACTCTATCGTTCTTTCTTTTTCATCTTTGTCAAAAATCATTATCGACTTTTGTCACTGACACAGGATTTTGACACTTGCTTCTATAGATGATTGTTGGGCTGAAATTGCTCGTGACTCTAAGGTATGCTTGTTTCTACATTCTCCCATATGGGCTTAGATTTGGATGTGAGCATACTAACACTACTGACACAAATTTCAGGGAAATCTAGTCCCTAAGAAATCAACATTTCCTTCTGGCATTAAAGCTCTGGCAGACTACGTCCACGGCAAAGGTCTTAAGCTAGGAATCTACTCAGATGCAGGGTAACAAGACTGTACATTTGTGTTGTTTTCCCTTGCAGGAACACCGTAACTGACGTGGTTGATCTGTTTACCTCCATTTTGTAGTTATTTGACTTGCAGCAAAACCATGCCCGGCTCACTTGGTCACGAAGAAAATGATGCCAAAACCTTTGCATCATGGGTATGTCTGTGAATTATGACCAAGAATGCAACAGAAGCACACTTATCGTTTTCACAGTAACCAGTATGAAATTCTCGTTACATATTTATGTGCTGAAATCTACTAATGATATAACCCAACTTCATAGGGTATTGATTATTTGAAGTACGACAACTGTAATAACGACGGGTCGAAGCCAACTGTTCGGTGAGAAATTTTCAGCAGCAACGATACCATCCTTTTGTCGTGTGGATGACACTATGAATTGTGAAGTGTATCAAAGAAATTTTATTGCCTTTCTCCTCATCGTGCAGATACCATGTAATGACCCGAGCTCTAATGAAGGCAGGCCGTCCCATATTCTTCTCACTGTGTGAATGGTGATTATAGTTTTCTTTTACAGTTGTTTACTGCCCTTTCATTTTAATAGTTGTTGCAGAATTGAACTACTCTTTTCCTTTTGTGTATTAGGGGAGACATGCATCCGGCTTTATGGGGTGCCCAGGTTGGAAATAGCTGGAGGACTACCAATGATATTTCTGATACATGGGAAAGGTAGTTTTTATGCAGATTGTAGTCTTGATACTTTGTATTCACTAGCTGGTGCATTATGTTTCTTCAATTTTGTTGGCTCTTCACAGTATGGTTTCTAGAGCTGATATGAATGAAGTTTACGCGGAGCTTGCAAGGCCTGGGGGCTGGAATGGTTTTTTCTCATTGTCCCTTATTCATCATATATTGCTAATAAATGTATGCTTTGGAATGAATATATGTATCAGAAGACTGTAGTGATTTGATTCGACTTTGGACAGACCCTGACATGCTTGAGGTGGGAAATGGTGGGATGACAAAAGAGGAATATATCGTCCATTTTAGCATATGGGCAATTTCCAAGGTATTACCGAAAGCTTCTTTTTTCTAGCCCTGTGCTTAAGTAAATACCAAAGCCCTGTCTTTCTTGTTTTTTATAGTAATCTTCTTTTGCTTACCCACCCATAACATTCTCATAGGCTCCTCTTCTCATTGGCTGTGATGTGAGAAATTCAACAAAAGAGACCATGGGAATCATTGGGAATACGGAGGTGATCGCCGTTAACCAAGGTATACCACTTGGATTTCTCCTTTCTCTTTCCCTTTCCCTTCAAAGGGTTTAACATAGTAAAGGGGTTTTCTAATTATTTGCATTTTTTGGGTCCTTTTGCAAAACAGATCCACATGGTGTTCAAGCTAAAAAGGTCAGAATGGAAGGAGATCTTGAGGTAACTTCACAAGAAGTCTTAAGACTTCTTGTTAAAACTTCCTTATATGCCTATAATTCACAGTACACTAGTTTAGTATTATTTTTCCCTTTTCACCAGATTTGGGCAGGGCCGCTTTCAAGCTATCGAGTGGCTCTAGTCCTGCTCAACCGGGGTTCTTCGAGCAATCCTATCACAGCGCAGTGGGATGATATAGGAATTCCTCCCAACAGCGTTGTAGAAGCAAGAGATCTTTGGGAGGTACTTACTTTCTAGTTGGTTTTTAATTTCTCATGCTAATTGTTTTCATGCTCCATGAACTTCACACACCATTGATCTTCTACTATTATGTCAATAGGGTGGTTAGTAACTTGGTATTCCTAATCGCACTTATCTCTATCTCATGCAGCACAAGACTTTGAAGGAACGATTCGTGGGAAACCTAACAGCTTCTGTGGACTCTCATGCATGCAAGATGTATGTCTTGAATCCCATTTCATGAAGGCCTAATAAGATCTCTTATGATCAGAAGCATGTGTTGGTTTGCCGTCGGCCCCTTTAGCTTACTGTCATTGAATTCTTGTAGCAGATGTAACAATGATGGTTTCAATGAAATAAAACTTCACTGATAATACAAAATGAGATATCTAGCTGCCCCTATCAATAAAGCATGGATACACAAGTATATTTTACTCCAGTCCTCTGTGAAATGTCACATCTATACTCCGGTAAATGTTGGTTACTGTTTCCTAAGCAGATCAAATACCAGGTCTTGTGTCTTTATTTCCATGAAACTTCAGTTTTTTGGTTCCCTTTTCCTACGAATTATATACTTGCGTGCCAATACTGACTACTGAGGATGAACGATCAAGTTATAAGCTGGGGAGTGATTTTTATTTATTTATGTAGACTGGAAAATTTCAGTACAAGAGTGTTTCGTGAATTATCATAATACAAGGGTAGTTTTGCAATTTCATATAATGAGAGTACTGTTTTGAGCCCAACTAGCTATGAGAACATACATACAAGCCGCCCAAGCCCAACAACATTTCTTGCGCCATTCAATATTTCATCCACCGAAATTGTTCAGCCCAGCTGGGTAAGATAGTTGATCTTTGACATTCTCTTATTTTCCAGTAACCATCAGCATCTCACCACCATTCTACTTCCATTGGGTACAATGACACCCAACCAGGAGCCGTCATGTGGCATTTAATTTCTCTCTTCGACTCTATCGCGTCCAGAATTTCGACACCTGCCAATCTGGAGGGAGATGGAAGTTTATCTCCATGGCATCAGCTGGTATTGTGATTCATGTTAAATTACTTGCAACATAAAGAGGAAAGGTTTTGTGTTCTATAAAAATAGTTAGAGTCACACTAGGCATAGACTTCAAGTGTGCTGGGTCACCCCTTGAATTATCCTTCGAATAATCCAAGCATTTTGGAAAATGATTTCCTCGTCATTAGGTTTTTAATAAACTTTTTAGAAATGACTCGGTTTTTGGTCTGTAATTGGGGTTCGGGAATTTTTAGGAAATGCTAATTAATTTATTATTCAAAATGAATTTTTTTATTTAATAATAAAAGCAAGAATTGAAACATAGTTATAATTATTATAACCTTGTCGAGGGAATTTAAGTCTCCCAATTATTGCAAATCTAAAATAATTCTAAATTCTCAAAATAAAGTTTATGCAAATTAAACAGAGCAACTAAGGATAGGTAAACCAAGGCTCGTTGACTTCTCCTTCTCCAGTGTTCGTGTCAGTCATGTCGAAAAGTGCATCCATTTCTTCTTCAACACCTGACATGTGAATGCCAGGGTATATAGTACTGTGCACGTAAAATGCTCAGTAGATAAATTCTACTCCTACTTAACTTACACGTATCTAGCACATAAGCATGCATGGATAATGTGGACGGTCGATTTTCGCGCAAGCGAAATAGATATCCACGGAGTTTTGGTTGTGAAAAAGGACGATCCGGGAAATGAAGAAAAATTTAGAGTCGCCACCCGGGGTTTAATTCTTGGAGAATGTTGGGTACCCGAGAAACCGTTTTAGAAAATAATGACTCTTGTACCGCTGAAAAAGGGTTTGATCTGCGAAAATTAGAGATTTGGATTCGGGAGCCAGGTTACCCGCGGGGAAGGTTTTGTTTCAAAAATGCACCCCGCGTGCCCGGAATTTTCCGGTCTTTACTGAACATTTGTGGGATTAATCTTTGAAAAGATTTTATGGACAAACTTTATTTCACATAACAAAAATAACATGATTTAAAGAAATAAACGATAATGATAACCAACCAAACAACACATAATCAAATAAACAATCATGAGAGAATTATTTATTCGAAAGGGGGTACAAAATGTAAGAATAGAAGATAGAGGGAGGGGAAACTGTAATTTCGTCCACTGGTTTTTTGCCAAAACAGAGCATCGGATTTCAAGAAACAGAGCATCAAAAATGATTTTCCAGTAACACCGCACGGTGTAAAAGTTATACCGCACGGCGCATAATGGATGCCGCACGGTGCCTCTGCGAAGCATATTTTTCAAAAATCTCGTTTTTATCCGATTGAAATCAGCTCCTGTTTTTCGTACAAAAACCAACTTTTTTTTTGTAAAAAGGTTTGAAAATAGTCTTGACGAAAGAATGTACCTTATTTCTAGGGTCGGCATCCCGCGACAATGAATAGTATCGCGTGACACTTACCCGAAAGGTTTGGATTTTGTTGAAACGTCTCCGTTCGGGCTCGAGAAAGAGCTACGGAGCTCCCCTCAAACCCGATGTAGAACCCCCCTTCAGAAGATTATTACTTCGGTGAACGCGGATATATACCTCTGATTTTGCTCGATTGAAGCTACAGACTTCGAAAAGGATCGATTTAAGGATTGGGAATGATAGTCGGGGATTTATAGAGACAAGAACGGTATGGTTTAAAACTGGGGAATGATTTTGGCAGGGTAACGAAGAGAGCGTCGAGTTTGTTTCGGGAGTAATTTTTTTCTGCTGGGAATTTATCTCTTTCGGCCGCTCCTTCTCACGCCTTTTATAGAGGAAAAACTCATCATTCCGATGATTCCCGTACGCCAGCGATTGTAATGATGTGCGAATATCATCATCGCTTCTGAGCTGCTGGGAGAACCCGGGAATCCTGTTGATGGGACAAGGATACCGCACGGCGTCAAGGATATGCCGTGCGGTTCACATAGTGACACCGCACGGTGCAAAGGAGTTTTCAAGCCGTACCGCTATGGGTTTCAGACCGTACGGTTCAGGTGGTTTTTGAGTTTTTGGTTTATTTGATCCATCCAACTAAAAGAGCTGTCCCGAGGTATATTTCGCGCATCTTTTCATCATTGGGGATGCACAAGTTTATTCAAAATTGGGGTGTCCACAGATAACCAATAAGTTAAATGTACTCGTTACCCCTATGTAATGTCTAAGATTCCATCCTCAGAATCTTTTCTATCTTGTAACCTCCAGTTTATGCCAATGATCGATGTGATTCGACTCCTCCTTACAAGTTAAGGTCCAGATTGTTGGAAAAATGGGAAATTGTTCGATTATATTGGTGCACCTAAATATGAACAAAAATCCATTTATATGATGAATGAGAATTCCCTCATTATAGGAATAGCAAAAGCCAAATTTATAATTTAAGGGAGAACGCGCGCGCCATCACTGAGGATTCGTGGACTTAGGCTCTTGTGCCGCTATATAGAGGAGCCAATAGTTTGCAAATACTATTTGCAAATATCACGATCTTTCTGAAGAGCCTTCAATGAACCCCTCAAATGTCAAGGGCGCCATTGAAGTGAGTTGTCTGGCCAGCTGTGGGAAGCATAGGTCATGCATGACCCTTAAAATTTTGTTTCAATCAGCGTATTACCTATAAAAGGCATCCCCTACAAGAGTAAAACCACAACTAAGAAAAAATCTACCTTCATTTGAGAGAGAGTGTTGATCAAAACCGTGGTGCACACTAAGCTTTCAGCCGTTGTATCCTGGGAGACGAATGTCGATCAAAACCTCTAGCACCCCGGTGAGACAACAAATCTGTTTTAAGGACACTGTGTGAAACACAACCCTCGGTTTGGATAACCATATTTATTTTTCAAACTCTGTAATATATTTCAGTTCATGGTTTTATGTTAAACAACAGAAATAAGATTTCCAATACATTGTTTTTATAACGCTTGCGTGTAACAATCTTAAAACAGATTCGATTAAAACAGTTTTGGAAAACTATTTTTCCGAATCAGAGCAGTTTGGGTTTGCTACTGGAAAAAGGAAATTTTATTTCCTGGGAAAATTGATTACATGGATCAGTAGGGCATTTTGCTTTACTGGATCTTTTATACCAATTTTAGTTCGGGGAAGTAAAAAAAAACCAGACAATTGGACTGTGCGTATTTATTTGTCACAGTACATGTCGGATTTTTTGCTTTCCAAAGGAGTCCATTTTTATGAGCTCACCTTCCAGAGAAAGTTTTAAAGCAACTTGCTGGCAATAGCTAGTTTTAAAGCCACCTGGCGGACAACTCTTTTGAGTTTTAGTGTTTTTTTCCTAAAAAATAAAAATAAATAAATAAAAAAGGAAATTGAAGGAACTCATTAAATGCATTAGAATAGTCTTCTTTTGAAAGGAAAATAGTAACATATCCTATGGTAGTATATGTTGACTATGCCTATTCACGTGGGTTTTTCTTCTTCTAGTAATAAAGGCTACTGGATGGTGGTTGAGTATATCAATGCTTTAATGGGATTGGCTTATTTTGGAGTTTTTTAGTTGACAATCAAAAAGAAATAAATAATTATTTACGTAGTTGTTTATAGAGGCACCAAATAATTTCTTTGGTTACCCGAGAACCGTTAAATTATTTCCATATCTAATTAGGTTTAGAATTTTAAATTCTATTCTTCTTGTTAAACGAATTTCAGATTACTAACTTGAGTTTGTGTCTGAATTTAAGAAAAAATGGAAATTCCTGACAACATGAATCTTGCTACTCGAACCCCAGTTGCTGTGCAATCCCTTTGACAGTTCCAACGGTCCCGGTTGGTCATGCTGACAAGCCGAAAAAATTTGTTGGTGTGGATTTCAAAAGGTGGGAACAAAAAAATATTGTTCTACCTGACGACTTTGAGCCTAGCGAGGTTCTTGACTGAGGATGCTCCGATCGTGCCTGAACTTGATCCAAGTCCACAAGTTTTAGCTACGACTGATGTCTTGAAATGTTCAAATTTACTTTGCAGGAACTATGTTTTGAACGGGCTCCAGGATGCCTTGTATAACGTGTACGTTATCAGGATACCACCAAAGAACTTTGGTTGTCTTTGGAGAAAAGGTTCAAAACCGAGGATGCCAGTACCAAGAAATTCATCATCGGCCGATTTCTTGACTTTTCTATGGTGGAATCTAAGTCTGTCGTTAGCCCAAGCACAAGATTTCCAGCTCATTCTTCAAGAAAACAACAACGAAAATTTGATACTAAGTGAGTCCTTCCAATCGGGAGTTTTGATTGAGAAGTTATCAGCTTCTATAACTTGGGATTCCTTCAAAAGCTACCTAAAGCACAAAAAGAAGGAGATGAGTGTTGATGATATTATCCTCAAGCTCCGCATCGAGGAGAATAATATAAAAGCGGACAGGAAGAGGAAAAATGTCTATTCCCCGAAGGCTAATGTGGTTGAACATGGCCAGACTTCTGGGAACAAGGGAAAGTGCACCGGGTCACAGACCGGTAAGGCATCTGGGAAAGGGAGCAAGCTGTGACCGAAGGGCGGAGTTTCCAAGAAGCAGAAAGTTCAATTTCTCGGAAAGTGCTTCAACTACAATAAAGTTGGACACCATTCTGCGGACTGCTTCAAGCCCAAGAGGCAGAACAATCAGCGGCCCCAGGCGAATGTGGCTGAGATGGAGACACTCTCCATGGATGTGTCTGATATTAGCCTTTCAGCGGTGATATCAAAAGTGAACCTGCTAGGTTCTAATCCGAGGGAATGGTGGGTGGATACTGGGGCGACCCGCCACATTTGCTCCAAGAAAGCGAAGTTCACTAGTTTTGAGCTGGTTACAAATGGTGAGAAACTCTACATGGGGAACTCTGCAACTTCTAAGGTTGCAGGTCAAGGCAAGGTGATCCTGAAGATGGCCTCTAGAAAAGAGCTGACTCTTAACAATGTCGCAAGAATTCATCGTTCTTTGTGGTACCAGATATACACAGGAACACGACAATGGAATCAGGAATGCATCGTTCTTTGAAGATGTATTTCCTGTAGATCCAAGAGAGAACCATGTATGGTCAAACAGACGTGGGAGACTGTTGATGAAGACAATGAAAACCAAGAATACGATATAGATGAGCCTAGACGTATCAAAAGAGCTAGAACATCTACATCGTTTGGTCCAGATTTTCTGACGTACCTGTTAGAAAGTGAGCCTCAGAGCTACAAAAGGTTGTGAGTTCACCAGATGGTCCTCTATGGAAAGAGGCTATCAAAAGTGAAATTAATTCTATCCTGCAGAACCATACGTGGGAACTGGTAGATCTTCCTCCATATTGTAAGCCTTTGGGCTACAAATGGATCTTTAAATGGATGATGAAAGCAGATGGTTCAATAGAAAAGTATAAAGCTAGACTTGTTATCAAAGGCTACAGACAACTAGAAGATCTAGATTACTTTGACACCTATTCTCCTGTAACGAGATTAACATCCATTCGGATGATACTAGCTATCGCTGCATTGCAAAATTTAAAAGTACATCAAATGGATGTAAAACCAACTTTCTTGAATGGAGATTTAGATGAAGAAATCTACATGGAACAACCTGAGGGTTTTTTTCGCTCCAGGTCAACAAAGGAAAGTCTGTAAACTTGTAAAATCATTGTATGGATTGAAGCAAGCACCAAAACAGTAGCATGATAAATATGACAATGCAATGTTATCAAATGGGTTCAAAGTCAACTAATGTGACAAGTGCGTCTATGTCAAGGACACAAATGATGGTTATGTCATATTGTGTTTATACGTTGATGACATGCTCATTATAGATAGTAATGATAAGATTATCACATCTATCAAAAACATGTTAAATTCAAAGTTTAACATGAAATCCGAATCAACATATCCAACTACTTGATTACCCGGATTAGAAACCCCATACAAAAGACCCATATCTGCAGTAAGTATCCACTTCACAGCCTCCCAATGTGCCTTTCCCGGTCGCCCCATATAGTGACTAACGACACTAATTGCATGTGAAATATCAGGACGAGTACATACCATGGCGTACATAAGGCTCTCAACCGCGCTCGAATATGGAACCTGAGACATATACTTCTCCTCATCCTCCGACTGTGGTGACAATTCTGCTGAAAGTCGAAAGTGTGCTGCCAAAGGGGGTACTGACTGGCTTCGAGTTCTGCATGGCAAAGCGCTCAATCACTTTGAGAACATATGACTTCTGATTCAAGAACAACTTGCCGTCTACTCGATTTCTGCTAATCTCCATACCCAAAATCCGTTTTGCTACACCCAGATCCTTCATCTTGAATTCACCACCCAACTGTTGTTTTAACCTGTTGATTTCTGATACACCTTTGGTAGCAATAAGCATATCATCAACAGACAACAGTAGATAAATAAATGAACCATCTGGAAGTCTTCGAAAATACACACAACTGTCATATTCACTTCTAGAATATGATTGGCTTATCATAAATGTATCAAACCACTTATACCACTGCCTAGGAGACAGTTTTAAGTCATATAAAGACTTACGAAGCAAGCACACATGATCTTCCTTACCAGAAACAACAAATTCCTCTGGTTGACGCATATAAATCTGTTCCTCAAGCTCCCCATGCAAAAACGCCATTTTGTCATCAAGTTGCTCTGACTCAAGGTCATAACATGCAACAATAGCAAGTAAAGTGAGAATGGAACTATGCTTTACAACTGGTTAAAATACCTCATTGTAGTCAACACCTTCTTTCTGACTGAAACCTTTCACCACTAGTCGAGCTTTGAACCGTGCCTTTTCAACCCCTGGAATACTTGGCTTGGGCTTGAAGACCCATTTGCACCCAACAATCCTCCTATTTTTCAGCGGTTCCACCAACTCCCATGTCTGGTTCTTCTGAAGAGACTCAATCTCCTCACTCATAGCAACACACCACTGCGCACACTCATTGCTCGAAACAGCTTCCGCATAGCTAGAAGACTCATCATACTCCACTGTTTCAGCAACTAATAAAGCATAGGCCACCATCTCAGAATAAGCCGAATATCTTTCAGGAGGCCGAATCTCCCTCCTTGGGCTATCTTTAGCAATAGTGCGTGGTTGCTCTGTTGGTACATCATCTGTGTCTGAACTCTTGAACTCCTCTTCAATTAGCTGATCACTGCCATTCTTCTCTGAGCCAGAAGATTCACATAACTCCATCTGCTTTGGAACCACCCTCGGTTCTTCAACTGCATTTTCAATCTGCTTAGACCCCTTAACCATAAAGTTTTCATCAAAAGTAACATCTCTACTAATTAAAAACTTAAAGGTTTCCGGACACCATAATCTGTACCATTTCACACCTGCCTGATAACCCAAGAAAATACACTTCTTGGCGCGTGGCTCCAACATACCCTCATTCACATGAGCATAAGTTGGACACCCAAACACACGCAGTATGGAATAATCAGCCTTATGACCCGACCATACCTCAAACGGAGTCTTACACTCAATAGCAGTTGACGGAGACCTGTTCACCAAATAACATACTGTGGAAATGGCTTCAGCCCGAAACTCTTTGCCCAACCCGACATTGGACAACATACAACGCGCCTTCTCCAAAAGAGTCATGTTCATTCGTTCAGCCACACCGTTCTGCTGAGGGGTTTTCCTCACTGTGTGATGCCTCACAATGCCCTCATCACTAGAAAACTTATCAAATTCGCTAAGACAAAACTCCATACCATTGTCAGTTCTCAATTGTTTTATTTTCTTACTCGTCTGATTCTCTATTAAAATTTTAAATTGTTTGAATGTACTCAAAGCATCACTTTTATGTTTTAGCATATACACCCAAACCTTACGAGAGAAATCATCGATAATACTCATAAAATATCGAAAACCACCTTTAGAAGTTACCTCTGCGGGACCCCAAAGATCCGAGTGAAAATAATCCACCGTGCCTTTGGTGCGATGAAAATAATCCATCGTACTGAATTTGACCATGCACTGCTTGCCGTAGACACAATGCTCGCAAAAATTCAGCTTCTCAATTTTCTGGCCACATAACAAACCCTGTTTGCTCAAAACTGTCATCCCCCTCTAGCTCATATGCCCAAGGCGCATATGCCACAAACGAGTCAAGTCTGAATCTGAAACCTTTGATGAGGCAACCGTTGTTGCAGCACCTGTAACTGTACTGCATTGAAGTATATAGAGGTTCCCACGCTGCTGACCCTTCATCAGTACCAATGCACCTCTCGAGACCTTCAAAACTCCACCTTCACCGAGAAATTTACACCCAAGAGAATCAAGAGCACCCAAGGAGATAAGATTCTTCTTCAAATCTGGAACATGTCGAACCCCAGATAAAGTCCTAACAACACCATCATGCATCCTGAGCTGAATCGTTCCAACACCAACAGTCTTACAGACCATGTTGTTGCCCATCAAAACTGTACCACCATTGACCACCTCATAAGTAGTAAACCACTTTTTATGCGGGCACATGTGGTATGAACATCCAGAATCTAGAATCCACTCGTTGTCAGAACAGGAATTACCCGATGTAACTGATAACACTGTATCCGACTCGTCTGAGCTTTCAACAACTCCAGCAATATCTTTACCCCCTTTCTGGTTCTCCTTTTCCTTCTCTTTGAGTTTTAAACAGTCAACTTTCTAGTGCCCAGGTTTCTTGCAAAAATTGCACTTCCCCTTTTTCCTTTTCATTGACTTGGATCTACCCCTATTACTCGACTCCTCCCTTTCTGCTGTTTTTCCCCTAGCAAACAAACCCTCCGCATGCGAATCACCCTCACCCGACACCTTTTTCCTCAATTCTTTCAAATAGATGCTGGACTTAACATCTTCCATAGAAATTGTGTCTTTGCCATACAACAGGATGATAACAAAATGCTCATATGAAGGTGGTAAAGAACATAACAAAATTAGGGCTTGGTCCTTATCCTCAATTTTACTATCAATGTTTTTCAGATCCATAATAATACGATTAAACTCGTCTAAGTGATGCTGGACTTAACATCTTCCATAGAAATTGTGTCTTTGCCATACAACAGGATGGTAACAAAATGCTCATATGAAGGTGGTAAAGAACATAACAAAATTAGGGCTTGGTCCTTATCCTCAATTTTACTATCAATGTTTTTCAGATCCATAATAACACAATTAAACTCGTCTAAGTGATCCTTAACAGATGTACCTTCACGCATTCGAAACATATAAAGACGTTGTTTAAAATACAACCTGTTCGTGAGCGATTTCGTCATATGTCTTCCAACTTTAGCCAAATACCCGCTGCTGAAGTTTCTTCTTCCACCTCGTGAAGAACATCGTCTGCCAGACTCAACTGAATAGAACTCAGAGCTTTGGCATCCATGTCTTCCCAATTCTCCGGACTAACCCCGTACTTCGCCAATCCTAACAAAGCCTTGGGCAAACCCTGTTGGGTTAACATAGTCTTCATCTTTACTCTCCAAAGACTGAAACTGCTGCTCTGCCCATCAAATTTCGCAATCTCGAACTTAGCCTCCATAACCACAATTGGAAACGAAACCCTAGTTTTTCAACCAGAAGCTCTGATACCAGTTTGTTGTAAAACGCACGTTATGAATCCGATTAAGTTAGGAGAAAGCAAACAAAACAAGCAATCACACGAGACAAAAGATTTACGTGGTTCCCCCAAGATTGAGGTACGTCCACGGGCGAGGAGAAGAGTTCGCTATCAATGGTGAAGAAGAGATACAAAGAGTCAGCTATGATCTGTAACTCTAGAGAGGCCACAATATGAGAGATAGCCAAAAGGATTACCCAAAGCCTCTATTTATAAGAAGCACAATCTATAGGAAATCCTAAACACAATAGGAACTCCTAAACACAATAGGAACTCCTAAACGCAATAGGAACTCCTAAACACAATAGGAAAACCTAAACACAATTGAAATTCTCCAGAAAAGGAAAATTCAAGGCACAACTCCAACGGAAACAAACAGAGATAACTTCTGCAGATTTACCTAAAATCGTGGTAGTTTGAGTGAGACAATGTGGCGTCGAGCGGCCGTGGGATTTTTGTTAGTTGAAATCATTGGAGACAAAGGAGGAATTACGGGATGCGGTGGTGGCAGGATAAGGGATGGGGTTTGAAAGGATAATACAATTATCAACTATTGGCATATTATATGATATGGGATATTATATCTACATGTATATTAGTATGATGTACACACAAACATCGATTTGGGTATAGAACACGAGCTCTTTTGTGCGCGCATATTTGAACACAGATGAAATTTATTTAAAACAATATGGAACTAATAATTTTATAAATCAAAATGTTTTATACCACGTGTTCTGAATTTTGGATCTTTATAATTATGATTTGAAAATAATTTATTTGACTTTAAAAAATAGGACCGAAAATAGGGTCATCACAACATCTCTCTTTCAGTACTTAATTACAAGTCTTAAGCTGGCGAAAACTACGAGAATTTAAAGTATGCCCAGAAATTCTGCCAATCTTTTTACATTTGCCAATGTCTCTTTCTTTAATTCCCCATATCTTATGAAGAAAAATCTTTGCGGACATTGCTGACTAGCATCCCAATAATCTCGAACATGGTCCCAAAAGGGTCCATAGCAAGAGATCCCTTTGGAGAACAACTCAAATGCCTCTTCTAATGAAAGATGAGGAAGCTCCTTGGATCTGAACTTGGCCATAAAGTACCACATCGACGTTAACACATCTTTAGAGTCGCGACAAACATAGACTATTTTACAACCGGAACTCAAAATAGACTTAGGCAAGGACATGTAAGGAATGTGTGTCGCGAATAGGTGAGGAGAGGGTGAGTTCTCAACATCCACAACTGGAGGTTCCCTAAAAAGTTTCAACTCTAGGAAGGGAATACAATCGTGGGGGTTAGCGGTAAGAAGAGGATGAGTGGAATTGGTGTAGCAAGTTCTCTTCATCATGACTGCAAAAATTAGGACTTCCAGCCATGTCGTGCCAGATTTAGGTGTTGAAACTAGGGATGGCAATCTCGGCCGACCCGCCCCTATCCAACCCGTCCCCTACCCATTCGGGGAGAGGATTCGGGGATTTTTTCGGGGATCGGGTAGGGGATGGGGATTATTTTTAAAAAATTTCGGGGATTGGGTAGGGGATGGTATTGTCAGTCCCCTACCCGATCCCCTCCCCTCCCCGTTCCCCGCCCCTCCCCGCATCCCAGTTCACATATATATATAAAATATATATTTATTATATTATAAGTTGTTATGACTTGCTTACGGTGTATGAAGGCAAAAATGACAAGAATCATGGCGAAGCTTCAAGCAATCCTCCACCCTCTACGGATAGTGATCTCGAACGATATGCATTGTTTCTTAATTCAAGGAAGAAAGGTAAAATTTCACATACAAAGTTAGAATTGGATCACTATTTGGAGGAGGAGGTGTTACCGACTTGTAATAACTTTGATATATTAGCTTGGTGGAAATCTAGTGGCTTGAGGTACCCTACTTTGCAAGCCATTGCTAGGGATGTGTTGGCCGTACCCATATCTACTGTTTCATCGGAGTCATCTTTTAGTACCGGTGGTAGAGTGGTCACTCCAAATCGCAATAGACTCCATCCTAAAACTTTGGAAGCATTAATGTGTACTCAAAGTTGGTTGGCGGCCCTTGAAAATGGAGGTATTTTTTTTACGTCTTATTTTTTTTGTCATGCTTTTATAATTTAAATGCTATCTATCAATCATTGTTTTCTTTTGTATTTTAAGGTGAGGCAATGCCGGGGAATCCTTTTTCCAACTATCAACGATGACGATATGGACACCGACGAGTATATCCGATGTAACATGTGTTGATGACTGATCGAGTATTTGAAAGTCATCCAATTTTTGTTTTTTGTATACTATTTAAAAAAAAAACCTACACATTAAAGAGCAACCATGTTTGGATCCCCGATTCCCCGTGGGGATCCCCGTTCCCCGCATCGGGGCGGGGATGGAGGTTAATATAAAATCCCCGGTGGTGTAGACACCCCGATTTTGAACCCAAGATGCGCTCGAGCATTCCCGATGATGAAATGGACCAATTGTGACTACCCGAAACTTGTGAAAAATGGCTTGAACTTGATTAAAATTAACCAAACGTCACCAAATAACCCAAACTAAACCAAGCATTGTTAAACCAAGTCAAACCACCAATCTGCCATCAAGAACCTTGAGCGCTCAAGCTTGAGGCTTTGAGCGCTCAACCCTGGGAAAAACACCTTGAGCGCTCAATCCCACGGCTTTGAGCGCTCAACTCTGATCCAGTCAGCAACTTGCAGAGTATCTCATCATGAGATTTTCTGCATGGGAGCGTCTGGGGTGATCTTCTACGATCCTTATACGTACAATACACTCTACCAACTCTAAAAATACACCTAAAACTACTCCTAACCCACTTTCAAATACAAACCCACTCTCTCTCTCTCCTCTCTTCCCTCCCACTCACTCTATAAAAACCACCTAGCACCCCTGGTTTAAGGGGACCCCATTCTCACACTCCAGCATTCCCAATTTTCTCCAGAAAATCGACCACCTCTCTCTCTCTCTTCAAAACCACTCATTTCCCATCAAAACCACTTGCAAAAACCACTCTTCAAGTCCAAAATTCGATCCTTGATCATCAACCAATCACATACATTATCCAATTCACCCAGAATACTAACCAAAAACATCCACAATCATCCGTTCCTAAGCCCAAAATCAAGTTCAAGTCTCCAACCAAGTTCAAAAGGTAGTTAAACATGTGAAAAACTCACTGTTTTGATCCATCTGAGGAAGACCAGTGAGTTCAAGCAAGTTCATTATACTTGCGTTGAACTCACAAAGGTCTAAAAATTGTCTAAAAATAGTTTTCAAATCTGCAATCATAGCAGGGGTTGAGCGCTCAAGCCTCAAGCCTTGAGCGCTCAAGCCCAGTTCTGAATAAGTTCCTGTTTTCCTAACTTTTGTGCTCTTGTCTGGTTCTGATCATTGTTTAAGAGTCATCTATGTTCATGTGACCCCCAAAACAGTTCATTTCTATTTCAAAATCACATGCATGAACATTGGTTCGCTATTTTTATGATGATCAAAAATCAAAACCTTTGTAAATCTCATTTTTTAGTATAAAATGGTGACTGAATCACCTTAAATTGCTCCTGTTTAAATGTGCTGAAGGTCCTGAGAATCATCAAACACCCATTTTCTAGTCAGATATCAGAAAGCCAGAATATGGCCTGAGCGCTCAAGGTCATTCACTTGAGCGCTCAAGCTGTTCTTGGGCAGTTTGTTAATTGATAGTTGATTCGATGATGGATCAAGGGTTAACCCCTTTCTGGTGTGTGTGTATTGTTATATTTGTGTCTGTAGTCTGAATCTCCCTCTCATACTCTATTGGGTGTTTTCCCTTGCTAGTTTTGTAATGATTCTTCTATTTTCATCATTCTTTGAGAAATCAAACTTATGTGTTTTAATCTGTTTATCTGAGAAATGTGTTTATAAATGTCTGATTTTACAAAGAATGAGTAGAGAAATCATAAAGAAAAGGGTTAAATTCACAGGAGTCAGGGACTGGTTTGAGCGCTCAATCCAAGAGCCTTGAGCACTCAAACTGGTTTAGGAAGGTTGAGCGCTCAAGCCATCATCTTTGAGCGCTCAACCCTCATTCTGGGATTCAGATTACAAGTTGATCAAATTGAGCCTCATGTTCATAATTTCTAGTATTGTCGCACAGTTTCTGTAATTCCTTATTCCATGTAAATATAAGTATTATTTTCCTTTGTTATTATCGTCAATCACTCATGTAAATCATGCACACAAGTATCCACTTTAACTTTGCATTTTATGCTTTCTCATTGTTTGCGTGATTTCCATCCCCGATTCCCTATTTTGTGAATAAATTGAATTTCAAATATTTTCAAAATCCCACAAAATGTCGAGTAGAGACCGGTTCACGGACCGGGAGAGGGGTGCCGTAAAACCCTTCCCCTCTCGTAACCAAACCCCCGAATCCGAGAAATCTTTGGTTTCTGATAAGCCCTCAATGTTGTATATATCCGGGCTTATCTCGCTCGTTGTAATCACACACACGTGCATTTTGTGCCTATATACGATTGATTTTGCGCGAGTTGTGTTTTTGATAAGTTTCAGAAAATCGGAGCTAAGAGGCGTGTCCAAAGCTCCAAATAATCCCCGGTTGTATCCGGAAGTACCTAAGGTCCCGCAATGCCGTGGAGGACAATCGCTGAAGCTTAGAAGTCGATTCAAGGAGCTTTGGAAGGTTCAAGGAAGGCCCGGAACAAAGGAACAAGAAATCTAGAGTGATGAGCCTTGAGAAAATCTGACCAACCGATAGAAAAATGCTCATTTCTCTCAAGATACAAATGCTATGAAGATGAGGTCAATTGGGTTTGAAAGTAGACTCATAGAGATTTCCAACGGTTCAAGAATCGCCTCATTCCGAGTTTGGACGAAGCCGGGGCGTGCCTGCAAAGTTGGCTCAAAAATCTGCCCGAACAGACGAATCTGGATCGATCCAGATGTGGTGTGGATCGATCCAAATACCTCCGGCCATCATTTTTTGAGCTCTTTTTGCACTTTCCTTTTATGGAAACTTTTGTTTAATGTGTGTGCTTTATTAGATATTATGTAGAGAGAGAAAGGGAAGACTATATTGGGGCTCTCTCCTCTCTCCTTCTCCGACTACTTACTCTTTCATTTTTAGTTTTAGTTTAGCTCCTCCATTGGAGGATTTTGAAGCTTTCTCTCTCTAGATTTCTCAAGTAAGTTTTCATTTCTAGTTAATTTGTCAAGGTTTATTGTTGTAGCTACAATCATTCTCTCTATATAAATCTAGTTTATTTGTGTTTTTATCGGTTAAATCTTGTTCTTCATTTCCTAGCTAAATCCTTCTTAAACTCTAGTTTTTATTGGTTGTTTGTTATTTCTCTAAGGTTTAAAGTTGTTGGCAAGTTTGTTATCATCGTTAAAAATCACTTTTCAAAGTTATTGGTCATGTTTATAACTTCCTTAATTAAATTAATTAGTCTTTGCCTAATGAGTGAGTAGTCAATTAGGTAGGGTCATGGGGTGATTGACTCCCCATGACCAAGGTTAATCCAGTTCCTCGCGCAATTTAAAAAAGGCTTTCAACTTTTGTCGAGCAATGAATTGGGATTCACTTTTACGAATCAAAATTAGGGTCTGTAAACCCCTTTGATCGCACGTCGCCCGGGGCTTGACCACTTGGTACGTGCGATGCTTAGGGATAGGGCGACTCAAATGTTTGTCGAAATGGCACAAGAATCCTATTCTTTGTGGAACGCATTTTTCTAGGCGATGGTTTAGTTTCTAAACCATTTGCTCGGGTGCACCTAACGGTGGCTCGAGTCGGTTACCGAGCGTGAGGATTTGGTTAGCTTTGGTTGTGATCGTTATGAACCCCTAGGCTTTACCTTTGTTAATTTAGTCTTTTCGTATTCCGTGTCATTCACGAAGTTAAGTGAATCCACCAACAAATCACAAAAGCCAAGTTTGCCGCTTTAAGGCTAAAAACTTCATTCGCAAGTCAACTCTCACGCCGGGTGCGTTCGGTCCCTGTGGATTCGACCCGGTCTTACCGGTTATCATGCTATGCGATACCTAGCCCTACGCTTGGGGCGACACCATCTACGACACAATCTAAGGTCGCAAGCAGTTTCATCATGACTAGTAAAATCTTTTTTTAATGGGCAAATGAGTCATCTTTTATTGGTTTCTCGGGTTCGGACCTCAAATCCGGGTGGCGACTCTAACAATCACAATCTTTTCGAACGCAAATCAAAACCATTTCTGGTGGGCCGTCCACAAGCTGGCGACTCCGCTGGGGACATTGGTTAATATATATTTTATTTAATTACATTTGTGCAATTTTTATTACATTTGTGTAATTTTATTGAAATATGTGCTAATCAAAGTGGGTTTAATTTGAAAGATGTTTTGTGGGATTTTTCAAATATTTGAAATTCGATTTTGCATTACACTTGCATGGTTCTTAGCCCCGCTGGCGTGTTTTGGCAATCCTGCCTGGCTTGCCGGTGACAGGGAATCCCGAAATGCCCAGCAGCCCTCGACCGTGATAAATCACATCGTCATTATCGTTTTTAACGATAGGAGGCAGTTTTGATTTTGAGTCCGGGGTACCCTCAATGACCAAAACCAGCCTTTTGCATATAATTAACCATAGAACCCCACGTTTAGTAACCCACCCGTGTGTTAAGTTTACATGCTCCATCTTGTTACATGCTATGTGTTACCGCTTTTCTCGCCATGCCATGTTGCATTCATGCATTTGCATTGTATATAGTCGTCGTGAGTGTCGTTTGTATAAGATATTTTGTGTAGATATCACATTTAACTTTTGTGCCTCTACAATTAGTAGAAGGTTGCCTCGGCCCGATGATGAGTCGTGCATCCCATATGCGCGTTGTTCTTACGAGTTAGCCTTTAGGACGGCCGGACGTGGGAAAATTTGGATCATCAAAGTCCTAAACACTGATCTAAACGGGTTTAAGGGACATTGGCCCGAGGAGGATCAATCGCCCTTAGGCATTTGATCTTAGATCATTGTCGGAATTTGTGTGGACCAGGATTTCCCAAATCCGACCATCCGATATCAAGGACTTATCACTTAAAAGAAAACTTGAGGATTGGGGCAATCTTCCAAAGCTGTCAATTTTAGTCTAGGAGACTTAAAATCCACGGAGTTTGAGATACCTCCGGTGTTGGTCGTGCCCGAACGGCCACCGTGATTTGAACTAGCCTTAAGGTCATTAGTATCTGGATTACAACACCCAAATTGCTTTGTCTCGGATGATCAAGAAAAGTGATTGGCTCTGATTCCAACAAGTTTGGAGTTTAACCTACCGAGTAATGGTCTACCCGGGGTGTTGGAAAATCTTCTGTGCAATGATCTTAAGTGAGATTCGGATCCGGTAGACTAACCCTAAGGTTGTACATGCAGTCTAGGAGACTTAAAATCCACGGAGTTTGAGATACCTCCGGTGTTGGTCGTGCCCGAACGACCGCCCGTGTTTCGGACTAGCCTTGGAACCGCTTGTATCTGGATGGCGACACCTCATTGCTTTGTCTCGGATGGTTAAGAAAAGCGCTACGGCGTCAACATTTAGGTTTTTAGGTTGAAACGACGTACCTGCCGAGTAACGACCTACCCGTGGTGTTGATACAATCTTCTGTGCGAACGGTTCCAAGTGAGATCCAAAACCGGTAGCTTAATCCCTAGGCTAGAAATAAGATTAACTCCGTGAGTTGAGTTGCGGTGAGACGATAGTGAGCATTTGTAAATCATTCATTTTGTGCATAATAGACACATCGAGTACGCATCTGAGTCCGGCTTTTGCTTTATGATCAGTTCTTGAACCATTGGGCCTGCAAAGAAGAAGAAAACCTTACCTGTTTGGACTCGACCTCCCGGACAGAGATTGTCTAGATCTTTATCACCAAAGGCCGAGACAAATATGGCAGCTGAACAGGGACAAGACCCCCCAAATGAGTTTGAACGACTGAGGAAGGAAATGCATGATGAGAGGGCCCGGAATGATACCCGAATCGCCCAACTTATGGCGATTATGGTAAACATCCAGAGTCGACTCCCCCCACCTCAGCAGCGAGTACCTGATGATGAAGCTCGGGATCAAGAGATTCCTCATGATGAACATCCGGAACAGCCTCCTCCTCCGGAAAATCCTCAGTTGGCTGAAATGCTAGCTAAGATACTCAAACTAGAAGAATCTGTGGCCAAAAGTGAGAAGCGAGCCATTACCGGTTTTGATATGAACAAACTCTGCATCTTCCCAGGCGCTAAGCTCCCTAAAAAGTTCAAACATGTGGACTTTGAGAAGTTTGATGGGACTGGGGATCCGAGAGGACATATTCAGGCATATGTAAGCTCTCTCTCGTTACAAGAAGTCCATGAGCCCGCCATGACACAGATGTTTCACGAAACCCTCACAGGGCCCGCACTCCAGTGGCTCTTATCCCTCGTCATTTCGAAGAGACAAACTTGGGAAGAAATGGTGGCTGCTTTCATTAAGCAGTATGAGTATAATGTTCAGCCCAAGGTCACCACTCGAGAGCTTGAAAGCATCAAGATGAAAGAAAGGGAATCTTTCGCAGATTTTGTGAAAAGGTGGAGAGCGAAGGCCGCGCAAATGACCGATCGTCCCAGTGACAAAGACCAGATGCGCATCATAACCAAGAACCTTCAACCCGATTTAGCTCAATACATGGTCATGGCCCAAGCACATAACTTTGAAACCTACTTTGAGATGGGTCTGTCAATTGAAGAAGCTCTGCAAAGCGGGGTGTTGAAGAAAGGAGACCCATTCCCCAAACCTAAGCGAAACTACATTGGTAACACCTCTTCCCTATACGCAAACCCCAGTTACACAGCCGGTACCTCATCCAACTCCATGAATCACCAACCCCATAAAGTTGAACCCATAAACGCCATCTTGTCTCAACCAGCCCAACCAATTCAACCACCGCAAAATCAAAGAGGGCGGCGTATCTTCACCCCTCTCCCCTTACCTCTACCTGTTGTTTTCGAACGACTCGTACAACAGGGGAAGATCAAACCTCTCCAGCCGGCTCCACCTCCACAAAATCCCCCACCATCCTACAACCCAAACACCTTCTGCATCTTCCACCAAACACCCGGCCATCCTACTGAAAGATGCCAACGGTTGCGTCATGAGATTCAAGACCTCATTGACAATAAACAAATCCGAGACCCCACTGAAAAGCCCAATGTTGTTACCAACCCTTTGCCAGCTCACAAGAGGAATGTCGATATAGGCCAAATTACCCTTAGCTCCACTCAAAAAGACCTAAAATCCACTCTATTTGACCCAAGCCAGTTCATCATACCCGAAACAGATCCCAAACCCATTGTACCAATACCTGTCGAGCGCGAGATATGCTTTCTTGATGCCCACTTGGACCCCACTGTATGGCAAGAATGGGGAGATTTAATGATGGCTATGGAAGCTCGGGAGTATGAGCTAATGGTGGCCAACAATGTGGCGAATGAAGAAGTTTGGCCACATGTTGAACAGCTTAATGAAGGACCCCCGCTTGATGCCATGATTAATCAACTTTGGGATCCGATGTTTGCAGATCCGCTTGATGGATTTGCGCTTCCTAATCTGTTTGAGCCATTACCTGTGGAAGAAGGACAAGGACAGAATTGGCAAGAAGAGAATGAAGCACCCAATGATGCACAAGAAGATGAATGGGATCCCACACCCAATGAATGGCAGCTCATGGACCCCAATGATCCTTTGGATGGGTCCACACTTCCCATGTTCTTCGATGAAGCATATTTTCCTATGCCACCACTATGGGAGGGTCGCCCTGATTTCTCCATGATGAGTGAATATGCAATAAACCGAATGACAGAGGGAATAGAATTCACACCTTACGATTACATAGTTGATGAAAATCTTCCGGCACCCCAAGTGCAAATCCCGGAGGACTGCAGCATCATGGTGTTGAATGGAGGTCTACCCGATGTTTGGGGACAGCAAATGAAGGAGAATGGCGTGACTAATGTGTGGGCCAATCTGAATGAAGGTATAGCACTCTCACCGCTGTGGGTTGGAAACAACGAGGTCTGGGCTGTCAACGAGGCTGCAATGGAAAATGGGGATGTGTGGAGCGAAGCAACTGTGGAAGGGATTACCAAGGGTTTGAAAGAAGCCAACATTGAAAAGGGAAAGAGAAAGGCGGAGGGCGATTTAGTTGATCTTTACACAGACTACACTGATTTGTGGGGGGATGATATTGACTCAATTCTTCACCTTCTTCGGAGTGGTCGGTTTTATCAACCACCTCAGATGTACACCGGAAATACCTCTAACCCACCTCCTAACTCCCTAAACCAGCCACCTTTTAACCCGGCTCCACAAAATAACCCAACTCCACAAAATAACTCAGCCATACCACATCATCCAAACAACCTTAATGACCCAATTGCCAATCCTATCGATTTCCAAAACCTTTTCAACCCGCCAACCAACCAATCCCATGCTACCTCTGCAACCAACAGCCGTATGCCTCGCCCGAAACTTGCTCAAACGCTGTCTTGCATGGAGATCGCTCCTGATATTACCCCTGAAGCTATGATGGCCGCCATTGTTACTAAACGTACCATTGCTACCAAACCTACCAAGCACGTTGTAACCTTCACTGAGGCTGATTTACCGCTTGAAGGAACTGACCAACAAGCCTTTGCATGTCACCATGAAGTGCATGGGGAAATGGATCCCAGTTGTACTGATAGATAACGGATCTAGATTACTTTGAGACCTATTCTCCCGTGTTGAGAATAACATCCATTCGGATGATACTAGCGATCGCTACTGTGCAAAATTTTGAAGTACATCAAATGAATGTCAAAATAGCTTTCCTAAATGGAGATCTAGATGAGGAAATCTACATGGAACAACCTGAAGGGTTTTCTGCTCCAGGGAAAGGAAAGTCTGTAGACTTGTGAAGTCATTATATGGCTTGAATCAAGCATCAAAACAATGGCATGAGAAATTTGATAATGCGATGTTGTCAGGTGGGTTCAAAATCAACGAGTGTGACAAATGCATCTACGCCAAAGACACTAATGACGGTATGTCATATTATGTCTATACGTTGATGACATGCACATTGTGGGTAGTAATGATAAGATTATCAAATCTACCAAAACCATGTTAAAATCAAAGTTTGACATGAAAGACATGGGCCTTGCAGATGTTATACTAGGTGTGAAAATTACCAGAACATCAAATGGACTTGTATTATCTCAAGCTCACTATGTAGAAAAGATGTTTGAGAAGTACAACCAGTCAGATACTAACATATTAAGGACCCCGGTAGATGCAAACTTCCATTTATCTAAAAATACCAGTGAAAGTGACTTTCAACTAGAGTATTCACGGGTAATCGGAAGCTTGATGTACTTAATGACTTGTACAAGGCCAGATATAGTTTACTCAGTCATCAAACTGAGTAGATATACTAGCAATCCGGGGAAAGACCACTGGAAGGCTATAGTCAGGGTTTTACGCTACTTAATATATACCTGTGACTATGGATTGCACTACACTAGATATCCAGTAGTACTCGAAGGGTATAGTGACGCGAACTGGATATCAGATATGAAAGACTCCAAGTTCACAAGTGGATATGTCTTTACTATTGGTGGTGCAGCAGTATCTTGGAAATCGTCCAAATAGACGTGCATAGCACGATCAACGATGGAGTCTGAATTCATTGCTTTAGATAAGGCAACTGAAGAAGAAGAATGGCTCCGCCAATTTCTGGAAAGTATTCCGAAATGGTCTAACCCTATGCCAACCATTTGCATCCATTGTGATAGTCAATCAGCAATTGGAAGAGCACAAAGTCATATATATAACGGAAAGTCTAGACATATTCATCGTGGACACAATACCACTAGACAACTACTCTCAACTGGAATTGTCATAATTGATTATGTAAAATCAAAAGACAATATTGCGGATCCACTAACCAAAGGGTTAAATTGAGAGCTAGTTAATAAAGCATCGAAAGGAATGGGATTGAAGCCTATGACACTTAAAACTACCATGACGGAGAACCCAACCTAGTTGACTGGAGATCCCAAGATCTAGGTTCAAAGGGACAACCTAATCGCGTGTAACTAAGATTAATAACTGAGGAGTCAAACTCCTACTCATTCCTATGATGTCACAGTGATGCCTGTGATGGAAAAGGTTGAGCTTTTGCTTTTAATGACTCTTATGTGTTGGTTTTTCCAAACAGAGTATTGCAGGATACTCTTAAATTAAGAGGTTACCTATGTGAGTAATGAAGTGAGGTCGCTTCTATAAAGAATTCGTGAAGGCAGAATTTCTTGAAAAATACTCATTGAACCAGGCGAGTGTTCAAGGCCAAAATGAACAAAACAATGAGAATTGAACTGTGTTAGGAGAAGTTCTTGTGTGAAGTCTGTTGTCTCGGTTTACATAAACGGCAGATTAGTTCAAGACATTACTATAGACAACCCAATTTTGACCTGAGAAACTTATCAAGCATTCCCGATGATGAAATAGACCAACCGTGCATACCTTGATGCTACGAACAATGCTTGAACTCACCAAACCACCCTAAACCATTCTAAATCCTCCTAGAACCAACCAAACCATCCAAAATGCTCTTCAAAATAAATCCAAGCCTACACCATCTTCTAGTATATTCAAAACCCTCTTTATTGATATATAATACGTCTCAATCCATTTTGAAATGAGGGAGATGTGCACGTTTTACCAAAACGACTTGTTTTCCCGATCTTCTGAGGGTAAAATGGTCACACACTTGGATGTACAAATTATCTTGGGTTCAAACCAATTGGGTTAGAAAGTAGACTCAACAAGCTTTCCAACGCTTCAAACCACGCACAAAACGGAGTTCGGTAGCACCCGAAGCAACCCTGTGAAGTTTGGTTTACAGACCCTTTGTGCGTTCAAACCCCTCTTTGAGCGCTCAAACCTTGCGCGCACCAGAAACTTTTCAAGACATCTTTCAGCTGGTTTTCTAGCTAATCTATGGGCTCTCCCTGGTTTCTAAACTTCGTTTTCACGTCTAAAGTCCCTCCAACTCTCCAATTTGAATTTCAAATTCAAAAACCCAATTTTCCCTTTTTCTCTCTCTCTCTCTCTCTATCTATATAAACCACCCCCACCCATTGTTTAAGGACTCTTGGATGATCTCTTAGACTCTCACACCTTTCATCAGACCAAAACCACTCTCTCTCATCCTTCAATAACGTTTTACACTCTCTCTCATCCATTTCCATCATCTTCAACCTCCAAAACACCCCAAAAACCTTCTTTTAAAGGCCTAAATCTCATGGGTCTTTGAAGAAACCACTTCTCACCAAGCCTACTGCCCTCAAACCTTCCTCAAATCCTCAAACTAACTTCAATCAGTCCTTATTCATCACTGATCATCCCATTTTAACCACTCAAACACTCAAAAATCCCATCTTTAAGACCAAATACACATGGGTCTTTAAGATACCAACTGATCCTGACCTCTTTCTCACTCTAAAACTCCATAGTCAGTCCCTCTCTACTGTAATCATCCATCAATTGCAGCTCCATCATCCAAAATCAAGTAAACCCACTTGATCATGCCAAAAATGGTCATCTAACATCCAATACACCCCCATCCACTCAATCAATCATCCAATCATCCCTACACTCACACTCCTCTATCCAAAGTACCTCAACTCAAGCCTATATTCTAAGCCACTGCTCAATCATCCATCAAAACCACAAGTTCAAGCTTTGATCAAAACCAAAAGGTAGAAAAACCATGTGAAATGCTACGGGTTGGTCATTCTGAGGGAGACCAGTGAGTTCATGGAGGTCCTCTATACTTCCAATGAGCTCACAAGGTCCAAGAAATGAAGAAAAACAACTTTTGAAAATATCAAGCCAAAAGGGTTTGAGCGCTCAAACTGTTTCGGCCATTTTATTGTTTTTGTGATTTCTGATGCTTTCTCATGTTGATATCATCATTTGATGGCTTTTGGTTGGTTTAGATACTCTCAAATTAGTTTACTTCACTCATGATCATTGATTGATGAAGCCAAAAGCCATGGAAATGATATTTTATCATCATCAAGTAATGAATGAGCTTTCATCGAGTAATGAATGAGCTTTGTTTATGAGATGAATGAGACCATCTCACTCTTTTTAACAATGAACAGAAGCTTGAGATTCATATGAACATCAAAAAATGAGTTGAAAGTCACAAAAGCTTAAGAGCTAGAATGAGGTTTGAGTGCTCAAACCATAGTCTTTGAGCGCTCGAACTCTATTATGATTTATGTTAGATTCTTGTTTACTTCACTCCCATATCATGAAATAAGTTCATTACAGTGTGTGTGTGTGTGTGTGTGTGTGTGTGTGTGTGTGTTGTTGTTGTTGTTTGGCTTAAGCCAACCTGATCCTCTCTCCCTCTCACTCTAATCATGCTTATGCATGGCTCAATACTCATTTCTCACTTGTGTGGACACCTCAAGTTTATTTTATCCATGTTCATGAAGTTTCAAGCACAGGTGTATCACCATGTACTCATTTTAAACTCACCCATAATCCAAATGAAGGAAGAATGGAACAAAAGCACTCAAATCCAGTAGATGGTTTGAGCGCTCAATGTATCTCTTTGAGCGCTCAAACTGTCTTCTAGTCCATCAAATGTTATTCTCAACCAAGCTTGGTTTCTGAGCATTGAATACTCTTAAATATTGTCTTTTAATGTTGAGTCTTCATTCCTTCTGTATTATTCATCTCTTTTGGGTTATAAGTGGGTTTTAAATCATGCATACATGGCTATGTGATTCTATTCAATCATTCCAGTACTGTTTCTAAGTAAACAACAGAGATCAAATCATGTTTTCATCAAATCAGAATCATCAGAAATATCACAAGCATGTGCAAGTGAGCATGAGTTTGAGCGCTCAAACCACTGGAAGTGGATCAGGTTGGTTTAGCTTGTTTTATGTACTATTCATGCTATTTCCATTTTTTAGTCTCTGTTAATCATGTTCTAACATTGATGTTTGTTGTTCGTACTGGCATTCCATCATCACTCATGTAGATCACATCTCACATGCATGCACTGTAGTTTGTTGCTATGTTTATCATCATTATTTGGCTCCCCATCCCTCATCCCCTATATTTGTTCATGGTTGAATCACATTCATTTCACGTAATCCCACAGAAGTTAAGTAGAGACCAGTCTTTGAACCGGGCGAGGGGGGTGCCGCAAAACACTTCCCCTCTCGTAACTGAGCTCCCGAACCTAAGATAGTACGGTGATGACGGCCAGTAATCCTTATCCATTGAATGAGGCAAGAGTCAATCGAGTTCGGTTCCTCGGGGACAATCCGATAAAACCCGGGTGGCGACTCCGAATCGATGAAAGAAATCCTCCGGAGGGGCGTCCACAATTGCGTTCACTAATCAGCCAGTAACTTGATAGACTTTCATAAAGGAAAGTTCAAATCCAAAAGCTACCTTTCTATCGACAGGAATCATCCGTTATACTCTCTCCAAGTCTGTGTCAGTTTTTCCGTGAGTTTCTGCCAATTTCATTCATGTGGGGGATTGTTGGAAAAATAGGATACTATTCGATTATTTTGGTGTGCCTAAATATGAACAAAAAATCCATTTATAGGATGAATGAGAATTGTCTAATTATGGGAATAGCAATAGCCAAATTTATTTAAGGGAGGACGCGCGCGCGACCATCACCCGCTGTAGACACCCCAATTTTGATTATCCGTGAATTCTAAGCAGGAGTCCGGATGTGTCTCCAATGATGAAAAATATTGATGACGCCAAGAAGTTCACTTTATTTGATTAATGCTTCAGCTCAAAAAGGCCCAAAAGAAGCCCAAACACAAGCCCAGATATCAGCTCAAAAAAAACTGTTGGTGCCAGCACAAAAGATGTCGGCCTCCATGTTTGACTTTTTAAAAAGTAGCGGCCGCCATGTTTGAATATAGCAGCCGCCATATTTTTTCTCGGAAATTAGACAATTTTTGCAGATGTGGTATAGGTTGCCATGCTGAATTTACTTGCCTCCCATCTGATTTTGGTTGGGAAATTAGTGCAAGAAGCTTCCATGGTGCCTATAAATAAGACCTTAAGCCTCTCATTTCAACACACAACAAGAATTCGCAAGATATCCTTGCTAGAAAATCCTTGTTTCCATTGTCTTGCTTTTGCAAATCCCTTTTCCCGAACCCAAAATTCCTTTCCAAAAATCAACCACGAAAATTCCAAAAATATTAGTCCTAAGCCTACCTTCCAAATCTCGCCTTTAATCTAAGTTTTTTGAAGCATTAGTTAAATAATGTGCTTTTTGCGGCAAACGGAGTTATACTCGTCAAATTCGTGATTTTGAGGGGAGCATCTGGACGTTGATCAAAAGAAGTTCAATCTTCACCCTTTTATTAATTTTTGGTAATATTTCATTTCTCTAAATCTAGCCTCATGCATCGTTAATTTTATTTATTTTTCCTTGTTCCCTTTCCCGTAATTGTCTAAATCACTCTAAAACCATTTTTAAAATCCCATAAACAATAAGTAGAGACTAATCACTTTGATTAGGCGGGATGGGTCTATTTTTCAAATAAAACCTTCCCATCCTGTAACTTAACTCCCGAACCAAGATCACTCTGGTTACGACAGACCGGTAGTCTCGAATTTTGTGCGTTGAATTCGGTTGCTTGGTTAACCTTAAAATCAAGTGGCGACTCTAACGAACACGTGTTCTAATACTTTCAAGGTTTCTCGCGAAGGTCACGGGTGCCCACACCTGCCGGACTGGGCTGGGCTGGGCCCGTGACCCGTGGGTGTGGTATTGGGCTCAACGCGTGGCCCAAACTAGCAGCTATTTTGCTAGTAGAAGATGGTGATCATCTTCTCTTTTGCAGCTCTCCCCATCATTCTCTTCAATGCGCCAGAAAACTTCCTTGCCCAAATACAGTTGAGGTATTAATGGCAGTACATCCAGTGAAATTCATAGGTCATGCATGACCTGAACTTTTTTGTTTCCAACTCAGATTTTTTCCTATAAATAGGCTGCCCTACAAGAGTAATTGGTACACTGAAAAAACTCCTTTTCTGCATGCAACAAAAACCGTGTCCTTAAGCCTTGAGATTTCCAGCATCTTGTTTTTCATCCGTGAGAGAGTACTATGCACATAAATTCAATTTGAAGCAAGCTTCTAGTGTGGAGCACACTAAGCTTTCAACCGATTGTATCCTGGGAGACAGACGCCGGCAAAAACCTCTAGCACCCTAGTGAGGCGGCGAATCTGTTTTAAGGACACCATGTCTATCACGGGCCTCGGTTTGTGTATCCATATTTATTTTCAGTATTTTTCAGATTCTGCAAAATATATCAGTTTATTTTTTAACAACCGGAATAAATTTTCAAATAGACTATTTTTTATACCGCACGAATGCAACACACACATCACATGACCATGTCCTACTACAAGTTTAATATTTTTTCCTTTCAGGTGGGATTTTGTTTAATTTGGATTGGTGCAACTCACTCGATGATGTGCGGTAATATTGGAATGTCCACGGGCTAATGAAATAAAATGATGTGTTTTTCCTTTTTTGATTAGCTAAAAAAAATGTATTTTCAACTACAAAGTGTATTGAATTATTCAATCACTTAGATCAAAAGAGTATAACAATTATATTTCCTATCTATGCTTCTTGACTCTAATTTCTCATGGTGATTGATTCGGCTATAAAATCATAATCTTTTTTGCAACCAAGCCCATGCCACAAATATTTGACTTTTGATCAACTGCACCATCAACGTTTATTTTAATAACCCTTTAAGGTAGTTTAGTCCAAATTTACTTTCCCGTTGAGGTGATGGTTTCGCCGTAGCTTTTTCAAGGTTCTGAATATCAATAAACTCACACAAAGCTTCTGAATTTTTTTTCTAGAATCGCCATACGAGTCCATATAAGTTGCTCAAAGTAAAGTTTGTTTCTTGCCTTCTAGAGAAACCAACAAATAAATGCCGCAGGTGCTGACAATTCTCGTTTGCTTTCATTAGCCTGTGGTTCCGACGAGCAGGAGGACCACCCTTGGTTAAATGTCATGTTTTTCCAATCTCCAGATAAGCAGAAATTAACATGGGATAATTTTCATACCCCCCTAGTTTCTTTGCACTGGAAAAAAATAAGTTCGATAGTCTCACGTTCCTTGTGACATTGTTGGCATAGGGGATTGACGTCAATTGCTTTGCAATTCAAGTTGTCCATAACAGCTATAGCATTATGCAAACAATTCCAAATAAAGTGTCGTACCTGATTCGGGGTTGGGATCAGCCAAACTTCTTGCCATTTCGTGGGGGAGTTCCCGCCTGAACTTGGTTTTCCTTTTTCTTTGGACCGTCTAGGCATTGCAAATGATTTTTCCACATAGTCTGCCGATCGAATTGTGAATTTTCCATCCACTCTGTAATGCCAAACCCCCTTGTCTAGAATCCCATAGTTGTTGATAGGCATAGAGAGAACAATATCTGCATCATTCTCAATGAAATTAGCCTGGATAAGACTCTCCTTCTAGACTTGTAAATCTTCATCAATCAGATCCGAGACACGATGTATTACTTGTGCCGAGGAGTGGGTGTCTGGTGGTTTACTTAGTACTTTGAAAGAATAGGATCTAGCTAGCCACTGGTTAGACCATACCTGAATAGATTTCCCATCGCCAACAAGCCATCGCCACCCCTTTTGGAGAGTATCTCTGCCCGCTATAATGCTGCGCTAGGCCCAAGAGGATGATACCGGGCATTTAGCGTACCTAAAGGAGGAGTTTGGAAAGTACTTTCATGTGAAAAGTTTCTGAAAAAGAGTGGACCCTCCTTGTAGTAGTTGCCATCCTTGTTTAGCCAAAAAGGCTAAACTGAAAGCATGGATATCGCGAAACCCCAGCGTGCCTTAATTTTTGCTATTTCACATTGTGGCCCAGCTGACCAGTGAAGCTTTCTCTCTCCATTCTTACGCCCCACCAAAATCTACTGATGGTCCTACAAAGATCTTGACAAAAGGTCTTGGGCAACAAAAAACATTGCATAACATAGTTGGGAACTGTCATCCGTACTGACTTGAGTAAGACCTCCCTTTCGGCTTGATTAAGGGGCTGTTTGATAAAGCCGAAAGCGGAGCACTGAAAACTGAATTTATTAAGCTAATAAGCTGTTTGATATGTACTAAATCTTAAGCACTGAAATAAATAAGTTGTTTGATTTGTACAAGGAGCAAGAGTATTAAATTCACTAATTTTTTCATTTGCCTTTGATATATTCATACTGGAATTCATAAATGAAAAAAAAACGTACATTCATCAAAATAATAAAAATATGCAGAATATTGGCAAGATGGAAGGATAGCGGTGGTGGTATTAAATTCGCTAATTTTCTTACTTTATCTTTCATAAATTCATAGTCGAATGCAAAAATAAAAAAAGGTACATTTATCAAAATAATAAAAATCTGCAAAATATTGGCAAAATGGTGGGATACCAGTGGTGATAGTGTTATAGTGGTGGTGGTGGTAGTGATTGTGGATCGGTGGCATTGTGGTGGTGGAGGAGTGATGGTGCGAGTAGTGGTGGTGCCATGGTGGTGTAGCGACAACAATTGTGGTGGGAGTGCCGATCATGGTGGTGTGAGTAGTGGTGGTGTAGTGGTGGCAGTGGTGGTGTCAATGGTCGTGGTAGTAGTGGTGGGAGTGGGAGAGTGGTGGTGTGTAGTGGCGGTGACGGCGGGAGTGTCGGAGTAGTGGTGGGAGTGTTGGTGGTGGGGTGGTGGCGTCACTAGTGGTGGGACTGGCGGTTATGGTGGTGTGAGTGGTGGTGGGAGTGGCTTAGTGGCGGTGGTATAGTGGTGGCAGTGGTCGTGATAGCGGTGTGAGTGGTGGTGGTATAGTGGCCCCAGTGGTGGTGAGATTGACAAAGTGGTGGTCATGGTGGTGTGAGTGGTGGAGGTCATGGTAGTTGTGGTGGGAGCGATGAAGTGATGGTGGTGGTGGTGGTGGAGTGACGATAAGAGTGGTGATGGTAGTACAGTAGATGTGGCGGATGAGTATTTTTGGTAGTAGTAGAGTGGTGATGGTAGTGGTAGTGGTAGAGTAGTGGTGATGGTGGTAGTGGTAGTGGTGGTGGTGGTGGTGGTGGTGGAGATGGTGGTTTTGGTAGAATAGTGAAGATGGTGGTGTTGGTAGAGTGGTGGTGGTGGTGATCATAGCAATGATAATTACGGTCGTGTGAATGTTAGTAGTGGAGGAAAAAAATTGTTGAATGAAAAAACTCTAAAATTCAGTAAAAATTTAGCTACTTAATTTTTATCAACATTTTAACTTATATTTTAAGAGCCACTTAATCTTTTAAGTAATGTAAAATGTGGCTAACAAACCTACTTATTACTTAATTCATTTAGTTTTAAGTGTTGAATCTGGGTTATGAAATAAGGCAGTCTGGTGCAGAGAATTCTGGTATTGAAAAAAAAAGAAAAAAGAAAGAGAGCTCCTTAACAAGATTGGTTCAGTATACGATATAGGCTTTTCGACAGAGACAAGATGCCTCCACAATGGGCTCTCAAAGTGGCTCCTAGGTGGGGCTTTTAAAATTTACCAAGCTATTTGCTCAATTGTGGTCTTCAATGGGCTCCCAAATACAAGTTCCCAAGGGTAGCTCCTAACACATTGGCTAAATTTAGGTATCATTGTAGCCAGTTTCAAAGACCCAATTTAGCAACCCAGATGCTAAAATCTACCTTGATTTGAACAACTGGACTGCTAAATTTTTTTGGAAAACTAGGAATCTTTTTTTAACATGAAATTTTCGAAAGGTAAAGGATTTTTAGCAAGCTCTTGTTAGTCCATTGAATGCACACATCCTTTAAAAAATTAGCAAGCTCTATGAGTGAAAAATAGACCCCAATACTTATGTGTGCACATTAGGAGCTATTTTTAGGAAGCCCATTGTGGATGCCGGTTTTGAATGTTGCATTAGTGATTGAGCAATAATTAGTTATCTAACCAATTCACCGCGACCCAACCGCGAACGTAGTGCTAAATATGGAAATAATACTCGCCTGGTCATCCCAGATTTAGTACATCAGGAAAGTGTTGCCAGAGATTTGGTTGTTTCTTATGTTAGATCACGTTTACTGGTCAATAATAGTCCTAATTGTTTTTGTTCAACTGGGGACATGGGGCTCTAGGATTTGTAGCAGCGTGCAAAAATGACGTTAACTCTATTACTTTAGTAACAAATAATACTTCCACAAAGTCTTATATATTAGTAGGAATTGTGCAATAAAAAATCATAAACAATACCAGTAATTCTACAATTATCCTCAACGACTTTTCATATTTCGAGTGAAATCTAATTAAATCATGAAATAACATCGTTTTTAACAAATTCACCATACTTTTTCTCCAGTAATTTTGATCTAACGGTTTAGATTTATCAAATTTTCAATCCTAAGGGCCAATACCATGCACTATATGGGGCATGATAGAAAATATATGCCCCTTGACTGGGCTCCAACGATGAAAAGTAACCGACAATTGAAGTGGAATTAAAGGACCACTAGGACCGAAAGCAATTAAATTGACAATGAAAATTCACCATACTTTTTCTTAGGTAATTAAAGGACTGCGAGGATCCCAAGCAATTAAATTGACAATGAAAACCAAATCAAAAGACCACGAGGGAATCAAACAGACCACGAACAAAAACACTTCACTAGGTTCCAATGTCTGGAAAATTGACGGTTCAAGGGAATCAAAGACCACAGGGACCACAAATAATTATTAACCCATCAAGTCACAGGCCTTCCACATTGCAAAATCGATTCAATGAAAACCAAATTAATAGACCACAACAAGGGTACCAAAATCAGTGGTAGCTAGTTCAGACAGCTCGAATTATTTGTACGGGATCCGTATGTGGGCCCGTGATGTTGGTCGCATCACATGATTGATCATGTCTTACTATAGGCCAATATTTTTTTTTCTTTTCTGCTTGGGGTTTAATTTAGTTCAGCTCATGACCAATATCGATCCTATGCTAGCTCCACCCCTCCAAAATTTTAGATTGCATGTTGACCTTGGTGGTTCTTAAGATAGGTGTACATATCGTAGAAAAAACCATTCAAGAAAAATATAAGCTTGATCATCGGGCACAAATGAGCAGATAACCAAATAATATTCTTCTCTTCTTTAATCAATTGGCGAATATGCCTTTTCACTTAAGTTGTTTATTTTATTTAGAAAGTACAATTTTTTTTCATGGAAATGGCTACATTACACACCCATTAAAGGTGTGTATCATATGCACTTATTGTATGAACTACATTGTGTCAACTCATTGGCAATCGTAACATTCTTTAGTGTTTCGTAAGTTTTCAGCAATATGATTCGTAACATTTTCTATGATTTGTAACATTTTTGTTTGTCTCGTAACTTTTATAAACAAATTAGTAACTTTTATAGGGGTGTATGATACACATCTAAATAAGGGGTGTGTATTGTAGCATTTTCTTTCTTCTTCTTCTTTTTCATATACAAATGCATGTTTAGCTCATAGTTTGTGGGGGGGGGGGGGGGGGGGGGGGGCACGGAGGATAGTGGTATGTGAACTTTCTGATACCACAAATTGTTCAATGCGTGGTAATACTGTATACAAATGCATGTTTAGCAACTTTTTCTGCTCTGGATTATTAAATTACAAAGAAGGATGGAGTGTCCTCATCAAACAACAAAAAAAAGAAAAAAGAAGAAGAATTCAATCAGGAGAAGGTTGAAGTTTGATCAATTCATTCTGAAATGATTAGTACTCATGTTTTTCAACTGAAATGATTTTGTTTGTGGGGTCTCCTCAAAGTTAATTCTATTACGATTCTTTTATGGCTTGGTATTGTGTCTATCCTTCGTTTGTGCGGACACAGGTAAACGATTGGTAGATTGGGCTCGTTTTTTCCTCCAACGAAGGGACTGTTACGTCCATTCTGCAGAATAACGGGTTAACGAGGGAGAGAATTTCTGGAACTACAGTGTAATGAATGGCTGTATTTATAATTTGCTCCTGGCGCCGGAGAAATTATTTATTTCTCCTGGCACTGCCACATGGTATCAGTGGCGGCTCCAGGAATTCTTGCGAGGGTGTTCAGAAATTCTATTACGGTCCTCTAGAAATCATAACTATACATATATAAACAAAAAAAATTCTACTAATATCAACATTGCCACCAAAAAACAACAAAGTATTTAGCATATATATTATAATTGCACTCGACGACTTTTCATATTTTGAAACCGTTGCATAATAACATCATTATCAACGGTATAAAATACATCACTCTCAATATGAGTAACAAGCAATCGTTCATTGGCATTCAGTGTTCAAATATTTTGAGTAGAGTGTTCAAACATTTTGGTTTGGGTGTTCAAAATGACAAAAAATTTATAATTTTTTTTTTTTTTTACATTTATTTCTATAAAAAAAAATCCAGGTTGTTCGGGCGACCACCCTAGGCACCAAGTGGAGCCGCCTATGCATGGTATTCCATGGGCCTTCTCAACAATATATTTGTGTGGGCTCCACCGTCAAGTGCCTAGCTTTCACACAAATGTGTGGTTGAGAATGTCCCAGAAGCACTGCTACAAGAATGTCCCTAGTAGCAGTGCTCCGGGAGTACTGAATAATCTCCTGAGGTAGAAACAAAATCATTCCAAGCGATCCAAGGCTGGAAATTTTGCTACCATATATTAGCATGCACATGCAAGTCCCAATTCCAGAGAGACACAGCCTAGTTAGCAATCTTTCTCCATTTCCAATTCTACAGAGAGCCTAGTTTAATTATTTTGGCTATGGCAGCCTCTCTTCCTTGCCTATGTTCTTCTTTGACCAAAACCAACGAAAAAGAGAAAGATGAAAGCATGAAAAGGGTGGAGGGATGCTACCAACGGTATAGAGAGCTAATTTCAACCCTTCCAAAGGAGAAAGGCTGGATAACTGAAAATATGTGCCAGTATGAGGGCTTTTGGTACCATCCCACTTATGGCTTGGACAGTATCATGTTTGCTCAGGAACATTTCCAGGCTCGTCCCACCGATGTTTTCTTGATCTCAACACCTAAATCAGGCACAACATGGCTGAAAGCCATGATTTTTGCAATCGTGAAGAGAAGTTGCTACACCAATTATTCTACTCATCCTCTTCTTACCACTAACCCCCATCACTGCGTTCCTTTCTTGGAGTTGGATGTTGACAATATACCTTCTCCTCACATCCTTTCAACTCATGTTCCTTACCCGTCGTTGCCCAAGTCTATTCTGAGTTCCAGTAGTAAAATAGTCTACATTACCCGAAACCCTAAGGACGTGTTAATTTCTTATTGGTACTTTACGGCCAAGTTGAGAGCCAAGGAACTTCTGCCACTTCCATTGGAAGAGGCATTCGAGTTATTTTGTAAAGGGGTCTCTGGTTTTGGACCCTTCTGGGATCATGTGCTTGGATACTGGAAGGCTAGCCTCGAATGTCCCCAAAGAATTTTTTTCACAACGTATGAGGAAATGAAGAGAGACACTTTGGTGAAAGTGAAAAAATTGGCAGAGTTTTTGGGACAACCTTTCTCTATGGAGGAGGAGAGGAAAGGGGTTGTGGAGGAAATTCTCAACCTTTGCAGTTTTGATAAGTTGAGGAGTTTGGAGGTGAATAAAAATGGTACATATTGGCCAGGTGTTAAGAATGAATTATTTTTCAGGGAAGGTAAAGTTGGAGATTGGAAGAACCATCTAACAACCGAAATGATTGAGAGGCTAGACCAGATTACCGATGAAAAGTTACATGGTGTCTTTTGACTAGTAATAGCAGTGGCATTACTTATTATTTTCAGCATTACAATCATTTAAATATGATATGATGCTATGGCAAGTGATATTCTGTCCAATAAGTGTTGCTACCACTTGCAACATTTGGTTTAGCATTACTATCATTTAGTTTATGATAGTATGATGCTATGACAAGTGAGATTCTCTCTCACGACCCTATAACAAATGGGAACTAGCATGTGGCGTTTGTTATTGTTGTCGTTGTTGTTGTTAAGTTGTTTTACTGTTATTATGTATGATTAATTGATTTTGTCTGAATGAAATTTATCATTTCATGTTCTTTTCTTTGGGTTTGCCGGTTGTTACAAGTTACAAGATTTTTTTAATTTGTTTTAGGCTTGGTTTCGATGACAATAATCTTGAGGAGAAATGAGAATGAGATGCCATATTTCCATGCTCTCTATGTTTGGAATTAACTAAAATAAGAATGTGATTCTTGATGACACGTACATTCCAAACAGAAATCACATTTCCAAATGAGAAGGAATCTGATCCTTCAATCCCCCATGATTCCTAGCTCAACCCATACAATTAGGAAATGTTTGACTCTAAGTACATTTCCAAATTAGCTGATCCCTGGAGAAGATAATTAAATTAATCTAAATATCGGAATAAAATTACTCAAATTCCTATTTCCTCTCAAGATTACTGGCATCCAAACTGAGCCTAAACTAGTTCTAATATGAGCATATTCTTGAAGAAATTGTTTAATTTCGATCAACACGACTCACTCGATGATGATGTATGGTAATGTTGGGTATTCTATGCCATATGTGAGCACACTTCACTCTCTTTAGTGCTACTAGTATGATTCAATTTTGAATGTTAGGTGCGGCAATAGGTTACCCCATGATATGAATTGGCACTATCTTCCTTGAACCCTTATGTAAATAATTGTTGGGAAATGATTTTCACACCACCTTTCATCCTCAAACACTTTCTACTTTTTCTCCCTTCCCCACCTGGCATTGGATCCGATGGTGGCGCAGTGTTGGTTGCGTCCTCTAGGCCTAATAGTGTGTCAGTCCGACGGCCTTCCCAGTCGCTTTCCTTGTTGGAGGATCTCGATTCCGGCCTAACGGCTAGGGGATGGGTCGTTTTCCAGGTGGGGGGCCTCGTTGCCTTTGGTGGCGGCGACGACGCAGTACTCCTGGGCGGCGGTCTCATTCGATTGATGCTCTCCGTGATGCAGCTTTTGGGTGTCTTGTGTGGTCCTTGGGCGGTTGAGGATGGCTTTGGTGATGCGGCAGTGTGGTTCTCCAGCGGCGCAGCACTTGGTGTTTGGGTGGGTGGTGGGTTCCTGGGGTAGTGCTTTGGGTGGGTGGATTTGGTTTGGGGTTTTTTTTTTAGGTACATTTCCTCCCTGTGTGGAGTGTTTTGTGCTGTCCTTTTATGCTTATTGGTTTGTTCGACAGCAGCGCAGGGACGGCGGCGGGGTTGCCTTGCGTGTAATACCCTTGCGTCGAGGGTGACCTTGGAACTTGAGGACTTGGGTTGATCTTTGTGTTTTGTTGTTGTTTCGGCCTTTAAGTTGTATCCTATACTTTGAATTTCCATTGGACCAAAAAAAAAAAAAAATACTACAAATACTAAAATTTTATTGCCTTAATTCATACCCGTCATCTTTGTATCACCTTAATTCATACCCGTCATCTCAAGTTATATTGGACAAACATATACCGTACGTAAATCCTTTGATATTGAATTGTTAGCTAGTGATTTTTAAAAATAATTACTCCCTCCATCCTTTTTTAATTGTGTTGATTCGTAAATCCAAAATTATTAAAGAGGCATCATCATTACACCTTCACATTAACTTTTACCTCAACTTTACACTTTTTACATCAACTTTTACCTCCACTTTCCAAAATTATCTTCAACTTTTACCCATTTACACTTTACCCACCAACTTTTCAAAATGGCAAAATAATAGTTTTACAAATTTTTGCCCATTTACTTTTAAAAACACACTTATTAAGAGAGTCCAAAATGGAATAATCGACTATAAAAATGGGATGGAGGAGTAGTTAATTTAAGTAATGTAAAGTAAAACAAACCAGAAAAATGTGTGGAAAATATAATCTACGGGACCAATTCACCGTGACCCAAACGCGATCATGGTGCTTAATTTGGAAATTTGGAAATAATACTGGTCTGGTTGTCCCAAGTTTAGTGTATCAGGGAAGTATTGCCGGAAATTTTAACAGTATGACAGTAATAGGCTAATAGCAGTCTAAAGCTTTTGGCTGGAGAAACTTAAAGTTATTTTAATAAGCTGTAGTGATAAAAGAAACTTCAGCTATATTAATACGCTTTCGTGATTAAAGAAATGGCACTCTGCTCTACAAAGCCTCATTTTATTTTATTTTTTGTTCGGCAAAATTTGGTTCTGCATGGGTAAAAAGGGGAAGCCTCATTGTTGTTGTGGTCTTGAGAGAAGAGGAAACCCCTTTATCCGTCCTTTATCTTTAACCCTTCTATTCGTTGCATTTTCTGGCTTTAGTTGTGGCCCCATTAGTGAAACCTGACATTGGTTCCTAAGAATTACGTAGTCAACTTGTTAGTGACAGTCGGGTTGGTCTGTAGGGATTAGTTGAGGTGCGTGAACAAATGTCTCGACACTTTGAGCTATAGAAAAATGTATGCATGTGTTAAAAGGAAAATGACCCTTTCATAACTTCATAATTCTCTGCTTATTCCATGAGAGAGAGAGAGAGAGAGAGAGAGAGAGAGAGAGAGAGAGAGAGAGAGATCCGGAGGTCTGTTTTTCATGTCCAAATTATATATCTAAGCAGATCCCATAACAAGAAATACTGGAAGAAATAGCATAGCCCTAAGAAGTGTACATTCAAGAAATCATTTTACAGTGCCCAGATTATCTGGTTTTGACAAACAAAGAGCTAAAATGTAAGCAGCAGTTCGGTTCAAGCACATTGTAATTTGAAGGAGCTGTGAGACTATTACAGGAATTGCAGAGGAACAAACAATTCTAACGCTTGTAGAAGGGGATAACAGAAACCCTGTTGGCGAAAAATTAAATCCCCCAAACCCCTTTACCTGTTATAATTCTGCTTTTCAAGTGTATAAGAATAACTTTTGCCTATCCAAGATTTCAAAATGAGACTAATCAAACAAAAAACAATTGGGAACCTCCTAACAAGGCCAAATTTTTCTATCTTTTGAATCTACAATGATGAAGACACAGAAAAAGTTGAAAGTGAGAGCACCAAACTACTCACAAAAATACGGCATTTTTCAACTCGTGAGGCAATATTGGAGATAAGGGTGGCTCTGATTCACATACCTTTCCCATAGAGGCTTGTACCTGCCAATAGCTATTTTGAGCCATGGCTTCATATTACCGTTGAAGTGGATAACAGCCGCAGTCTCAATCAGGCGGTTATCAATATTTGGGTCGTAACCCAATCCCAAAACATGCCATCTTCGATCAAGTGGCTCTGTCAATCCATAAAAAGCCAAAAGGCCAGGAGGAAGTGTGCCCAGTTTCCAAAGAGACCTATCCACATTTTGCTGCTGCCAGTAATGATACCGATCAGTGACATTTGCTTTCCTCCACGCAATCAAATCAAAAACATTCACACCAAACGCCCAACCGCATGCTTGTGGGTCAAATTTTGAGCTAATGATGGGATTTGAGAAGTTGAGGTATTTGTAATAACGGTGAAATGCTTCTAGACAAGTTTCTACTGCTCCGTTCACATTCCCATGCAAATCAAGTGAAAAGAGAGATGTTAGTTCCTTTTGCACGACAACATCATCGTCGAGAAAAACTACCTTCTCCAGTTGGGGATAGACCTCTGGGATGTAAAATCTCAAGTGATTCAACAATGATATATGCTTTGGGTTCCTAAACTTTGGCTCAATTTTAATATCTTGGGATGCTTCAAAATAGAAGAGTTGCGAATCCTTTTCAAGTAGCTGTTTGGCAACGGGTGAGTAAGAAGCATTCAACCAAGTGAAGTCCTCTATGTTTTGTACTTCTATTGTCGATCCTTTGAAATCGTTGCTCAAGAACCAAGATTGCATTGCCCCATAGTTCACTCCATTTGTCACAATGTGGAAAACAAGTTGCTTTGGATGATCCGCGTTGCAAACGGTTGAGTTGATAACCACCGAAACAGCCAATAGATTATCTGAAAACACACAGAAATGGTACAGATTGTTGTCAAGAAGACGTGGAGAGTTTCTTCTCTCATTGGCAAGCTCTTTTAGGGCCTTGTTCTCTATCCAATCAGCTGTTAGTTTGACATGTAAGCAATGAAGATTCTTAGGAAATGCTTCGGAAGCCAATTGCCCAAACACTGTGCTTTGAACTGTTGCTGCACTAGCACGTTCTTCAAGGGCTTGGATATGCGACTTCATTGTGATCATTGTGGTTGCAATGTCATAATGAGCCTCTTGGGCCTTGAATATTAGAGATGATAGGCCTTTGATGATGGGTTCTGCTTCATCTAGCGTGATGGGCTCCTCCCTCATGGCAGCCTTTGATAGCAAAAGTTGGCAACTTCTGATCTTTGAACTGAGCTCCCAAGCAAGGTGAAGATTATTGTGCTCTTTTGCAATTATGACATAAGCTTTTGCAAGTGTCATTTGTTCTGCTAATTGCCTAGCATATGAATTGACATTTAATATTTCTTCAGTAAAATTTAGACGCTCGTGGGCAACCCTTCTGTTGACTTCACTTTTTTCCTGGAAAACAGAGGACATCATGTTTTGGGTTAGTCCTTAAACGACAATTGAAAAATCACAAGCTACTTGACAAAAATTCCAGTGAGTAAAGCTAAAATAGTGTGAAATGGTACTCTTGAATATCTTGGCCTAAAAAGCATTAGGATTAAGTTCACTGAAAGAAAATCCGCCTTAAAGAAAGGCACCAAGTATACACAAAAGGCCATTGTGCCCCGAGCATAAATACTGCAATAGCTACAGCACAAGAACCATCCAGTTAAGTGTATCATTACAGCATATCAAGCAAGAATGTGTTGCTACAATAGGTATCCTAGGAATCTCAGTGAAGGTAAGGAGTACTTCTTCCATATGTGAGATTGATACCACTATTGCTTTAGTCATGTGGCAATACTACAGATGAGTAATACTGAGAAGGTAAGATACAACTTCACCATGTGGATTCAATACCATTACTACTGCTGTAATGGTCACTATGACTATCATCCTTGCATAGATACGAACACAGGGCACAGAACAGGGATACGATGTCACAGCATTCATAAATCACCAACTAGTTAATATTCCATGTAGTTGATAGATTCCTATTTCACCATACCAAAATTAGCATCATGCCATCTTCATGCATATGTTTGTGCTACTTAGATGCTAAACATAGGTAGTACATCAACGATAGGTTTTCAATGTTCTAACGTACTAGTTTATGGCTTAGTTCATGGCAAACACACCTTCATACAAGTAGGCTTGCCTTACTTCAAGGCAAACACATAGCCATCACTCGGGCAGACACGTATGTAATGGAGAGCAGCTAAGTAGCACATACACTTTTAAGCACCATTTCTCAGTTAAGACCAACACTTCTCAAACCTTCACAAGATGAGTTCGAAAACAAAGTGACCATATTCTGATGTCTGAATGACATTCCCAATCCATGTGATTTACACATTACGCCATGATTTAAGAGGTGGATCTCTCTGAGAGACAATTTTCAGCATTCATGATAATCAAACTTTCCCGCAAAATGTGACTCGAAACATTTTTTTTAAATAATACATCACGTGCAACCCCAAAACGTATGCAATGGACAATTTCTAGCATGAAAAATGATCGTAGAAATAATAAATATCAAGTAAAAAGGCAAAAGATAGAAGCATATGCATTGAAGTAGTATATGCATGAAATGCGTGAATTCTGAGGTTTATCCTGTACATTTCGCTATTTAACGGGAGGTATTTCAATATACACCATATATGCATAAAAAAAAATTAAATATACAAAACTAAGAGGAATAAACATTATTAAATACAAACAGAAGAAAACTTCTGTCCTTCAACATGAAATTAGATGAATCTGGCACCTGGCTTCTACACCCAAATCGCAGTAGCACGAAAAGAAGATTTCAGAGTTCCTTTATTTGGATAAGTGGAAAAATAAATATGAAAATCGACAAATACGTCTAGTTAAGCTCATTATCATTCCAAAAATTTCTAGGTAGATGAAGCAATTGATAATCAAAATAAACGACCTGGTGCATATTTAAAGGGGTAATTTCAGAGTTCCTTTATTTGGATAAGTGGAAAAATAAATATGAAAATCGACAAATACGTCTAGTTAAGCTCATTATCATTCCAAAAATTTCTAGGTAGATGAAGCAATTGATAATCAAAATAAACGACCTGGTGCATGTTTAAAGGGGTAATTTGGACAGGTAGCAGTCTGGCCTTCAGATGACGGCAATTTCCACTACTTGATTCTTAGTCTAAAACCCTCGTGTGATGGTAGTGTTGGGTTGGTAGCGCACTGGAACTGAATGAAGCAGTGTCGGTAGAATCAACGATTGTCGAAGGTGAAGCACTCTTGGTGATGGTGGTAATCGTTGAAGGTGAAGCATTCTTGGTGATGGTGGCAACAAATTTCTAAGGTAGGCTTCTCTGGCTCCTGTTTTCATCCTAATAAATATTTCTTAGTACACTTGCAAATCAATTTTAATCGAATAAGAGTTGTAGGTTCTCTATAATTAGTAAGATGGGATCTCCAATCAGTAATTCCAAAACACCTCAGTTACAAATTGTGGAGTAGTTAACCAGGAACAAAAAGAAGAAAAAAAATCCCGATTACTTTTTCCTAGTTATCAGTTATCAGCTTGGTAGGTAAATGCGGTTGAGTACTTTAAAACTAAGACCTTCAGAGTTAAAACCATCTTTATATTGACCTACAATAAATAATCTTCCTTCTTTAACTATAAATTAATGGAAACAGAAATGGAACATCACACATACCCTTGTATATAAGGAAAAGTTTATGTTCATAGTTGTGTATGGGCAGAACTGTAGAGCTGATCTGGGCGTCGAACATAATTTTCAAGCCCAAACTGAAATTGGGCTTAAATATTCGGTCCAGACTGACCGACCCTACATGCTATACAATTTCATCAATCTGTTTCAGGTCGGTTAGTCTAACTTCACCACAGTTGGGCTGCCGATTACCTCTAAAAAGTGATGCATCATAACTTCTCTTTCAAATGTTTCAAAGTTTTTCTTTTCTTCTTCCCTTATATTCTAATCTCATAGTTCAAATGGTGATAAAAGAATATTTGAAACGTGCTTGCAGTAAAAAACTGAATGTCCAAGTATTGTTATTGGTATGATTCATCACTATAGTCAGTACTCAAAAAAGATTTCCGAACCTCTACATGTTTTAGACATATGAGAACAGAATTATTTAGCTGCAATGCAAGCTATTGAATCTGATATCATGTTCAATCACTTTGGTAGGAAAACCGAAGTAACAAAACAACTATGCCGGCATTTGGAAGTAATCTCCATAAGATGGGTAACAACTCCACCACTGTATATTATTAGCAAAATCAAAATGACAGAGATGCGATCAAGTTATTGGTTGAACACATAAGCTCTATGCCAAACAAACATCTTTATAGATATGGAATTCCAGCTGGACAAGAAAACAGAAGACTACAAAATAAAGGCAAATGATCCTACGTTTCCTTCTTCATGGCTAATTCATACACCATATATTCAAGAGGAGAGACATGTTGAGTCTACTCTAATAAGTCTTCCAATCACAAACTAAAGATGATCCCTGACCAATTTGAGGTGATACCCCTTCAGGCCTTTATGAAGATGATCTTGTATTATTTTTTCTTTCGAATTAAGACTGACATGAATAACCTTTGCTTAGAGCAACACCAGCAGATTGGGTATATGACCCATTGAGCTATCTTACCTCTCAAAGGCTGAAAAATAGTGCTCCAGGAGTCTCTCTAAAACACTGTTCACCATGCATTTTGCTACAGTACCTAGGTATATTTACCAATGCACTGTTCACCTTCCAACCAATTATTTATTAGTTTCTCTCTCTCCCTTTCTCACTCTCCCCTCTCTCCAACAGCCACTCTGTTGCACAAACTAGACGGCCATGGTGTTCTAAGAAGCATTTCATCAAACAGTTGGTAGGTGAACAAGGTTTAGTCGAACTCCTGCTTGATTCTTACTGAAAGAGATAGTAAGACTTGAATGCATGTGAGGAATCGAAGTGTTGATCGAAAAAAAGAAGACTGTGATGGCTTGGATGGCGATGAACAGGGGCCAAGATCCAAGCGGCTGACCTGCAGTGAATTGAATGGAAGGCCAAAATTTCTTCCATTTACGATAGGAATCTGAAACCTGTTCATTGCAAGACATGAACGTATATATACACATGTGTATGTATATACGTGTGCGTATGAGTTATAATGTTATATTTACTTTTAATATATGGTGATATTTTAAAAAAGGAAAAAAAATGATATTTTAATAAAAGATAGGTAAAATGAGTAGTATTGTTCGAGTGTTGAGAGAGATGGAGTAGCTATATGCATTATGCACCAGCTTTTTTTGCCCAAAATTTACCCAAGCTGCTGTTGTTGCTCTTATAGCAATAGAAACTGCAAAGAGACACCATTCTTCATAATCCCTGTCAAATCTGCTAATAAAAAACCTATCCACAAACTCAAATTAGATTTCATGTTCACCTAAGATAAGTTGAACAACTTTGCACATGCTACATCCTATGTGGCAACTGGCAAGTAATATTCCTTTTCGATTTTTGTACACTCAATTCATACAAAGGACATTTTGATGCTCAATAACTTACTATCGTATCTAATCCAACGTCATGGACCATAATCTTTACTCCTTAATTTCCAGCTCTCTATTTCTGTAATTCTATCAGCTAATCCAACATTAAATCAGCTCCAACATACAAGTGGGACATCATCCACAAATATCCCTACTTCTAACCTAGCCAATGTCCAGCGCTTTAGGATCGAACGTAACCCATTACAGAAAATAACTTCTAAGATGACTAAAATGTTTCCTCTTTCAGTAAAACGAAAAGCCTCCACTCCAAAATTATTAAAATAAGACTGCCATCTAAAACAGGTTGTAACCAATAACTACCCTAAGATCCATTCCCTTTCATTTACTTTACCAATGGTCTGGTGGAAAAAGAAGGAAATTGATTCTGGAACTCCCGAAATTGATCTTGGTAATGCTGTTGGAAGTTTTGTAAATCATAAAATAAAATGGCAAGAGAAATGTTTTGTGCCAATTTAAATTGCTAGTAACATTCTCCCAAAAAAGAATTTGAAGGATAGACTTGTGCCACTAAAGTAGAGGTATTATAGTTTTTCAGTAGAAACGCACAAGAGAAACAACCGAGCCTCAATGATTGGATTTGAGGATGAAACCGAAACTGCTGATAATGACTAATTGACTCCAAAGCCATAACAAAATGATGGTGGCAGTAGTAGCACTAGTAAGGGACTGGGGGGTAGTTCCAAAACATAAACTACGAGAAATTAAAAAAAATGGGCATGGCCGAAGAACTGTCAAAATTCCGTCCATTTCTCTTGACAGTCAACACAAAGATGAATGGTTGAGATGGTCATCGAATTGTTAGAATGGATAATTACTGCAAGACCATAAAAATGAACAGAGCTGGTAATTGAAATGGGCTACTTGTGGGGACCCTTCTCATATGAGTATCAGATGAGAAGATCATGAGGCAATCATGTGAGAGGATTAATGACAAGAAAGTTCATTTTCGCACAACCGGTGATGATGGCAAACATAATGAGGGATACTGTGGTGGCTGTCATAGGGATAACTGAGACACAAGCAGTGCAGGAGGGATGCTTGAGCAACGAATTAGAAAGGACAGTGCAGTCTATAACGACGCCAGTTGTAAAATTAAAAAATCAAAACCATTCATTTTGTACAACATAGTACGATTAATCAACTCCGACAAGAAGTTTTCCAACAAGCCTTATATTCCGACTGTGTATGTTAAAGCTTCTTTCAAAAACATCCCAAACTACTAAAATTTGCGAGAGCGAGGATTCAGAGCGAGAGCGCAGAGCGAGGATTCAGAGCGGGAGCAAAGGGTTCCATTAAAGGATTGTGTGACTGAGATTGCTACCATTCTGCGACTGAGCTTTTGAAGAAAAATTCTGCTGGTACGACTCACTTTCATTTCCAAAAGAGGAGGTGAAAAATATTAACAAGAGTAGTCGAATTAACAAAGTAAAATTGCAAGAGCAGGTCAAGTGTTATGGATTTCTGTTCTGCTGTCAGAGAAATATATCTTCTTTGTTTTGTAGAAAAAAGAGAGGGACAAAAAGGACTTCATTAAGAAAGCCAATGCAGAAGGGGCCAAAAAGGAAATGCCTTCCATTAGATACAGGCAGTGGAACCACCTAAAACTGTTGGTTGCATAGTCCCTAGACCTCATTCATAGACTAACAGATCTCTAGTCTTGTAGGTTCGCAGATCTTCCACATGCATTAATTAGTTGGTGAAATTACGAGCTCATCAACCATGATGCTAAGATATCTCATTGGGTATTTTCCAGTCAACAAGAATACTCAGCTTGGTATCATACTCCACTAGTAAGGTTTAGGAAATGTGCGTCTAGAAGGCCTTCACCAAGCACCCAATGCCCAGATCTTAGGGTCTAGGTGTTCATTAGGTGTTTTGTACATTAATCGGGAATTAGTCGGCTAGGCAAAGACTAGTCAGTGGGTTTCTTTAATAATCTTTAAATGGTTTACAAAGGTGTAATCTAAAAAAATACATGGTTCAAGAGTTCTTTTAACAAAACCAAAATAAACATCATATAATGACACATAATTCGTTCGCCTCTCTGGTTTACATATCAACAATTCAACTCTTAATGGAAAGCGATATCGAAACAGAGATTTGGGATATGGTGGACACACATGAGAACAGTCTTAAAACAAACATAGAGGAGGCCAAGACAGTTGACATTGGAATCTCTAAATCGGTCGTCTGTGTTTGTCCAAATATTTATCATATAGCATAATAGCAATTACTCAAACTATTGGGGAAGTGGGGCGATATTTTTATAAAAATATAGAAAAGTCAACTAATCTTTAGACCCAGTTAGTCCTCGACTAGTTGGCTGAGGTGCTAGGCACTCTCTTCCCCCAAACTAGCACCTTACGATTTTTAGAACGTTGACTAAAGGGTCACCCACTTTCAAGATATGTCCCAAGCCAGCCGCCCTAGCTCCGTAATGGCTCAGGATCCCTCCCTGCCTGACAACTGAGCCAACCTGGTTCCTTGGTGTCCCAAGGACAAACTATATCGGTCATGGGCCTATCCTAATTGAGGGCTCCTGGATGACCCAAGCCCCTACTTGGCCTTTCAATGCGCTGAGCACATTGGTTGTTTGCTAAATATCATAGCAAAAGCTTTGGCCAACCAAACCTTGCTCAATGGCAACACAACTCAACACTTTCTAACTCAGCCAGCCGGACTAAATCAGTCGTCTCCCCCATGCCTTTTCTTTATGGCTACTATCAATGGTGGCCTCCACCACACTCCGGTTTCGCCGCTTGTCTTGGGCAAACTAATCTCTACTTACCAATATCTCAAAAGCGTCGTCACTCAGTCAACACAATGCTCGACGCTAGAATGTCACCGTCCACCCTTCCATGCTCGAGGATAGCTTAGCTTAAGCATTGGCATTGAGCTACATTTGACATCTCCAACAACATCCTAGGTTGAGACCATGGCCAATGTATCCTTGCTGGGAACAAAAGAGGCATGTGTGTTGGAGAATAAAGCAAGGAGATCATTAAAGGTGGCTTGGCTCACTCTTCACGAGGACAGCTCCACCTGACCAGTTTAGATAGGAAGCATTGGCCAGGAATGTCAACACCTCAGAGGACGTATTATAATATCACCTAACATCTAAGATGACCTATTATACCTATGACTAACAAGTCCTATGAGAAGAACTTGCACAAATTCTGCCAACCTGCACAAGTCATTTGATACATTCCTCAAGCTCAAAGTCTGATCCTAGGACTTGCAAGGAGGCCTTGTGAATCTTTAATCTGTCAAGCAATAAGGAGGCAGCCACCTATCCTGACCCTAAGATGAGGTGTCTCCCCTTGTCTAATGCTCCTATCTATGATACAAAAAATCTACATATATAGTGCCAGCGATATTTTCTAAAGGACAAGACACATTTCACCCACCACTACCCACAAGATTATCAAGAATGGTATGCCTAAGCAACCACGCAAGCGGTGTACTACTTGAACAGAACTTGCTTTGCTAACAGCACTTGTTTCACAAGCTGAAAACTATGATGTAGCAAGCATTCAACGTCCTATCATCTCTATTAATGGAACAGATAATCACGTAAAGGGAATGCAGATTTTCTACCATAGACTGATAGACATTGCCACGGAGCAACTGGTCTCCCTGGACAATGGACAAAAGACGTCTAATTTCCATCCCAGAAAAACAGAACGCTGAAGTTGGGTAACCATGAAAAGGAAATGCATATACTTCCAAGTACATGGGGTGCTCTAAAGTATTCTTGCTCCCACAAGGAAATATTGTTACCAAAAAAACATTTTCCATCGTTAGAGGGAAAACGAAGAACTAACTAATACCTTCTCCTCGTTGAGAACCGAAGGACTACAAAGACACTTCTTTCACAAAATTGAAACAGCTTAATCCAAATTTTCGGTGTTCAAAACTAACAGACCATAGGCCAACAACTAGGTCAATGGTTAAGCGATCAACCACTTAGAAAGCATTTTTCCAATTTTTATGACATTTGGTGCATGCTTGCTACAGGCAAAATGAAACAACGAGATGAAAAACCAAGGATGCTTCTTGAATGCCAAATTATGAGGTTCATAACATGAAATAATAGGCCCAGCAATCATTCACCATAACAAATTGAACAAATACAAAGGGCAAGTATCCAACCGACAACGCTACCTATCAGGTTGTATAGTCTCTACCGATTAAGGATTTAAGAAAACATATTTACCTCAAGAAACACATGAAATACAAGGAACAAAGTGTAAAAAAAAGTAGGATCTGTGTGTCCGTGGGTTACCAGTAATGGACGTTCCACCCGATCCTCATGGTTTTGATTATGATGAACAACAAACAGAACAAATCCTGCAACTGAAACAAGCCCAAGAAGAGCCCAGATCCAACACGAAAACCTCCTTCGAACAGGGCGCCGGTAGTCGGCCGGCCGCCGCCGCATCTTTTGTCGGTTCCTCCACAATTCAACGCCGACAAAGTAATTTCAAATGACCCTTCACTCTGATTGGATCAAGGAAGCTCTGAACTGAAGTCTTTAACTAGAAAATTTAAAAATTGACAGCGACCCACACCCAATGAACTGCCAAAATCAAGAATCAGAAGATACCCATCACTGATACTGGATCAAAATCAAATGGGTATCCCTCCAATCTGAGCTTAATGGGATTTTACAGGACTTTGAAGGGTCTCGTGTCAAATAGGAAGTCACGTTTTGAATCAAACAAGGTCTAATTTTAACTGACGGCGAGTGAGGAGGAGAAGCTTTTCGACAAAGATGCTTCAGAATTGAAGCGCACTCTGAACGTGAATGTCAGCTTATTGAGGAGGGAAAGAACCAAAATACGTGAGGGTAATATGAGTTGGGATTAAAAGGAAGGTAGCACACCACATGTGACATGTGTCCACATGCCCTTGTAACCTTTGAAAATACGAACATGGGTGGTGTTCAGGAAATTGAATTAAATCCACCAAATTTGGTTCCAATCTTTCAATCTTTCATAAAAAGGTATTTTCGTATTTCGGATAAGTAAATACTAGGTTAGTTAAAATGTGTTGTGGTCTCAAGAATATGACATACATTATCACTAAAAAAGGGGTTTTCTTTTGTAATGGAAATTTTTTTTTACACCAAACATGAAAAACAGTCGACAAATTACTTTTCAAATTTTTTAAAGGATAACTCATGTTTATTAGACATTAGAGCGAAACACTTTGTCAAATGAGATTCACTCTAAATAATGGATAATAATTCATATGAAAGGTACTCATGAAAAGAAAATTCATTCATCATGGAAGACGGGATTCAATGAAACGAGACCAATCAAGGCTAAATAGAATGACATGATACCAATCGAGCCTAAGCTTTTGATAATGAACAAGATCCTTGTCCTAATTTTTTTTCGTTTCCTTTCTTTTCCTTACAGATGCTTTTAGGATGAGGATTTTTAACATGACCTTAGAAGTTAGAACACGATTTAAACACTACACAAAGGCAATGATTAGGACTGGCTGTTTAAACACTTGCACATACATGACAAGACTAATTAATAGCATTAATATCAAATGGTGTAACCATTTCAATTGAAGAACTTTACAAACAAAAACTATTTCTTTCTCATTAATTAACACATGCGTGAACACATCATTAGTTTGATATAGAGCACAACCGCAGTTTACAGGCTCGATTGGATGCAGGATGAGTTTTGGTGGGATTAAATAGTAGGGGGATAAGATAGTAAGAGCCCGTTTGGATGAGGTATTAGTTTGAGAGGGATTAAATAGTAAGGGGTGATAAAATAGTCGGGGTGATTAAATAAGAAGGGTGGACCCACAATTAAGAAGGGGGATTAAATAGTCTATAGTTTAGATGAGGGATGAAAAAGGAGGGATAAGGAGGGTGAATGATGTAAAAAACTGTTAAATGACATATTTGCCCTTCATGAATCCATATTAGATAATTAATTAAATTAATTATATAATTTCAAAAATTAATATGTTATATATATATATATATATATATATATATATATATATATATATATAGGATGGCGATCCATTGAGGACTCCCTCAAACAAAATTCCGTGCGGACCTCACCTTTCCCGATCAAATTTTGACGATCCGAACCGCTCAATGTTTTTAAAATGCATTTTTAAGGGTCCACGCGGAAAATCTTCAAAAAAAAATACCCGGAAGGGCTTGATCACACAGTTTTTGTTAAAAACGCTATATATAGCGTTTTTAACAAAAACTGTGTGGATCAAGCCCTTCCGGGTATTTTTTTTTGAAGATTTTCCGCGTGGACCTTGGAAAATGCATTTTAAAAACATTGAGCGGTTCGGATCGTCAAAATTTGATCCGGAAAGTCGAAAAAAGGTGAGGTCCGCACGGAATTTTGTTTGAGGACTCCCTCAATAGATCGGCTTCCTATATATATATATATATATATATATATATATAGGTGGATTTTCTAGTCCACACCTCCCGGAAATAAGAAAAACATGGCTTTTTTTGTGTTGCAAATTATTTTTGGAAAATCCGAGCCGTCCAATGTGTTCAGAAGGTGTTTTCAAGGGTCCACGCGGGAAATCTTCAAAAAACAATTCCGGGAAGGGCTTGATCTAAGCAATTTTTCGCAAAAACTGTATTTATATATTTTTGCAAAAACTGCTTGGATCAAGCCCTTCCCGGTATTTTTTTTTGAAGATTTTCCGCGAGGGACCCTTGAAAACACCTTCTGAACACATTAGCCAGCTCGGATCGTCAAAAAAAAATTTGGATCATGGAGGTCCGGACTAGAAGCCCTCCCTATATATATATATATATATCACTAAAAGGAGTATATGTATCATTGCTTTGTTAAAAAAGAAAAATCCACCCATTTGCTTTGTTAAAAAAGAAAAACCCACATATAGGCACCCACCGGCCCTATTAAAAACAAAAAAAAAAAAGTCACTCTCTTTTATTATTATAGCAAGTTTTGCCCTACAAGTATATATATTTATTATAGCTACTACAGATCAAAAAAAAAAAACTACTAATTTGATTAGGGCTTCAGAGAATTACCCAATTAAATAGGAGGGGTAAAGTGTAATTTTTATACTAAATACCCATATGATAAAAAGGCAGCCGTACATCGTCTTTTTCTTCATCTTCTATCTAATTCTTCTTCCTTTCTTCTTCTGCTTCCTGAAACCCACCCAGAAACCATACGACTCCACGGTAGAAATCCGACTAAATCGATAGCGATGGTCCGACGAAAACAACGGCGATGGCTGACAAATCCCTCACCCAGATACATATTTTTTTTCCCTATAATCATTTGTATTTTTTGAAATTTCTAGATCTAATAATTTTGATCTCTATTTGTTGGTTGATTGGGGGTAACCAAGTCATTTGACCTCCCTCATCCCCCAGGACTAAACACAAGCACCCCCTCCCCTGCTTGTATTTAGTCCGGCCTCCCCCTGGTTAATTAGCCGGCGGCTATTTAGTTGGGGGGCGAAATTGGTTGCCAAAACATGGGCTAAACTCCTCATCCCCCCGGATTGAATAGTCAGGGTCCCTTCTCCATCATCTAAACGACGCCTAAGGGGTATTAGTTAGTAAGGGCGGACCCACATTGATGTGACATTTATGAAGTGAGATTAAATAGTATTTGGATGAATTTGTGATAAAGGGGGATGTTGTGCCGAAACCCGAAGTTTAGAATATAAACACACCAACAAGAAAACAAGAGAGCACGAAGCTCTAGAGGTACGTCCACGGGGAAAGAGCAAGACGATTCACTAAAAACGAGGAGAAATACACAGAGCCGGCTATACTCGTAACTCTCACTTGAAGCATCTACACGATATCTAGGAACAAATCTTTTAGGCGCGACCTATAGAGCATCAAATATCTCACACACACGAAAGAGACACATACAAACCCTACATATCTCAAATCCCAACCCAAAACTAAACCAATGGAACAATTGAGAAACCCTAACACACTACGGGGACCCCATGGGGCTCCCTCAAAAGGATTCACTCAAGAAATCCAAACCCTAATAGCCCCCAAGACCTCTATTTATAAGAAAGTATAAAAAAAATTAGGTCAAAACCCTCTTAAAAAAGCCGCATCCCCACATTCAGCACCTTAGGTCCGGACCTTGGTACCCTTGGTCCGGACCAATGTAGCTGCAACCTTCCAAAAATTAAATAACCCAAGGTCCGAACCAACGGACACCAAGGTCCGGACTAAGGATGTTGCAAGCATCTTTTCAAACCGAATTTTGTACCTTTCTTCGAACGTCTTGAATTCAAGACATATCCTCTACAATCTCTACCTTGACTTAAATTCACTTCCAAGTCTACGACATAATGCAATTCTCTCAACACTCGCTCTTCCCCACAACGCCCCTCGCGGGGGCAGCCCCACATGGAGCTCACATCAATGGCACTAATAAACAAGGCGTAAGCGCCTCTGCTTGACTTTGTTTCCACTACTGAGTAAACCCAACCACACAAGCCTCCACAAGCTCCACCTTGAGCTTAACACCACAACTCCCCTCACCGAGTTAATCACCAACGAGCAACCATCTTCCACCGAATGTCGATGTCGACCACATGCACCCATTACTGATGCCAAAGAAAATGTACTCAATCTCCTCACGGAGTTACCAACTCTACCGCAGAGCCTTGTATGCCCTCTCGCATACTCCCAATAGTTAACCCGGATTACTAATGGACCTGAATCTCCACGGTGATACTGTTAGTGGTTCTTTTACTTCTTTATAACAAAATAATTGAGCGCGAGCGTTCCAGAGAGAGTTTCAATCTCCTCCCTCAGATTAACTTTGGAAAAACCAAATATAATCAGGTGATTGTGTTTTAATGGTTCAATTACCTCAATTAAGAGGATTTTTCTTTTAAAGTGAAGAAAATGTGAACCAATATACTTAGGAAATTAAAGAACAATAAAGAAACAAGATACTTCGATTAACAAATCAAAAGGTAACTTACTTCGAACTGCCTTCAACTTCAAAATACAACGTGATGAGAACTTCGAACAGATGATTGTTACAAGAACAATCGAAATTAATCCTAAACTACTCACTAATCTACTTCCTAATCTACTTCGAACTGAGTTCGAAATCCTAAACTACTTGCCAATTAACAAACTAAGTATCATTTTATTTGATAGCTGTTTGTTGAAGATTTGTCCGGGGGGTCTTCACTCTTCAATCTCTTCTATTTATAGATGCTGCTTGCAGTTGAACTTCCCGCCCAATGAATTTGAACTTGGCTTGCTTCGAACTCTAACTTCTACTCTTCAAGTTGGCAGTTTCTTTTTCCTCCACGTCTGAATTTGAATTCTTCCAATTCTTCTCCCAGAAGCTTTGATTTTGAATCTAAACGGTTACTTAAAATAACTCAAATGATTATGAGTTAAGGAGATAATTGCCTTTCAAAACGTACTCCACGTGTATTAACTGTCACTTTGCCTTGTTTCACAAGTTTACACGTGGAGTTTATGTGTTTAACATTTGATATCATGGCTTCGAAGTCAATCTTTATATCAGCAATGGTTCGTAACTGCCAATAACTGCTTTTCTAATTTGAGAAATAATACGACATCGTATTTACTCATCTTTGTTTTATTAATCCAATGTGTCTTCATTGACAGATACTTGCCAACGTTTGGCATTTCAGATTACGTGTCAATTAATTATTGGATTTGTTAATTTTATATGTAAACATACCCCCCACATTAACATCGTTGTTCAAAGGATTTGAATAAGTGTTAATGTGCCTTTTGCCGCTTCGACTCCCTATAACTTCAAAAGAGGACGTGTATAAATGATATCAAGCAGTTTACATATTTCCAATGAGTAATGGGCAGTTAATCTGCACGTTCTCCACCTTCAAGAATTTGAATCGCTTCCAACTTAAAACTTTGTGTGGACGGCCCACCGAGATCGTGCGAAAAAGATTGTGGTTGTTAGAGTCGCCACCCGGATTTGAGGTCCGAACCCGAGAAACCGATCAAAAATATGACTCATTTGCCCATTTGAAAAAGATTTCACTGATCATGGCAGAACCAAAGATTTCTCGGATTCGGGGGTTTGGTTACGAGAGGGGAAGGGTTTTACGGCACCCCTCTCGCCCGGTCCGTGAACCGGTCTCTACTCGACATTTTGTGGGATTTTAGAAATATTTGAAATTCAATTTATTCACATAAACAGGGGGATCGGGGACGGGAATCACATAAACAGTAAGAAAGTACAAAATGTAAATCTAAAGTGGATGCTTGTGTACCCGATTTATATGAGAAATGATGATAATAGTAAAGTGAAATGATACAAATATTTACAAGGAATAATAAATTACAGAAAATATATAACAATTTCAGGAATTTTTATGAACATAAGGCCTAATTAAACTGCTTCACAAACTGGATCCCAGAATAGGGATTGAGCGCTCAAACCAGTGAAGTTGAGCGCTCAACCTCCTCAACCAGTTTGAGCGCTCAAGGCTCCTGAATTGAGCGCTCAAACCAATCCTTGGCCTCTGTGAAATTACACCTTTAACAACTTCTTTTTGAGATCAAACATTCATCAAAGGTTTTCCAGGAGAAACAGATAAGAGTAATCTGTTCGATCTCTTAAAGAAAAATAAAAAAAAGAATGTAATTTCAATGAATTAACAAGGAAATGTTTGAAAATGGAGGAATAAGGGAGGAATCCAGGTCCTGAACATAATAACAATAACTCACACACATAATTAATATGCTAAATCACAGTCTATCATCAGAACAACAAACAATCAGGAAACTGCCCAAGAACAGCTTGAGCGCTCAAGTCAATGACATTGAGCGCTCAAGCCATAATCTGGCTCTTTGCTTTTTGACCTTTAAACAAGCTTTTGATACTTCAATAATGATTATGAATACATGAAATGAAGATTTATGAGGTTGAACAGTCTCTGTTTTGCCCTAAAACACAAGATTTTCAAAAGTTTTGGATGTTTAATCCTCATAAAATGTTAATTTACACTCATGCATGTGATTTCGAGGTAAAGTAAACTGTTTTATGGATTACATGAGCATAATTAACTATTAAATGACGATCAAAACCAAAAGAAAGCACAAAAATCATCAAAACAGAAACTGTTCAGAACTGGGCTTGAGCGCTCAAGGCCTAAGGCTTGAGCGCTCAACCCCTGCTGAAGCTGCGGATTTTAAAAAGGATTTTGAACAACTTTTAGGCCTTTGTGGGTTCAATGCAAGTATACAAGACTTGCTTGAACTCACTAGCCTTCCTCAGAAGGATCAAAACAGTGAGCTCTTCACATGTTTAACTACCTTTTTGGAGTGATTGTGACTTGGACTTGATTTTTGGGCTTGAGGATGGAGGATTGTGGATGTTTTGGCTTGTCTTCTGGGTGAATTAGACAATGTGTGTGGTTGGTTGATGATCAAGGGCTGAATTTCTGGGTTTGATGAGTGGTTTTGTAAATGGTTTTGATGGTGGGAGAGTGGTTTTGTAGAGAGAGAGAGAGGAGATCGATTTTCTGGGTGGATTCAAGAGGGAAGGAGTGTGAGTGTTCTCTCTTCAAAACCAGGGGTGTTAGATAGTTTTATAGAATGAGTGGGAGGGAAGAGAGGAGAGAGAGGAAGTGGGTTTGTAGTTTAGGGGTAGTTTTAGGTGTATTTTAGGACTTGGTGGAGTATAATGTACGTATAAGGATCGTACAAAATCATCCCCAGACGCTCCCTATGCAAGAGATCTCATGATGAGATACTCTGCAAGTTGCTGACTGGATCAGAGTTGAGCGCTCAAAGCCATGGGCTTGAGCGCTCAAGGTGCTTCTCAGGGGTTTGAGCGCTCAAGGCCTCAAGCTTGAGCGCTCAAGGTTCTTGGTGGCAGATTGATGGTTTGGCCTTGGTTCAACAATGCTTGGGTTGGTTTGGGATATTTTGGTTGTTTGGGTGGTGTTTGGTTGATTTTGATCAAATTCAAGTCATTCTCACAAGTTCCAGGTAATTATGATTGATCCATTTCATCATCGGAAATGCACGAGCGTATCTCGGGTTCAAAATTGGGGTGTCTACACTTTGCCTATAAAAAGGCTTAATTACTGGAAAAAAATCAATTATCAGTCTTCATTGTAAACTGACTTTCATCTCAATTCAACCATGGCTGACGTTTCCAATACCCAAAATGCTTTCGAAAACTTGGTTCTTAATGATCCAATCTCTATTGATACTAGCAATATCGTTACACCAATTATTGGTGAGATTCGAAGGGATCGCTCTTATGTGGTGGTTCAAGTGGAGGATCCTGAGCCTATTGATCCATGGAATCCTCCAACTTCCCTACTCCTAAGCCCTTTCTATGGGGTTTACCATCTGAACTAGTGGTGGTAAAGATGGATAACCCTGCTGGTTATAGAGGTTGGAGCAAATATCGCTCATTGGCTATGAGTAGGTATTTGTCTCCTTTTATCCGACGTGATCCCAATATAATAATGTTTGACAGCCTTATTGCCACTTGTCTCACTCCTGCTTTCTTTAAAGTCTGTGAAGATGAGAGATCAGGTTTTGCTGGCTATGGGGAACTTAAGCAAAGAGCCAGTAGTCAATATATATATTGGCTAAATGAGGTTCGAAGGCCTCATTTTGAGGGAAATTTTATTGACCAAGAAACTTTTGAAGCTCTTTCTTATTCGAAGGAGGTTTTGCTTCAATAATAGTTTTAGCTTTATTGTTATCAACTTGAATACCTTTGATGTGAACTAGATATCCTAAAAAGTTACCTGTTGTTACTCCAAAAGCACATTTAGCAGGATTCAACTTCAGTTGATAATGCTTCATCTTTGAAAAGGCTATTTTCAAATGTTCTACATGATCATCAATAGATTTTGATTTGACAATAATGTTGATAGGCGCGTGGGAAGCTTGCTTACAAGCACCTAAGTAGGGGGTTTTAGCATGTTAGACGTGCGTTTTGAGCTTTATTTTCCAATTAATATGTGCACGTGATATTTTTGGTGTGTTAGAAGTGATTTGCAGGTATTTGAGGGGCGTGAGTGTGATTTTGATGCATTGGAAGGGCATGCACGTCGATCAGGAGTTGGAGGCAAGCGGATTTTGCATGGAAGTGATTAAAACCCGTCGGGAGCGCTACCCCAATTCCTTGGAGCGCTCAAATTGGGCACAAGAAGGTGCAAAAACTGAACAGAAACTTCTTGAGCGCTACACCAGAAAGGGGGTAGCGCTACCGGTTCGTTAGAGCAACGGTCAAACATGGAGCAACCGGTCAACGCACGTGATAAGTGAAGCGGTAGCGCTACCTATAAAACCATGTAGCGCTACCGAATGGTTAAGGACGGTCACTAAACGCTGTCGTCTTGGTCTTTTCCGCGGATAATAATTAGATTCTCGGTCGGTTTTTAGGAGAATTATTAGGTTTATTATAAATACTCATGTTTTAACCCATATTAGGGTTCCACGAATTTTACTTAGGTTTTTAGTTTTTCAAGTTTTCGGCTACAGATCTAGAGTTCGTCATTCAACTTCTACATTCAAGTTCTTGTTTTCCAGAATTCCAGTTTCAGTATTTGTTTTGCGGATCGAATATCAAGATTAACTTTTCCCTTGCAATTACGGTATCGATTTTTATTGTTTCTATATCTTATTCTTTAAAAGCATGCTTAGTTTTAGTTTCGATTCGTTTTCTGCAATCTTCACAAGCATGAGTGAGTAGTCGCATTGAGTACGGCCGCGGGACAAAGGTGTCCCGTGGTTAGGCTAACTCACGTTCCACCTCGGTGCCGAATCATTTTAACTAATGCGCAATTTGTGAATACGGAAGTTTTTCTAGCAAACAAACCCGGGCATTGCCAATTCCAAATGTGCAGAAATTGGTGACAAGTGGGGCGCATTTGTTGGAAACTATTTTCCATATTTTTAAATCTATTAATTGAATAATTGTGGCCCGAGTGAATGTGAATTAGACTAGCTGCGGACACCATAGTGCCCACGGCTGTGCTCTCCTTTTTAAATTCAGAGTCCAGTAGTTAAATCAATTTAATTTAGTTAATTAATTAAACCATTTGAGCAAGGGGTGGCTACCTGAGAGCCAATTACAATCGTAGAGCCGACATTGTTTGAGTTAAGCACCGTAGACCGTCTCTGTGGTTCGACTCCGGTACTTTCGGATTTATTGTGCTGCACCGGTCGATAGTCCTACGCTTGGGACAAAATTCTAGTTAATTATTAATCACCCGAACGGTCATGCATTTTTGGCGCCGTTGTCGGGGACGGTGACGTGTGTTCAAACGGTGTTAGTTTAGTTTTTTTTGTTAAATTTTAGTTGAGTCATCATAGGTAGAGATAAGCAAGTCGTACGTAAGCCTGATCCTCTCTATTACCGTGATCGTACTAATCGCTTGGCTAGGATAGAGAACAGGTCGAGTCAGTAGAGAGTCGGTCGGAGTCCATTCCCATTAGTGGACTCTACATAGATTTACCTGTCGAGTCAGTTGATTTCAATAATCCGCTTTATCAGTCAGAGTCAGAGTCAGTTTCCGAACCAGAATCTTTTGAAATGGGAGACCAGCAGGTAGTTCAACAACCGTCGTTGAGGCAGCACTTGAATCCTGAGAGGACCACTCCTCCCGGGCCGATTGTGTTTCCTCGAGAGACACAGGAGGCACGCAATGCCTTCACTGTAAAACCTGGTGTCCTGAATAGCCTCCCTAACTTTTATGGGAGAGAGTCTGATGATCCGTACGAACATGTGCGGACGTTTGAGGGGTTAGTGCGCAACCTGACGTCTACTACCCAATACGACAATGCCTGCCTCAAGCTGTTTGAGGCAACTTTAAAAGATGGCGCACTTCGATGGTTCAGAATGCAAAAGCCTCAATCCTTCACCACATGGGCGCATGTGCGTGACGCGTTTTACAGAAAATATTTTTCTGAGGCAAAAACTAATAGTTTAAGGCGTAAAATCCAAGGCTTTAGGCAAGAGAGGGGAGAGTCTTTTGTGAAGGCATGGGAGCGTTTCAAAGATTTGCTCCTAAGAATGCCACACCTTGGTTTTGAGAAGATACAGTTGGTCGAATTCTTTCACCTGGGTCTCAACGCTGAGACAATCCAGCACATAGAGTATTTGTGTAAAGGGGACGACTTCTTGTCCAAAACTGCGGATGAGGGTTGGGATTTTCTGGATGACCTAGCAGATAGGCAGAGGGCGTTAGAACCCTCTGATTTTGATCGGTCCGGACCTTTTGGGTCCAATGTTATCCCCGTTACCATACGTGACCAGCGACTCCAGGCCCAGGTTGAAAAGATGGCGCAAAAGCTAGAGGAATTAGAAGTTAGGCAGACTCGTCCAGTGCATGAGGTCAGTATAGAGGAAGTCTGTGTGTGGTGTGAGTGTAAGGGGCACATTGCAACTGCATGCCCCGGATTTTTAGCTGCTAAGGGAGCGGGTCAGAATAATCAGGAAGAGGTGAATGCTGTGAGGAATTGGGACCCATACTCAAATACGTATAACCCGGGATGGAGAGATCATTCCAAAGACTGGTGGTCAGACTCTAGACCCGCAGGTGGAGGTCAAGCGCAACTCCTTGCGCCGCCTCCGCCGCAACAGTTTCATCAGTCCCAAGCACCCAGGCCCCCGCAGGGCCAAGTCATTCCTTACAACTACCAGCCATAGCAAGGCAGGGGGGGAGGTCCATCCACTCGTGGGCCGCCCCCAGGTTATGCACAGACTGCACCACCCCGTTTTGAGGATTCCATGAATTCCCTAATGCAGTCTCAGCTGACATTTCAGACTGATACCAGGCAGCAAATTGGGGCCCTTACGGCCCAAATGACGCAACTCACTGCGGTGATCAGTCAAATGCAACAAGAGAAGGGTAGGTTTCCGGCCTAAGGTAGTCAAGCAGGTACCCATTATGTGGGAAATTCTTCAAGTCCCAATGTTCAAGGGCAAAATCAGGAAGAGGCTAAAGCAGTTACCATTCTTAGGAGTGGTAAAACGATTGATAAGACCATTCAGCCAACACTAAGACAGGCTCCACCCCCGGAGCCAGTTATTGAGCCTGAGGTCATTTTTGATACTGCTGAGGTGCCTCGGGAGGAAGTAGAAGCGAGAGAGGAGTCACCTGAGGTGGTGGTGCCTGCAGTTGCAGCCCCCACGACTCCACCACCGCCAGCTGTACCAGTAGCTCCATTTCCCCAACGACTGGCGGTGAGACCCAAGCAAACCATGAACAGCAAAATGATTGAGTTGTTTAAGAAGGTTCAATTCCCCATCACCCTGATGGAGGCGATTGAATCCTTCCCCTAGTGTGCTAAGGTATTAAAGGACCTTTGCACACCCAAGCGCAAGAGTCAGAACAACGTGGTTCTGACGGAGCAAGTGAGCTCCATTCTGCAGACTGAGATTCCTGCCAAGTGCAAGGATCCAGGGTGTCTCACCATTCCCATAGCCATAGCAAGTCAGAGTTTTGACAAGGCATTGTTGGATTTGGGAGCGAGTGTTAATTTGCTCCCTTATTCAGCATACTTGAGATTGGGCCTAGGTGACCTCAGTGAGACTCTAGTCACTCTACAGTTGGCTGACCGGAGTATTAGAATGCCCAAGGGAGTGGTCGAGGATGTGTTGATCCGGGTAGGGGAGTTTCAATTCCCCGCTGATTTCATTGTTCTAGACATTAGTCCCGGTCTTGAGGCTTTAGAGAAGACTCCCATCATCATGGGGCGTCCCTTCCTAGCCACCTCCAATGCTGTTATGAACTGCAAAACTGGCAAGGTCCAGTTATCTGTCGGTAAGGAGAGAATGGAGGTGGATGTTTTCAAGGTCAGTACATTTGAGGATGATGAGGAGGAGTCTGAGGAGTTGTGTCTGATTGACACGTTAGTCCAGGAGCATATTGATACAGTCCTGTATAAGGACCCCTTGGAGGTTGCTCTTACCTCTGAGGAAATATCATTTTTAGACTCAGCAGAGGCTGTGAATTTGTTAGAGTTGCTAGATGTCGAGGAGTCGTGTGAAGAGGTGTGTGGGGTCACTCATAATCCTATGTTTGAACCATTGGGCGACTCCGCCCAAGGTTCTTCCATCATCTGTCCAGCCGCCTAAACCAGAGTTAAAACCTCTACCGGACACGCTTAAGTATGCCTTTTTGAAAGGCAATGATACCTATCCGGTTGTGATCTCCTCATCCCTCGAGGAAGATCAAGAGAGGAAACGGCTAAGTATGTTGAGAGAGCACATGGGCGCGATTGGCTGGACCATAGCGGATTTGCATGGTATAAGCCCAACGGTGTGTACACACCGCATTATTCTTGAGGAGAGTGTAAAGCCTTCCAGGCAACCTCAGCGGCGTCTTAACCCCAACATGAAAGACGTGGTTCGGGCTGAGGTGCTTAAGTTGTTAGACGCGGGTATCATTTACCCAGTTGCCCATAGTGAGTGGGTGAGCCCAGTGCAGGTGGTGCCTAAGAAGGCAGGAGTGACCGTTGTGACCAACGATGAGGGAGTTTTAGTGCCGACCCGAGTTCCCACAGGATGGAGAGTTTGCATAGACTACCGGAAGCTCAATGCGAGCACCCGGAAAGACCACTTCCCTCTTCCTTTCATTGATCAGATTTTAGAGAGGGTAGCGGGTCGGGCCTTTTATTGCTTTTTGGATGGTTACTCGGGGTATAACCAGATTGAGGTCGCATTAGAGGACCAGGAAAAGACCACCTTCACATGTCCATATGGAACCTATGCTTACCGTCGCATGCCCTTTGGGTTGTGCAATGCACCTGGTACCTTTTTCAGGTGCATGATGGGAATTTTTAGCGACATGGTAGAAAGGATAGTAGAGGTGTTCATGGATGATTTTTCGGTTTTCGGAGATTCATTCGATGGATGCCTCGAAAATTTGGGAAAAGTTTTACAGAGGTGTGAGGAGACGCACTTGGTGCTCAATTGGGAGAAGTGCCACTTCATGGTTACCCAAGGAATCGTGTTGGGACACATTGTGTCCTCTAAGGGTATTGAGGTGGACAAGGCCAAAATAGATTTAATCCGAAATCTCCCAACACCTAAGTCTGTTAAGGATGTGCGTTCATTTCTGGGACACGCTGGTTTCTACCGGCGGTTCATTAAAGACTTTAGTGCTATCTCCCGTCCGTTGTGTCAGTTGTTGACAAGGGACGCACCTTTTGTGTGGTCCGATGCTTGTGAGGGGGCATTTCAGATATTAAAGCAGAGTCTCACAACTCCGCCGATTGTGCAGTCCCCGGATTGGAGTCTTCCCTTTGAGTTGATGTGTGATGCTTCTGACTATGCAGTCGGAGCTGTTTTAGGACAGAGGAGAGGGAAAGACCCATGTGTGATTTATTACGCTAGTAAAACATTGAATGAGGCGCAGATGAACTACACCACCACCGAGAAGGAGTTGTTAGCGGTGGTGTTTGCGCTAGATAAGTTTCGGTCCTACCTGGTAGGTTCGCAGATCACGGTTTTTACCGATCATGCGGCCCTAAAGTACTTAATGACTAAGCAGGACACGAAAGCTCGCCTCATTCGGTGGATTCTGCTGCTGCAAGAATTCCATCTGATTATCAAGGATAAAAAAGGGGTAGAGAATGTGGTCGCTGACCATCTGTCTCGTCTGGAATTCGAGGATCCCACCTCGAGTCTTCCCATTAGAGATTTTTTTCCGGACGAGCAGTTGTTCGCCGCTAATGAGTGCCCGTGGTATGCTGATATTGCCAATTATTTGGTAACTGGGCAGATTCCCCCCCATTGGTCTACCCAAGAGAAGCAGCGATTCTTGAGAAGTGTCCGACAGTATATATTCGATGACCCATATTTGTTTAAGTACTGTGCGGATCAGATTGTGCGTAGATGTGTCCCCGAGTCTGATCAGAAGGGGATTATAGAGTTCTGCCATAGCGAGGCGTGTGGTGGTCACTTCTCTGCGAAGAAGACCACTGCCAAGATTTTACAGTATGGATTCTGGTGGCCTGATATGTTTAAGCTCGTTCATGCGTTCTGTAGGTCGTGCGACCGTTGCCAAAAGCTTGGCAAATTGTCTTCACGTCAGGAGATGCCCCTCCGGCCCATTCTTGTGCTAGAGGTCTTCGATTGTTGGGGCATTGACTTTATGGGTCCATTACCTATGTCTCATGGTTACGAGTATATATTGGTAGCGGTGGACTATGTGTCCAAGTGGGTAGAGGCGATACCCACTAAGTCTATGGAGTCGCGAGTCGTGCTAGAGTTCATTAAGTCTAATATTTTGTCGAGGTTTGGCGTGCCACGCGCCATTATCTCTGATCAGGGCACGCACTTCACAAGTCGGTCGTTTGAAAAGTTAATGGAGGAGTATAGAGTCACTCACAAGGTGTCCACTTCGTACCACCCCCAAACTAATGGGCAGGCCAAGTTAGCAAATAGAGAGATCAAGCGAATTTTGGAGAAAACTGTAGGTGTGACTAGGAAGGATTGGTCCACCAGGTTGAATAATGCGTTGTGGGCTTATCGCACTGCGTATAAGACCGTGTAGGGTGCTTCACCCTATCGGCTTGTTTTCGGTAAGGCCTGCCACCTACCAGTTGAGTTAGAGAAGAAGGCCTATTGGGCCCTCCAGGAAATCAATTCGAGTCTAGATGTGGTGGGTGCGCATAGGAAGTTACAGTTATGTGAGCTCGAGGAGCTTAGGAATGACGCGTATGAGAATGCTAGTATTTATAAGGCTAAGGTTAAGGCGTATCATGATAGGAATATTCAGCGCAAAACCTTTAGAGTTGGTCAGAAAGTGTTGCTCTATAATTCGCGCCTCCATCTGTTTCCCGGCAAGTTGAGGTCCCGTTGGGAAGGTCCCTATGTTGTGGTGCAAGTGCATCCGAATGGTTCAGTTGATGTCCGTGATTCTAAGGATGATCATGTGTTTAAAGTTAATGGGCAGCGTCTGAAACCGTTTTTGGAATTTTTAGAAATGGGAGAACCTGATGAGGAGTTGGTCGATCCTGTGTATTCGGACGACCCGGTTACTTAGGCTTTTTCAGCCAGGTTTTGGCGGGTAGCTCACGCGTACCATGCTTTTCATTAAGTGTGGACCCGGCCCCTTGCATTAGGGGTACCCATCATTGACTTGGGTTTTTTATAGCTTTGCACGCCGCTGTTTAAATGAGGATCGTGTACCCAGCTCCGGTTAGTAAGGGCAAATTCTGATTCTTTAGTTTTGCTTCATTTTTCGTAATTTGTGTTTATTATTGCTTGTTTTATGTCTTAAAAAAAAACAAAACAAAACAGAAAAACAAAAAAAAAAAAACAAATAATAACCATCATGTTGGTCTTGTATAGCCACCCACTCTCCAATTCCAGTTGGGGGATGGGGAGAAAAGTATGACACGTGCGACTGCGTGAATGTCCGGTGGTGTTCGTTCATTGCTATTATATTTCTTGTGGGGCCCGGCTTCTACTAGCGGGCGGTACTAATGTCATTTGTTGCAGAGTAGGAAGTTGGTTCTTCAGTCTTTTGCAGGACGCTACCACACCAGCCTTGGTAGTTTGAGCTTCTCCGCCGGAGTGAGTGAGGCATTCAGGAGCCTCGAGCAGAGGTGCCACGGATGTGGCGGTTGTCAGTCCGAGAAAGCTTCGGCGCGGCTCTGTGTGACTAGCTGTGGACCTTTTTCGGTCCGAAGGAGCGGATCCTGGAAGCAGTCCAATGGCGAAACGCAACGGTGATGCAAAATTCCCCATACATCGGCCGGGGTCATGATGGTTGGCTGCCATCCGTCGGTCCATCTCTTTCCCTTATATTCTATTTTTCCTGTTTTGTCTTCTTGCTCTGAGGGCAGAGCAATTTTCAAGTTGGGGGAAGGGGTGTACTTTGTACACGTTTGGTTAGTTTTGAGCGTTGCTAGAAGTTAGGGGTCGTTTTTAAATTTTTAACTTTTTGGTTAATTTTTGAGTCTGGGGATACGTTTGTTGCTTGTTTGTATGAGTTAGATGAGCATGCTAGATTCTTGTCTCGTTGATTGCCTGTTTAACTTGTTCACATGCATATATCTGACATCTATGTTTGAATATTTTCTGCACCATAAGCAGGTTAGAGTAGGTGTTTTCACGTTGTGCACAGTATGTCCTTAAAGCATCCCATGTTTCATTGTTTTTCACTTTCCGCATTCGCATAAAATAGTAGGCGTTTGTACCGCAGATAATGATTTAAATGTTTCATATGCATGTGTGAGAGTTGATGACGTGTTAGGGGATGAAACAAGGCCATTTTTGCATGATTAGACCACTTAATATGTTCCATTGATCCTTTGTTAAACCCATCTGTGTCAGTTCCTGTGTCAAACTTAGGAAACCGGTGTTTGGGTGGTGTGCCAGTTTGGTGGTCCAACTCTGTGTTCAATTATTTTAGAAGACCTCACTCAGGAGCATTGTTGTTACGGATAAATTTGAAGTTTGCTGATGGATGCCATGGCTTTTGAGGAACCTTTAAACTTTTAACCTTTAATTCCCAAACCCTTATTAGTATTAGGAAAAAAAAAAAAAAACCGCAATCCTTTTGCCACCGATAAACGCCCTTTAAGAGAGAGAGAGGAAGGAATTTCGGCCACACAAAAAAAAAAAAAGATGACGTCAGTAGCGCTACACCAAAAACGGTGTAGCGCTCCCGGTCTGTCTGCCGAAAAAAATTTCTCAGCATATTTCGATTCTCTCTCTCTCTCTCTTCCTCACTTCTCCAATCTCTTCTTCTTCCCAACGCCCCAAACTCCATAACCCCACAAAACCCTAACCTTCAACCCTCCTTAACTCTTCTAGATCTTCACCAATCTCCACCAAAATTTGCAGAAACATTCCTTTTACTCTCCTCTACCATTCTATCCAAACCAAATTCTTTCTAACCCACTAAAATCTCCAGATCAAAAAACCCAAAAAACCAAATTTTCTAAACCAAAAACTTTAAGTTATGGCATCCAAAGGGCAGCACATTGGTAGAGGGAAAGCAGCAGCAGGGTCTTCTAGTGGGGTGGAGGAGATTCAACCAGTCCGGGCCAAACGTAGGGACCGGGACCAAATAGACAGGGATAATCAGGCCAAATGGGAGGCTTCGATTAAGCAGAGGGGAGTGAAGAATGAGCGCCATATAATAGATGATGGTTGTGTTTGTATGTTTGTGTTGGTGACGACCAGTTTGGGTAGATTGACCATGAGCTTTTATATAGGCCGTCACCCTTTGCGTGTTGCCCTTTTATCTTGTTAACCGCGGTCATTACAAGCTTAACAAAGTCCTTAGTTGACCCGATGCACGTCGTCTGACTCTCTTGCATGCATGTGTTATATTGAATTGTGAAGGTGTGGTATCTTGATTCGTGAGCTTTTATTGCATATCTTGGCGTTGTTTTGATTGGCACGTGGTGATTTGGTTCAATCCACGTCGATCGCCAGGCGCCTCGCATGGGATGTAGAGTGTTTCGGTGAGTACGAGTGATATTGTGTCCCGTGGGAGCATTCTATTTCGAGCCTTGTTGAGGAGTGGAATTATTTGAATTTTTGTTAGAGCATGCATGTGACCGAGTTGCGGGTAGTAAAGAGATTATATCCTGAATTGATCATTTGATTTCATACAGGTCGCATAGCCCTCGTATCCCTTATTGAGTCGTTGTAGTTCTTCCATTGTTTTTATTTCGTTCGTTACTAGGGACTAGCAACGCTCAACTTGGGGGATGTGATAGGCGCGTGGGAAGCTTGCTTACAAGCGCCTAAGTAGGGGGTTTTAGCATGTTAGACGTGCGTTTTGAGCTTTATTTTCCAATTAATATGTGCACGTGATATTTTTGGTGTGTTAGAAGTGATTTGCAGGTATTTGAGGGGCGTGAGTGTGATTTTGATGCATTGGAAGGGCATGCACGTCGATCAGGAGTTGGAGGCAAGCGGATTTTGCATGGAAGTGATTAAAACCCGTCGGGAGCGCTACCCCAATTCCTTGGAGCGCTCAAATTGGGCACAAGAAGGTGCAAAAACTGAACAGAAACTTCTTGAGCGCTACACCAGAAAGGGGGTAGCGCTACCGGTTCGTTAGAGCAACGGTCAAACATGGAGCAACCGGTCAACGCACGTGATAAGTGAAGCGGTAGCGCTACCTATAAAACCATGTAGCGCTACCGAATGGTTAAGGACGGTCACTAAACGCTGTCGTCTTGGTCTTTTCCACGGATAATAATTAGATTCTCGGTCGGTTTTTAGGAGAATTATTAGGTTTATTATAAATACTCATGTTTTAACCCATATTAGGGTTCCACGAATTTTACTTAGGTTTTTAGTTTTTCAAGTTTTCGGCTACAGATCTAGAGTTCGTCATTCAACTTCTACATTCAAGTTCTTGTTTTCCAGAATTCCAGTTTCAGTATTTGTTTTGCGGATCGAATATCAAGATTAACTTTTCCCTTGCAATTACGGTATCGATTTTTATTGTTTCTATATCTTATTCTTTAAAAGCATGCTTAGTTTTAGTTTCGATTCGTTTTCTGCAATCTTCACAAGCATGAGTGAGTAGTCGCATTGAGTACGGCCGCGGGACAAAGGTGTCCCGTGGTTAGGCTAACTCACGTTCCACCTCGGTGCCGAATCATTTTAACTAATGCGCAATTTGTGAATACGGAAGTTTTTCTAGCAAACAAACCCGGGCATTGCCAATTCCAAATGCGCAGAAATTGGTGACAAGTGGGGCGCATTTGTTGGAAACTATTTTCCATATTTTTAAATCTATTAATTGAATAATTGTGGCCCGAGTGAATGTGAATTAGACTAGCTGCGGACACCATAGTGCCCACGGCTGTGCTCTCCTTTTTAAATTCAGAGTCCAGTAGTTAAATCAATTTAATTTAGTTAATTAATTAAACCATTTGAGCAAGGGGTGGCTACCTGAGAGCCAATTACAATCGTAGAGCCGACATTGTTTGAGTTAAGCACCGTAGACCGTCTCTGTGGTTCGACTCCGGTACTTCCGGATTTATTGTGCTGCACCGGTCGATAGTCCTACGCTTGGGACAAAATTCTAGTTAATTATTAATCACCCGAACGGTCAAGCAAATGTCATCTATGTAACATTCTAGAAAACCCCCAATTATTTCATGAAAAATAGTGTTCATAGCTCTTTGATAAGTAGCGCCAGCATTTTTTAGCCCAAAAGGCATTTTGACCCATTCGAAGGTCCCAAGGTTGCCTGGGCTCTAAATGCAGTTTTATGAACATCTTCTTCAGCTATACAAATTTGATTATATCCTAAATGTCCATCCATAATAGACATGATTTTGTGGCCTGCAGAACTATCCACAAGCATGTCTACTACAGGCATTGGGTATTCATCTTTAAGGGTTGCAGTGTTTAAGTTTCTAAAATCAATGCAAACCCTAATCTTCCCATTTTTCTTAATAACAGGAACAATATTTGATAGCCACTCTACATATCTTGCTGTTCTAATAAAACCAGCGTTTAGAAGGTTTTGAATTTCTTTTTTAACCAATGAAATGGTTTCAGGAGACATCTTTCTTGGAAGTTGTTTGAAAGGTTTGCAATTAGATTTAATAGGTAATCTATGCTCAACTAAATCTCTATTCAAACCTGTTAATTCTCTATAACTCCAAGCAAAGCACTCTTTGTTCTCCTTAAGTACTGCAATCAACTTGTCCTTCGAAGCAGTATCAAGCTCCTTGTTGATTTGTACAGTGTTTGGAACAATTCCTTCCCCCAATTCCACTTCTTCTAAAGGATCTTGGGAATCGACATGACCTATAAAGGCTTCTTCGAATTTGATTGGCTTCAACCCCCAGTCAGATCTCTCAGCCAATAATTCCTCCCAATCATTTGTTTCTTGTAACTTCTGCTCTATTTCTAGAGCCATAAATTTAATTAGGGCCAATGAGTTGGCCTCTTCAAAATCTGCCTTGGACTCACATCCAAGCAGCCTCATCTGGTGGATTGTCTGATTCATAATCAACCGCTTGCTTAAGCTTAGATTTTAACTCTGCCAATTCTCCAATTTCCAACACAATGGATGGAGGGGAGGCAGGTCGTGCAATTTCACTCAGAGGAATGATTTCAGGTTTATACATTTCAGTCTCTGCACAATTTGCTGAAGTACTGAAAGGATGTGGGTCTGCTTTTACTTCTTCGACTCCCACTTCTTTCCCATTTTCATACTTCACAATCATCAAGGCTTGATGCATTGAAGATGGAATACAACCATTGACGTGAATCCAATCCCTACCGAGTAAAGCATTATACTTACTTGTAAAAGTATCCACCACAAAGAAGGCTGTATCAGTTTCTACTTGGCCAACTTTCAGGCGTATAGAAACAATTCCTTTAGGACTTTTACTTTCACCAGTAAACCCAGCAATGGATGTGCTTGTTGGGATCAATCGAACCTTTTCCTTCCCCAATTTCTTCAAAGTCTTAGAAGGCAAAATGTTCACTGCTGCACCATTATCAACCAAAACTCGGTTTAATAAGATCCAATCAACTAATGCAGATACGTATAATGGTTTCAAATGGTGCCTCATATCATTCGAAGGTGCTCTGAAAGGATAAGAAATATCAGCACAATTCAAATCGACAATCAAAGGATACTCAGAATCAGTTTCTGTTTCTGGAACAAACATTGCTCTCTCTTTAGATGTTACTTCTGGTTCCTCCATAGCATTAACCATAATCATAAGTTCTTCTTCTTCTTCTTCTTCCTTTTGAATCTTAGATATCAGAGCTACCAAACCATCATTCCAACCATTGTCATACGTCAGGTCATATTCATCATCACTCGATACATCAATGACCTCCATAGAAGTCATTATTGGTTGTAATGCCCTTCGAACTGGTGAACAATCTGGTCCAAAAGGTCCAAAGTTTGCAAATGAAGGAGCAACCATATTGATTTGCACTTCAGGTAAGGTTCCAAACTGAATGGTCCTTTTTTCCTGTACTGGTACCTCTGATCCAACTTCGGCTGCGTTCACTTTTTCAGAAAACTCTGGTACAGAAGTTTCCATAGGGGAGAATTTTTCAACAGGAGATGAATTCATCACTCAACCTTCTTCCTGTTCCACTATCATGGCCTCTAATAAGCCAGATTGATAGTTTGCCAAGGAATTTGGTGAAGTTGGACTATTTTGAGGTACCTCACTGTCCATTCTTGCAGCCAAACTTTCCAATGTTTCCCTTTCTGAATGAGTAAACCCTCTTCGAAGAGATTCCTCAGAATCTTCTCTTCGAAGTATGTTAAATCTTGGGTTGAACTTATCACCTCCATTAGAATTTTCCTTAGAGGCATACTCTTCCATTTGGAAACTTCCTCTTCTGAGTTCTTGTCAACATAGGAATCATTTGAGGTGTCTTGGTTTTTGGATCTCTAACTACTACCCATTGACCAGCAGGAGTATTTGGAGGTTTAATCATTTTATCTCCCACTTTAGAAGAGGCTTTGTACCCTTGGAAGAGCTCTGGTTTGACTTTCTTCAAAAACCAATCAGGAACTCCCTTTACCAAGAAAAATTGTTCTCCATGTGCTTCATATTCCTGGTCCATTGGGGCCTTTCCAGTATTAACGTTCTTTGAAGGAGGATAATCCCTCTTCGAAGTTGGTGGAACTAGACTAGAAGGTATATTTCTTTTAGAAACCAACCAAGGCTTCTCATTTCTTTCATAACTTGGACTTATCCAGGGTTTTCTTTCATTATTCTGATCCAATGCCTTCCTCTCCATCCTTTTTGGAAAGAAATCAACTCTTTGTCGATCCAAGTCCTTAAAAACCAAGTAATTGGCTCTACACTCCATGCATAAGCACTCCAAAAAGGAAGCTTCAAGCATAGGAAGATGAGACTGCTTGAACCCTTTTTGGGATGAACTCTCTGATGCATACTTTGGTTTGTTGTTTCTATAAAAATCATTTCGAAGTTGACCAACCTTTGGTCTCCCTCTACCAAACTGCACAGAGTTCATTCCAACATGCACTTGTTTGTTCTGCCACCTTTCTTGAACAGTTTTAGCCAAAGATGTTGGCACATTAGTGTTGGCAGTTACTTCTTCAATCTTTGGAAATGGGTCAGTATCCATTCCCATAGCTTTTTCTGGAAACATGATTCTTCCTTTCTTGATCTGTTCTTGAATCCTATCACGGAAAACATTACAATTCTTAGTCGAATGAGTCCAAGAAGCATGCCATTTACAATAATTCTTTCCTTTTATTTCTTCAAAAGTTGGAAGTTTGACATTTTCAGGAAGTTTGATAAACTTTTTCTTCAAAAGGTAATCAAAAATTTCATCAGCTTTAGCAACATCAAATGAGTATACTTTGCTAATTGCTTTCTTATTATTCCTTGGTGCTATAGAAGAATCTTTTCGAACCAAACATTCACACACACAAGGATCATGTTCAATAATTTCAGTAGCATCGATTTCATAAGTAGGATCCTTATAGTAAGTAGAATAAGAAGAATTATTCCTATCAACATCTTCTTCTAACAAAGATTCATATCTAGATGCTTTGTAGGTTAAATCAACCAAATCCCTAAATTCAATAGAGTTGAACTTCTTTCTAAGTTCTTTATTTAGGTCATCTTGTGCTATTCTGACAAACTCAACTTCTGGTAGTTGAAGTTTGCATTTATTTCTAGCCCTTTTGAACCTAGTAATAAACTGAGCAGCCTTTTCATCAGGTTTTTGTTTTAACCTTGCTAAATCCGCCATAGTGACTTCAGGCTCAGTTAGATAAAACTGTGCATGGAATAATTCTTCCATCCTTTGCCAATTTGGAACTGACTCAGGTGTCAAATTAGAATACCATTCGAAGGTTATTCCTGTCAGAGAATTAGAGAATAATTTCAACTTAATGAACCCATTATTACCCAATTCTTTACATTGAGCAGTAAATCTAGCGATGTGTTCAGTGGTTGATTGTTTCCCATCCCCATGAAACAGTGTAAAATCAGGGATTTTAAATCCCCTAGGGACTTCGAATTGCCTATCTATCCATTCTGGATAAGGTTTTCTATAAGTTTGAGTTTGTACCCCCCTGTTTAGAGGTCCGTAAACTTCTTGCATAAGGCCCAATATTTCATCTCTAAGGGTGGAATTTCCCTTTAAATGAACATTTGTGTTAATGTGTGGTTCCCAATTTACATTTCTTGTCATATGATCTTCTGGAAACCTATCAAAAGGACCATCAAAAGGTTGAGGCTATTTGTAATCTCCTTCTTGCCTTACACAAGGTTCATAAAGGTGATTCGAATGTACTCTACCCATCTCTGGTATTCCTGGATACTTAGGAACTCCAATTTCTACATTAGGCCTCTTTGAACTAGCCCTATCAGTAAAATGATTTCCTGTGGAATAATTATATCCTTCAAACCCATAATCATCATTTTTAAAACCTTTATTCTCATTTACACCATCAAAACTAGGTTCGAATGGGATATGAGTGGCTTGTTTGTATGTTTTTTTAGGCTTGGGAATTTGAGAGTCATAAATTTTTGCAGGTTCATACCAAGATTCTGGTATTTCATCTACATTGATAGGCTCTTTTCCAGGCCTAGACTTATGTTTACTAGAACTAGCCTCTCCGTTATTTTTTTCAAATGAAGGCACAGGTTCACTTCTAGATTTTGATTGTTCTTCTAATTTTTGAAACATAAGTTTCTGGGTTTGAGCCAATTCTTTAAATGTAGCAATCATTTCGGCAAATTGGCTAGATAACACACTTCCTCCAATTTCTGGATTCTTTGGGTCATCAATTTGCACTGTTTTGTTATTCCTAGTGTTCATACGAGAATTTTGGCCAACTCCAACATTTGCATCCTGACCAATACGGGTTTCTTGACCTATTTGAGATCCTTCAACCTGTTCATTCTCTTTAGGATTAACGTTATTCTCATCTTCTGGCATTTGGCCAATTTGAGAATCGTCTGTTTGCTTCCTAAGTTTTGGAGCCATTCAATACTTTCAGGGGTCCCACTGGGCGTGCCAAAAAATGTTAGTGGTTCTTTTACTTCTTTATAACAAAATAATTGAGTGCGAGCGTGCCAGAGAGAGTTTCAATCTCCTCCCTCAGATTAACTTTGGAAAAACCAAATAGAATCAGGCGATTGTGTTTTAATGGTTCAATTACCTCAATTAAGAGGATTTTTCTTTTAAAGTGAAGAAAATGTGAACCAATATACTTCGAAACAAGATACTTCGATTAACAAATCAAAAGGTAACTTACTTCGAACTGCCTTCAACTTCAAAATACAACGTGATGAGAACTTCGAACAGATGATTGTTACAAGAACAATCGGAATTAATCCTAAACTACTCACTAATCTACTTCCTAATCTACTTCGAACTGAGTTCGAAATCCTAAACTACTTGCCAAAGAACAAACCAAGAATCATTTTATTTGATAGCTGTTTGTTGAAGATTTGTCCGGGGGGTCTTCACTCTTCAATCTCTTCTATTTATAGATGCTGCTTGCAGTTGAACTTCCCGCCCAATGAATTTGACTTGGCTTGCTTCGAACTCTAACTTCTACTCTTCAAGTTGGCAGTTTTTTTTTCCTCCACGTCTGAATTTGAATCTTCCAATTCTTCTCCCAGAAGCTTTGATTTTGAATCTGAACGGTTACTTAAAATAACTCAAATGATTATGAGTTAAGGAGATAACTACCTTTCAAAACGTACTCCACTTGTATTAACTGCCACTTTGCCTTGTTTCACAAGTTTACACGTGGAGTTTATGTGTTTAACATTTGATATCATGGCTTCGAAGTCAATCTTTATATCAGCAATGGTTCGTAACTGCCAATAACTGCTTTTCTAATTTGAGAAATAATACGACATCGTATTTACTCATCTTTGTTTTATTAATCTAGTGTGTCTTCATTGACAGATACTTGCCAACGTTTGACATTTCAGATTACGTGTCAATTAATTATTGGATTTGTTAATTTTATATGTAAACAGATACCCAACATGAAGCATCCCAAATGGCCTCCATAACTGTATCCAAAATGAGCATAACCAAAAATAATCTGAATCAACTAATCAAAATAGTCTTTTTCGGGCATACCTCCTTCATACGAAACGCATAAAGGCGCTGCTTCAAATCCAAAATCCTCCCTGAAAACACCTTCTCACGGAGATCCTCGGAAAACACCATCCTACATTCTAGCAAACTTCTTCAACTTTCCCCCAACAAAACCTTGCTTGTTCCTTGTTGCACCAAACTTCTCAACTTCGAAACAAGTCGCCATTAAGACGCACCAACGAACAATCTACCAGCGGAAAACGAAAGTCTCTGATTGAACCCGATGTTCTGATACCAATTTGTTGTGCCGGAACCCGAAGTTCAGAATATAAACACACCAACAAGAAAACAAGAGACAAGGATTTACGTGGTTCCCCCCAAGCACGAAGCTCTAGAGGTACGTTCACGGGAAAAGAGCAAGAGGATTCACTAAAAATGGAAAGAAATACACAGAGCCTGCTATACCCGTAACTCTCACTTGAAGCATTTACACGATATCTAAGAACAAATCTTTGATGCGCGACCTACAGAGCATCAAACGTCTCACACACACGAAATAGACACACACAAACCCTAGATATCTCAAATCCCAACTCAAGACTAAACCAATAGAACAATTGAGAAACCCTAACACACTATGGGGACCCCATGGGGGCTCCCTCAAAGGGATTCACCCAAGAAGTTCAAACCCTAATAGCCCCCAAGGCCTCTATTTATAAGAAAGTACAAAAAAATTAGGTCAAAACCCTCTTAAAAACGTGCAGCTACGCACATTCAGCACCTTAGGTCCGGACCTTGGCACCCTTGGTCTGGACCAACGTAGTTGCAACCTTCCAAAGCTTAAAGAACCCAAGGTCTGGACAAGGATGTTGCGAGCATCTTTTCATACCGAATTTTGTACCTTTCTTCGAACGTCTTGAATTCAAGGCATATCCTCAACAGGGGATAAAGTTGGGTGGATGATGTAAAAACTTGGCAAATGACTTATTTGCCTTTGTGCATGGGTCATATTAGATTTTATGATAAAATAAATACATAAATACAAGACTAATTAAATTAATCATATTTGTGAGTAAATATGATATAATAATTCTTTTTTTATTAATTACTCCGTATATCTAAAATTATAAGATTTAATTATTATTCTTTAATTTTTCATTTTAATAATGTTCCGTACCACCTAATTTTTTGCTATTTTTTTAATTATTCGTTTTTTTCCTGTAACATGCGTACCACCTTTCAGTTTTGGTATGTGGAACATGCGTAAGTATATTTAGTGCAATAACATGCTCTAAGACTTCTAACTGCTGGCGTTCTCGATCCAGAAACAAACTGTGAACTGTAATGAATTAGCGACTTTGATCCATTCTTTTGTCTTTTTGATTTTTTGTATTTTGTTTGTTGTTTTTTAGTTTTTGTTAGATTCACATTATATTTTTGAATTAATCATCTGTCTCGGTGAGAAGAGTCACCAAAGTATATCTGCTACGTTTTATGAAGTTGTGGATTTGGCATGTCTATCTCATTTCCCCTGCAGAAAATTGGTTAACACTTGCATAATAATGTAATTGTAATGATCTACTGGTCATTCTGGTGGCTTGACATATTGTTGCATGATTTTATGGCACAGAAAGTTGTTAATAGTGTTGTGGGTCTATATCCACAAGAAGCTATTTGGATTGAGAGTTTTTTTTTTCTTTTTTTCTTTTAACTTGCATTTTGAGATTCTTATTTTATAACACCTTTTGTCTTTGTACTTAATCTGTACTCGCATGTTCACTTTTTTTTTTTTCTCCGCAAAAGAATTTTATTAATCGTTGAAGAAGGGAAACAAAAATTAAACGGATCAAGGGCACAACGGCAAACGCCACCCAAGGACCAAACTCGCATGTTCACTTGTCATAATTGTTTTTTGGGAATTGCGATTCATAAAATATATAGGCTTTGGATATTCGCTTGCAAGAATTGTCGTACAATTTGTCTTGACAAATCAGTGAATTTGCGTGAATTATTTTGGTACGTCGAAAAAGTAGAAAGAAATCAAAATTTATATGCTTTTGCCTTGGCGAATTTTCAGTAGTATTGTAACACCAAGTATGCAACGTTGCAAGTTTGCAACATCATATGTAAGTTCTACAGCAGAGGAACCATCGAACACAGTGAAGGTAAAAAAATCATGACTAAATGATCAGTACATAAAGTCACACCTATGTAATTTTGCCATGCCATTAATTTTCTGTTTGCCTGTGTATGCCTGTGTTCATGGAAGACTTCTGGGACTTACGAGCGTTTATATTGCTGCACTACTTGATTCATTTTTTGCACGTCTCACACTAGTTTCCAAAGGCTTCCAAAGCGTAAAACGAAATCGAATTTTGTACACATTACTTCCATATAATACTACTAAAGAATAAGACATCTATTTCCCGGCCACTTCCCTATGAATGATGCCATGTTATACTTTCCATTTCTCCCCAAATCGCCTCACAAGTCACAACGAGCTAGATACGTTTTATCAGTTCTCACTTAGTGTCATCAATTAATAAGAACATCCAAACAAGACGGGTGGGGATCAAATGTAAGGTTAGGAGAAAAATTGAGGCCGACGTTGTTACCAAATGTGTGTTGAGGCTAGGAAAATTAAGTCTGATTTCCACTAAGCCAAAAGCCAAAAGTTCTTGTGCCGCTTGGTGGTGATTAAATAGCCACCATATTTCCTGCTCTTCCTCCTCACCGCGATAGTCATGCAATTGGCGTTCTGGATGCAGTACTCCACAGCCCTGCCGCGGGTCCTTTTTCCTCTCCATATTGTGCGTAGTCGTCGTATCATAGATTGCTTTTTTTTCCCTAGAACCAGCAGTGATGCCCTTTCCTGCTTTGCCTCTTTCACAATTGTTGGACCTTTCTCTTGTTCTTTTCCTTCCACCACTGCTACCTCAACTCGTACCTAGTTGGTTGATAAAAAAAACATCAAATGATTCGAAACCCAAAATCTTATCGGCGTAGAACTCTCATAATTGTCTGTAATACTTTGTTATGTCTTGTACTCTTTTTTCATTACAAAACATCATTTGGTGATTCGAACACATTTTTTGGTGGTCGAAGTTTTATTATCTTCCTGTCATATTGTACTTGTTATTTCCAAAATGGTTAAAGTACGTGAAAAATGGTATGGTTAGGAAAAATATTATGGAAGATTGAAAAAAATTTGCTTACCTCAGGCCTCCTCGTTTGGCACATGTCTTTCATAGAGTGAAGGAGCTCATAGGCCCTGTTCCTAATAGAGTTTGCACCTGAAATTTAAAATAAATAAATAAATAAATATTACATTACGTGTATAATGGTATGTACTATTATATGTGGTGAGTTTATAGTTTCTACGACGCGTAGAAAAAGCTAATTCGATAAAGAATTAGGGACCAGGAGATTGGATCGAGACGTAAGAAGAATGCTTGGTATAAATAACTCACTTCTTGATCTTCGACCCCTTTAGTCACTACGAACGCCCTACGACTCATAATTTTGGAAAATGTCGATCATTATAAGGATTCTGTTTTATTGATGGGAAACTAGTTCACACCTTGTTTGGAGGGTTTGGCCACATGAAGGAGGACAATGGTGTCCTGACTCTGAACACTGTGAGAAAGTGTCCATTGCAGAGCACCCTTGGATTCGAGGCCCGAATCAACCACAACCATCACTCTGTTTCCACCATTGAACTCAGGCTTCAACATTGCGTCACCGTCGAAATTCACTTCAATGCTGTTGTCCGAAAACTCGGCTTCTCTATTGCCATACAAGGAATTATGGCTTTGCCTGCATTGCTGAGACTGAGCATTGTTGACTCTAACACGAGCCGTGGTAGCACGGCTCATACAGAAACTGGACAATCTCATACGCACTCGAACCATCTTTCGATGTGAGCCTTTCTGGGTGGGAAATTTCCCTTCGATATAAGGAGAATGAAGATTAAATCAATACATGTATGTATATAGGGAGAGAATTTGGTGATCAATCAAATTCTATATATGTGATTATAGTTTGTTCGGTTGACTTTATGTATCTCCGGTCTTGGAAAAATGTATCTGCAAGGACTTTTTAGTTTTTGTTTGTTTATGTTGTTTTTCTATGTTGGGGTTCTTCAACGTGCCTCCCATGAAGATTGTGGCCCATACCCAGACCATAGGAAGGCCTATTTTGGCGAAAGTAGAAAAACAAGGTTCTTGCTTTTAGTTTTTTTTGGAAAAAAACTAAAAGCAAAAAGTGAATTAGTTTGGTCACTTTTTGTGTTTTTTGCTTTTCACCTCTCAAATTGTAATTGACTTTTTATTGCTTTTTGCTTAATGTAAAGTTGTTTCTTTAAGCCAAATGCTATGACTTTTTGAATCTCAAAAAAACAAAAAGCTTATTTTTCTAGTTTGGCCAAAATAGGCCGAAATATTGAACTTTTTTGTGTTCAGTCCCTTTTTTTTTTTTTTTTTGAAGTGAAACCCTGCGTCCAAAATTGTTTGTCTATTTTTTATGTTCTATAGCATTTTTTAAATTGTTTATATCTTTTAATCTATATCATTTTTATGATTTTGAAAACTTCATAAATTACAACTAATTGTGAACTATCAAACAAGATCCATATTCTATAGTTTTTTGAGATTCTTATTGACAAGATATAAGCAATTGAAACCTAACACAGGACTAATAAATTGGGACGAATGAAGTACCTTTTACTCGCGGAAATGTATTTTTGCCATTTTTTAAGCCAAGGTATCATATGTCATCTTGTTTTGTTTTAATGTACTCTCAATTGCACAACGTGACGACAATAGAGGTGCAAGATTCTCTTTTTCAGCAGGGCCCTCAATAATTTCTCTCCAATTATTAATATCATTTCTATGGAAATTGTTACAATACACATCCTTTAGTTGGGTGTACCATATGCACCTATTGTATGGTCCGGATTGTGTCATCTCATCGGCAATCGTAATATTTTTTAGTTTTTCGTAACTTTTTCAGCAATATGATTCGTAACATTTTCTATGATTTGTAACATTTTTTTGTGTCTCGTAACTTTTATAAACAAAATTCGTAACTTTACAAAAAAATTCGAAGGGGCTGTATTGTGGTCTTTTCCCATTTTCTATATATATCTCTCTCCACTCGTTACGCTAAAAACCTCCGTCAAAACATAAACCAAACACAATCAATTCCGAGTGATGATTATTTTGTGAGAAAAATTGAACTGTACAAAAGTCAACGACTTGGAATGGTAATATATGTACCTATCAATAAAGCATTTTCTAACTTTCATTTTTTTAATCCAACTGTATCTAGTTGTTATTTTGTCCAAATTCCATGATTTTTTATGATACTCAACTACACATGCTTTGTAACGCCCCGTGTAGACCACTAGTCTAGTACCTTGATTTGATCCACAAGTCACACCACATGACCCAAAATGCTTAAGCACAAGGTACTAGTAGACTCTTACATGGTTTGTTATATATCCAAGATCACTCATGTAAACAACTAATGTGGGACTAAATACCATCTACCCCAAACCTGGGGTATTACAATCTTCCTCCCTTAGGGATGCAACGTTCTCGTTGCATAGTCTCAGCATCCCACCAACCACTTGGACTAGGGCGGGACTCTGATACCATTTGTAACGCCTCATGTAGACCATTAGCCCAGTACTTTGATTTGATCCACAAGCCACACCACATGACCCAAAATGCTTAAACCCAAGGTATTAGTAGTATCTTACATGGTTTGTTATATATTCAAGATCACTCATGTAAACAACTAATGTCGGACTAAACATCATCTACCCCCAAACCTGGGGTATTACATGCTTGCCTTCCGCAGTTCAATAATATCTTGCGTGGAGGTTCTAAGTCCTCGTTGGAAGTTTGTGAATTGTGATTACGGTTGCTCTCCCTTTTGAGATTTTTATAATAAAAAAAAAATCAATGTAATTCTTTGTTCGATCTTATGTGTGATGCGATATAATTAGGATTTATGCCTTTCCCTTCCACTAAGTTAACAAAAAAAAACTGTAGATTACTTATTAGATTATCGTTTGACCTTTTGATGGGAATGAAACGAAAGGCTTTGGGAAAAAAATTCAACTTTCCACATTTAGGTACAGAATTGGAGTGAAGGATGGAATAGAGTTGAAATGTCTTAGGATACATTTGGGCCATTGTTTTCTATTGCTCAACTGGTAACCATCTCTTGGTTGATTTCTAGGTCACTAGAGTCCAATAGCTCATAATTGTGAAAGAAAATTTTGGGTTGGCCATTCATTTCGTTGGAAAATTCTACTTCTAGATGACTGGGACCCTACCCTCCCATAATAACTAGTATTCCCAAAGAAGAGGTTCCACTTATAAGTCAACATATTCTACTGTCATTCACACACAGACACAGTCCGTGATCTCGGGCCCAAACACCGATCCCCGCCTCATATTTCTGTAAGATCTGATTTTTAGGGGTGTTCCACTAAGTTGGTTTTTTGAAAAAGTTGACTTTTCACGGTTTTTTATGTGATGTATTGTGAGATAATGATCTATCTCAATTTTAAAAAAAAAAACATTTTTTTGTGAGTGGACAGCCTCTCTATATGAGTGTGCTGGGACTTTATATGACAGTACTCTAGGACCGCTGAATAATTACTCCATAATCCACAACCCACAAGGCTGCTTTGGGACATACAAAGAGGGTGTCTGGGAGCCTCATTTTCAGTTTTTCATTTTTAACTTTTTGGCTTATGGTCAGAATGTGTTTTGAATTTGGTATGAGTGTTTGGGAGAAATGTGTGAAATGCATTTTAAAATAGGAGTAGTGTTTGAGAGATATGTGCATAATACATTCTGTAGGTCTTTTTGTTAATCAAAATAGAAAAAGTGAAAATGAGAAGTCAAAAAGCTCCTCTCAACCTATTTTTCACTTCTGCTCTAGATTGTGCATTTCGCAAAACTCATTCTCAGATAATGTGTTCTGAAAAGTTTCTCCCAAACAGCCAAAAAGAAAAAATGAGAATGGGAAAAGTTGGTTCCCAAACAGGCTCAAAGTTGAGGTTGCAAATGAACTAAGCTACTCGCTCGCAACCCGACTTAGCTCGATTTGTTTAGTAAACGTGCCAAGCTTAACACTCTAAGGCTCGGCACGGTTCGGCTCATTTGTGCAGGCTCGACTTATTAAGGGCTCGGCTCCTTTATAGCCAAACCAAACTCGAGCTCAAGTTTTTAGCTAGTTTAATAAACGAAACCGAGCTCGAGTTCGACAAAGCTCTGCTCGTTTGCACCCAATACAAAGCCCTCGGTGGCATGGTGCTTAATTTCTAGACTAAGGACACCCATCAAAGTGCTCTATTTTGTTCTATTCTGAAAATTCAGAACACCTTTTAGAATAGAAAACTTGTTTTGCTGTGGAACTTGGAATTTATTGTTGAAGGGAAATTTTTTGGGTATCTACCGGGCACCACGTGGCCAAGCCTACGTGGTATCCGAACGTTACATCCGGGCTGTCCAAAAGTGTATTGGACAGCCGAGATTAAAACACTTTCTCTCCTCACTCTCTCTCCTCTTCCTCTCTCTTTTTCCTCTCTCTAAATCCGGACCGCCCAAAACCAAAATGGACGGCCTAGATGCGCCGAGGGGTACCACGTGGTACCCTCTCGCTACTGAAAAATTGCTCGGAATGGAAGAATGTTTCTTAGAAAAGTGCCCCCCCCCCCTTTTCCACTATGAAAATCTACATGAATGGTACTAAAAACCACGCAAAGCTACACAACGAATAACTACAACTTGGACTAAAGTTTTGGATCATTTGTTAGGTTCTACTTGTATTTTACTAAAATAATTGCCAATCATAACCTATTCTGATACAAAAAGCGTCCAAGCGTGTGTGTTTTTCCAAATTAATACTCTCAATGTGTTCTAAAACAGTGGAGAAGATTTATGAAGAAAGAGTCTAATCAACAGCTCCAAGCATGGGTGACGCAGGGGCGGTGTGGTTCTGCTCCTCGGGCGAATTAACTCGCCTGATCCGATGGCGTTGGCCCCGGCGACAACTTTTACAGCCAGAGGTTTTTCTGATTTCATGGTTTTTTTTTTTTGTCTGTTTTTTTTATTATTTCCGTTGTGGGTTATTCTACTCTTTGTGGGACTTTCTCACCCCTTCGTGGGTGTTAATCAATGATTTCATCTGTGTTTTATACTTATGGTTTGAGGTGGGTGGTTTCCTTTAGTGGGTACTACTAAATCTTGAACGGATCCTATGCCAACACCTAGTAGGTCTGCTTTTTGCAGTATGAGTCGTAGAGCTTCTTAGCTTGACAATGTTGTGCTCTTGTTTAGATTTTAGTGAGAAATTTTTCAGTGCCGGGTGGGTATTGCCCACGTGGTACCCATTCAGCAATCTCAGCCGTCCAAAACGCGATCCGACGGCCCGGAAGAGGAGAGAGAAAAAGAGGAGAGAGAGGGAATCAATCACGGCCGTCCAAATCACTTTTGGACGGCTAAGATCGTGCTCGGCATGACCACGTGGTACCCATTCGGTACCCAAAAAAATTTCGATTTTAGTAGTCTTGGTTCATTGGTCTTATCTTGTGATGAAATCTTTTTTTTTTTTTTTTTTTGTCATTCGTCATTCTTAATCTATTACATGGGGGAGGGGAGAATGAAATTCGATCCCGGAATGCAATGTGAGCCATCGAAGAGCTCTACCGCATGAGTTAGCCACCACTTGAGATGAAATCTTTGCCTCTGGGCATTTGAACGATATGAATCGACTATTAGATAAAATAAAAGGAAAAAAGAAAAAACAGCTCCAAGCATAAAGCGGAGGAACTATTACATTCCCATGCGAATTATGATTAACATATTTACATACAACAGTACATTGAAATCGTGAGGTAGATTCATTCATGAAGAAAGAGTCCAATCACCAGATCCAAGCATAAAGTTGAGGAACTATTACATTCCCAAGCGGATTATGATTAACATATTTACATACAACAATCCATTAAGATGGGTTGATTTTGGTTCTTCAAGTTCCCAAATTAGTTTCCCATCTCTACAACCATCACACCAAATTAAAAACTCCGTACGCTACCGTACCCTAGAATTTGAAGCACATGCACTTCTTCGAAATCAGACTTGATATATTATATGAGTTCAATAACCACCACATGCGCCCATACGGCTATGTATATATAGAGAGAGTTGGGGGCATCAAAACTGCAGGTAGAAGAGTGTCATGCATGCCCTTAACCATTGATGCGACGAACCATCCATGCCGGTATTGCTGGGTTGTTTTGATTTTCAAGTGGAGTTTCATCAGTTTCCCCAATGCCTGCAGTTGCCTGGTAAGTGCCACTGCATGGAAGGAATGCCATACACAGGAGATGAGAGAGACTGATGTGTTACCTAGAATGCCAATCCTTACATTGTATGCCATATGTCCTAAATCGCGGTAGGCTTTTATAAACTACTATCTTAGTTTTTAAGCAAAGAGCTTCCACTTGTTCATTTTCTTTATTCAATCTGTTCACACAAAACACATTTTGGGGAGTGTAATCACCAGTTCCTTTAAATTTCGCTTTTCGAAACTTGGCTCCCTCAAGAAATTTAGTATATCACATATTATTGTTTCAAACCAAATATAACCTTTTTGGACCCAACTTTCAATGTTAAAGGAAGGTATATCATGTTTCACAACCAGGGTTTTTAAATCGTGGTATCGGTATACGTAACAATATTGGCGATACAGCCATATATCACATAGTATTGGTCCGTACATAGACAAATAAGGGTATCGGAGGTCCACAAGCCCGTTAGATAACTGTCTATGTTCAAAACCCTGTTCCAACGTTCATTTCAAAAAGTAAATCGCTAGGGGTACTAATGTTCTTTGGTAACTCATATAGGCGAACTTGTGTGTGTGCACTCAGGGAGAGAAAGCACACTAACCAGATGTTTAAGGAGTGCAATGGGTGTGACAGAACAGAGGTTGAATTCAGGTCGTTGTTTTCCTGCTCCATTTGGGCCTGTTGTGCTTGTTCCTTCTCCTCTTTCTCCTTCTCCTCCTTCTCCTTTTGCTTAATCTACTTTTTCTTGAAATGTTAGTTACATATTTCATGAAAATCGTACGATTGCCTTGGAATAGAATGTATAAAAGATAATGTGTCATGCTAAAGTTCACCTTCTTTGCAAGCAAGTTATTCTGCTCCTGCAATGCCTTGTCCTGTCACATGAAACACCAAATATATGTAAGAACAGACTGGAAGGTTCTTTGAAGGGCTACAACAATTTTGTGCAGTAATGAACAGCTGTATCGAAAACATTAACCATCACAATAGTTAAACTCTTGACACAATTCCTGTAATGAAGACAAACGCTTTGGAGATTCTGGGATCTGCTTTGGTCCCTCCTCACTTCTGCAACTCACAAAACTTCTTATGATGATAAAGACATGTCACAATCATGTGCGTAGAAAAATATATGGTTTATGTTTGTATCATGTTTCCGATATTTTTCTTTCAAACTAAATCACTCAATAGTACGGTTCATGCTTACACATATAGCATTAAATCATTTGACTGAATCAACAAACAAAAACTTTAATTTGTGAACCATAGTCAAAGTATATAAATGTGATTCTTACCTTCTTTTGAAGCTCAGAGATGGATTCGAACATTAGTTGGTTCTGCAAGTAAAAGCAACGTGAGTTTGATTCTCATTCCTATAAAGCACACAAACTATGTAGCACAGATACGGACATGCAAGACGACACGGACCCTCTGACATGCACATTTTCAAAAATTGAAGGACACAACGCGTTGGGGACACGTTTTAAATAATATTTATGTATTTATAAAAAGGTTCTAATTCTAAATATGTAACACCACGTATAGTTTAAATTTTATTTATCATCTTATCATTCACAAAAGTATTCCAACAAAAAGAATTTCATTATCGATATGTCTTTATAATCATTAGTCATACAAAGAGGAAAAGACCCTTTAAAGCCTTAACAAGACTACAAGAGTCTTAGCTATTTCGTTCAACACCCCCAACGCTTCTTGCGAGTGTCCCGAGATTGTCCGGAGCATTTTTTAGTGCGTCCCCGGAGTGTACACACCAAAACCATTGAGAAAAAATAGGACACTTTGGATTTGAGTGTTGACATGTGTCGGGAGAGTGTCCGGAGAGTGTCAGTGTCCAACACCGATACGTGGACTCATCCGAAGTGTCCGTGCTACATAGCACACAACGAAACAGAGTTTGCTCAGTTTACCTTTTTCGATCTTATGTGTTTGAGAGCAGTCTCAAGCTGGTGCTCCAAATTTTGAAGCTCTTTGAGACTCAAGGTATCAAGGTCTTCTCCCATAAAATGCCTGCAACAAAACATAAATAAAAGCTTTGTTTCAAATTATTTTTGTCTTCTTCATTATTTTGTTTTACATCTTCATTTGTTCCTGTTTTCCAAAGCATCAATAATGAAGATTTCGTAACCAATACGATGATTTCCCCTTTTTTAAAATAGCTTGTAAAAATACAAAAAATGTCTTTTTTGTGTTCCTTGAATGGCTAGATATCGAAACAGTCATGAAAATAGCTACCGGAAAAAGTTTGTCCAACAAATTTAAGATTCTCTATGTAATAGAAGAACAAGAGACACCATGCTGACCTTTGGTTCTTTTGTAAAACCTCCAGCCTGACCTTGAGCTTTGCATGTTCCAGAGTCCAGCTTCCCTGGAAAATTTTTAGCATATTCTCTCAGTTACCTGTCTAATATGCAAGACTATATGAAGAAATATCAAATTACTGACAATTGTATCTCGCTATAGTGATTCTACTTCATTTATTTGCTCTGTACCAGTGGCCTACCTGTGATTCAAGATCAGTTGCAACAAGCTGCCTTTCTGCATATGAGTATCTCTCATATCTTTCAAGGATTCTTTCCATGCTGTCAAAAGAAAAACCATGTTAAAATAAAGAAGTTGTTAGGGGATATGTAAATCCAAGTCAGATCTTCAAGCACCAATAAAAACTTTGGGATTAAGAGGATAACATCCATATTAACAAATTAAGCACACCGCTCTAAAATCACTAGCATACTTTGTAAAGAAAACTATAATTCTTTTTCCTCCCTGATAGATAAAAGAAGAAAGCATAAGCATTACCATATATGCTCTAAAATTATTTTAGAAAGCCGTTGGAATAACCGACCTGCCGACCCAGGAGAAATGAACCATAACTTTTCATTCGCTTTTGTTTTCACTCATCCTTTTTATTCATGCTAGCATTCTCACCACTCATGCCAAAAGGATACTCATGACTCATTATCTTGTCTTTCTTTTTCCTTTTTTAAACATCCATAACCCAAATGGCTTTGATTACATGTACAAATATAGGACCACAATTCATGACTGAAATCCTCAAAGTACCCTCTTTTTCCACTATACGTTGTAGTCATTATCGCAGCATTACTTTGTATGTAACTGAAAGAATACCAGAATTCCGATAAAAGTAAAAACAAGTTCATATTTAAGTTGCTGTCCTATTACAGAAAAGCTTCTTTGATGAGGTTTTGATGCAACTTTGTCTTCTTGAAATCCCCCACCTTCAATAGCAAGAATTTTCACAGCCATTTCAATGTGTAAATCTTGTGAAAGATCTTCATTTGAGGAGCATTCCGCTGTCATCCATTAATAGCTTTGCCTATTGATATGTGCTTTTTCCAGTTTTTGTGGATCGGAAACTTCTCCTTATATACCTAACCTGCATCCCCTAAACCTATGAACCCCCATTGTCCAATAAGGATGTGTGCATATTTCAACCACATAATGACCTCAAATTTCTAACTCTTCATGTTTGTCATCATGGATCTCTTCCTTCGCATTTTTCTTCTTCAATACACTCAACTTTCAGTAATCTTTTCCATTATCTTCAATTTTTCACCTTTTTCCTTTTCTTTTCTAGCACATTTTCTTTTTGGGTGGTAATTTTCAAGAGGTATTGCAAGAGATACAGAACGCCTCTTTGGTCAATGGCTTGGCAAAAATATTAGCTACTTATCATAGGTATTGCAAGATATAAGCTCGACTACTTTATTCTTCACATTCTCTAGGATGAAGAGATATATAAATTGTACCAATGCACCGAACCAAGCGCGTGTTAATCTTCGGCAATCCCCTAGACTCTCCGAAAGCTCATCTATTTCTGAACAAATATGGGATTTCACTAAACTTTCGAGAAAATATGGGGAAGTACATCGGAGAGGTTAGGGTTTGAGGTACACTAGTATATGTTTTGCACAGAAAGAGATGGGGAGAGAGAGAAACGTGAAGGAAAATAGTCAAACTTATCATAAAAACAAATTTAATGGAACTGTTAGTCCACCTCAACGAAATCCGTTAGTCATTTGACAGATTGAGACGGAAGGGGTGTATTTGACAACAGAAGCAAAGTTTAGGAGTAAAATTGATTTTTTTGAAAATTTGGGAGCCTATTAGACATTGAGGTCAAAGTTTGGGAGGTATTTTGAATTCTTCCCTTCTTTAAATATCGTGTCTCTTGCTAATGATGGCCTCCTCAGTAATGAGATTGTATAGCTTGTATCCCATGGTTCTAGCTACATAGCCAACAAAGATGCAATTTTGGCCAGAACAGAGGGAGGTATGGGTGGCGGCCCAGGGCCACCCCCAACCTTGCGAGAAAATCACTCTGTATACATTATACCGTATAAAATATGCTTTAAATTGTAATAATGTACTATAAAGGCCTCCCCGAAGTTATAAAACAAAATAAATAACATATATAATAATAAATGATTTCATATAATGAAAACAAATTTTAGATTTAATATTCTACGCTCTGGAGAGTAAAAGACACACTAAAGGTGTTAAAAGTTTAAACGGTAGTGATTTTAGAATTCGCTAAAAAAAAAACACGTCACAAAGGACCTAGAGTAAGCAAATTGCGTAAAACAAAAGAAAAAAGGGTTGAACGCAGAGAAGCAGATTGCCAAATCAGCCACTGCATTTTAATTCCGCTCACTCCCAAAGAAATATTAAAGCTTCCATTGGAGCTTCAATTGTTGCTTAATAAGGTTTATTTTCATCTCTTTTTTTCTCAAGTCCCAATCAATTGATTAGGGGGTGAATCAGCATGTTCATATGGACAAGCTCAGGGTCATTCAGACAATCGATGCTGCGAGCAAAGTTGAAGGTTGCAGTAAATCTCATTTGAACGTGATTTGAGGCAGTCCGGATGGTCGCGACGTGAGACAGATCTATATAACTTCATTTTCTTCAATATTAGGGCTTGTATGCTCGTTCTTGGTGATAAAAACATAGTAAAACTGAGAGATAATAGAGAAAAGAGAGTAAATACATAGTCTGTGTGTCGTACCACTTAAATCTCGTGTGTTCTTGTGTGATTGTTTGATTCTTGTCTTGCCTTTGTTCATCTTATTGTTCATGTTATAGATTGGTTCATTGAGTTTGACCGCGTATCACTACAAATTGGTATTCAAGCGCTCAGGTTAGGGTTCTATCAAAACACCCAGGTTAGGTTTTCAATCTAGGCTTTCAATAAATATGTCGAATACCAAGTGCAACCTGCAGAAGTTCAGTGGGAATAATAATGCCTCTCTTTGGCAACAATGTATGAAAGATTTGTTGATCCAAGAAGGGGTCTCATAGGCTTTACTTGCGAAGGCACAGAAGCCTAAAAAGTTGAAAGACGAGGATTGGGATGAACTTGACGCTATGGCTATCTGTTCGATTCGCCTAAACCTAAGTGATGAGGTGAGACTTAGAGTTGGTGGAAACGATCTGGACAAAGCTAGAAGGATTGTCACATGAGGAAATGGGGAAGGATGATATATATTGGTGTAGATAAAGGGCTCATAGTTACCAAACTATAATTAAATCGAGGCAAAGATAGGTTGAAAAGGAAAGGTTCAAATAGGGATAGATGGCAGTCAAAAGGATGGTCGGACACGAAAAAGGACGTGAAGTGTCAATATTGTCACAAAATAAGCCACTACAAAAATCAATGTGAAGATTTGAAAAAGGATCTAGATGGGAAGAAGAATGGTAAGAAGTCGATGGAGGCCGCACGCATTGCGGAGGACGGATCATATAGTGACATCAATGTAGATTTACTCTCAGAATTTTCTTTTAGAGTCGTGGATTTTGGATTCCGATTGCTCTTATCATATGTGCCCTAATAAGGATTGGTTTGACACATATATGCCTTGTAATGGTGGTTCGGTTCTAATTGGGCAATGATGCAATTTGCAAAACTATTGGAATTGGTACCCTAAAAATAAAGATGTTTGATGTAGTTGTGAGGGTTTTGGATGATATCATATATGTTCCTGAGCTTAGGAAGAATGTAATCTTTTAGGAGCATTACATTTAACTCGGGATATGTACATAACACAAGGTAGAGCAATGAAAATTAGAAGATATGCATTGGTGATAATGAAAGACAGAAGCTGGATAATTTGTATAAACTGATTAGGGACACAGTTATAGATGGAGTTGCTATGTCCACACCTACAAAACCGCATGGATGACACAAGGCTTTGGTATATGCGGCTTGACCATATTGATGAGTGTAGTATGTTAGAGTTTCATAAGCATGACTTGTTGGACGAACGTTTGTGACTTGTTGTACGGGGTGAAAACTTGCAAGATGGATTTTCGCATGTATCGCGTGCATAGAAAGCAACATAGGGTCAGTTTCAAGATAGGCACTTATATCCAACAAGGAAGTCCTCCATTAATTATGTTCATTAAGATGTCTAGGATCAGTTACAGTATCTTCTCTCAGTGGTGCCCATTACTTTGTCAGCTTCATTAATGACTATTCCTAAAAGGTATGGGTTTATTTTCTGAAGCATAAGTCTTATGGGTTTGTTACTTTTAAAAAGTGGAAATCATTGGTTGAAACTCAGACTGAGATGAAGATACAGTATTTCAATACTGATGATATGACACAATCCAGAGAAAGGAGTGTTTGGCCTTCTTCGAATCTAAAGGGATTACTCATAACTTCACAGTAAGGAAGACTCCACAATAGAATGGAGTTAAAGAGAGAATCAATAGAACCTTGAAATAGAGGGCTAGATGTACGTAGTTAAATGCAAAGTTGTCAAAAGGTATTTTCGGTAGAGACAGTTGACACGACATGTTTCCACGTCAATAGGTCTCCATCATCAGTCATCGATTTCAAGATTCCATAAGAGGTTTGGTCAGGTAAACTAGTTAAATCGTCGAACTTGAGAATATTTGGTTATCCTGCATATGTGCATGTGTAGGATGGGGAAAGGTCGAATCCTGATCCTAAATGAAGAAAGTGTAACTTTCTTGGCTACGAAAGAGGTGTCAAATGATACAGTCTTTGGGATCCTGTGGCACGAAAAAGGGAGATGAGCAGGGATGTTATGTTTGATGAGGCATTTACGTTGCATTGGAATGATGAGACAGAATATGGTGGTCCAAGGGAGGAATCCACAGTCGAGGTGGAGCTTGAAGAGCCTAGTTCATTTGTGATAAAGGTGATGTTAATCACGACCCACGACAGCAAGAAAAGCCTTATACATCGTAAAGGGGAAGGGAAAAATAGGTCCACAAACCTCCTATTTAGTATGGTTAGCAGTCATGGTCAGTTTCACTTTGGTGGTTGGTAGTGAAGATCCATTGTCTTACGAGGATGCTACAAGCAGTTCATACAATGACGAATGGCTAGTCGAAAGGTCAAAAGAGATGAAATCACTCCATAAGAATAGATCTTGGGAATTGGTTAAATTACCTAAGGGGAACAAGGCTGTTGTGTGCAAGTGGGTGTATCGAAAGAGTGAAGGTTTGTTAGAACAAGAGGGTAAAAAGTACAAGGCTCAATTGGTTGTTAAGGGTTACTTACAAAAGGAATGAGTAGACTACAATGAAATCTTTTCACCATTTGTGAAGCACACTTCTATTTGAGTAATATTGACAATGGCGTTGTGCATGACACGGAGTTAAAGCTATTTTATGTGAAAACTGCTTTCCTCCATGGAGTCTTAGACAACCAAATTTACATGCAATAGCCCAAATGCTTCAAGGAACTCGGCAAGTAGGAATATGTGTGTTTGTTGAAGAAGTCAATGTATGGCTTGAAGTTGAAGTGGTACAAGTACTTCGATTCGTTCATGGTGTTGCATGGGTACACGCACTGTGAGTATGACTGTTCAATATATTATCGAGTATTTGAAGATGGTTCTTATGTTCTACTTGCTTTATATGTTGATGAAATGCTAGTAGTGACAAAAAGCAAGCAGAACACTGAAATTTGACATGAAAGTGTGAAGTATTCATTTAGTTTATTGTTATTTATCTTTTATCTTTTATGTGAAGTATTCTTTTATGTTACGACAGGTCCCAATTTTTATCGAAGTGGGTTTGCTTGTGAATTTTCAAACGATAGGTATTGGTATGATGTCCTCACTTTTCATAATCTATGCATAGTGGGTTTTGGGTATTGGATTATCTGGATTTTGTGAACAGAACTTCAATTGTCAAAATTAAACAAGGGTCGAGAATCATATGGGGTTTGAATTTATGTGTATATGTACGTTTAACCAAGTAGGAATAGAACTTGTAGAATATTATTTCTTGGATTTCATGCTAGAATATAAAACTATATGGAAGGAAAACTTCAAACTTCAACGACCTTGTGAATATGTGGAATTCTAGGTTCTAAGTTTTAGCCTCTTTTCTATATAAATTCTAGCTTCGTCCCTACTTCTCCAAGTTGGTCCTCCTAACCTCTGAGATCTTCACGTAGGCTGTACAACCAACCACTTTGAAATGGCTTGCAGTTGACTTGTGCAAACTCTTAGCTTCATGGGTGTCATGAACTGAAGTCTCCTAGAAGGACATCGATACAATACATTTATTGTAAATTTGTACATGCCACTGCGCTTCTGCAGATGTGCAATGCCACAACTATGGTAAGAATGGTTATTGTAGCTTTGATTGTATAGAGAAGGATGCCTATGAACATGCTAAAGAAAATGAAAATCTTGCTGAGGAGGTCAGTGCTTCAGCTTACACTGCTACAAGCTTATGTTATATCTTCAAAAGAGAAGTGAGGTGTCTTATGAAGACAACCAAATTTAGAGGGGGGCCATGTTGAGAGATAAGTTTCATTAGAATGAATGTTTAGCGTGTGAGTAATGGAGTACTGGAGCTAGGGAACAAGATAAGGGGATCATTAATGCGAAAGACTGCAAAAAGTACCGAGTAGCATGTTTGAAAAAGAAAGGTCGTATCGTATGCTGGGCTTTTAAAATCAGCAATAGCAAAAGTTGCACCGACTTCAGTTTTCACCTGCTGCGTTTTAATTTTTATTTTCAAGAAAATTAGTCCTATATGTACTAAACAAAAGCCAAGAACAGCCCACTATAAAGCAAATCCTATAATCAAAATATAATCAAAAAAAATTGCAGGACAAAAAAAATATCTTACAAAGCCTCCAATGGCAGAAAAAGATAAATAGGGCTTCTAGAGAGAGAGAGAGAGAGAGAGAGAGAGAGAGATGAGAGAGGAGAGGAGAGAGAGAGAGTTAGGAAGAAAAGGAAAAAATAAATAGTACTACCTTTAAAAGAAATTTTTAATTTTAAATATTGAGAGTGCTACAGTAGGCGCCACGCCACTGTTCCCTTGAACTGGGAACTTTGCTCTAATCAGAAAGTTATATTTTCTAACTTCAGGGGTAGTGTAATGAAATACTAACATGTTTCGGGATTTCCCAGATATTTCTCCATTTTGACGGTTCTTTCTATTAATATATGCCACTTGGTATTATACATACATACATACATATATGTGTGGATGTATGTATGTATGCAGATTCTGCTTAGATAATTAAAACAAGAGCAACACTACGTACATACAAAATTTACCCACAAATGACCCAAACACACACACATAAGTGTGTGGGGGCCACACACTTGTGTTTGGGTTATTTGTGGGTAAATTGTTTGTGTGTATATAACATTTCTGTTAAAACAATAGCCTCTCATGTAGTAGTAGCTTTTTTGCATGAAAAAAACACAATAAAGCCTAAACAACGTTCCCTACTACAAAAGAAACAACCAAAAATGGACGACTAAATTAGTACAGTATTTCATTTTGAGCCGAATTTAGAAGACTGAGGGAAAAGAAAAGAAACCCACACAAACCTAAATATTAAATAGAGCAGTAGCTATGTTAATAAATACTCGAGATCATCTCGATAAACAAAAATTACGATTATATTATCAAAAATGGGGATTAAGAAAACTAACCAGGAATCGGTGGCGTACTCGAAGAGCTTCCCTTTGGTTGAGAAGATCATGAGTGCTACCTCCGCATCGCAAAGCACCGAGATCTCGTGCGCTTTCTTCAGCAACCCCGACCTCCGCTTCGAGAAAGTCACCTGCCGATTTATCTTGTTCTCTATCCTCTTCAGCTGCACTCTTCCCCTCCCCATTCTCTCTCTCTTCTTTTTTTTTTACCCCTGGATCTCCGACCACTCGGCAGACTTTTTTTATTAGCTTACCTCTAAGTCAAGGGGAGAGAGAGAGAGAGAGAAAGTTTTAGAGAGAGAAGCAGTAGTGCTATTATGGTAATGGAACCCAGAAGAATTGGTGTTTCTGCTCTCTCTCTCTCTCTCCCTCTCTATATCTATATATCTGTTTCTGAATTGGTGTAGTTAGCTCATTTTTATGAAGTTTGTGTGAGCGAGGGGAATAATATTAGGCTGGAGAGTCTATAAGTCTATATACGTTTCAGATGAGCGGTATTGGAAAACCGGGGTGGTTTCGTCAAAAGCGTTGTCGAGTTTTGATTGGTGGACTGCTACAGTTGGTCGGTTTAAAGGCGCGTGCGCCCACACTTTTTTATTTTTATGCCTGATTTGGCTAGATTTTTTTTTTTTTTGAACGGTGATTTGGCTAAATTGAAAAAATTGGTTTTTTGGTTTTTTTCTTCTTGTCTTTATTCAAAAAAAAATTGTATTTGTTAGTTTTTGGTTGATTTTTTGTGGTTTCTTGGCTTGTCTTGACGAGAGGAATCTAAAAAATATAAAATTGTTAGCCAAACTTACAGTTTTGTGAATAAAGACGAAAAATAAAACAAAAGACTGGTTTATTTTGGTTTATTTTCGGCTTTATTCAAAAAACTATTACTTTTGACAATAATTTTATACTCTTTGGATTCGTCTCGACAAGATAAATCCAGAAACCACAAAATCTTTACGCAAAATTAACAAATGCAAAAAAATTTTGAATAAGGACAAAATGAAAAAAACCAAAAAACCAATTTTTTTCAATTCAGGCCTTAGTGAACAGTACATAGGGTGGGTCCCGCAGAGGTTGACGTCACATTGAGTAGTAAATAATCCTTAACTATAAATGGCTGATACCGCGTCCATCACTTCTCCCAATCCAGTTTTCATTGCGTGTGTCCAGTCCGGTTGCTATTATTGGCCTTGAACTTATCTTACATTAATTATCGAAATTGTTCATTTTATAAAATACTATGTGAAATTGCATGTGCACGCAAAAAATTAGGTTGATCAAATACTTGTGATTTTTATTTTTCCTTGAGCAAAATAGATTTGCAAGGGAAAATAAAATATAAAAATATGATATGACTTAGTAAAAACTTACGATTTTTACTTTTCCTAGAGCAGATTCGTTTTTTCTTTTTTATTTTCAAGACGGCATACATCATCGGGAGTTAGAGGGCTACTAGTAGGTTAACAACTAAAGAGAGATTTGAAATCTTTTCATATACTTGAACTCTAGACGTTCACCTTGAAAGTCATAGGATACAACCAGATGAGTTAAGAACCATATCTAAATCCATTTTGTTCATTTAGCTACTCCATCCGTCTCATTTTAAATGCTCCCTACGTATATTCGTGCCATTTTCAAACGTCTATATCTTTTTATTGGTAAGGTTTTCAAAGTTTTTAAAATTTTTATCTAATAGAACTAATTGAGATCTATCAAATAAGATCCATATTGTATATAAAATACATTATAGAATGAAAACTATAAGAGTTTTAAAAAAACACGCATAATCGTAAGGAACATTTAAATTGGAACGGAGGGAGTATCTTTGTTCAATAATGCTACTCCCTCCGTCCCATAAAGTTTGGTCCCTACGAAACTACGTGCAATTTTCAAACTAAAAAATAATGTATTTACCAAAATAATTTTTTAATTTTTTTTGCACCGTATAAAAGTTCTCGATGAGATCTATCAAACAAGATCCATATTGGCTAAAAAATTATTTTCGTAAGCACGTTATTTTTTAGCTTGAAAATTGCACGTAGTTTCGTAGGGACCAAACTTTATGGGACGGAGGGAGTAATTTTTAACATATAGAAGTAAATGCTATTTGACGAGATCGACAAAATAAACGATTTCGATCATTATCATATCATAGGCCAAGTGGAGGCCCACCCAAACTGGACCGGACTGGCTACAATGAAACCCGGATGGGAACTTGCTCCCTATAACTGACTTGTGTCACCCAATTGCAATTAATTATTGCAAATTAGAGTAATCTTTGTTTTTGTATCTGATTTTATTTTATCAGGAGGATGTCCTTCTATACATATCTCAAAAGAAACAAAAGGAGGATGTCCGGAACTTTCTATTTTCGGTTTCCTTTTCGTAATAAATATGCTATATTCTTCTTCTTCTTTTTTACAGGCGAAATGAATTTAGTTTGAAACAAATTAAAGGTTCTAAAATTGTTAGGCTTTTTAGAGATCCAAACCAGAGCATCCACTAAACATTTATTCCCCCTATCCAAATTTGTTTCTCTTTTCGCTATTTGAGACATTTAAAAAATTTCTATATATAGTTTTATAGTGCTTTTACTATTCAGGGGGTGTTCCATTAACAAAAAACTGTTTTTTCCTAACACCAAGACAGGTCATTCTCTCCCAACACATCACATAAAAATCTGTGAAAAATCAATTTTTTGAAAAAACTTAGTTAGTAGAACACCCCCAATATGGATCTTTGTTTTAGGGAGTTGATATTGACACTCTTTTTTTTCTCTATTGACACTCATTTTTTGTCTTTACATGTAGAGAGCAAGTGCAAGTTTATATTGCAAGATATAAATAGAAAAAGGGCATGTATATCGAAATTGGACAAACAAAATTGGGATTTGGAGAGTGCATTAGTGGGGCACCTTTTTTTTTTTTTTTTTGGCATTGCAAAAAGGATGGGAGGGGGCAACCAGTTTAGCAACTCCCTGGACTTGACCAAAGGGGCTCCCGACCCACTAGTGAAATGTCTGGTTTGAACCATAGCTATTGTCCGTGAACAGACCATCACCACGACACCACCTAGGTACAAATGGGCAGAAGTACGTACCTCCACAATCCATTGTCATTGGCAAGACTCAAAACCAAGTCTCTCTTGGGAATGTGAGGCACCCTGACCACCAAGCTATGACCATCGGTGGTTAGTTGGGGGACATTTTACAATCGACAATTTAAGGGAACATAGTTATTGCATTGTACACTTGTTAACGTTTCAATTTTCCCTCTTGATGGAATGATTTGTAATCCTGACTTATTTAAGATAAGAGAAAATGAGGAGTAAAATGAGGATGCTGCATTAATTTTTTGAGAATTTTTACAAAATGGACATTCTTTCTGTGATATTCCAAAATGGAATGTAGGATCATCTTTGCAAGACGAAGGGAGTATAAATTTATAATGAAAAATATAAGAGGAATGCTAGAAGCACTAAATAACTTACAAACTATTATACTAAAAGTACACATGTGATTACCACATCAATGCATGATGCAATACACGGATGCACTCATCCACTAAAAGAATGACACATGTACATTTAGTACATTAGTTAGTGTCTTTACTATTTCTAAAAATATAATGCATTTCACTCACCATTTTTCAGCCAATATTTTATTTTGGGTGTAGTAGTTCACTATATAATACACACGCCCTTTCATTTAACGTCACCATAGATTGATCAATATGAATCAAATAACACAAAAATCAATGTTTGACAAACAAAAATAGTTTTGGCCATTATCATTTGCCTTGTTTCTTCACACCTACCATTTTTTCTTCTTCACACCTACCATTACTCATTAATGTTTGGCCTACTTTTGTTTGGAACTACCAAAACACAGCAACCTCGTAAAAAATGTCTAAATCAATCAATCAATCAAATAATCCTATACAACAAATATTTCTTAGAAAATGATAATGTCAAAACGGTAGGAAATTGAAGTCTTTTACTCTACTCATGGTATTCAAATCTTTTATCCACTAAAATTTCGACATTAACAAAATCGGTTTTGACATTATCATTTGCTTTATTTCTTTACAGATCCTTTACAATAACTACTTTCTCCATTGACTGTCTATGATTATCATGAGAATAGGTGGTCAATTATCAGGTTGGCGAATTCTTTAAAATTTACATGTTTATTGTCCTCTCCCTTTTTCCCAATGCAAAGAGATCAAGCATGGATTTGAATGTACTCCCATTCTCATTGCCCAGAAACATTTCTTTTCATAAAATGGAAATCAATTTCCCAAAAAGCACAGAACAAAAGCTTTGTCTTATCTTTTCAATTGGGTCACATTTATCATAAGAGGCATATAATCACAAAAGAGGGAGTTAAGGACAAAACTGGAAAATAAAGTGTGGGCCTCATTTTCTTTTCCTTAATGGTTTCAATTTGCTTTGCTGTGATTGGAATCTTTCTCGTGTGGACTTCGGCCCAGCTCCTCCAGCCCAAGTTGCATAGAAATGTTAGAAGTTGGTCGGCCTTACTATTAGACATTTCGACAGGCTGATTGGCCTAATCAGGAAAAAAGATACTGACAAAACAGAGGTGTCATAGTTGTCCAAACATGGTGGGGACAGGTCTTTAATCACGTTCCCCCTGCAGTGATTTCAATATTTTATGGACTCATTTGACACTATTCTTTTCTTTATGGACTCATTTGTTTGACCGAAAATATGATTCGCGTACACCAGGATCAGGATGCGTACCCCTCTTGCACACCAGCACATCCCGACCGTCCACAAGCTTTTTTTGACGTTTGAGATTTGAAATGAATTCTTATCGGTAAGAATTTATTTCAAATCCGGACCATTGATTCTTGAAATGGACGATCGGGATGTACTGGTGTGCATTTGGGGTGCGCGTGTGTGGCGTGAACGTAGCAGCATTCTTTGTTTGACTGAAGATAAATGAATAAGATATGAAATCCCTTGGAATATTACTCAGGATATCAATGGATAGTGAAAATCCATATCTAGTGTTTCTGTTCAATGGGTTATAGCCATTAGAAAACACTTTTTTGTTGTTTTAGCCATTGAAAAATCCATATCCATTCAAATCACTCCCTCTCGGGGGGATTTTATATCCCGTACGGATTAGGATAAAAATTGATCAGGAATTTCAAATTCCATCCGAAATAAAGGGTAACAAACATTGGCTTTTGGTCCCACTCCATCCCACCAAACAAACAGGGCCATAGCCATTTTGTCTCTATTAATGAAGCTCAGACTAATTTCACTTAATAAATACAAAAAAGTGAATGTCAATAGACAAAGAAGGAGTGCCAGTATCACTTTCCTTTCTCATTTTTTTGGGATTTTTAATTTGTATTCTATAATTATTACTGTACATTGGTAATAAGAATGGAGACTCACATGGGGGTGTTTGAGAGTCTTTTTTTTTTACCTTTTTTATTTTGATTTTTACATTTTTTGGTTTTTTATTATCGTCAGAAGGCAGTATGAATTAGTTGAGTGTTTGCAAAATATGTGCAAAATGTATTTTGCAACAAGAGTTGTGTTTGAGACATGCAGATTACATTTCGTAAGTCTTTGTGTTAATCAAAATGGGAAAAGTGAAAAATAAGAAGTTAAAAAGCTCTTCTTCCCCAGTTCCCCTGGATGTCAAAAAACTTCTCTCTCCCTATTCTCACTTCTCTTCTCTAAACCCAAAAACTAAAAATTCATTTTTCCATAACTCATTTTCAATAGTACCACCAAAACACCTAGAATGCACAAATGTAAAAATAAAAATGTAAAAAACAACAATCCAATTACCCCCTTAAAAATCGGTGATATTTTCCTTTTTTAAAGTGGAAGGTCGACAAGCCTATTGAAGGTTATAGTTTCTAAGGTTATTAGGCCTTGTTTGGAGAGACATTTATGGGCCGGTACAGCCTAGTCTCACAATTGACATCCAGGTATAGAGGCAACGTCACAATGCACGTGTAGGTACAGTGGCTACAGCCCTTAGGTTCCGTTTATGCACATGTACACCCCGTTTGGATGCCGGAGATGATTTGGGTGGATTTGTAATGAGGGTGGATTTGAAGGTGGATTTGTAATGAGGGTGAATTTGGTAATGAGGGTGGCCCCACCTCATAAGAAGGGTGGATTTGTTAGTGAGGCGTTTGGATGATATTTTGAGAAGGGGGATTTGGAGGGTGGATTTGATATGATAAGAGGGTAAATTACTAAATTGCCCCAATTTATTAATAAATACATAATACATAGAATAAATACACAAAATACATAAATATATTTAAAAATTTATTAGATATTAAAAAATATATTTCCAACCACACTTGTATTTATTAGATATTAAAATTTTTTATTAGACATTAAAAATTTGCATTAATATATTTAAACTACTTGTGTTTTTTTTTTTTTGTTGACATTAACTAGTATTTTACATAAAAATTAATTGAACTATTGGTTGTTTCAGACACAAACACACAGGAACATTTTCCCATATTCATTGGTTATATCGAATCAAACCCAGCAGAAGAAAACGTGGTCTTCTCTCTCCACAAAAACAGATCTGAATCGGAAAACCCCTCGCAGCTCCGGCGAACAAACCCAGCAGGCAAGTTCCGACGAACAAACCCAGAAGCTCCGGCTATGTTTCGGGCACCGCAGCAGAGCAGCCAAATCCGGTGAGTTCCAGTGACGTTCGGTGAGTTCTATTGGTTGTTTCGGTCGAGTTTTAGCCGGCAAACTCCATTCTTTCCGATTTCGAGTTCTAGATCTCACCCGGATTTGGAGGGGTAAATTAGTACCAAAAATTCACAACTCCTCCCGGATTTGCTAACGACAGGGGGTGAGGCTGTCGTTAGCTAGCCCGGGTGCTCCCGAATTTGTACTCCAAACAGTGAAAATTTTCAATCAAATCCGGGGGGGCATTTTGGCATCCCAAACACCGGAGTAAAGTGGGTCCGGGATTACAAATCCGGGTGCCAAATCCGGCATCCAAACAGGGCCGTAGGTTCTCTCTCTCTCTCTCTCTCTCCACCCCAGATAGACACAATTTCTCTCTCCTCAACTCCAAACCATATGAAAGTGCCTAAATCTTAAGGTACCCTATGAAAGTGTCTAAACCTAAACCCTAGATACCCTATAAAAGTACTAACCCACTAAAACCTATAATAGGAAAGTGCACCCTTAAACCTAAATCTTAGGGTACCCTATGAAAATGTCTAAACCACTAAAATCATATAATAGGAAAGTGCACCTAAACCTAAACCCCAAAAAAGAGTGACTTACCTTAATGATAATTAAAAAAAGTGACTTACCTTAGTGGTAATTAAATGCCTCTTTTGTAGACCTATAGGTAAAAATTTGTTGTTTGGATGGAGGATGAGAGGGTGTATTAACTTTGGGCCTTGATGACTAATCTCAGGCCCACTAGTCATCATTGGTTGGGGTATATTTATTTGGAAGAGGGTGGATAAAGCTACTCCTCCATGTTTAATGCCCCTCAAACCATCTACACGCTCATTATTTAATCCCAGCATAGGCCCAATTATTATTTAGTACAGTAATCCTGGATGAGCTCTTTTTAATATTCCAAATCCACCCCAAACCATCTATTTTATCATTATCCCTCAATTTTAATTACTCCCTCCGTCCCATAAAGTTAGATCACTACGAAACTACGTGCAATTTTTAAACTAAAAAATAATGTATTTACCAAAATAATTTTTGAATTTTTTTTGCACCGTATAAAAGTTCTCGATGAGATCTATCAAACAAGATCCATATTGACTAAAAAATTATTTTCGTAAGCACGTTATTTTTTAGCTTGAAAATTGCACGTAGTTTCATAGTGATATAACTTTATGGGACGGAGGGAGTATAAAACAAATCAAGTACTATACTCTCTTATTACCAAATTCTTTCAACCTAAGTACTATTTTATCTATCATTTATAAATGTCACATTAATGTGGATCCACTTTTAATAAATAGTATCCCCTTGCTATCTTATTGCTCCATAGTATTTTATCCACCCAAAACTCATCCCGCATCCGATCAAGCCGTTACCATGCTACTACTAAACTAACGTCGCGCCTCCCTCACATCTTCAAAACCATGGCCGCCAACCATGTAAATTAACTTATGGCAACCTCTAATCTATCAGATGAGATGACCTCCACTTTTGGTCGGTGATCCGAACATCAGCTCACATCTCAGTTTGACAAATCGATCAAAAGTGACTTCTTAAAAATCAAGAAAATTTCAAAGAGTTCTGTCCATTATTAGAGTGGGTGAAAGTTCAACTTCCCACGTATGACACTGTTTATTCTGTAATGGTTTGCGAAAATCGAATGGACAATATTTCTAGAGATTTCTACCTCTAGCCAGGGACCACATCACGCAGGCCACATTGCAGAATTAATTAGGGTATCAAAATGTCCTTTCGATGGAGGCCATCATCACATTTGAAGGCCAATTGTTGAAATGTTCAAGAAAATTTTGTTTTATTTCTTTAGTGAAGTTAGTACTAGTCCATTTAGTGAGAGATGAAATTTTACTAAACTGCAGGGAAAAAAAGAACCAATGGCGGCCGAAAAAACAATTTGGTTATGGAATTGGCTCCAAAATGCTAAAAACAACACCCTACCTCTAAGGTTTAAAAAATGTATTGAAAATATGTTGAGTATGTATAAAAGTATGTGAAGTGTATTGAAAAATGTAAAAATAAAAATAAAAAAATACATTAAAATATGTGTTTTCTGTCTTTTTCTAAGTTTATTGACAGCCTAGTGGGCTATCAATAGAAGAACCCTTGGTATAAATCAAATGTCACCTATATGTCTCGGGGTCCAAAAAAAACTATCCGAGACATTAAATTTGTTTAAAACATATTCTTATGCGTCCCTACAAAAAATCAGCTCATTTGGAATAGATAAGGGTTTGATCGATATTTGTCCCTGAATTTGCTAGATAAAAATTGAATGAATTGATCAAGCTTTTATACCAATATAAGAATGAGTTGATTTTTTGCAAAAACGCTTAAAACATTATTTTTAAACAAATTGCTCCAATCATAAGTATGTGACTTCAAAATGTGTTTCAAATAATCTTGTGTACATTTAGTGTACACTAAAATAGTGTTCCCAAATTCTATTCCATTAGACACTTTTTTTTGAACGGCATCTCCACTAGGCACTTGAGGGGGATTTTACAGTCAGATTTTAGAGGTGGGTGTCACATCCATAGGTAATGCCATCTCCTATGGTGGAGTTAAAAATGTAGTGTTATATGACACACAAAAGTATAAAAAGAGGGTCCTATTTATGTGTTGTTATGATAAAAATGTGTTGTTGAGTTAATATGTGTTGTAGTGGTGTTGTTAAAGTGTAAAAAATGGGTTCCATTTCTCTCTCCTCATCTCTTCCCCTCCCTTTCTCTCTCCTCTCTTGCGCCTGGCCTGAGAAGGTGTCCTGCACACTTAAACACATGTGTTAGTGCCAAGCTTGGATAATGGTGGTCTGGGAAGGCACTCCTACGATTAAGAAAGTGACCAGAGAAGATGAAGTAAATTGAGGAGATTTTGGTGGTCTGGGGGGAGTTATGAGGGTATTGAATGCTTGGAGAGGGATCCCGAATGTGGTAGGTGAGTTCTTTTTTTTTATAGGTGAGCAGCGGCGTGTCCACTATGCTCCTTGTTGGTCTCACGCGCGCCGTTCGTACTTGACACTCTAGGTGGTCGGGTTAGAATGTCTTGGGCAGACGCAATGCTTCGACTGACGTCAGACGCAATGCTTCGACTGATGTCACGCCTGATACACCTGGTAGGTCAACTGGTTTCGGAAGACTCCCCGGTCAATCACGTGGTCCTGTAGACAAAGCCTGCTGGTCGGTTGACTGGCACCAGTAATGGTCTGTCAGGTCGTGCCGAGCCCCTAATGGCTTGCCGAAAGCACGAAATCGGACCATCTGACATCCATCAATTCGGTAAGGTTCGGGCTTGCCAAGAGGTAATCGGCAATTGCCGAGTGTAACATTCCCCGGGATCCACCGATCCGGGTGGTGCATCCCTGGTGAATCCATCGAGAGGAACCATCTGATGGGACTCGCACCTGTACCTTTCGTGTGTCAATTAGATAGATCTTCTTTTCAATATTCGTCAAGATTAGCGCCGAGTCGTCCCATGCTGAGGGCCTATCTCACTTAGCGCAGATGAATTGGTTGGATCCTCATTCACTTTTGTCATTTCTAGAATTAAGGTAATTAACCAGTGGCTCTTCACACGCCCAAGGGCCAGCGCAGAGCCCGATGGACCCTTGTGGCCCCGGCCGCTACAATTTTTTTCCCTCCCTTACACACTTTAACTACCCCTTCACTACACTATTGCGAACAAAAAAAGAAAAAGAAAAATGTTAACTAACTGTCCCAACTACTAACGACTGACTAATTTGTGCCTTTAACTCACCACTGGAGATGTAACCCATATTTTTTTGCTTCATTTTTTTGTCTTTAGAGCATGACCAATGGAGTTGTATAATGACTATAGATATTTGCCCACTTTAGCACCAAAAAGTGGTTAAAAAGTACTCCCTCCGTCCCAATTTCTTGGTCTTTCTTTCCATTTTAGGATGTCCCAAAATATTTGTCCCACTTCTAAAAACATCCATCAAAATTGGGTCACTTTCCAATTTTACCCTTAAAAAGTACTTTTCCCATCTTAATTGGCTAGTCTATTATCTTTTATTTTATAACGGTTTTTCTAATTTTTCTAATTTTGTATAATAAAACTAATTGATATCTATCAAACAAGATCCATATTGAATATGTTTTGACTTTCATATAATAAATTAGCCTCAAAAATTTGGTCACAGTAATATTGACTAGATTTAGGAGCAAAATAGAAAAGTCAATACAAAGTTTTCACACCCCTTAAAAACCCACTTCCCCAAAAGGGGCAAACAAATTGGGACGGAGGGAGTAGATAATTAACTTTAGGTTAGAGGCAGCGCCACATGAACGGCAGCGGGTTCAGGTAAGCCCAGTGAACTTTCAAAAAATCTATACCAAGCATATGGGGTACGTGTTCGTGAGGATGAATAATTGCATTAATGAATTCCCTTGACTTTTTGACTGAACCCATTATACAAGACCAACAAGTGCACGGATGTTGATCTTTGGAACCCAATGATTGATATAGCCAAGCCAACCAAATGTACAACCAATAAATGTCACACTGAGATGTTTGTAAAACTAGTTTTAGCACCTCGTGCAACGCACGAGACTGTGTGCTCATTGATAAAAATCTTCAAAGTTGTTTCAATTTCGCTATACTTTTGATTTAATGTAATGAAAGTTCAACCGATAATAAAGGAAATTATATCAGGAGAAGTTAAGTTGTGCAGTGCAAGATTCTTATCTCCACCTTGACGCAGTCTTGAAAAGCAATATTATATTTTAGATTTAACACCTATAATATGGAAAGACACACTCTTGAGAAGCAATGTGCATAAAGTGTAGAATGTCAAAGATAGCTCATAAGATGAAGGCAAATTTCAATTGACTATAGAAAATATGATCAGGATTCTTTGGTGAATAAGCTAATTGGAGCAAAGATGATGGTAGAGAATGAAATCAAGATCATGTGAAGAAAACCATCAAACCTTTATCATGCAATGGCAGCAATTACCTTCAACATTCTACATTGATACACGAACACTATACAATAAAAAACAGTAACCCCAACAACAATAACTAAAGACTTAGAGATGCTAACATAGGAGAACCGCACAGAAATGTAGGTTGAGGGTTTCCAAGACAGAATCACAGGTATTTTGTGAATCTACAAAGGATTGCATTTGCCTTGATTTTGAAGAAAATATAATTGTCATTTTTCAAAATCAATGCAATTGAACAGCAAACTTAAGTATCTTTTTCCTCATCGCTAGCGTAACAAACATACCATCATTAATGACAATTGAAATTCGTCCAAGAGACAAGAAGTCTGTTGAAGTAGGTACAATACAAGTCAAAGCAAACAAAAACTGATCCTACGAATCAAACCAGCCTCCCATCCCTAGGGGGAAAAAAAAAAAGAGGAACCTCTTAAAGGGATGTAAGCTTGTCACAAATGGTTTTATTACTGCTACCAAATCTATTATACGAGCTTGGGTGGCCTCTTCACTCACCACCAACTGATTTTGAGTCGTATGGTATCCAATATTGGAGATTGAAAATAATAGCATATGGGCATTATGACGGATATCAAAACTGGGTGGAAAGGTAAAGGACCAACTCAGTGTGAGTTGACAGAAGCACAAGCAGAAGTTTCTCCACGCTAGCAGGCTCTTTAGAGATCATAATCCAGAACAAAATATGAGTAATGTATTGACAAAAATCTTAGACCATAGCTTCATTTACCATTTAAGTTTGGCCAGCCTCTTTCTGAGGCTCCAATGCCACCTTTATCAGAAATGAGACCATCCACCCATGGTTGTGCTACACAACCAGTATTTGTTTAACTTATACAGAACCTTAAATCTTCAATGATACCATCCTCTACATTCCCGCTTTTGTGAGTAAGTCCAATTTCCATGTCAACTAACAGAAACCAAGAGCCAAATGGACCTGTTGGAAGAACTGCAACTAAAGGCAAAGGAGCCACTGCCACAAAAAAGGCAAAATCAGACACAAACACTGCATCAAGCAGGGCAAGTGATAACTGATAAATAATTTGCTTTTTCTCTTCACAAAAAAAAAAACCGCATGCACATGGACAAGCGTAAAAACACCAAACATGGAATTCTTTTGCCTGACGAGCAGAAGGACGGATGAGCCCTAGCAATTGCCCTACCCAAGTTTTCGAATTTTCTTTATAATCATAGTAGCTTTTGTCTTAAATTTTTACCATACATAAGTTCGCGGCCGCTCGTCCATCCAGCATTTTCCATTAAAACCTAAGAACACTCGCCCACCCATGTACTTTTGTATATGCATTGTATATCATGAAAAAGCCTCAACACAATTTTAAATTCCAACTTTACATAGTAATAGAACATTGGGCTCTATATTTTTCTTTTGAGACGGATATGGATGGACAATATGCATTTATGCAACTATATAGGACCCAAAGTTTCGTACTTGTATAGGTTAATTAAAAGATATAGTATGAGGTAAAAGTTTTGATAGTATATTTGCAATTTGTAATGGAATAATTGACAGAGTCTTTCATACTTTGTTTTAATTTTATTTATTTTTTATTTTTTGTAATGTTTGTCCACCCAACACACAAATTATGCATCCGTCCCTATTTCACCATCAAAAAATCCCTGTGATTCACAAGCTAACGCGGTCAAAGACTATATACCTATAACAGTCACTAATATGACAAAAACCTGACTTTAAACTCATCAAAGCAAATCCTACAACATATAAATTTACTAAAATATCTGCATTTCAAGTAGTATTTAGGGAATAGAACACATTCAGAGAAGATGATATGAAAAATACTGAAAGAAAGGGGAAAAAAAAAAAGAAATAATGGGAGAAAGAGCTGGGGTATTGGTTTAAACCTGCAAGAAGGAGAGGTGTTTGGCGACCTCATCATCTGGGTACTTGATAAAAACGAAATGGTAGAAATTCACCAAAATGAATTCATGGTCCTTATAATCTTCTTCCCAACTGCATACACACAAAGCCATGAATCCCACTATTATTAAGGACTCTCAATCCAAGAGGTTACTCTATGTAAAGTAGGAACATGCAATCCCATGATTTCACGACAGAATCCCATGGTATTTGTGAATGAAGCCATAAATCTACTACATTCACACATATACACATATGTTAAGTATAAAGCGATGTAGCAATTAGGTTTTTTGATCAGGGAAAAAAAACGTCGGAATAAACATCTTGATCCTAACTCGATATTGCAAAGAAAAAATACCGAACCAGCCCTATTTCAACTGTTAAAGCTTCACCAAAAAGTGCAGTATCCTCGGGAAAACAAACACGAACTTAAATGCATCCAGATTCATCAGAAATTATAAATCGGTCAGTGCAGAGGAGAAACAGGAAATACTACCATATTTGACTGTGAGGATATGAGAAATCAAGATATATAACTCCAAAATTAGAAGGATTTGGAAGGCAATACAGTTTCACGAACACCATCAAAATCGCTTCGAGTCTCGTTTCGAATAACTTCCATATTACCACTCTGCAAAAATCAAAACATTCAAGTGAATATTTTTTCCAAAATCTGAAAAGTTACGTCGTTGGATACTACTATTTTTTTTTAAAAAAAAAATCTTTATTCAAAATTTCACCTAAATATGAAGTGAGATTGGAATAGAGATGGTGTTATACTTAGCACACTTTTGCATCATTTTTTGAGAATAATACATGTGCTTTGTTTGGTTGAGAATTTTGAGAACAATATTTTGAGAAATATTTTTGAGATAGTGTTTGGATGAGATTTTAGAAAAAGTAATAATTAGAGAGAGATAGAGAGAGAAATGAAAATAATGATTGGAGAGAGAGGTATGAGTAGAGATAGAAATGTGATTAATGATTGGAAAGATGAGAGATGAAGAAATAATCTTTTCAGAATTTTTTTTAGAAATGTGAAGTGAACACAGCAAATTTCCCTTTTTCATTCAACGAAGTGCAAGCTGGTTTAGCTTCATCTTTAAGCTTTATTATAACCTTTGAGGCATACTATCAATAATGGCATTGTTCCACATTCTCTCCCAGTGAAGATTTATCAGAACTATTTTGTTATCTCCAAACAATTAAATTATGAACCGATCAATGCCATTATTTGTGAAATCACAGAGAGATAGAGGGATGTAGATTGAAGGAGGGAATTCAATGCCATTATTTGTGAAATCACAGAGAGATAGAGGGATGTAGATTGAAGGAGGGAATTCAATGCCATTATTTGTGAAATCACAGAGAGATAGAGGGATGTAGACTGAAGGAGGGAATTGATTATCAATTAAAGGTGGATATAGGAAGGAGAAAAACCACAGAGAATCTACAAAATCAAAAACATACTGTAGACGGTACATAATTGCCAAAGAACCTCTTCGAATTAGGATTCGCCTGGATCAGGTTGTTTTGCTGAGGAGACTTAAATTTCAGATAACAAATAGACCATTGACGACGCTAATCCAAATCTCTTGCTGCGAATGACAGGGAATGAAGGAATTTACTTTTGCCCTAAGAGAAAACCCTAACCAGAGAAAACGAAAATACTCACAATAAGTGATTGATTTGTTTCTATCCTCTGTCAGAAAGCCTTATATACACAGCCGTTGCTACAGTATTTGAAGGATAGTCGACCGACGTAGCAATAGTACTCCCTGCCGTAGCAACAGTATTCCAATACATCGACCCCTACGAGGGTTTCCACAGTAGTTGAACTGCACTCCAAGTACTTCAATCCTCTCATTTTCCGGCCTCAGCAGGGCCTCTTTACCGATCGCACAGGGATGCACCCATTGCTTGCCGACAAAGGATACGCCAAATCAGGAAGAAACGGAGAAAGGCTATTTCACTTCTGTGCGTATTGGAAACAGGGGGTACTGCGCAGCGTGCTTATTTCGGGGCCGCGCCGGTACCGTTCCGACGATCGGAGACGTCCACTGCGTAGAGCTCATTGAGTACTATAAGTGTTCCAAAAATCAACTCAATCCGATACCGTTAAGGGCCTCATCGGAACACAAATATGTTGAAAAAAATGGTTTCAATGGTTTTCATTTAATGTTTCAAGACATGTGTGTTCCAATTTTTTTCAACTTATTTATATTCCGATAAGGCACTTAACAATATCCAATCAACTTGATTTTTGGTACATTTGTAGTACTCGACAAGCTCTACACAGTGGACGTCTCCGATCGTCGAAACAGTGCCGGAACTGCACCGAAATGGGTCGCACAACATGCTGTGCAGCACGGGGCTGCACAACACTTCCCCCGGTTCCGTGCATATTTTGCTTGCCAACAAAGTACAGTGTTGCACCTATACTTTCGAACTATTTCACTTCTGTCCCTACCCGCTGATCTGCCCGGGAAAGCCGTGAAGCATAGAATTGGCAAACGAAAGTGACCTAAAATTTGCCCGGCCTTCACTCTTTTAATGTATAGGTTAGAAAAGAAAGACACATTTATCAAGAAATAAAATTTTGGCTAACAATGTGGCAAGAAGTTTATTGTTTCGTATAGAGGTAGGAAAATGCTAAGTACGCAGAATAGTTCCTCAGAAAATTGTTATTTCAGTTTCTGGCCACTGATGTTAGTTTCTAGGTAATTTTCTAGGTAAATATTCTAGGTACCTAGCACTGCTGATGGAGGTAAGAGTAGTTATTCAATGGTCTTCGGCACTACCTGTGGTGCCCAACACTCTTATTCATCAATTTTTTTCGCTGTGATCATACATTTAGTACTGGACTCTGCAAAAATTTGTGATGAATAAAGGTGTTGGGGCAGTACAAGGCGGTGTACCAAATCCAAGACCACCAAATAATTTTTCGTAGAGGTAAATTGTGGAGTATCAAGTAGAGAGGTTTTTAAAGTAAAAAACAAAAAAAGAAAAAAACCTAATGTTGAACGGTTGTGACAATAACAAAGTGTGAAATTTTGAACCCACTCAAGGGGGATTCCTAGAGTCGCCACTGCTTTAGGTGCCAAAATCCTCTCCAATGGTGGGTTCTAAAATAGATCCAAAGGGTTTCGAATTTTAACTAACTTTCCTTCCACCTCATTTTTCCTAATTTCTCAATCACAATTCAACAATTACTTCTGTCCGAACACATATTTTCAGTCCGCAATACAATGACTTAAAAAAATTATTTATTTGGAAAATGTTTTTTTATGTATTATTGAACTTTATTTTTGAAAAATATGTATTATTTTCAACCTTACTCTCGTAGTACGGCTTGACTCTGCCATAATCTGTATACTAGTAAGTGTGGGTAGAACAAGGAAAAAATTGATGACATAAGCCTAATTTTTGGTGAGATGGTGTAATCTACACTTTAACCACCTTGTTATGTATGTATCAGAAAAAAAATTGAACATTAAAAGCAATTAGAGCCGTTGAAGAATGAAATAGCCGTTGGATTTTGAGTGCACAATAGTCTTACCACACCTAATAATTTTACCCCTCACTTATCTTCTACCTTTCTAGGTATCAATCTGGTAAAACTTGAGAGAGCAAACAGACTGCTCCTTCCCTCTCTCTCTCTCGATGTGAACACGAACAACTCTAGATCAACAACTCGATTGAACCCTGTAGGTGATGGTTCTTGCTTTAGCCAAATGTGATGAGTTGGAGAGGTATGAATAGTCAACAGTAATGCACAGTAGGAAGGAGAATAAGGTGGTCTAGGGGAATGGTGAAGAATAGAGCAGGTGTGCACAGTAAGGACTAAGGCAATGGATTACTCTCAGTCTAATCCGTGTGATACCATGGTGACCTAGGAGATGGGGATGGATTTCACATAGAGAATGTTCCCCTCTTAGTCAGTGACTATCCCTTTTCTCTCTCTAGGATGGCATATGCTCTGCCAAGATTTCACTAACCTCTGGGTATTGAAAGGGAATGTCCCATATTTATAGGCACCTTGGACCAATGATTAGGTGTCAGGCTGTCACCCTATAATATGATGATACGTGTCCTTTCTGTACAACCTGATCATACGGGTGACTTCATTCATCGCGCGGTGCCGAGCCATTTCCCCGCGCAGCGATCCTCTTGTTCTTTAAAGCCACCAAGCCACTGGATCTCCCTTATTCCCGTTAGGGCAAGGTCGTGACCTGTTCGGTCGCGCCTATACCGCAACCAAGTCTCAGGGGGCCCCCAGGGTCCTGCCTTTAGACCGTAGCAGGTATAATTACCTGGGCTAAGTTTGGCTAGCTTCTCGCGTTGTTTGCCCATGTTCTGGGCCGTGCTAGTCACTTGGGCCATGGGATTTTCTCCTGTTCGGATGGCCCATGGTTGTCCAAGCACTGCCCTTTGTTGGGCCTGGGGTGCGCGCCGCTAGGGTGTCTTGCGCAAGATGGTCCCGCGCTAGTGGCCCCCCTCCCTTTGCACGGAGACTTGCGCGGGGGGACCACATGTGGCGCGGGCATTGGTGCCACGTGGGTGACACTTGTCATCATCCCATTGGACGGTCAATGTTGACTCTGGTCAACGGGGGGTCGCGCGGTGACCTCCCCTACAATGGTCCCCACGCGAGTGTGGAACACGTAGGCACGTGGCGTGATCTTCACGCGCTTTCCCACACACGCGTGATGTCAGCGCTTTATCCATTTTCTGACACCTTTTCAGGCGATTGATTGCGACCGTTTGGGGGCCCCTTTTCGGCTGTCCGAGGTCATCATTATGGTGACGCTTCGAGCTCCGTCATGACAACGTTTGATGTTGACTGTTGGGGGACTTCCCTCCCCTATAAATTCAACACCCCCCCGTCATTTTACACTTTACTTTCTCTCGTCTATTCAGAGCTTTCTCTCTCTAGCACTTCGTGCCTTTTTCCTCTGCAACTCCTCCATTTTTTCTTTGTTTCTTCTTTCCCAAACCCCTACTCTACAACAAAATGACTCATGGTGAGTAAGTTGCAGGGGGGAGACCAACTGTTCATGGTGGTCCAGTCCCCCCCTCGGACCAGTGGCGTAGGGCTCCTTACCTCAAGGGTAGGAGTGACCCGTTCTAGAAAAACATAGAGTCGTACACCCATGGGCAGTGAGTTGGATGCTGTTTTTTGCATCCGTCCGGAGGCATCGCTTGAGGACGGCGACCTGATGCCACCTTCTTTTGTTCTCCGTCTCTGTATAGAGAGGGGAGATTTCCCATACTCCTCTGTTCAGTACTCTTCCCTTTCCACAGCCCCCGCTTATTGGAACGAGTGGGTGGATGCTATGGTTAGTGATGATGATTATAAGAAGGTCTTGGAGTGCTCGCACATACTGGAGGCTATCAAGATTTCAGAGAGCCTGACGCTGAATAGGAGGAACGAAAATCTCGACTTCTTGATGTCACAGTGGAGTACTGATACGCGTGCTTTTGGGTTTCCATGGGGAGAATTTGGTCCTACCCTCCAGGATACCAGCGCACTTTACATCTTTCTTCTCGTGATAAACAGGAGTTTGATCCTTCCAAGGCCCGCTACGCGGACCAGGAGTTGGCGGGGAAGTTGAAACTAGCCTATAAGGCTGCGGGTCACTAGGGCTCGCAATGGGATATGAATGGAAATTGGAGGGCCATAACAGACCCGAAGAAAATCTCGTAGGGTTCTTGGATAAGGTACTTTTTCAAGGACTTTCAGCCCGCGCAGCCTGGGAATGCAGAACGCCAGTCCATCAACGATCCGGAATGTAACGGTGAGCTTTACCTGCCCGCCTTCATTTCCTTCTTCCTATCTTTCTTCATATTCCCCGATTTCCCCATCGACGCACCCAGCGAGTTTGTTTTTTTATCTTGCGGCGAGGCTCGCGCAAGGAGACTGATTCCCGCTGGCCCCGCTGTTCCTTGGGCACTTATTTCAGCAACTGGACTGCCTCTCCGCAGACTTCGAGCGGTCTGTGGGCTAATACGACATCATTTCCATGGTGCATACCCAGTTTGTGACAGCATTGATGTATGAGCATTTTCCCATCGTCGATCCAATACCCAAAAAGTTCCCTGCTCAAAAGTCCAAGCCAGTCTTGGACAACAGGGGTTGTCCGGTCAGGGAGACTGACAGTTGTCAGAGGTAAGTTCTCGAGGGCCCACTATGGCCCATCATCCTCCGTTGGAACAACACATCCACAACAAAGCTGTGGGATGAACACATTGATGATGAGTCTCAGTTCTGCGCGTGCCCTTATACCCAGACCCTGGACGGAGTTTGCAATTATAATTCGAGCACTCCAGAGGAGGTCGATTTTTCTGATAGCAATATCCCCAAATGGAACCTCCTCGTCAGCATATACTACATGAGCCGCCCGGCCTACCTGCCCATAATGGGAGTTGAGGGCATGAAGACGATGGTGTATAGGCCAGATGGGGTAGTGCGCCAGTTGGGGTATGACTTGTTGGTACCTGGAGCCGGGCCAAAGCCCGTGGATTTCTCAGCTGCTTTCAACCAATTCCTGGTCTCTTATACAGACATACTCTTGGACAGAGTTGGGCACTGGCGCTTATTCGCCCCCCTCTCACGTCCACTCAGTTTCGTCTGCACTGGCGCAGGAACTTGGACTCGTTCTTCACCTTTGTGCAAGGTGAAGCTATCAAAGCTGCTCCGCGCGTCGTGTATAAATCGGATTTCACACTCCATGCGCTCAAGCCTCAATTTGATGACTGACGCGGGGCACGAAGTCATTGGGCCTTAAGAGAGCGGACTACCGTTGTCGATCCAAAGGTTAGGGCCGCGGTGCCGCTGTCCGCCGTTCGCGTCACTAGATCACGGGCAAGGGCCCAAATGTCCTCTCCTGATGAGGAAGAGGTTGCGCGGCCCCCTACTCGGAGAAGACTGCGCATGGTATGCCATTTCCCTTTATTTTCGTTACTTGATCATGATTTTTCTATCTTTTTCTTACGATCTTTTCGTTTCAGGCGGCGACTGGTCAGCCTATCAGGAGTTCACCTAAGCGTACTACTTCTTCACAACCTGGTGGCTCAGACTAGGACTCTGATGACAATGTGCCTCTGAGATCCTGCGCTGGCAGACTCGTGCTGAGGCACTGACTCAGGGTGAAGCCGGAGGCCCTTCTATCCCTGCTCAGCAACGCGCGGGGGATAGCGACAGTGATGATGATGATGATCAGAGCCCAATCATCGCTCTCTTCAGCAAGGGCAAAACCTCTAAAAAAGACGAAGGGGCTGTAGCAGGGGAGAAGGAGGTTGAAAAGGATACTGGGGCTACCTCAACTCCACAAGCTGTGTAGCCCACAAAATTTGTTGAAGAATCCACCCTTCATCCTCAGGCGGCAGAGAGGCATCTTTTCTTAGAGATGCTTAGGACGGAGGAGCGGGTGAGCCCTTCGATTGATGAGATTCTGGCTCTACGCGGTGAGGGTGGCTCTAGAGGGGTTGAAGTGCGGACAGTACACTCTGGAGGGCATCGCGCTCCAGAGCCGCAGCCAGAGGAGAAGAGTTCAGAGGAGACCGCTGAGGGCTTTGGTAGGGGCTACGAGCGCGAGTTCATGCACCCATATATTGACAGCGGGGACGAACAAAGCCGTCATGCTGACATCGGAACGGGCCAGTCATCAATCAGATCCCACCCTCCCACTGAGTCCCCACCTCAGCGCCCGTCATCCGCAGAGAAAGTTAACCATCCTGATTCTTCCAGCACTTTCCAGAATATAGGGGGTGATATTTATGTGGGGCCAAGCTTTAGGCCGCGCACAACTCATAGTATAGAAGAATTTGTGCCCACCTCCGTTGACCCGCCTATTCATGAATTGTTTAAAGATGACTTTTCGGACTTGGAAGCTGTTGGGGACCTGCAAGAAAAGGTCCGGGAAATGCAAGCGTCGCTGGATCAGCCTGCCTCAGAGCAACATGAGCAACCAATCGAGCAGCACGGGCAAACTCAGCAAGAATGCTTGGCTGCTATTGACGAGGGGGACGTGCCAAAAGGAGAAGACATGAGTGAGGCTGAGTCCAGGGCTCCGCAGGAGTGTGCCGGGCAAATGGTCGTGCATGGCGGGAATGAAGCCATAGACATTGAGGATAGCGCGGAGGGCTCTTCGTTGCGGGAGTCGTCTGAGGCTTACAGCGATTCTCAATGCCAAGTACAGGTGCCTCCTGCGATCCCTGCATCCGTAGCACAGTTCTTAACCTTCTGTGTGGCTAAGGAAAACTTGTCCACTCTAGAGGCCGTTCAACGGACACATCCAGAGACTTTTACCAACTTTCGAGCGATGAGTCCTCTTGGCAGTGGCATGCTTCTGGATAGCCTAGCCATAATAATAATTTCCTTGGAGGCCATTCCCTTCAAGCAGTTTGGTGATGTGTCATTGCGTGATGGAAAAAGGGCTCTTATGGACCTTCAAAATCTTGGGGGACTGGAGGTCGGTTGGCTCATCTCTCATATGGATCACATGTATCAGTCGCACAGAGCCTTCAAAGTTCTGCGCCGTATTGAGATGAAAAGGCTGGAAGTTGAGCGGGCCCAAGAGAGAGTGGACCTTGCACGCACAACACTTGCTTAGAGGGAGATAGATTTGAGAGACAGACAAGTTGAGCTAGAGGCTATTTTGCACGAGGAGGAACTGGAAGCCACGGTTGGCACAATATACTCAGAGAACAACCCTGTAGCGAAGGGCCTATTCACCCCTCCCCCCTCAATGATTGTATTTTTTTTGTTCCTTGTAATGAAAACTGATCGTATATACAAGGATTTTGTCATATCGAGTTTGTTTGTTTCTGCCCATGTTTTCTGTTTATGCTTTTTGTGGTTTAACAAGACAATTTTGAATAATCCATTCATCATCTATGACTTATATGCCATTGTATGAAATGGAACTCTATTCATAATCTCGCATAAATAAGCAGGCACTTCATTGATCTTTTGTAATAACTGAAAGAGAACTATAAACTGAAAGTCAACTAAGGACTTTAACAAAACATCTTTTCATTCAGGGGTAGTATTTCTTCATAAATTTGATATTGATGGGGCCCGTGAGGAATCCATCAGAGACTCTAGAAAGCCTGCAATGACCGCTCGTCCCAACATTAATGACCTGATACGGTCCTTCCCATCTTGGAGTGAATTTGGGGAACTTGACATTTTCTCATCACGTCTGTAGTTGACTTCCAGACTAGATCTCTAACTTTGAACTCTCGTGGAACCACGCTTTTGTTGTAGAACTTGGACACTGACACCCAATACTTGGCCTGATGCTCTGCGGCAAGCTCTCGCCTTTCCTCCAAGGCCTCTAGATCTGCGCGCCTCTCCGCAGTTGTGACTTCTGTTGACAAAGCCAACCGCGCGGAGGGTACACTCAATTCAACAGGGAGTACAGTCTCCGCACCATAAACCAAGTTAAAGGGACTGGTCCGCGTTGCTTTTCTCTTTGCTGTCCGATATGCCCAGAGAGCTGTAATCAAGTGATCAGACCACGTTCCACCCTTCTCGTCCAGCAGCTTGCTCAAGATCCGCACCAAAGACTTGTTTGTGGCCTCAGCTTGGCCATTCCCCTGAGGGTAATAAGGTGTCGAAGTCTGGTGTTCCACGAAATAGGATTGGAGCAGCTCGCCTACATCCCTGTTTGCAAATGGAGTCTCGTTGTCTGATAGGATCACCTTGGGTATGCCAAATTTATAAATGATATTTTCTTTGATAAACTATGCAACCGCCGCGCTCGTCGCATTTTTCAATGGTACTGCCTCCATCCACTTAGTGCTGACTTCAGTAGCTGCTAGAATCCATTGATGCCTGCGCGAGTGTGGCGTGATGGGCCCAACAAGGTCCATTGCCCAAGTGTGGAAGGGATATGGCGCAAGAATTGCGTGAAGGTCCACTATTGGCGCGTGGACAAGATTTCCAAATTTTTGGCATGCATGACACTTGCGCACATGTGCCTTGGCATCAGACTCCATCCGCGACCAGTAATACCGCAAATGGATAATATGCTCATATAACTTCCGCTCGCCCTGATGCTGTAGCTCGTGAGCTTTATACAACACTTCTTTAGCCTCTTCATTGGACAAACACCGCAAAGGGATGTGGTCCAAGGCTCTTATGTACAAATTTCCATTTTTGACAAAGAAGCGACCATCGGACATCTTAACTTGTCTTTTGTACTCCTTTTCTACTGGTAGCGCGCCCTATTGCAAAAAGTCAATGTACTTCTGTCTCCAATCTTGCTCTACTGAAAAGCAACATTCTTGCACTGGGATGGCCAGTGTGCACCTTTCGCAGTTCTCTAGGACCTCAGCGGCATCCGCTTTCATGCAAGGCCAATAATAGCCCTGTCTCTGAACCCTCCGGTACAAAGATATATAGTTCTCTCCGCAAGTTGCATCATGGATCTGACACAACCTGGCCTTGGCCTCTTGAAGCCCAATACACCGCGCAAGCCACCCCTGAGGGCCGCAGTAATATAACTTCTTCCCAATCATGGTGAACTCTGCCAATTCTGATAAGGGCGCCTCACCCTGCCCGATAGTTGCTTTATTATCTTTTCTTGCGATTCTTCCACGGCCTATTCCTTACTTACTTCATCAACGATCGATGGTTCTGTCTTCTTGACAATCTTTGTGGCTATCTTCTCCTCATTGAACTCTACCTTTGCTCCCAGTGTAGCGAGTGCATCAGGGAACCTGTTGTCTGACCTGGGCTTGTGAATGATCTCCACTTTGTCAAACCGCTGCATCAACTTCTGTAGAGTGGCCCGATATGGAGCAAGAGTAGGTTCCTTGAGCGCATAATGGCCTTCTGTCTGTAGGATTACAACTTTTGAATCCCCCACAATTTTGAGGGCCTTTATCTCCTTTGCGATGGCTGCTAGGATCCCCAGGATCAAAGCCTCGTATTCTGCTTCGTTGTTTGAACATTGGAAGGATAATTTGTATGCTAGGTACTCATGCTGGCCATCAGTACTGGTGAGGACTATTCCAGCACCTCCCGCGCCATTTCCTGCGTCCCCATTGAAGCTTAGCGTCCAAGTAGTTGCTTCAGACGCGGCTGCTAACGCTTCAAAACCATCTCCTGGTAATGCTTATTAGACTGGCTCGCACTTTCCATTGGGGAATTGTGCCAACAAGTTAGCGAGCGCTTGGCATTTGATTGCGCGGGGAGTAATGCACGATATTTCAAATTCAGCTAGAGCTAAGAGCCAATGGGCCACTCTCCTGATGAGGGCTGGCTGCGATAACAAGTAGCGCACTTGGTCACTCTTCGTAATTATATGAATTTTGAAAGAGAGAAAATAATGGCGAAGCTTTTGCTCGGTAAAAATGAGCGCTAGGCAGTGTCGCTCTACCGGCGTGTAACGCTCCTCTGCGCCTTGCACTTTCTTGCTAATGTAGAATACTGGCCTCTCTGCGCCGTCGATTTCTTGCACAAGCAAGGCCCCAATGGATCTCGGGGTGGATGTTAAGTATAGAATGAGGGGCTTGCCCTTCTGCGGGGCGATCATGGTCTGCGGTGAGGTCAGAACAGCCTTGATTCTTTCAAATGCATGCTGGTGTTCCGTGCCCCATTCAAACTTGGGTTTGCCTTTTAGCAAGTCGCTGAAGGGTGCTGAGATTTTTGCCAGCGCGGGGATGAATCTGGGCAAATAGAAGACCCGTCCAAGGAACTTTTTGAGAGTTCGCTGGGAGTGGGGAGGAGGAATTTTAGTGATGAACCTTATCTTTGCGTCATCTACCTCAATCCCATGCCTATGGACCAGAAACCCCAGGAATTTTCCTGACGCAACACCAAACGCACACTTCAATGGATTCATCCTCATGTTGAACTTTCTACATCTCTTGAATACTGTCTCCAAATGGTCCAAGTGATCAAATTTCTCTTTTGATTTCACAACAAGGTCATCCACGTAGTCCTCTACAATGTGATGCAGTATATCGTGAAAGATTGCCATCATCGCGTGCTGATACGTTGCGCAAGCGTTCTTGAGACCAAAAGGCATAACAGTGTAATAGAAGTTGCCCAGGGGCGTTCTGAATGCTGTCTTCTTCGCGTCCTCCGCTCCTATTTTAATCTGATTATAGCCGCTGAAGCCGTCCATGAAGGAAAACATTTGGTGCCCCGATGTGGAGTAAACCAGTGTATCAATATGAGGCAAAGGAAATTCGTCCTTAGGGCAGGCTTTATTGAGGCCGCGAAAGTCAACACATACACGTATCTGACCGTTCTTCTTTTTCAAAGGCACAATGTTTGCAAGCCACAACGGATATTGTATAGGCTGGATGAATCCGACCCTCCTTAACTTCTCAACTTCTTCTTTAATTTTCTCTTCTAATTCCGGTTGGTATTTTCGCGCGCCCTGCTTGACAAGCTTGGAGTTTGGGAAAACGTTTAGGTGATGCGCCACCAGCTCAGTGTCTAATCCTGACATTTCTTCATAATGCCATGCAAATACATCACTGTACCATTCCAAGAGCAGAATGAGTCGTTTCTTCATACCACTCTTGAGTGCCGCACTTACGAAAACGGGCCTTGGGGTTCGTTCCCCTTCCCTGAGATTGATTTCCTCCAAAACTTTCGGCTGTGGCTTGGGACCGTCCTGCATACACTCTGGAGCTGGCTTGGGTTTCACTATCTCATTCTCTTCTACTCCCATTGCTTCTAGGCACTGCGGGTCAGAAAGCCCCTGTCTGGATGTCTGGCCTGCCACCCTGTCATAAGCAGTACACGGTCTTTCCGCCTTCCTTGACTTTGGTAATCTTCCTTGGTCCTAAGGCACTTTCCGTAAACGGCTCCCGTTTGCTCGCGGAGGCTTCTCCTTCATCTTTAATGTCTTCCCATTTGGGCAGTTTAACCCCGCGCAGCCTTGCGACAGCCGCGCTCATCGTTTCCTCCATTTCGGTGAAATATACCGAGTCGGAAAGGTGGGCCTCATTTACCTCGAATGGCTTCTCAGACGCCACGACAGTGACTTTCTTTCTAGCCCAGATTGCCTTCAGGCACTGATGGCAACTGGATGGGATGACCGCAAAGCGATGCATCCAACTGCGTCCCAATATAATGTGATAATTCGTTTGCGCGTCCAATGGTGTGAAACTTAGTGGCTGTGCGGATGGGACCAACCGCAAGATCAACAATTTCATAGCCCAGAGATTCCTTCTTGTCCCCTTGGAATCCAGTAATTCATATTAGCGACTTCACGATCCGCTCCTCTGGGATTCCAACCTTTTGCAAGGTGGACATTGGCATAATATTGATGGACACTCCTCCGTCCATAAAAGCTCGCTTCGGCTCCACGCCATTGACGAGCACAGTGACGTATAGAGGTCTGTTGTGCGTGTGCAAAACTCTTCTGTCAGAGTCAGAAAATGAGATCGTATTTGACTTGTCTTTAATTGTTCTGGGGAGGGAGCCTCCTTGCGTAGCGCACGCTTCGTGGCCCTCTTGCGCGATAGCCAAAATGGCCTTTGTCATTCTGAATCTTGTGTCGGGCGTAAACCCCATTCCATCGTAGAACTGTTTGAATTTTGTGCTGTTCTGCAAAATCTTGACCCCACTCTCTAGATCAAGAGTGGCCACCATTGGGATATCATATCCTGCTATGTCATCAAGCTCATCATAAAAAGATGTCATGTATGCTTCCTCGCAATCGTAACGATAGTCATAATCAGAATCATAATCATAACCGTAATCGTCTTCCTCGATTTCACGCATGAATTCGAAACATTCAGCCATGTTAGCCGTCCCATGTTCGGGGTATGGGTGCGTGCACACGTCTTGTGCCTTCATGGTAATTCTCAACTCATTGTTATCCAACTTCTTTTGAAAATCCTCCTCAAGGTCCAGCATTCACTAGTGGGATACTTGGTATGTCAGTGGAACATGCAGAAATTGGGGTTTTCTCTGTCTGCGCGCGAGGGCACGGCCTCAATATCTGGTAGTGTGAGCTCGCCGTCCGCAATCCACTCTTTCACTAGTGCTTTCACTTCTTCAATGCCGCAGGGGTATTCTGGGGGCCCCATGGCATCTTTGTACACCTTCTGCTTTTTCCAATCCTCGCGCCCGTTACGGCCTCTGCCGCTGCCCATTCCCCCTTGCGGGTTGCGCGAGGACGGGGCGAAAGTTGCAGCTGCGGCGATAGAATGAGCCTTGTTTTCCAGTTTTCACGCGCGGGTGGCTTGACAGTATGGCGCAGCTTATATGCTACTTCCAACAACGCATCAAACGTTTGGATTTTCACATTAACCAAGAATGGCTGATACTCGCGCAGGAGTCTGGTAATGCAAATCTCCACTAGGTATTCCTCCTCCACTGGCTCAAGGCAGTCAACCGCGCTGTCTTGAATCCGCCTGATGTAGTCAATAATGTCCTCACTGGGACCTTGGGTTTCCTTGACCAGAGATAAACTGGTTATATTTTTGCGCGTTTGGAAGAACTTGGCGTACAAGCGACTAACTATGTCCTCCCATGACGTTACAGAGTATGGAGTGAGGTTGACATACCATGCGTAAGCCCTATTAGTCAGGGACTTGGAAAATTTCCTCAGCCTGAGATTTGTGTCACCAGAAAAGGCCCCCAAGGTTTCAATGAAACGCATCACGTGCTCTTGCGCGTTACCCTATTTGCCATCAAATTTGATGAACTTGAGTGGAGTGTATCCTTCTGGATATGGCATCTGAAGGATGGCCATAGGGTATGGTGGCTGTATGTCTGGGCTTGGGAGGGAGGGAAATGTTGTTTTCGTCTTTTCCTTTTGTAACAAGGCTTGCACCTCTTCTAGGGTCATCGCATGTGGCCTAGCATTTTCTCCAAGTGCTGGCCTCTTATGGACAGAGCCAGTTCCTGTGGTTTGGAGACCAGGGTTCTCTGGCAGGGCAGGATGAACAGGAATCGTGGGTTGAATAGGGGCTTGAGCGCCAGGGCCACTAGCTAAGGGAGCCGTACCTTGAGTTCCGGGGGCCTGTTCAGCCGCAGAATCACAGGTGGCTAGCCTCCTCCCCCAACATGGATCTGCTGGGGCGCCATCACTGGTGGGGCCCTAGGCAAAGTGGTTGTGATCACCTCTGTGAGGTCAGCAATAGCAGCAAGCAATTGTGTCTGAGTAGTCTGCATCTGGGTGATTCCGGCCTGCATGGTGTGGATCATCTCTATGGTTGGAACTCCCTGATTTCCTCCTCCTTCATTCCCTGCCTGACTGGATGTGGCATCTTCTAGTATTGGTGGACCATCAAGAACGAGGTTAGGGTGGTTCACTAGTGCTGCCATGCCTGAAATTTGTAGACCATTTCTTGTGTTTACCATCAACTAATCAACCTACCCAGCAGAGTCGCCTGAATGTAGGTGATGGTTCTTGCTTTAGCCAAATATGATGAGCTGGAGAGGTATGAATAGTCAACAGTAAATGCACAGTAGGAAGGAGAATAAGGTGGTCTAGGGGAAGGGTGAAGAACAGAGCAGGTGTGCACAGAAAGGACTAAGGCAATCACAATTCCTAATTTCTAATTTCTCAATCACAATTCAACAATTACTTCTGTCCGAACACATATTTTCAGTCCGCAATACAATGACTTCAAAAAAATTATTTATTTGGAAAATGTTTTTTTATGTATTATTGAACTTTATTTTTGAAAATATGTATTATTTTCAATCTTTCTCTCGTAGTACGGCTTGACTCTGCCATAATCTATATACTAGTAAGTGTTGGTAGAACAAGGAAAAAATTGATGACATAAGCCTAATTTTTGGTGAGATGGTGTAATCTGCACTTTAACCACCTTGTTATGTATGTATCAGAAAAAAAATTGAACATTAAAAGCAATTAGAGCCGTTGAAGAATGAAATAGCCGTTGGATTTTGAGTGCACAATAGTCTTACCACACCTAATAATTTTACCCTTTACTTATCTTCTACCTTTCTAGGTATCAATCTGGTAAAACTCGAGAGAGCAAACAGACTGCTCCCTCCCTCTCTCTCTCTCTCTCTCGATGTGAACACGAACAACTCTAGATCAACAACTCGATTGAACCCTGTAGGTGATGGTTCTTGCTTTAGCCAAATGTGATGAGCTGGAGAGGTATGAATAGTCAACAGTAAATGCACAGTAGGAAGGAGAATAAGGTGGTCTAGGGGAATGGTGAAGAACAGAGCAGATGTGCACAGAAAGGACTAAGGCAATGGATTACTCTCAGTCTAATCCGTGTGATACCCTGGTGACCTAGGAGATGGGGATGGATTTCACATAGAGAATGTTCCCCTCTTAATTAGTGACTATCCCTTTTCTCTCTCTAGGATGGCATATGCTCTGCCAAGATTTCACCAACCTCTGGGTATTGAAAGGGAACGTCCCATATTTATAGGCAACTTGGACCAATGATTAGGTGTCAGGCTGTTAACCTATAATATGATGACACGTGTCCTTTTCGTACAACCTGGCCGTACGGGTGACGTCATTCACCGCCTGGCTGACCCGTGCGGTGATGAGCCATTTCCCCGCGCAACAATCCTCTTGTTCTTTAAAGCCACCACGCCACTGGATCTCCCTTATTCCCGTTAGGGCAAGGTCGTGACCTGTTCAGTCGCGCCTATACTGCAGCCAAGCCTCAGGTGGCCCGTGGGGACTTGCCTTTAGACTGCAACATGTATAATTACCTGGGCTAAGTTTGACTAGCTTCTCGTGTTTTCGCCCATGTTCTGGGCCGCACTAGTCACCTGGACCATGGGATTTTCTCCTGTTCGGATGGCCCATGGTTGTCCAAGCACTGCCGTTTGTTGGGCCTGGGGTGCACGCCGCTAGGGCGTCTTGCATAAGATGGTCCCGCGCCAATGGCCCCCACTCCCTTTGCGCGGAGACTTGCGCTGGGGACCACGTGTCACGCGGGCACTGGTGCCACGTGGGTGACACTTGTCATCATCCCATTGGATGGTCAATGTTGACTCTGGTCAACGGGGGGTCGCGCGCTCACCTTCCCTACAAACCCAAACCCTAATTTCAAATTCTCGATCAAAACTCCCCCCCCCCCCCCCCCCCCCCCCCCGGATCAAACCCCATCTCCCTCTCGATGTCTCTATTAACCCATTTGATAATCCCAAACCGTCAATGATTAGCAGTTTCAGAAGAAAAAACAAACTTTTATCTATGGTGCTTAAACATCTTGCTTCATTGAAATCTCCTGCTCCATCGACTGCATCTCCTAAAATTGCAGATTCTGACGACTTAATTCATGCAGACTCCGACCCCTACTCCAGCGCACTCAGGTACCTCCTATCGTCCATTTTCTGGTATTGGCAGTTGAATTTGTTGAGGTGTCAAAAAGGGCTATAGCCATTTGGGGTTCCAAATTTCCAACCCCATATACAACTTTGACATTTTCCATCCCCATTAGAGCTTGGAGTTCTATAATGGGGATGAAAAATGGCTATACAACTCATAGTCAACCCCCATTAGACTTGCTCTTAGTCACCTAAGTCACATAGCTCACGAGCGGGTGTGAGTTCAAGTGCAAGTGTGAGAGCATCTATGTATACAAGAACTTTAAATTAGAGCGTCTTTATTTATTTATTTATTTTTAGTTTTGAACCAGGAAACTTAACATATATAAGAACTTAACGATTACAAAGACGACTCCGCGCAAGATTGTGCTCATTCCCCACGTCCTAACGATTGGCCTTGGATACATTTATATAATCAAAAGAACAAACATTATCTAAAATATCACAAATAACATTCCTTATCAACACATTTGCATCCACCACATTACATAAAGCATGCACCACCTTTAAGCTATCCGTCAAAATTTGCAGTTTCCTTATGCCACTAGCTCTCGCCCACCTCACTGCTTGCAAAACTGCCAGAGCTTCTACACCCGTTGATGACAAAGCATAAACAAGTGTAAAACCTTTGGCTAGAGGGTGAGCTAGAAGATCAAAAGCACACCATGCTGCCAACCCTTCTACTCTCTTTCTGCCATGCTCCATCCACAACCAGCTTCATAACACTGGCCAAAACTAAAAGTAGGTGAACCTCCCATTCGCATTCTTCTAACGGCCACCTCATTTCGCAGCCCCTCTCGAGACTTCACCCACAAAGACAAGTTATAATCAACATAAGCAAGACAATAATCAAAAACAGGAATAGCTAAATCAAACACAGCCCGATTACACGCGCACCAAATTTTTCATAATACACACACAAGTTCACAAAGAGTTTTAGCATCAATCCCCACCTTAAACCAATCACAAATCTGCCCCTTCACATTATCATCTATGCGCTCTTCAAAAAATGGCTCACACGTGATTTCCTCCTCAAAATGTTAGCAAAGCAACACCAAAAAAATAAATGATTTATCATCTCATCCTCCTCCCCAGACAATACACATGTAGCATCACTCGACAAGCTTCTCTTTAACAAGACATCCTTAACTGCTAAGATGTTATGCAGAACTTTCCAAACAAACAATCCTTTTTTGGGTGGCAACTAAAATTCCCACAACTTCTTCCACACCTCGGACGATTCGCCATCCATCCCATATACATACCTCCCGTATACTGCTAAAAAATAAGCAGATTTAACTGAAAAACACCCATTCCTAGTGCCCGCACAATATAACCGAGTTTGCCCACCCCGGTAGGAAATATAATTGGCAATGATTTTGTGACGACCTTGATTTTTAGAGCCATAAAAAAAAATCAACTACATATCCATTACAAAACCTTTCTTTTATACATGAAAATACAGACTTTTCCCGTAAAATAAAACTACAAAGTTAAGTTCTTTTACAAATTCTCTGAAAAGAATTTAGTCCCCTAACTCCAAATAGCTGACCCCATCGCACTTCTCGCTTTCGAACCATCCTGAAAAAAATAGATTAAGCCGAGAAGTATACAGTGTCACGGAATACAAATGCTCAACAAAGGAGTGAACTGATCAACGAATTCAATCGAAATTATCCATATAACTGAACCACATACTAGGCCCTTTTTAGTAAATGACCAATGAACAACCTCATCCCCTCTAAGCCAAGCCTCCTTTTGGCTTTTTCTTGGCTACATCTGAGCCAAGCCTCCTTTTGGCTTATTCCCGGCTACTAGGTAGGATCGTCCCGGCTACTGGGTAGGATCGTGATAGGTCTACTCGATCAACATACAAAATAGTTCCATAGAATTTAGTCATCACATAAAGTAATATCAATTAAAAACGTAATGTTAGCAAAGGGAGTACAAAATGAGAAGAAGAAATACTTTTAAGATTTCAGAGCATATTGTATACCACCCAGTTTACCTTAAATCGAAGCCCTTGATCCACAGACCAAATTTCCTCTCCCCTTTCTTTTCTTTTCTTTCCTTCTCTTTCCTCTCTTCTTTTGTTAACTAATGTGTGTGAGGTGTGGTGTACGTGGAATGAAGAGTAGGAAGCTGCCAATTTAGAGCAAAAGTCCAAGAATCTAGAATTCTCTAATAAAATCCATCAATATCTTTGCATTATCTAACATAATCTACGTATAATCTAATAAAATCTCATCCCATTAATGTTAGGGGAATTGACCCGATAATTGAACGTCATCTAATCCCCTTCTGAATTAGCTTTTGTTGGGGTACCAAGGATCCTCTTTAGCGTTAACACTTGTCCCGCTCTGCTTTGCAATGCTGATTTCGATACCAAACTAGCTAATGAAAAATACCTAAATATATATTATATTTTTCAAACTAGTACCAGAACCCTTTTTATGTAATAAGAGTAGAAGAAATTTTATAAGCCAAATGAAAATTTGGACATTTATTAAAATACATGGTTTTACAATCTCCCCACCATAGGAAATTTCGTCCTCGAAATTTGTCCACAAACTATAGAGACAAGTAGAACTATATGCTTTCGCTGCGCACACTGGTTTCTCTTTTTCTTTTTTTCTTTTTTTTTCAACTACGAAATGTGCAATTTGTTGCAAAATATATTTTTTTAACAAAGAAAATAGGTGTCTTTTTTTTTTTTTTATAAAAAATAAGAGTATATGCTTTTCAAAGGCTAAACTAACTCTCCCACATGATCCCATATATGACCTACTGCCCGCTCTGATGCCAACTGTAACGACCTTGAATTTTAGAGCCATAAAAAATAAATCAATTGCACAGCTGTTACAAAACCCTTCTTTTACACATGAAAATACAAACTTTTTTCGTAAAATAAAGCACAAATTTAAGTTCTTTTACAAATTCTCTGAAAAGAATTCGGTCCCCTAACTCCCAATAGTTTTCAATGCCATCCTGAAAAAAATAGATTAAGCCAGGAAGTATACCATATGCAGAATACAAATGCTCGACAAAGGAGGGAAATGATCAATGAATTCAATCAAAATTATCCATATAACTGAACCACATACTAGGCCCTTTTTAGTAATAAAAGTAGAACAAATTTTATAAGCCAAATGAAAATATGGGCATTTATTAAAATACGGCATGTTACAGATTGTTTGCGCCACCTCTGAAGGATAAATGGCTCTTACTAAAGGCACATGCCAAGTATACATCCTCCAATCAATCAAAGAGCCCACTTTCAAGCCCTCAAACGAACTCATAACCTCACGAACTACAAAAGGATTCCTAATACCATTGATCCACTCATCTTTATAAACCTTCACCTCCTGGCCATCCCTAACATCCCACTTAAGGCCTTCAATCAATAGATCTCTCCACAAAACACTTCTCCAACCCCATGAGCATCCAACCCTCACCTTAACTGACAACAGTCCCTCTTTTTGACAATACTTACCTAACAAGACTCTAGCAAGCAAAACTATCATTATTATCCCACAACCTTCAAGCAGTTTTTGCCAACAAGGCTTAATTACAGAAACTTAGGTCCCGAATCCCCTGCCTTCCTTTTTTTTTTTTTGATTGGCAAAAATAATTTTATTAAAGAAGACTTGACAAAGGGAACAACAAGCCGGGGGGAGAGGGGAGGGGAATCCAGCCAAGGTTGAATAAAGAAAAAGAAAAAAGAGACACCTGAAGAATCAAAGCCAAAAAACACCTAACAGGGACCCAAAGATCCAAACCCAAAACATGCCAAACCAACCGCAAAACCTTCTAGACAACGACCTGCTACAAAGGCCCATTAGCAGGAAATGGGTTGCTTTTGAAGAGCAGCAAATCTATTAAAATCACTCTCTATCATCTCCTTTATCCTCAGATCATCACTTACTGAGTGAATCACCCCCAGACGATTCCCAGTGGCAAGAGATTCCTGAAGTTCCTTCTCAACATCCAACAGCCTTTGGGTTCCAATAGACTCACTATCATCCATACCATCACTCTTTTGAACGCTCAAGCATTCATTGAAAAATTGCCTTCTGATTCTTCTCCTGATGCTTGCTGGTCGAAGATCCACCATAAGATTGATCCCCTCCATCTGAGTTGCTCTAAGAGAGTTTGGAGATTCCAAAGTTATAGGTTCCACCACCTCCATCGAATTTGCCATTTCCACCATTTTATACCATTGGGTTTCTTCCACGACCTCTGTATTAACTACTTCATCACAATCAGAGTCCTCAATCGAATCATCAACCACCGTATACCCCTTAGCATTATCTATTCCTTTGCTAATTTCCATGAGATCCTCTTCTTCACCAACAATTGAAATATAGGAAGTCTCTGCAACACACTCAGCTCAAAGACCCACTCTTTGTCCAGCCCAATTCAAGAGTACCTTTTTGATTCCTATTCGTTATATCCTGGCCAGTATCATTATGAACTGGGACAAACGCTTGCTCCTCATCTTGCCTTGAATCCTCGTTAACATCTATGACCATATCTTTTGCGTCACCGTTAGAAACAGATCTAAGGAAGCATAGAGTATCCACCTTAAAACTATCGGGATTGCGAAGCTCCTGAATCCGTACCTTGTAAAGTACTCCATAAACATCCAACTGAATCCAATTATCAATAAACTCTTGCTTCTCAATACAAATCAAGACTTTTCCTTCTGCAAATGATGAAAGACCTAAAGTAGTTTCATCGATAGCAAGGAAAGAACCCCCAAGCTCACCAATCTTTCTAAAAGTAGAGGTATTCCAAGCATTGAGGGGGACTCCGGAGCATTTAAGCCAAATGATTCTGTCCAAACTCGCAACTTCACCATTCCATTTTTTAGCATCAGAGAACCAATTTGCTATCCATTTCTGTTGTAAGAACTTCTCCAACGATTCCGAGTCAAGAAAAGTTAGCAGCAAAGATCTTCCCCCAAGCTTCTAATCTTCACATCACTAGTAAAATTTTCCAATCTTAAAATCTCATACAGCTCCTCAACAGCAATGATCTTATTCAGCTTGGCCACTACACTCTAGAGAGCCACTCAGAACTAGTAGACGAGATTTTTAAGGATTTGGCATTCTCAAAAGCCTACTCCACCTTTCCACTAAGACCCCCCTTTAGCATCTGGGCATATGATTTGAAACCAGTAGTAGAATTGAACTTAGAAACATGGTGACCTTTAGCTCCCTTAAGGTTAATCTCACGAAGAGGAGTTACCTCTCTGACAAGCTCATTGTGATGATTTACTTCTACCCCTGTATTATTGTGAAGCCCCATTCTAACTCCCATATAATTCCTATGATGATTCTAATAAAAACTTGCAAGCTTCACGAATAATTTTTTGCCTTTGCACCATAAGCCATTAGCTTTCGCTATGGCTACATCGATAGAGACTGGGCAGCTATGCCTAACAAAACCAAATTTTCTCCCTGAAACCTTGTTGCGTTTCTCTGGTATGAAGGCGTCCTTCACTACCCCATAGTTATTGAAGGTCTTCTTGAAGCAAGAAAGACTCACATCCTCCGGTAGGTTGTCCACAAAAAGTGTGAACATCTCTACTCTAGACATGGCCAAATTCGTAGAGGACTTTTGACAAACACCTTATGTGTAATATTCCAAATGACACCCCTGAATCTACTCTGAACCAAAAGACTGCACACAGACAAAATCTAGCAGGGGAACAGACAGCCTAGAAGCACATTCTCCATAATCAAACTGAAAATCGAAGTGGACTGACCAAAGAAGAGCCGAACACGAAAATGAAAAGCGGAAACTACAGGCCAACCCTCGAAGCGACTAAGATGATACAAATCTCCCTTACCTTTTTCTAGAAGGAGCAAACGATCGGGACAGATTGGGCGGAATGCTTCTCGCAAAGAACATCTCTAGAGCTTTGGCGATGGTAGTGGCTCTATCACCGGTTCATATAACATTATTGAGTGGTTATTTTTCAATGGAAAACCTCGGTCAGTGGATGAAATCCTGAAGGAAATGGTTAAGATCAGCCACCACCTATAACAACAATTAGGCCAATTTCCAAAGAAGGATCATAATCCTCAAAGAATCATAGATCCAAATTTTCACAAGATTGGGCGTGTTTTGCTAACCCTCTTGAAGGGCAGGATTGGTTTATCCCCTGCCCTCCTTGACCCATAAACTTACATATATTGGACCCATAGACTTACATATATTGGACCCACTTCATCCATGGAATTCCTCTCCCATCCCCTCTTCCCCAAAGAAACCTAACAATAATACTCCTAACTTTTTTTAATAAAATACACCGGGGCCCGAAAACCTAAAAAAAGATAAATAGGAATGACCAATAACTTGTGTTTAACCAACGTAAGTCTCCCAGGAAAGACCAAGAGATCAATTGTCCAACTAGCCAATCTATTCTCCATTTTACCCAGCACTCTTTCAAATAAATCACCCTTACGTTGGGTGAAATCCAAATCCGCACCCAAATAGATACCAGGCTTATCTACTACTTTAACCTGAAGAACCTCAAACAAGAAATTCTTAGTCTCAGACCTCATATTAGGTTGACCAAAATTTCTAATTTAGAAAAATTCACCTTTTGCCCCCCTACTCTACAATAATCCTCTAACAACCACTTAAAGCACCTCACATGGGCCGCCTCAAATTCCATAAAAAAGAAACTATCATCAGCAAAAAATAAATTCGACACTCTTGGAGACTTAGGGTAACTGCCACACCCCTGCAAATTTGACTTCAGAAAAGCAAGCGATGATGAAAGGACTTGGCTCACCAAAATGAAGAGACAGGGGGACAAAGGGTCTCCTTGCCTCAAACCACAAGTCGGCATAAAAACCTCTGATATAAATAATATCCACCCACTTCGGACTAAACCCTAACTTTCTAAGAAGTTCCACCAAGAAAGACCAACTGATTCGATCATAGGCCTTATTCATATCCAATCTAACTGCAAAAAATTCTTTTTCCCCCATCTTCTTATGTCTAATAAACTCTAAAAGCTCATGTGTCAAAAAATTATTATCGCAAATATGCCTTCCCAGAATAAAAGCATTTTGAAACTCATAAACCAAATTACTCAATACTTCCCGTAAATGATTCACCAACACCCGAGAAATAATTTTATAAAGGACATTACAAAGACTAATAGGCCGAAAATCTTTAACAGACACAGGCTTTGGGCATTTGGGAATAAGAGTAATAAACGTGTGGTTAATCTCCTAAGCATAACCCCGCAATGCAAAAAAAAAAGAAGAAAGAGCACAACATTAGATACCTCCTGCCCAACCAAATCCCAATTCCTCTGGTAGAATGCAGCAATAAAACCATCAGGCCCCGGTGCCTTCAAGCCATCCATTTGGAAAATTACCATTTCTACCTCCTTTTCAACAAAAGGTTTGTCTAATTCAGCTCTATCACTATCAGAAAGCATAACATTGAGGTGGACAACAAATTAAAACATCTAATACCCACTCCCTAATCATGACAAGGACCTGGCACTCCACAACCTCCTCCAAAATAATTACTAAAGTGTTTTACAAACAAAGAAGAGATTTCCTGAGGGTCCTACACAAAAAAAAAAAAAAAAATCCGCATTCTTAAGATAATTAATACGATTTCTACAACTTTTAATAGTATCAACTATAGAAAAATACCTGGAATTTCAATTCCCCAAATCCAGCCATTTTTTCTTTGCTCGTTGAGCCCAAAAAATTTCTTCCTCATCAATCAGCCCATCTAACTCCGCACGCAAAACTCTGTCCTTCCTCGCCAAGTCACACAAATCTAACCACCCTCCATCAGCCACTCGATTATTTTGTGCACTGTATCCCTTTCCAGCTAAGTCACCTTGAATCTATTCTAACTGCTCACGTAACCCAGTCATTTTCTGTCTCAAGCCCTTGTAAGATAGAACACCCCAGTTACATAAATGCTTCATCAAAACGTTTTGCTTCTGGACCAATTGAAAACCTAGAGAACTAAAAAAACTGCATTCCCCAAACACGAGCGATAATTTGATGCACTCTCTCCCTTGAGCAATTTCTTCAAAACGCTTTGGCCTACGCTTCCACTGCCCATCCCAATGTGTATCAACTCCAATAGGATTGTGATCCGAACATTGAATGGGTAAACATAAAATAACAGCTTTAGGAAACATACCCCGCCATTCCGTATTGGCCATCACCCTGTCCAACTTTTTATTTGTTATCTCCCTACCTTGCCTATTATTCGTCCATGTATAAAAAGCCCCAAAAGTTCTAATATCATCCAGGTCTAAGACCCGAGCAAAATCTTGCAACCACATCATACCACCAAAACTCCTCGCATTCAAACTCAACTTATCTTGCTTGTTGAGAATCTGATTAAAATCCCCAACCACCATTATGGGGTAATTTACCCGACTCAAATGCTCACCCAATCCCAAAACCTTCTCCTCTCAAGCAAATGAGGATGCCCATACACCATACACCAAACACAAGACCCAAATCACACCTTGCTCATCGACAACTTGAAACAAAATATAATTTCTACATTTATACACAAGAGACAACTTATAATGATCATCCCACGCTGCCCAAAGACCCCCACTAAGACCCTCCGAATCAAACTGTAAGGGCTTGGCCCTTCCCACGCTGCCCAAAATCCTGAAATTTCCTCGATCAACACTTAGTCTCCATAAAAAAAACCAAATTAGCACCGTGTTGCCGGGCCAAGTCTTTTCCTGTTCAAACTGTAAGGGCTTGGCCGTCCCCCCTACAGTTTCAGCACAATAGCTTCATGGCTCTTGAAAAAGTTATTTTGGGACAACCTCCCCTAAAACCCCTTGCTGAATTTCATTCAACACATGGTCCAGGGAATAATTCAATGCACTCTGCCACTTAATCGACTGAGTCTAAAAGGCTCGACCAAACTGCTCCACAGTAACATCTGGTGGCAAAACAAATGATTCCACCTTTTGCTCAGACTGATGGGAACCAACATCCTCACCGTACCCATGAGACACCGCATCCTCCACAAAATCACTATCCTTTCTTGCCTTCTTTGAAGCCACAGAGCTCGAATCAGAAGCTCAACCTACCCTGAGAATACCCTTCCCTAATGCAGCGACTTCCAAGCTTTCAGAAGCCCCATCATCCTTATCCACACCCTCAAACTTACATCCCTCAGAACTATCGCCCCTACGCTTTAACCCTCGCCTCGCAACCTCTATACATCCGTGACCACCCACCACTCCATTCACACACACCAGATCCCTACAATTTTACTACATCCAATGACCCCACTAGACCAATTAGAGACCAAAGAAGTTGAAGTTGTTGACCGCCTCTTCTGAGCTCCAACATCCTGCTTTCTTAATCTGCCTTTCCTCTTATACCCAGAGCGATTGCGACTCTTTCCTCGACACTCCACAAGACCCCTGCATTTATTAAGAGCCTTCTTCCTCTTTGATCGACTTCTGGATTTTCGCCCATTATGACATTCCCAATTCTTTGCCACATGACCCAGGAAATTAAATAGCTCTTTAAACAGATGAAAAGCCCCCTACGACCTAGATCCACGCCTAGGAGCCCTTACCTTCACTTTAGTTAACAGAGTAAGGGTTTTTTTGCATTTCACATGGATGAGAAGTTGGGTCTGTCTAGACGCTTTTAAACGTTAGGGGGTCTCTGTGAAAAAGAGGCATAGATGAGGGGGTCTCCGTGGAAATTAACTTTTTTTTATTCCTTTGTATTAGTGATTTGTAAACATGAGGTAGTGAGTACAAACTTCCTTCCTTTCAAAGTACACGTTTAGTCGGTGATCCTACATGTAAAAAGGGAAGCGAATAAAAGTGCAGATATGCTTGCAAATAATGCGTTTAATTTCAATGTTTTTAGTTGTAATGTTTTATTTAAATTTCCTATTTTTATGTTGTTTCAATTTAGGAATATGGTGTTGTAGGGGTTACATAATCCAGGACTTGTTACGTTTAATGACCTGTTTATTAGCGGGATATGTTTTGGATGGGGAAAGTAGGATATAATAATAAAGTGGTGGATATGGTTAGAAGGGTATTATTTTAGAAGATGAGATTAAAAATCACTTGATTTGGTTTTTTTTTTTGTTGTAGAAGCAGGATAAAAGGGGTTGAATAATGTACAATTATATTGTATGAAATTCATATTTCGCCCTTGGTTGTTATAAGTCAAATCCATTTGAAATTCTTATTTTTTTTATTTATTATTTTGCTTGGTCTTGGAAAAAACTCCCCATTTTTTATCTAACCCAAAATTTCTTCTAACTGAAACTCCATTTTTTTCTCCCTCTCTTTCTTTCTCTCTCGTATCTATATCACCATCTTCAACCACATACAAGATCGATAGACAAAGCCTCTCTCTCTAGAATCAACCCCCCAAATCTGATTGTCTCTTTCGAGTTCGATCCAAAATCTGCGGAGGAAAAAGATCACCTTGAACGTAGCACCAAGAAAGTCAAGAGCGATTCTTCACATCCTTTCAAACCCATCAATTCCACAGACATGGAGCTGGAAATTGAAACTCTCCTCGGGAAAACAAACCACCATCGGCAATGCATCCACATTTGCAGAGAAAGAACAACATAATCCTTCCAATGCTAATACTAAATCCTTCAGAGATGATGTGATGAAAAACAGGACCCTTCCAATGGTTCACAACTTTCTTTACGATGGCCATACTTACCCACAGCCACTGATGGTTCCAATGGTTCGCTTAGATCAATTTCTATGCAAACACGAGCGTAGCTAGCACAGAGAGATTTTTCAGTTTTGTTGTCTACTTTGATAGGCTTTCCCAGTTTTCTTGCGATTTTGAGGCTGATTTCCTCATCATAGTACTCGATGGGGAGAAGAGGAAATCTGAGCCACACGACAGTGTTGGTAGCTGCAGCTTTATCATCTTTGAAGTCAGCATACCATTTTCTAACAGTGAGATAGTGATCTTGCATTATCCATTGGCCTCCTGTGTATACTTTGTTGTAATCAGCATTAGTTTCGAATTTAATTAGGTAATAACCTAATCCAAGGTCAACTGGTGTAAAACAATTCTTCAAGGTTCCAGAGGCGATTGATTTTGTCCATTAGGATTCTAAAGCCACTGTTCTTGGCCAGGAGTTTGATTATGAGGGCAACCCTTGTATTGTTGCCTAATCCTTTTAAGATCTTCTTTGGTGAGATCTACTTTGATTTTTAAAAATGTTTGAGGCAGATTGGTATCTGCCATATCCTCATCGTCATCACTTCCATTAAACTCAGGAATTGTTTTCTCAATGTCTTCTTTGGAAGGGTCTCTGTTTTTCATCACATCATCTCTGAAGGATTTAGTATTAGCATTGGAAGGATTATGTTGTTCTTTCTCTGCAAATGTGGATGCATTGCTCGATGGTGGTTTGTTTTCCCGAGGAGAGTTTCAATTTCCAGCTCCATGTCTGTGGAATTTATGGGTTTGAAAGGATGTGAAGAATCGCTCTTGACTTTCTTGGTGCTACGTTCAAGGTGATTTTTTCCTCCACAGATTTTGGATCGAACTCGGAAGAGACAATCAGATTTGGGGGGTTGATTCTAGAGAGAGAGGCTTTGTCTATCGATCTTGTATGTGGTTGAAGATGATGATATAGATACGAAAGAGAAAGAAAAAGTTCCTTTTCCTCCTCTTTTTGATCGACAAGGAACACCAGTAGGCCCCCCCACTTTTCCTCCTCTCTCTCACTGTGCAAAACTGGGCCAGTGGGCCCCTCACTCTCAAACCCAAAACGCATCTCTCTCTCTCTCTATCTCTCTTTGCGCAAAACTGGGCCAGTGGGCCCCGCACTATCAAACCCAAAATGCATCTCTCTTCCTCTGCAAAACTGTACCGAACAACAAACTCAAAAAATGTTTTCAAAAATCGGCTGAAAAAGGCAAACGAACAAAGCCTATAATCTCACTCAAATCTCACCGCCGCCACCTCCATCTCCCACCCCTTCTCAATCTAATCCAAATCTAAACCTTCATCAGCCTAGACCACCCGAACCCACTAACACTTCCTTCTCTACTTACCATGAACTTGCTAAAGCTCGAGAAACATGTTCTCAAGAATCGGCTGGTGAGAGTTACGTTCGAACCAAAGACTAGTGAAGCCGTTCGCCTTGCAAAAATCGCATGGTGGATCAAAGAAATAGACCACGGGATACTCCTCAACAAGACGACCATGGATGGAGACAAGATTCATTGAATGGGTAAACAAGCTGAATTGTTGCACTCATGGAAACTGTTGACACTCCATTTTTGCCCCGCCGCTCCGGGAAAAAAGGACGAAGGCATGCGAGGATGTTTTTGAAATAAATCCCAGTTGAAATCGGAGGGGTAACAAGCAGCACGAATTTCAGAGAAACAGCCGTACGCAACTCGACGGGGCAGCCGTACGCAACTCGATGGGGCAGCCGTGCATAGCCGTACATGTTTCGGTGTGCGAAGGGGCATTGCGGTTTGCGAAAGGATACTTCAACATTAAGATTTCACAACTATTGGACGAGGGAGTAAACTGCTACACGTGATTGGACCATAATTGCTAAATATGCCGCATGGCATAAACCGCCCTCCATTTTGGTTTGCCTGTATGAAAGGCTTTGGCTGGCCGTGACTGTTGGTCCGGCTTTGGACCCACAAGCCGCAATTGAATTTGCGGCCATAACCGCCAAAACATTTCCTATATATATGTGCTGCCATGTAGCGTGGGAAAGGGGGAGGAGAAAAACATTTTTAGGCTAGCACTTGTAAGGTGATCAATTTCATGCAAAGAGGGAAATGATCCCCTGAGGGCTCAACGTTTGCTGGAGAGATAGGAAAAGATTCTAGTTCAACAATTGTCATCTTTGAGAAACTTTTCCCGAAGTGTCAACTCATGTAATTCTCCTAGGAGTTCTCCCTTGATTCAAACAAAACAGCAAGTCCACTTCTTCGTAGCTTTTGTTCATCTTTTTGGCTTTTCCAGCTTTGCAAAAATAGAAGTCCCTAGTTTTTTAGTGAAATCTTCAGAGGAGATATCTAGTTCGCCAAAGAAAGATTTTGCACGCGATAATGTTAGCATAGCTCACGATAGTAAAACCTATTACTATCTCGGATTATGGTTTCATTTTGCTAAGCATTGTCTTTCGCTCTCGTTGTAATTCAGAATTCAAGGTAATACAAATGTTTGTTCTTTTAAATTATCGTCTTTGTATTGCTCATTTTATTATTATGCGTTTAAATCGATTCAAAATGTAAATATCCTTTTATTGTTGTTGAGATAATTCGAAAGTTTGTGGTATGTTTACTGAAACCTGCCGATTTTTCAAATTATAATTTATGTTTAAAATATAAATACCCTTTCCATTTTAATTCGAAAAACTATAGTACGGTTATATTATCACCCACCGGTTTTTCCAGTCAATATTTATGTCGTGAAACCTAGTCCGTTGTCATGGGCAGCCGGAGGATGTTACCAAGTGCCAGAAATATGACACGCTCTAGATTTCCCGGCATAAATTCTTGTTTGGAGTTAAATTCACACCTTGGAAACTGATCCAACATCATTGGCAGTCGGAGGATGTCACCAAATGCCAGGAATATGATTCTTTTTAGTTTCTACAATGTGAATTCGACCCACCGGTTAAAAAGGAAAGGATATTTGTATTTTATTTGTGGCGCTATACTATCTGAATTAAATTTGTATCTTGGAAACTGATCCAATATCATTGGCAATCGGAGGGACTGAGTGTAAGGACCCGTGTTTTTAATTATTTTTCCGAAAACAAAGTTGGGGAAATGTGAGGAATTGATTAAAATGTTTAAGTGATAGATTGATGAGTGTAGTTAATTAGTTTGGGCCTTTTTGCACTACACAAGTCAATACAAGGGTTGGTGGTGTAATAATTTAAAGTGTGTATGTATTTGTGGTGTGTGAGAGGAGAGAGAGAGCACTCTCCCTCCCCAACATTAGCCAACACCTCTCTCTCTAAACCTCAATTTTCTTCATTTCTTTCAACAAATTCTCCCACAAATTCCACAAATCCACTAACCCCTTGCACAAATCCTTCAACCTTTGATCTTTGGAGCTTGATATCTTCTTGTCTTGGCTTTGGAGAAGCTTGGGTTGGTGATTTCTAGAGTTTGAAGAAGCTAGAGCTTGGAGTCAAGTTGGGTCTTGAGCTTTTCTTCATTGAGGTAGGGAAATTTCTAACTCTTCTAAGTGTAAATGTTGTGTATGTGTGTGTATAAGCTCTTGGATGGTTCATCTTCTTGTGTCTTGTGTATTTCATTGAGAGAATCATGTTTTACTCTCAAATGGAGCTATTATGTGCTATCCCTTGGTTCACATATGATTCCTCACTCAATTTGGATGTTACTTGGTCTTAATCTTGCAACAAATCCATGTATTTGCTTGAAATTGGAAGAAACCCAATTGGGACCCCATTTCCCACTCAAATCTTTGAGTAAATGCTTGATTCTTGTTGATTAATATTTCCTTGATCAAATTGAGTGTTAAATTATCTCCCTCCATCCAATTCCATTGATATTTGGATTTGGAATCATCCAATTCAGAGTTATAGAGCAAAATCCCCAAAAATCTCATTTTTGGACCATTTTCGGCCCCTTCTTTGGAAAACCCACCCGGGCGGGATTTGTGGCCACCTGGGCGGTTTTGACAGCTTCATGGACGGTTTTGTTTGTGTTGTTTTCGCCCACCCTCATGTACTTGTTTGGTCCCTAAACATGTTTTTCACTTGTATTTGGACATTTTCCACCTTGGTAGCACTTTGGTACCTAATAATAATGGGGATTGATTGGTGTCACTTGTTCCTTGCTATTTTGGTGAATTTGGTGAGGTCACACTGCATTTATTAACACTTGGCGTGTATTCGGGTTGAGTGGGAGGTCCATGACATATGTAAATGGATAATCTAACTTGTGAAACATATATGGGACTATGTTGAAATTGTATCTTGATGAATAATGATATGAATGTAAGATGATTGACACGGGGCTTGAAAGGGTATGCCCGGAGTGACACGGGGCCCACTAGGGTATGCCCGGAGTGACGGGGGGCTTTATGGTATGCCCAGAGTGACACGGGGCCTATATGGCATGCCCGGAGAATATTCAAATGTCTAAATGATAAGTGATGAATGTGATAAATGTTTTGGGATACATGTGACGTGTTGGGTGCGTGTCGAGTACGAGCCGGGTATGAGAGATGGTAATTGATGGCATTAGGTGGCTTATGTGTATTTTTTTTTTTACGTTCTTAAACTATTGATCTCTCTTTGGTTCTTGTTCCTTGACCTATTCATTCTTGTCTATCACTCATATATATTTCATTTCATTTAGAATTGTTAGATTTTTCTCTACTGGGTTAGTGTAGCTCAACCTATCAATTTTCAGGTACCCATCAAGGAGCATGACCATGGAGTGCTTGGAGTGTATGCATGCATTATTTTGAAAGCTTATTCAAGAGTTATATCATCATCTTAGAAGTAGTATTTTTGCCAAGATGATTTTGTAACTTGTTTAAGCCTTCTCTTTTGATAATGGGTTGTAAACTTACTTAAAACATGTGTACGTGTATATTTTGGGTTCGGGTACCCATAGACATTTATGTACCATGTTATTGACTTTGACTATTCTACTTGGACTTTGACGTGGCCCGTGGACTGGTTGACTGTCCACGTGAATTTTCTTAATGATTTATCTTTTAAAACTTCGAGGGCGTGACACTGAGTCACCAAATGTCAGGAGTATGACTTATTCTAGTTTCCACAATACAAATTTGATTCGTGAGTGGGGAGAAAAGGATATTTATATTCTATTTGTCATTGCTGACATTGAATGGAAAAATGATATTTACGCTTTGTTTTGTTTTTCTACTGTGGCCTTGTCTGTTTCATTTCCTTGTGTAATTTGAGTTGTAAATTATCCCCTTTCCTAGTTCGAAGTTTATTTGCATTGAATTGAGGATACTGGCGGCCGTCGAATTTAGTAGTCCGCTGTGGGTATAAAAAATGAGGTTTGCACGGTCGTGCATTTTTAATTAACCAAGTCAATGCAAGTCGATTTTGATTTCCTTTATCTGAGGTTAATTTATATTGAATTGAGGATCCCAGGCGCCGTCGAATTCAGTAGTCTGCGCCTGGTATCAAAAATGAAATTTGTTATCACAAGCATTTTTCATTAACCAGTTCAATATAAATTGACTTTGGAAGCCTTTTAAAAATTTTGGAGTTTAGATGTTGCCCTGGTGTGTTGTTGCAATCAATTGCTCGAAGTTAGTTTATATTGAATCAAGGATCCTTGGCGCCGTTGAATTCAGTAGTCCGCGCTTGGTGTCCAGAATGAAATATGACCTTGTGGTTGTTTTTCATTAACTGGTCCAATATAAATTAATTTTGAAATGTTCGAAGTCAATGTGTATCGAATTGAGGATCCTAAGCGCCGTCTAATTTAGTAGTCCGCGTTTGGTGTCTAAAATGAAATGTGCCCTCACGGGTATTTTTCATTAACCAGTTCGATGCACAGTGACTTTGGAGTCTTCAAGATTATCTGGGTCTCCGTAGGAATGGAGCCGAGGGTATGAACGGTAAAGACCAATCACGCCGTTATGCCATCCGTACGCTCAGATCTTCGTTATTGAGGAGATATTTACTATCTTTTATTTTTCCGGCTGGAGATAATTTTGAAAAGGGTTAATTTTGGAAAAGGAGTACCGAAAGGGCGATGTAGGGTGCCTAACACCTTCCTTACTCGTAATAGTAAATCCCCGAACCCGTTCTCTGTTTTCGCAGACCAAGATGGCAAAATCGCAAAAATATTTTCCTAAAGATGTTTTTTCTCAAAAAGTGTCTTTAGGGGGTGACTTAAGACACCTGAACTCATTGTTAAGTGGCGACTCTGATTTTTAAAAGGCAAGTCACAGCTGTCAGAATTTCATTAATACAATTGTCGCATTTTTGTCAAGTGTTCTCTACTGCCGTTTTTCCGAAATTGGGGAAACGCTTGCAGTGGAAAATTTTGGGCGCGACAGAAACTAAAGTTGAGCTTAGCTCCATGGATATGTTTTTCACCACTATTGGATACTAAGCCATATCCTTTGTTGACCCTATTGGAAGATACGATGGTATATTGCTTTTTGGGACCCTAAACGTGTTACTGTCAAAACATCCCACATCAAAAACCAAACTTTACACGCAACCATTAGCAGAGCTGCCTATGAAGAATGGATCTTCTCAGTTCTTTATGCTAGTCCAAACCCTAGAAATAGAGAAATCGTTTGGAATGATTTGCAAGACATGGCAGACAACCTCCACCAACCGTGGCTTGTAGTGGGTGACATGAATGACATTGCTAGCTACAATGAGAGGAAAAGCTCCTCCCCTAAACCAGACAGTAACAAAATTTGTTTGTTCAATGAAAGGATCAACAAATGCAAACTCATGGATCTGGGCAACTCGGGACCCAAATTTACATGGACCAACGGATGTTAAGGCCTTGCAAACATTCAGAAGAGGCTTGAAACAGCTCTTTGCAACACTGAATGGAGAACTCTCTTCCTTGAAGGTATAGTTCAACACTAACCTAGAACTTACTCTAATCATTGTCCCTTCATTATTCATGTTTTTGGTAAGCCTGCACACACATTTCAACGTAGACCTTTTAGATTTGAAGCAGCTTGGCTGCTTGATAATTCTGTCAACGATTTAGTTTCTGCCAACTTGAAAGGAGATTCTATCTCTGATTACACTACCAACTTCACCAAAGCTAACTCTGAATGGAATAAAAATACTTTTGGCACTTTTTAGGAAAAAAAAAAAAAAGAAGATCGATCCTTTCTAGATTAGAGGGTGTTCAGAAATCCCAAGAGAATAATTTTTTCCATAATCTTCAATTCCTCAAAAAAGATCTTATAAGTGATTATAACAATATCTTTGCTCAATAAGGACTGTCGCACCCCGGTGCGGGCACCCTAGTGGGGGGGTGCGGGCACCCTAGTGAGGGGGTGCGGGCGCTCCGGTTGGGGAACCCGGACACCTCGGGTTGAGGTGTGTGGAGGCATTCCAGTTGAGGGGGTGCGGTACTCGGATTTTCTGATCGGCTACAGATTCTAGTTTTGCAAGGATACACTCTTTCTGGTTTTTTGTACTCTGGTTGGTGGTGCATGGATGCTCGACTGGTTAGTGACACAGACGCTTGCTAGAGATAGTTGATTAGAGATGGCAACATGGGGGCCTACTGTCAACTTTGCCCACTCAGTGTGGAGGGGGTGATTGTTGGGATTCCACCTCGTGTGAGCTGGATGGGCTTAGGCCCGGAGGGAGTGATTTAGGGTTTTATCTTGTAACTCTATAAATACTCGGATGTGCCTAGTTTTTTTAGTGTGACTAAAGTAAGAGAGGTAGTGAGTGTGAGGGAGTGATACACGAGAGAACTATGAGGCTTTCATTATTGTGAGATTGAGAGTGAGTGTGTAACCACAAACTCGGATTTTCTCCGAATTATAGTGAAAACCCCCTCCCCGTGGAAGTATGTCTGATTTGGCCGAACCACGTAAATTTGTGTGTCTTGCTTTCTCTTGATTTTACTGTTTTGTGCATGAGGTGTTTTTTTGGGCACAACACCTATTGCCAACACTTACCTTGGTCCTCATACTAATGCTCATGATAAGGTTAAACAAATTATTGGTAGCAGTGGTAGCTAAGATCTTTTCAGCATCTCTCATATTGTATCCCCTCAAACCATCAATGATATTCTCAATATTCATTTACTAAGTTATGGTATCTCCAAAGATTGTCCTCATTGGGCTGGATCCTTTAATGGCCTGTTCTCAGTTGCTTCTACTTATGATTTTTTGAATCAACATAGTAATGACATAGCTGGATGGAAATGGCTTTGGAAACTCAAGATTCCTTAAAAAATAAAAGGTTGTATATGGTTAATCCTTTGTGATACACGACAGAGCAATTTGAACCCATGAAAGTCCTTGGCATCCCCGATGATGAAAATGACCCGATAAGAGCACGCGGAACTTGATTAATTGCTTGGAACCCCTCCAAAACCTCTTCAAAATAAACCCAATCTTGCGCCAACTTCTAGTACATTCAAAACCCTTTGTATTGATATATAATATGTCCCAACCCATTTTGAAATGAGGGAGATGCGCGCGTTTTACAAAAATGACTTGTTTTTCCGACCTCTTGAGGGTCAAATGGTTATAGATTTTGATGTACAAATCATTTTGGGTTCAAACTACTTGGTTAGAAAGTAGACTCAATTACCTTTCTAACGCTTCAAACCATGCACAAAATGAATTTTGGTAGCACCCGGAGTGGCCCCGCGAAGTTTAGAATGTTGTGCAGTCTCCAAGTCCAGGCACCTGCACTCCCAATTCCAGGCGCCCAAACTCAATCCAGGCGCCTGTACTCCCAATTCCAGGCGCCTGGACTCACTCCAGATACTTGCATTCCAAGGTCAGATGGGCGGAAAGGAGCGTCTTGGAGGATTTTTTGGCAGAGAAAATTTGTGTGAGAGAGTGGGGGAAATGATGGCCTTAAGCTTGAGCCCCTAATTAACTCCTAAGGTCATCCTAGTGGCCTTTTTGGGCCTTTTCTTGCCTATATATTCCCCCTCTCCTCCTCCATTTGGGAGAGATCAGTTCTACACCTTCACCATATTATTACCCTGTCCAAATGTTTCCAGAATCCATATTCCCAGTCCATCTCCTCTGTTTTCCTCATTTTCTAGCCCACAAATCCACCTTTTGATCTTCAAATACTCTCACATTTCAACCATCCATCATCAAACTCAACCAAAACCAAGACAATCAGCTTGTCTCTATTCCAGAAGACCTCTTTCAGTTTACATAACCATCAGAAAACATCCAAACCTCCACCAAAAGTTCACTAATCAAGCCAAAAGGTAGTTTACCTACCAAGATTTGCTCAAATAAGGCCCTGAGGGGACACCATCTAAGCTTCTACTAGTTCCTCATACTGGTTGGGAACTTGGAGAGGTTTCAAATGCTACAGCAAAGTAGCTTTTCATTTGCAACTGTGCAGACGCCTGTACTCAATAAGTCCAGGTGCCTAGACTCCTCTCTCCCCATCATGTTTTCTGCCTTTCTTGCACTTCAATCAGTTTATTAGAGTAGTTTGCATGCATTTATACTTGATTAATCTTATCACATGGTTAAATCTTCACTATAAAGGATATTTGGGGTGTTTTAGTAAGTAAAAATCATGTTTAAAAGAGGTAATTATGGATGAAAAGAAAAGGGATTGCATGTGCATATTAACTATTCTCAAATTTGTTCATTAAAGTTCTAACAAGCATAGGAGGATTTTCATATCATCCAAGCACATCATTATTGCTTCTATGGCTAGTACCATTTCATCTTTCCTTTTTTTTTTTTTTTACATGTTCAAACTGTTCTAGTAAGTTCATCATATATGTGGTAGAGGGGGTATTTAGTCAGGAACATATCAAGTTCATCACATTTCATCAATAGAACATTTCAAGGTCATGGTTTCTTGTGCATAAATCACTTCTAGAATATGGTTCCAAAGTACATCTAGCTTAGAACATCATCTAGCAGCATCATGTATATGAGAAAGTAAGCATCGAGGTCTGAATTTATTACTTGCTTTGAGGCCTGGGTTAAAGGAAATTCGTGCTTAGTAAACATTCCAGGTGCCTGTACTGTTTAGTTCCAGGCGCCCACTGTGATTCCAGGCGCCTGGAGGGACCCATTCCAGGTGCCCACACTTACTCCAAGCGCCTGGATCTGCCTAATCCAGGTGTCCAGTTTGTTATCCAGGTGTGGTTAGTGCGATGTTTGTGGTTGGTTTCTAGGACCTTTCAGGGCAATCCAAGCATGATTTAGTGGAGTTTAAGTGATCTTTGCATGTGTCACTCCCTCATTTTCACCAAAACAAAAATAAAATAATTTCAACAACAAATAAGTCAAGTAATAAGATTTCCATAAAGTAAAATACATCATTAGCCCAATGGCCGTCAAATGTTCGGGCACTCTTTCCCCAAAGGTGAAATCAAATAATATCCAGTAATTCAAATATTCGGGCACCGTTGCCCCAAAGGTGAAGTCAACAAAATAATGTTTGGGCACCCTTGCCCCCAAGGTGAAATCAAAATAATATCCCATAAGTTAATACAAATCCAAAGTCAAAAGATGGTGAAAAATTAGAGTTACATTATCATCTCCCCAAAAGAAAGTTTAATGCATAGAAGATGAATAAAATAACTCCATTTCATGTATGCTCATTATCCAAGTCATGCACTCCAAACCATGCACGATCAAAGCTGGGTACCTGAAAATGATAGGGTGAGCACACATGCTTGTAGGAGAACTATTCTACTAACGCTAGGTGTATGAATATGATGCATGCACATGGAGGCAAGATATGTCCAAAGGATGTTCATGTGCGAGTCCAAGTATCCAAGTCATAGAGGAAGGATTTAGAAAGTTTCAAAGTACCCAAGTGATTTCCAAGTACCCACCAACAACCCAAATGTTCAAAGTCCTCTCTAAGTACCCAAACACCACTCAAGTATCCATTTTATTTCGCCAAACCATCCAAGTTCATCCCACAAGACTAAAATCAAGTTTACATATCGAATTTCGACAAAGCACAAAAGTTAGTTAAAAAATCTCATTTCTCACTTATTTCATTGTAGAAAATCATCATTTCACTAATTCTAGGGATTTAAATCCCTCTACCGGATTCCATAGGCGCTGCATGCCTCTGCCAGATTCTATAGGCTCCACGTGCCTCTGCCAGATTCCATGGGCTCCTCGTGCCCCTGCCGGATTTCATAGGCTCCGCGTGCCTTAATAAAAATTTCACCAAATGATGACAATGGTTTGAAACATCTCATTTCCTAAACATTCCATTCAATTTCAATAACAAGTCCAATTTTTCCCAAGTTCATTTCATTTCTTCACATCTTTCGATAAAGGGTTACACACACACCCCCACACGCTTTCTAAAAACCTTCAAACTTTCATGTGACGTAAGATGACATATTTGTCTATAAAACCATAGTCCTTGATTCAAAACATGGGTGAAAATAATGCCAAAGGTCGATTATATGAAGTATTGAGCAATCGGTGACCAAACGGACATCAAAGGGTGGCCGAATGCCACCCAAAGGACAGGGATAGCTGCTGAAAATTACAGAGGCAACAGCTATGAACAGTAAACAGTGCAGATTTTCACCCATAAGGTGTGGAATTTCAACCCAATCACAAATGAGATAATTTAGGCACAAACTAGAGATGCTAGGAAACAATTAAACATGGAGGGAGGTCAATTTCACTCCCAATTTCATCCAACAACAAATAATATCATAGATCAAAGAATCTAACTTGGGAAAACCCACACAATTTGGGAAAAACATGATTTTCAAAGATATTGAAGCCAAGAACAAGATATGTGCAATAAATCACAAAAATACAACTAGAGAGAGTAGAAATTGTTCCCCTACCTCAAGATTGGAGCTTCAAATGGGAAGAAAATGCAAAACCCTAGAGCTTGAGCTTCCAAACCCGAAATACCCCCTTCCAAGCTAAAACCAACACAACCCAAGCTTGAAATCACGTAGAGGAGGAGATTTTATGGTAGAACCTTGAAGGAATTTGATTTTGGTGGAGTTTTGAGGTGTAACGATGGATGAATTTTGAGAGAGGGAGAGAGAGAGAGAGAGAGACTGGTCGGGTGGGAGGAGAGAAAGGAGTGAAATATTTGCAAGCTTCTCCCACAAACTAACTTGTATAACTCCTAATTACACCTCACACCCAAATGTCACTTGTGTATATAATATGTGACCCCACCTCACTAATTTTACTCCCACACTTAGCCAATTAACATATTTCAACATTCCTCACAAAACCCCAACGTTTATTTTCAAAAAGTAATTAAATTTTTCGGGTCTTTACACACTGTGCCAGCAAAGCATGTTCCAGCACAATACTTATTTTCGTAAACCAAACTTAAGTAAAGAATCTTTTTTCTTTATTTTAATTTATTTATGAAAATAAGAAAGTACCCCCCATTTGGAAACAATGGCATTTCCAGAATTTTAAAATTCTAATCACATCAAAATCTCATCCCCCCACTTTTAGTACAAAACCGAAAACGGCGCATTTTTCTCCGAAGAAAATGGGTGAAAGACGACTTTGTCTTACTAAAAAATAACTTCCAATTATACCATTGTGATTAGAAAAATTCAAGGAACAATTACTGGGACTTTTTATCGGCCAAATCGAAACTTCTCCAAAAAGTGATTTTTCATACGGGTCCTTACAGCATGCTTATTAGTCACTCATGACATTTTGCACAAGCATCCACGCTCATCCCACTAATCTTTTTGATGCATTAACGTGCTTCTGTATGAATTTGTGATTAAGGTCTGTTTAAATGGCATTTTCAAAATCCCTTGAACATTGAGTAGAGACCAGTAATTGTCCCGAGCGAGAGGGGTACTTTAAATTCCTTCCCCTCTCGTAACCTAGCTCCCGGACCCGAGAAATCTCAATAAAAGCAGACCGGTAAAATATTTTCTATTTCAAGGGCAAAAGAGTCATTTCAAACTGGTTTCTCGGGTACGGTCCTTAAACCCGGGTGGCAACTCCAGTTAATCAATCGAAACCGTTTTCCAAACCAATTTTTGTGAATTCCAGCGGGGTGTCCACAGATAGCCTCCCAACCAATCAGTTGAGAGCTAATAGAGGAATAATCACTGAAAATTTATGTCCTAGATGTGGATCTTCTAATGATAATAGTTCACACCTTTTCAGAGAGTGTGAAAAAGCCAAAGGCATTTGGCATCTTGTTGCTTGACCAAATCCTAGACCTAAATTAATGGGTTGCCCCAAGCGTAGGGCTGAGACCGGTGTAGCACAATACCCGGTAAGACCGGAATCGAATCCACAGGGACGGTGGAGAGTGTTTAACTAAAAACTCGGGTTGTAAGGTTTGACACGGCTCTCAGGTAGCCACCCCTTGAAATCAGTTGGGAGAATTAACTAAACTGAAGAAAAATTGGTTTTGCTTAAATTATTTAAAGGAAAGTACGGTCGTAGGGATCCCAACACTGGTGACCAGGCCCGGACATATCTGCTCCATCTGGTGTTCTAAAGAAAACATTTGATTTTAGAGAGAGAAAGATACCCCGAAAGATGCGAATCCTCGTGGTTGCCGTTTACCCATGTACAGCGAAGAACGAGTTTCGGTCCCCCGTTCCCCGCGTTACATGGGATCCGACAATGCCCGGATTCGTCTAACGGATGTTCTTTAATAACCTAAAATTGCTTTTCCGTTGTTGACTTTAAAAATAGGAGCAAGAATATCCCCAGCCCTGGCCACGGCGTGTTAATCACCCCGCGACCATACCTATGCGACTACTCACTCATGATAGCTTGAACCAATGACAAGATTCTAAAACGAAACATGCTTTTATACTCGGATAAGGATTGTAATAAAAGATCTAAGAACAAATCATGCAAAACTCCCGTAAACTGAGATTAATGTAAACTAGAAAGAAGTTACCGGAAACAATATTCGAAACTTCGAAACAAAACTTCAAAACTCCAATGGAAAAGATCTCTGGAAAGTAGAATCTCCAAGAGAAAACTAAAGAGCTGCTAATTGCAAAAAGTAAACAAAGTTCAGAACCCTATTTCGTCCCAAAAAAGAAAGTATTTATCCTTTCCCGAAGTCTAACACGTGGCAAAAACCACTGGCTGTTTTAGGCCTATCGGTATCGATACAGGAAAAGCCCTATATCGATACCCAGAGCTTCTGTTCGCTCAATGTTGCCTAAGTATCGATACAGGCAAATCCCTGTATCGATACCGAGACCTCCAAAATGCTCTTTAAGCTTGTTTGCTCGTCCTCACTTGGGTCCCACCGGTTCCCAACATGCCCGATGTCCTGTGTCCACTTTACATGCTCATCCGGCCCGTTTCCTACAAAACAAACACAAAAATACCAAAACAAAAGACAACACCGCATCAAGTGGAAAATGGAATAAATCGGGCCTCAAATGCGCTAATTCGCCCTACTTAGGTGCTTATATCTGTGACATTGCGCGCCTATCACACCCCCCAACTTGAAGGTTGCTAGTCCCGAACAAGGAAAAGAATAAAACAAATAAATAAAAGGATAGATCTTTTAAACCCCCAGGCGACCCCGGTAGGACGAGTGAAGTCTCGTGAGGGTTTTCAGCAGTGATAACCCACAAAACACAAAGGACTCGGACATTTGAATGCAACTCAACCCAATCAATAGCTTCTCGAAACACTACAGTGACTGTCAGGCAAGTCAAAGGCAAGATATTTCATCCATGGACAAAGTTAAACAAGTGAACTTCGCAGCAATCTTAGCACAAAAATTAATCCTCTCACCTACGATCGGATAAAGAATTTTCAGATGGCATGCATGTATGGAAAAACCACATATAGAAATTCACCAACCTCGAGAAAAGTTCACACACCGTTGATAGCCCAACAATTCTTTAAGCACACTCCTTCCCTTTTCTTTCTCTTTTTTTCCTTTTTTCCTTTGCGTGGTCGTGCAATGCCGGATCTCTCGGGCTTTCTAGTTGACTCTTTAACGAGCTTTGGGTCGGCTGTCCCCAAGCCAAACGGCCTTAGAGCACCAGGTTTTAAGAGACCCCTACAGACTTAATTGCTCAAGTCAAAAAGGCTTTATTGAGATCCAAGCTATCCACATTTAGCGATACTTTCTCAAGGTCTATCCATCTTTTGACGCGAACAACACGGTGGGAGCATACCCCGATTGTCCGGTTACTACTCAATGGACGCCCGGATAAGCATTAACAATATAGCACACATAACTTGTTCTTCTTTTCTTTTTTTTTATTGGGGAAGGAGTTCCAAAGATTCTATTGAATAAGTTAACACATACTGAAATATCAAAGACATATGAACCAAACTCGAGACTGGTGAATACTCAAGTGGAACAGTGTGTGTGTGAGAGCATGTTTCCAACTGACCAAACGCTATCCGACTATAGATGATACGGGCTAACTAAGTGCTTCCTAAACATCATGTTCACGAGCTTAAGTCTATCCATGAAATCGTATCGAGACTCCGACTCGCACAACAACCACTATAGCGCTAATTAACAGTCATCAACCAAGAATAGTTACACCCAAGCATCCAAATTTTTTTTTTATTTTTATAACTTGTACGAAGTACACCCTCCCCCCAACTTAGAACATGCTATGTCCCCAGAGCATGAAGACAATAAGAAAAGAAAGAACAAGAGAGAGAGATGGACCGTCGGATGGCAGCCAACCATCATGACCCCGGCCGATGTATGGGGAATTTGCTGTCACCGTCGCGTGTCGTCATCAGAACTGCTTCCAAGATTCGCTCCTTCGGACCTAACGAGGTCCATAGCTAGTCACACAGAGCCGCGCCAAAGCTTTATCGGACTGACAACCGCCACACTTAGTGGCACCCCTGCTTAAGGCTCCTGAATGCCTCACTCACTCCGGCGGAGAGGCCCAAACTACCAAGGCTGGTGTGGTAGCATGCTCGTCCTGCAAAAGACTTAAGAACCAACGACCGACTAGGCAACAAATGACATCAATCCCGCCCGCTCGTGGAAGCCGGGCCACAACAAGAAATAAAGAATATAAAAGAACACCACCAGACATTCACGTAGTCTCACGTGTCATACTTTTCTCCCCATCCCCCAACCTGAATTGAAGAGTGGGTGGCTATACAAGACCATCATGGTTTTTTTTTTTTTTTTTTTTGAATTAATTTTAATTGGGAGAGAGAGAAAGAGAGAGAGAGATCTTTGAAACGTGGAATTCGAAAATTAATCAAATCCACAAAGATGAATCCCATGAATGCACCACCCCACGCTAAGCTTTGCACTAAAAATTGAACCCGGCCAGACCACAAGAAAAGATACTTCGAGTAAAAGAAATTGCCAAGTTCGTCTTAAAAATAGACGCATCTCTGAATGCTCCCGTAAGACCAAATCAAGTTTCAGGCAATTGACAAATTTTATAATAGACGGATGATAAACAAAATCAAACTTGTCAACACCGAGGAAGTCAACTTGTTGCACTTCCTTTAAGACTGGTTGTTCAAGTGAGCTCACCCCAACAGAGTCTAGTTGCCTAGAAGGGGAAGACTTAAAAGGAAGACATTCAATAAGAAGCTCGCTGCTTCCTTCCCACTTGATTGCCTCTTCTACAGCAAAATCAGATGCGGTCCAGCTTGTTGCTCCTATGTGTTCTGTCCACATGTCTAACACTTCCCTCTCTTGATCCACCCCGAGGGACGAGGGAACCTCTACCGCATAAGTATCATTACTCAGAAAACAAGCATATTTAAACAAGTCTGACAGTGGCTCTAACTCTAACTTAGGCGGTTGGACCAACAATGGCTCAGGGCCCAGGTCCCAGGCGACTCCGCACAAATCTCCCATTGCTAACAAATCCATCAAACTACCAATCTCTGGAGAATCTAAGAATGACGCCTCTTCAGCGGTAGGAGCAACTTCCAGAGGATCTTTAAACAACACATTGTCGACATGCTCCTGAATGAGCGTGTCGACCAAACATACCGCAGACTCCTCTTCATCATCCTTGCTGCGAGTATTCTCATTGTAAACATCGACCCCTAACTTTGGTTCCACTAATAATTGCACTCCCTCCAAGTTCGGCTGTTCAACTAACTCAACCCCAACAGGGGAATTGTCCTCTAACATATCATCACAAGGAGGGGAAGACTCAAGGGAAAAACGTTTGTCATGGAACTCGCCACCCCCTACAGACTCTGAAAAGTGTTCAGCGCACAAAGGCCAGTCAACTCCTCGATCTCTAGACTCACAGGAGCGAAAAAGGAAAACGTAGGCGGCCCGAATCAACAGTGAAAGATACATTGGAGGGGATTCGTTTTTCTCCTTGGGCTTAAGTGGGGAACACTGGGCAGTGAGCTCCTCATTCCCTCTAAACTCGGAGGACTGTTGTAAGCCCAAGTCAACCTCCTCTACATCGTTAGATAAACCTACTTCCTCTTCCTTAGGAGTAAACTCCTCATTCCCTCCAAACTCGGAAGGTTCCTCCAAACGATCATCAACCCGTCCCTCAATGAGAAGTGGGTCGACTTCCTCTCTTCTATTAACTTGAGGCGGAGAAGGAAATGTCTCCCACTCCTGTTGGATTTGTCCCACTGCCTCTGTGAGTTGAGTCAATTGAGACCTAAGGTTCCCAATTGCTTGGGTGGTTTCCGCGGTGAAGGTCATCTGCGATCGCACAAGAGTCTGTACCCTCTCCTCAAACTCATCATGAGGGGGATAAGTCAGCTCTGGGGGTGGGCCAGTAGAATAAGGATCAAACCTTTGCGGGTCTTGGAAAAGGGAGCCAAATTGGGGCATGTGGTCCTGGCCAGGTTCGAACGACTGTATTTCTTGCGTAGGCAAAGGCAGTGCCTGTGGTGGCACTGGAGGTTCGGAATACCACCTTGAAAAAGATGGGTGGTGGGACCACCCTAGACTGTACGTATTTGGATATGGATCCCACCGCTGATTAATAACACTCACCCTAGCCTGATTATTTCGATAAGCTTCCTTGAGTGCATAAAAAGCGGAGCAGGTATAAACAGAATGCCCCCAACACTCACACATCTCACAGAATTCCTCCATTCTCACCTCGTTCACCCAGTTGTTTCCTTATTACTTTTTTTTTTTTGAATGAAGAAAGATAAAATTAAAACTAAAATTCAAAAGACACTAACGACCCGAATTCTTAACACCTCTCGTCGTCCCCGGCAACGGCGCCAAAAATGCTTGACCAAATCCTAGACCTAAATTAATGGGTTGCCCCAAGCGTAGGGCTGAGACTGGTGTAGCACAATACCCGGTAAGACCGGAATCGAATCCACAGGGACGGTGGAGAGTGCTTAACTAAAAACTCGGGTTGTAAGGTTTGACACGGCTCTCAGGTAGCCACCCCTTGAAATCAGATGGGAGAATTAACTAAACTGAAGAAAAATTGGTTTTGTTTAAATTATTTGAAGGAAAGTACGGTCGTAGGGATCCCAACACTGGTGACCAGGCCCGGACATATCTGCTCCATCTGGTGTTCTAAAGAAAACATTTGATTTTAGAGAGAGAAAGATACCCCGAAAGATGCGAATCCTCGTGGTTGCCGTTTACCCATGTACAGCGAAGAACGAGTTTCGGTCCCCCGTTCCCCGCGTTACATGGGATCCGACAATGCCCGGATTCGTCTAACGGATGTTCTTTAATAACCGAAAATTGCTTTTCCGTTGTTGACTTTAAAAATAGGAGCAAGAATATCCCCAGCCCTGGCCACGGCGTGTTAATCACCCCGCGACCATACCTATGCGACTACTCACTCATGATAGCTTGAACCAATGACAAGATTCTAAAACGAAACATGCTTTTATACTCGGATAAGGATTGTAACAAAAGTTCTAGGAACAAATCATGCAAAACTCCCGTAAACTGAGATTAATGTAAACTAGAAAGAAGTTACCGGAAACAATATTCGAAACTTCGAAACAAAACTTCAAAACTCCAATGGAAAAGATCTCCGGAAAGTAGAATCTCCAAGAGAAAACTAAAGAGCTGCTAATTGCAAAAATTAAACAGAGTTCGGAACCCTAATTCGTCCCAAAAACGAAGTATTTATCCTTTCCCGAAGTCTAACACGTGGCAAAAACCACCGGCTGTTTTAGGCCTATCGGTATCAATACAGGAAAAGCCCTGTATCGATACCCAGAGCTTCTGTTCGCTCAATGTTGCCTAAGTATCGATACAGGCAAATCCCTGTATCGATACCGAGACCTTCAAAATGCTCTTTAAGCTTGGTTGCTTGTCCTTACTTGGGTCCCACCGGTTCCCAACATGCCCGATGTCCTGTGTCCACTTTACGTGCTCCTCCGGCCCGTTTCCTACAAAACAAACACAAAAATACCAAAACAAAAGACAACACCGCATCAAGTGGAAAATGGAATAAATCGCGCCTCTAATGCGCTAATTCGCCCTACTTAGGTGCTTATATCTGTGACATTGCGCGCCTATCACTTGTTCCTAATAGACATTGGAGAGTGAATAGCCGTGAATGTACCATACAAGATTGGATAATTTCTAATCTCAAAAAGAAAGGAAGATTTGGTCTGGGCAATGATATTTCCCGTAAAACTCTATTTGCCATCATCCTTTGGCAAATATGGAAAGATCGTGACAAAAAGAGCTTTGATGATATTGAGGTTGATCCTAACCTTAGTTTGAGAAATATCCTTGCCTATAACTCTGAAATCTATGAGGCATTCAAAAATCCACTCTACAATGTCTGTAGTCATACATCACTAAGTTCTTGGTGTCCCTCTCATTCAGCTGGAGTTAAGTTAAACACTGATGGATACATATACCAAGGGAACAAAGCAGGATTTGAAGGCATCTTTCGCGATCATAGAGGACAGTGGTTGCTTAGTTACTATGAGAAGTTGTCATGTATTTCAAGCTTGGAGACAGAAATTTGGGAAATTTACTGTGGGCCGTCCATCATGCTGGAAAGAGGGGTGTCCAACATTAACATTGAATCTGACTCTACAGATGCTGTTCAATTGTTTCTGGAAAGACCGAAGGCTAGCACCCCCAATTTGCCTTAATCATGGATGTGAAAGCTTTGCTTGCTTGTACAAGATCAACTCTCACGCACATATACATAGAGGCAAACCTAGAGTGCAAACCATCTCACCGATCTGGGAGCCAAGTAGTTGGAAGACCTTGTATTACGAAGGAATCCCCCCAATCAGTTTGCCACTTCGTCTTAGAATAAAAAACACATACAATATCAGGCCCCATCTATGAATAGTAAAAATAAAAAATTACTCGGACCAAACTCGTCATAATATGAATCGAATAAGGGGTCAAAAACTATGTTTGAATCGATTAAGGGGTTCCTTTGATTTCAAATTGGAATCAATTTGAGGGGTCAAACTCATTAGGATTTTTGGGGAAAAAAAGGAATTTTAGACCAAACTCGGAGCAAACTCTGGGAATCGTTAATCAAAGAAAACAAGAAGGATGAAACACACTCAGAAGAATTGAGTATGGCTATAAATAAGACAACCCTTCGATTACAATATGTGGGGAAGCAATTTTACTGGTCTTCGAATAAGAATTCCCAACATGAGGATAAGGAACAAATACCCATATTGCAAATCTGAAATGAATGAAAACACATGTATGCATGTAAAATTTCTAGCCTATCACGAATCGCCACGTGTTGCTAGGGCACACAAATTGACCAATTAAATGTTGCCAAGTGTCCACAAGTCAACGTCAAAATTTTATGGACGAGCTAATTAAATGTTGCCAAGTGTCCGTAAGTCAAAAGTCCAAGCACAATAAGTGGCCAATGAAATATTGTCACGTGTCAACAAGTCAAAGGTTAGAGATATATGAATGGACCAAATAAATTGCGCCACATGTCACGCCCTCAATTTTAATGACCAAGATATAAGCAATATCCACGTAGGATAGATCGCAGTCAAACATATCTCAGTGAAATTGTTAAAGTCAAAAATACACTTCCAAATTACAAGCCACCGTGTCTCTCATCAAAGGTACCCAAACCCAAGTACTTTAGTTCCAACAAAAAGTAAAGTTACTACATAAATTGAAATTTTCAAAAGATTGAGGAATTAAAGTTTCAAAATCATCTTCCAAAAATATACGAAATATGAAGATGAGAAAACAACTTCATGATCAAATAATCTTCATGACATGCATCCACACTTAAAGCATCCATCTCATGTGCCTTTCCGGGTACCTAAAAATGATAGGGCGAACTCACTAGCTCGTAGGGAAACAATACTACAATTGCTAGGTGTATAAATATGATAAGTGCACCTGATATGGGTTGACATGAAAAGAAATGATCAAAGGAACATAACGAACATTGAAACAAACGATACGTGTCCAAGAAGTACCCACGTGTCCAAGGTAACATCCAAGTGTCCAAAATGATTTCAAGGTGTCCCAAGATACCCAAAATTTCATTAAGTTTGTCAAAATCACCAACAAGTTTAGCACATGTCCAAAAGCGTATCCAAGTATCCAAAGTTCACCAAAATACTATAAGTACCTCAAAACATTTTAATTTCCAACTTTGTCATAAAATCAACCATTAAATTTAATAGGGAATAAATCTCTCTGCCGGATTTCGTGGGCTTCATGCACCCCTACCGGATTTCATGGGCTCCGTGCACCCCTGCCGGATTTCGTGGGCTCCGTACACCCATGGCTAGGGACACCAAATGGGTGATCCCTAGAATTATTATACCATTTTTTATAATATCCAAACATTTAGTTCATCAAAACATTTCCATGTATCCCATTTCTTTCAAAATATCACACTTTTCGCCAAATGTGTCAACCGACTCAAGAGGATATGTGTCCGATACACATAACGAATTGTCCGATATAATCACGTGTCAAATCACATAGTTTAATGATTTTCAAAATGATTTTGGGGTTACTACATTGCTATATATCAAGTATGCGAAGTTCCGGACGATTGGAGGCCAAACGGAAATCAAAGGGTGGCCGGAAATCACCAAAAAAATCTGGGGAAGCTGCTGGAAAACAGGGGCAGCGGCTAAAAATAGGGGCAGCAGTGCAGATTTTCACCTCTAAGGTGTGGAATTTCAACCCAAACACAAATGTGATAGTTTAGGTTCAAACTAGAGATGCTAGGCAACAATTAAACATGGAGGGAGGTCAATTTCACTCTCAATTTCATCAATCAACAACTAATTTCGTAGATCAAAGAATCAAAGCGTGGAAAACCCACATAAATAGGGAAAACATGATTCATAAGAAATTTGAAGCCAAGAACAAGATATATGCTACAAATCACAAGTATACAACTAGAGGAGGTAGTAATTGTTTCCCTACCTCAAGATTGAAGCTTCCAATATGACGAGAAAGCAAAACCCTAGAGCTTGAGCTTCCAAACCCGAAATGTCCCCTTCCAAGCTAAAACCAACACAACTCAAGCTTGAAATCACGTAGAGGAGAAGATTTTATGGTAGAACCTTGAAGGAATTTGGTTTTGGTGGAGCTTTGAGGTGTAACAATGGAGAAAAATTGAGAGAGAGAGAGAGAGAGAGAGAGAGAGAGAGAGAGAGATGGCCGGCTGTAGAAGATGGGGAGAGGGGTTGATTTTTGTTTTATTTTGTATACACACATGTGTATATACGCCTCCCACTTAACACTTACACCCCTCATGTTTAAAATGTGTTTTAAGGACACCCATGTGCAATGTAATGACTCCACATTGGCCCACTTAACATAGTTTTTATTTCCTCACATTTACCCAACATTATTTCTGAAAAATTATAAAAATTACGGATCTTTACACACTGTGTCAGTACAACACTTATTTTCAGAAACCAAACTTAAGTAAAGACTAGTCTTTACTTTAATTTATTTATGAAAATAAGGATGTAACCCCCATTTGGAAACAATGCCGTTTCCAAAATTTTGAAATTCTAATCACATCAAAATCTCATCTCCCCACTTTTAGTACAAAACCAAAAAAACGGCACATTTTTCTTCGAAGAAAATGGGCGAAAGATGACTTTGCCTTACTAAAAAATAACTTCCAATTATACCATTGTGATTAGAAAAATCCAAGGAACAATTACCGGGACTTTTTATCGGCCAAATCGAAACTTCTCCAAAAAGTGATTTTTCATACGGGTCCTTACATTCTACCCTCATTAGAAAAAAAATTTCCTTAAAAATTTAAAACAACAATGTTCTCTAAGCGACTACATGCATGATATGTAACGTGCATTTAACTTCATAAGCTCATGAAATGCGAAAGTTTAAACAAAGTATTCACATAGTTCAAATTGCAAACGTGTCCGTATACTAAAGGTTTCATAAGATCCCTGAATTTGTATTAACAGACTCTTGCAGTACCCGAATAAAACCGTATCTCTACCTAGATCCTTATACAACTCTAAATTCTCAACTCGCGACCCCAAGAACTCAAGCCAACTCACATCAACATAAAACCTTCAAGACCATGCACGAACTCAATCTAAGTACAACAATATCGATTATCCTTGTTCAACTAGCTCAACCACACCTCAATCCAGATACACTTAAAATCGAATTTCCACAAAATAAGTTCCACGATGGTAGCCGTTAATAGAACAAAACACATCTTTTCATAATAACAGTTATTTACGGTCAAACATCTCATGATGCACTAGATAGACAAATAAGATTTCTCGAGATAATCAACAAATAATAATCTAATTTCATTCGTAGAAAATCAAAACACAGAAGAGTAAAATATTCATACCAATAGGTATACCTTCTAATGTTCCGTCCAACAAGGTGCAACCCAAGCAAATTAACCATGTATGTAATCACATATGCAAGTACAAACCTAAGACATATAACCCCATGAACTTGAATACAAGAACAAAAATAACACAACACAGCATAATTAAGTCAATCAAACCAAGTCCCAAGCTTCGCAAACCCAAAGTCTAAATGCATAAGAAGAAATAACATTCCTTTCTTTTCTTTTCCAAAGCTGAATTTTATAACTTCAAAAAGTTCATAAGACAAAGATATAAGTCCGAATGTAGTTAAAACTTCAAGAAAAGAATTATCATGAATCTAGCTAAAATGCAGCAACCCTTGCCCGAAAATTCAAGAATGTCTTCAAAACTAAAATTAAATAATTAGGCACAAATATCTTCAAAATCTCTTGCCATACAATGTGAGCGAAAACTAAAATTAAATAATTAGGCACAAATATATTCAAAATTTCACCAAAAGTTTTAATTAGCCACTAGGGCACCAAAACACATCATAAATCCTTTCAAACCCTACTACAAAACAACAAAAACAAAAGATGAAGTTTTTTCTTCTGATTCGCAAAAAGGTAATACATAGCCAAATACTTCCAGAGCAAAATCTATCATTACATGCACAATTAAGCTGTATCAATTTCAAATCAATTCAAGTAGACCAAACACACAACTACTATCAAGTGTCAAATTTTTAACCTTTACGCATGAAAATCAAGAAAACCCCAATGCAAGTTCTTTTACATATAATTCCTCATTCTCCATATCAACTCTTCCATCGACACTACACTAGATATCAACTCACATAAGGAAAATAACAAGAATGCATGTGCTCTTTTCAAATATACTAAGGAAATAGTGGAAGTGGGAATTAAGCTAGATGCTGAACTTGAAGTTGCGCCGGCCGAATGCACTTCAAATCAAACATCCAAGCTCAAAACCCTGACAAGGCTCAAGTACAAGAGAGATATCAATGTCAGTAGCCTATAGAATGAACCACATAAAGCTCAAGGAGGCTAAAAGGTGAACTCAATATATTTGTTTTTAAAGATCCAAAGGATCAAAATAGCTATGGACTTTACAAGTCAAAGATAATGATTTTTTTTTTTTGGCAAAAGAAAATTTTCAATATGGAAGACAAGTACTAGGTACAAAAAATGTTTGAATTGATAAGAGATCAACACAATGCAACAAAATCAAAGCAAGCATACAAGGCCAAAACCACAAATAGGTAAGCTCCGAATAAGTTGCATATAAACAACATAGAACAAGTAATGCTCCTTAATAACAAGAAACCATATCGGATTTTGACACAAAAACGTAGCAGAAGTTCCAAAATGCACATGAAGCACCAACAAATTGACACCTCGAATTTGACTCCATAAATCCTAACTCCAATAAACACCATCAACCATACTAGAGCTTAAACAAAGTCTCAATTACTAGCACTAAACCCCAACAGCCTAGCTAACACCAGTTACAAAGAAGCAAAAATTGCCCCCCTTTTTGCTAAAAGTTCTACTAGAGTAAAAGAGTAGATGGCAAATATCAGTCACAAGTAACCAATAATTGCAGTGGAAATACCATATGATATTAAAATATCATGGATCCAATTAGCACAAAATAGTCCCATCATGGAAATGCAGTAACCACAATCAACATCCGGTAAAAGGACCCAGAATGCTTTCGATGAAAAGAAGATTTAGACCTCAAATTAAGACAAGAACAATCTAGACCAAGGGAAAGGAAAAATCTTTAGGTTTATAGTGCAAAACCCACCCAACATTATTATCTAATTTTGGAAAATACACAACACCCAAGCAATTTATTTCACTTAAGCACTTTGTCCACTTACACATATTATTCAAAGTCGACTTACACATTATTCACTTGCACATAAGCATACAATAACACGACTGAGCACGTGAGTGTTACAAATATATCTTCAACTTAAATTTCAAAAATAATGTATCTTCATAGCAAGGTCCAATCCAAATACTAGACAGCTTGTCAGACTCTGTACATGACAAAATCTTGCTAACATCTTGAGAGGAAAAGTTAGTTTAAAGAATTTTCTCAATAATCAACTCGATCGTGAAGCCCAGGCATTTTACAAGCGACCAATGAGGTTCTAGCTGTAACAAAGAATGAAAGTTAAATGAATTGAGAACTCGCTCCACCTCAATAACAATGAACTTCTCAAAATACCCCTTCCTATTTACTTAAACTCCCTCAAGCTAAGTATCCACTCTAGACATTAATAGTTTGAAATATTCACATTTTATAAAAAGAAAATATCCTCAAGAGTAAAATCCAATCCCTTCATCCATGTATCTCAATCAAAAGAAGAGAGCTCGATATATATATATACAATAAACTTCTAATAAGGGACCCTTATTTAACTTTTCATGCGGACCTAGGGGTATTTTTGACTTTCTGGACAAAATTTCGAAGATTCGAACTGCTCAATGTTTTTAAAACGTGTTTTCAAGGGCCCCCGCGAGGAATCATAAAAAAAAATAACCGGGAAGGGCTTGATCCAAACAGTTTTTGATAAAAGTTATACATATATAATTTTTATGGAAAACTATTTGGATTAAGCCTTTCTTGGTTACTTTTTTTTTATGATTCCTCGCAGGGGCCGTTGAAAACACATTTTAAAAATAATGAGCGGTTCGGATCATCGAAATTTGGTCCGAAAAGTCGAAAATACCCCTAGGTCCGCATAGAAACTTAAATAAGGGTCCTTTATTAGAAGGGGGTCCATATATATATATATATAATATATATATTTGCATATTTCAAAATAAGTTACACTCTCTGAAAGAGTTTTCAATTTCCACAATTAGCACAAAATCTTGTAAATATAATAACTTTAAGGCACAACGCAAAATGTACATACACATGCAACATTGGATATCAAAAATACGGTATGTGCTCTTTAAACACTAAACTCCTCCTCATTGCCAAAAGAAAAAAAAAAGTTAGGTTATACAGATTGAGTCGAAACTCAAAAGGAAACATGCTAAATGCGAAGACAAGCCACGTAGCTTTTACTTCTCAGATATCAAGCCAAAATCAAACACAAATAGCCCAAACAGTTCAACACGATAAGTCATCAAACAAAACTTATGCTCATCTCAAATAACCAATGAAGATGTGGACCGATAACAATAACCATCCTAAGATGCATTCAAGAACTCACAATCCATATCTTGGGCTACTAATTCTAAGGATTAAGGACACTTACCCTACACTGGTTTTCAGACTTTAACCAATTATAATTCCTATGGGCCACCAACATACACACAGTAATACAACTCAAATTCAATAAATCAACTGTACCGACTCATAATCCAAGTCCCCAGACCAAAAACAGATTTATCCAAAATCTCCATAAGTACCGTACAATCTAGCAAAACTACCATCAAGCGTAACATGTCAAGAAGTCAGAAAGCAAAGATAAGTTCAGTCCCTTAAATGCGGTGTATAATTCACAAAAAACGTGTATAAATTTTCCCCGCGGCATTTTATCAAACATCTTATAGGCATGTAACACTTACACATACATCACATTTAGTACACAGAGAGTTTCACTTGCAGGAACTATCTCATTATCTAATGGACCCATTAGAACTCTGATCAGACATCACGTTGATCAGACATGTTTTCCAATTAGATTTCTAGTTAGTCTATGGACCATGTCATAGTACCCTCGAAGTTCCACCACACACTTGTATAGAACATTCAACAACCACTATAGGAAAAATAGAAACACGCAATCGATATAATTCAACTAAAGAAGACACTTCAAGCACCTTACTCCCAAGTCATACTAGTACTCAGACATCTTTATTACATATTTACAGACATCAACTTTCATACATCGGCATAACCACTACGCACGAATACAACCACGTTTGTTTCCAGTTTCACCCAGTCTAACATCACGTTTAGAAGGCATCTTACAACAAAAAGGTAAGCTACAAACAAAAATGACGACAATAGCAACAAGCACAGCCACGACAACTACAATGAAGTCCAGGACTCCGATTCCCTTCAACAAAGGCCAACAACACTATGCTACTTTACATGAACATAAATGCAATGTCACGTAGATGAATGAATGCTATGCACACACAAGCACACAATGAATGAGGAAACATGATTTTCATGAGAAACCTTATGCAATGGTTTAAGCCCTGAGACTCTAAGTCTCCCCACGGTCTCTAAGTTTTCGAACCTATAGCTCTGATACCAAGTTGTCACGCCCTCAATTTTAATGACCGAGATATAAGCAATATCCACGTAGATCGCAGTCAAACATATCTCATTGAAATTGTCAAAGTCAAAAGTACACTTCCAAATTACAACCCCACGCGTCTCTAATCAAAGGTACCCAAACCCAAGTACTTTAGTTCAAACAACAAATAAAGTTACTGCATAAATTGAATTTTCAAAAGATTGAGGAATTAAAGTTACAAAATCATCTTCCATAATTATACGAAATATGAAGATGAGAAAACAACTTCATGATCAAATAATCTTCATGACATGCATCCACACTTCAAGCATCCATCTCATGTGCCTTTCCGGGTACCTGAAAATGATAGGCTAAACTCACTAGCTCGTAGGGAAACCATACTACAACTGCTAGGTGTAGAAATATGATAAGTGCACCTGATATGGGTTGACATGAAAAGAAATGATCAAAGGAACATAACGAACACTGAAACAAACGATACGTGTCTAAGAAGTACCCACGTGTCCAAGGTAACATCCAAGTGTCCAAAATGATTTCAAGGTGTCCTAAGATACCCAAAATTTCATTAAATTTGTCAAACTCACCAACAGGTTTAGCACATGTCCAAAAGCGTATCCATGTATCCAAAGTTCACCAAAATACTATAAGTACCTTAAAACATTTTAATTTCCAACTTTGTCATAAAATCAACCATTAAATTTAATAGGGAATAAATCTCTCTGCGGGATTTCGTGGGTTCCGTGCATCCCTGCCGGATTTCGTGGGCTCCGTACACCCATGGCAAGGGACACCAAACGGGTGATCCCTAGAATCATTATACCATTTTTATAATCTTCAAACATTTAGTTCATCAAAACATTTCCATGTATCCCATTTCTTTCAAAATGTGTCAACCGACTCAAAAGGATATGTGTGCGATACATATAACGAATTGTTCGATATAATCACATGTCAAATCATGTAATTTAATGATTTTCAAAATGGTTTTGGGGTTACTACATTGCTATATATCAAGTATGCGAAGTTCCAGACGATTGGAGGCCAAACAGACGTCAAAGGGTGGCCGGAAGCCACCCAAAAAATCTGGGAAAGCTGTTGGAAAACAGGGGCAGCGGCTAAAAATAGGGACAGCAGTGTAGATTTTCACCTAGAGATGCTAGGCAACAATTAAACATGGAGGGACGTCAATTTCACTCTCAATTTCATCAATCAACAACTAATTTCGTAGATCAAAGAATCAAAGTGAGGAAAACCCATATAAAGAAGGAAAACATGATTGATAAGGAATTTCAAGCTAATAACAAGATATATGCTACAAATCACAAGTATACAACTAGAGGAGGTAGTAATTGTTTCCCTACCTCAAGATTTTATTTTATTTTTTTAACGGAAGAAAATTTTGATTAGCAAAACTGGCCTCGAAAAGAGGCATCCACATTACAGATCTGTGCGAGAGGGGGAGGGTGGCTAAACATCCAATCTAGGGGGATTACATCGTTTAAAACTTGGGAAGCAACCCAATGTGCTGCCCTATTGCAATCTCTATTAATCCAGGAGAAAGAACAATTTAGAGAAGAAGCAAAAAAATAGATATCATCAACAATGGTACTGCACTCCCATGGAGGAACATTTTCGGTTGAGCAGAGTTGAATCAACACTTTACTATCGCTTTCAATGATAGCATTGGAAATGTCATACTCCTTCAAAATTTTGCCAAACAGACAACTAAGGCTTCTCCTTGCAACACAGAAGAGGCAAAAGTTTTGAGTGCACGACCTCCAGTGATTCTGCCCATATCATCACGAAGAATTGCAGCAACCGCTACTCTAGGAGTACCCTTCTTGGTGGCCACGTCGCAGTTTATCTTGAAATGACCCATTGGTGGGGGAATCCAATTAGAAGGAACCTGATTTGGGGTGCTTGGCTGGCGTTGAAGGCTCTGAACTATTTGGTTTGAGTTGAATTCATCCCAAGCATATGAGGCTCTTCTAATGGTTTCTCTCGGATCCACTGGAGTGTGGTTAAAAACCCAATCATTTCGAGACTTCCAAATTTGCCAAGCCAAAAAGCTGCATCTAGAGACAGAATTTTGGCTATCCGAAGCTGAATTAAAGCTTTCCATGATCGAAATGGTCCACTTCATGACAGACGAGATAGCTAACGAATCCACCTTGTAATTTAAACAGCTTCCGAACCATACTGAGGTAGCCCAATCACACCTAAACAGCAAGTGTTCAGTGGTTTTTGGTTCTCTGTTACAGATTGTACAGAGAGGAGATGGGTGGCATCTACGGTGGTGAAGGTTTTCCTTGGTGGCTAGGAAGTTACAACACGCTTTCCACCAAAAATGTCTTAACTTCGTGGGGATGTTCATACTCCAAATAAATTTCCATATGGCTCGTGGCGGTTGAAAAGATGAGGAGGCTTTGGGTTGTGCTTCAACAGATTGAGACTCTCTAACCAAGTGATAGCCAGATTTAACCGTGTACTGACCTTTAGAGTCATAGTGCCAAACCAAAAAGTCCATCTTGCCATTTTGCGAAATAGGAATACTGAGGATTGCATCTGCCACTTCCTTTGAAACCCATCTACGAATGTCAGCTTCCTTCCATGTTTTAGAGCGTTGATCAATGAAGTCGTGGACATGGACCAACGGACAATCTGGGGGTCTAGCAGTGTGCAACTTGAAATCCTTGGAAGATGGTAGCCATTTATCATTCCAGAAGAGAATTTTGGATCCATTTGCCAATTGCCACCGAATCCCTTTAAGGAGGATTTCTCTACCTTGGAGGAGATTTGACCAAGCCCATGAGGGACGGCTACCTTTAGCTGCTTGGAGAAAGTTTGAGTTGGGATAGTATAGGCCTTTCATGACGCTGCCCCAGAAGGAATTCGGGTTGATGGTAAGCCGCCATCCTTGCTTTGCTAACATTGCAACGTTGAGATCCTTAAAATCCTGAAAGCCCAAACCCCCAGAGAATTTGGATTGCGTTGCACGGTCCCAACTTGCCCAATGCACCCCCTTGTTTTCTGGGTTACCACTCCACCAAAAATTTGTTATATAAGAATTTAGTTTATCACAAAACTTTTTTGGAAGAGCAAAACAAGCCATGGCATACGAAGGGATTGCTTACACCACAGATTTTATCAAAACTTCCTTGCCCGCTTGATTGAGAGTAATATTCTTCCAACCCTGAAGCTTTGAGATCGTTTTTTCCAACAAAAAGTTGTAGGCCTCCATCTTGGACTTGCCCCAGAAAGCTGGGAGGCCAAGGTAATGAGCTTTCTTGTTCAAAAGTGGCATGCTCAGACGTTCACAAAGCCCCTAACGAAGAGCAGCAGGGGTGTTGGAAGAGAAAGAAACACCCGATTTGCTGAAATTGAGAAGTTGGCCTGAAGCTTTGTTGTAAATATTCAGAATTTTCAAGATGTTGTCGCACTCATCATTTTTAGCTTTAGCAAACAGAATCGCATCATCCGCGAAGAAATGGTGGGAGATAATGGGGCAACAAGGGCCAAGCTTTATACCTAAGAATCGATTTTCTGCAACTCCTAGTTTGAGCAGCCTTGAGGGAACATCAATGACCAAGAGAAATAAATATGGGGATAGGGGGTCTCCTTGCCGTAAACCTCTCGATGGGGTGACACTAGCTCTTTTGGCTCCATTTGCAAACACAGAGAAACGGACAGTGGTAACTGTCTGCATAACCCACTTAACCCATATATCATGAAAGCCCATTTTTTCTTAAAACTGCCTCAAGAAAAACCCAATCAACTCTATCATAAGCTTTGTTGAAATCCAGAGAAATGGCCATGTCAAAGCTTGAACCACGGCGATTGACTTTCAAATGATGGAAAGCTTCATGGGCAATAATAATGCTATTTGGATGAGTCGCCCAGGGATGAAAGCAAACTGGTGGGGAGACATAATTTGGTCCAGAAAGGGTTTAAGTCTATTGGCAAGAATTTTGGTAATGATTTTGAGGCAGAGGTTGCAAAGAGAAATGGGGCAGAATTGGGATAGCATTTCCGGAGCAGGAACTTTGGGAATCAGAACAAGGTTTGTTAGGTTCATCTCTTTGAGGAGAAAACCAGTTTCAAAAAAGCGTTTTACTGCAGCCACAGTAGACTCCTTAACAATCTCCCAATATCTTTGGTAAAAAAGACCGGGATACCCATTAGGGCCTGGGGCTTTTAAAGCCCCTAATTGGAACACCGCCAACTCGATCTTCGCATTGGATATAGGTCGGGTGAGGGTAGAGTTCATGGAGGGTGTTATAGCTGGGTTAACAGCAGAGAGAGCTTCTTCCATGTCCGGTGGACCATCACTCTGAAAAAGGGAATGGAAGAAATCTCTCAATTCATGGTTGATATCATGCTCTGACGTGATCCAGGATCCTCCATCAGTTTTGAGCTTTAAGAGTTGATTGCGCTGTCGTCGCTGAATCAAGGAGGTATGGAAAAAAGAAGTGTTCTTGTCTCCATAGTTTAGCCACCTGATTCTAGACCTTTGATGATAGTACATTTCCTCTCGGGCCAATAAAATCTCAATTTCATTCTTCAGAATCCTTTGTTGGTGGCTGTATACCTCTAGAGGGTCATATGATTGAATGATAGCCAATTGTTCCTTTAGCGAATCAAGCTTTAATTTATTATTCCCAAACTCCTCTTTGCTCCAAAGGCAAAGTTTTTTGCGGCAGTTCTTTAATCTTTGAACAAGTTTAAACAAGTCAGACCCCATAACTGGATGATTCCAAGAAGATTCGATAATAGCTTCACAATTTGGATGGGTCGCCCACATGGATTCGAACTTGAAATATCTCGGGACCTTTTGGAGAGGGACATTGCTATTCAGAATTAGAGGGCAGTGGTCCGAGCCTAATATAATGTCATGAAACACCTGGGCAAGGGGAAATTTCTGTCGCCACTCCAAATTGGCCATTGCTCTATCAATTCTTTCTCGAATACAGGCATCCCCAACTTGATTATTTGTCCAAGTGAAAGCATTCCCTTTGAACTCCAGATCCATGAGAGCACACTCCGAAATTGTTGACTGGAACTTTTCAATGCTTCTGTTACTGCACTCAGCCCCACCTTGCTTTTCCGCAGCTGAGCCAATCTCATTGTAGTCCCCAACACACAACCACGGCCTTGAGATTTCTTTGCCCATTTTCACAACAGATTTCCAAAAAATATCCCTTTCACTCCGTCTTGGGGGCGCATAAATAAGGTTGCAACCCAATCGAAGTTGTAAGAGGAGCTAGAAATGACTGCCTTAATACAATTTTTTTTTTTTTTTGTCGAATATCTAAGCTAACTTCATCAGTCCACCAAAGGGCTAAGCCTCCAGATGTGCCCTCTGGATTGACATAGCAACTATTATTGAAATGGAGGCTCCTTTGGTTTCTCTCAAGCACAGAACACTTGTTCTTCATCTCTATAAAGAAAACCACCATAGGACGATGGGTCGAGCACAACCCTCGGAGGATCTGGAATGTCAGGGGACGCCCCAACCTCTGCACATTCTAGCTGATCATCATCATTGAGTGGTGGCTGATTAGGTTCAGCCACAACCCGTACATTAGAGGGAGGAAGATTGGGTGATGAAAACCCACTTGAAGTGTTTGGAGAGACCAGAGTGAAATCAAAGTGAAGGATTTCCATATGAGAGGTGTCAATTTTCACGTCAAAAAGGTTGAGCCCAAGGTCAGCATTTGTTTGCTTGCTGGTTATCAGTTTAGTTTTCCTTTGGCGTTTGGGTTGGATTCGGTGTGGTGTAGAGATTTTGGATTGAAATAGAGGGTTGGGGTATGTTGGGGAAGAAGTGGGTGTGCAGTGTAGAGTGGAAACAGGGGAGGTTGGGGAAAGAGTTTCAAAGGTGATGGGGGGATGGGGTGCACAAATTCTCAGGATTTTTGGGGTGGGGTATTCATCTTGGTCAAGTTGGGCTTTGCGTTTGATGGAGAGGTTTAGGAAAGCAGAGGATATATGATGGTCAAGATTTGTCGAGGGGGGGTCCAGTATGGGTTTGGGTTGAGGGATAAGGGGTAAAGTGGTATTAGAAACTGGGTTAATTTGGTGTTGGGTTGGTTTAGTGGGTAGATGAGAGATAGATGGAGTTTGGACTTCCTCAAAAGGGTTGGAAGATGGGTGTTTTGGGCTATCTAGAGGTTCTGTCACATAGTAAGGAGTATTTTTGGTTGTGGATTCATGCTGTTGTAAATTAGTGGGTGGGCTAAAAGAATTTTTGGTGCTGATGGAGAGGCTAGTATTGGGGCCCAAGAGCTCGGCCCAGAGACTAGGCCCAGGTTAAGGGTGTCAAGATGTTGGGCCATAGGATTGCGGGGAATTAAAGGGGATGGTATGTAGTATGGGGATATAGGGCATTGGGTATCTGGTGATGGGGACCTGAGGACAGCTGGCATAGAGGTGGCAACGTCATTATTGGGAGAGTGCGTAGGCCTAGCACCACCAACGTTGGTACGAATATTCTGTGTCAAGACATTCTCCACGCGCCCATCCAAATTGGTGACTATACGCGCCCCCTGTTCACCAATTTGGATTTTTGGTCGGTGCCGGAGAAGGGTTTCCACCCGGGTTTCTGCTTCATCCACCAGTTGATTGAGGGGAGCTCCATGGAAGAGCAGTTTTCTAGCTCTTCCAGTTTTTAGATCTAGACCGTAACCAGAAGTAGTCCTATCTTCACGAGAAACAAATTTACATTCCTTGTTCTCATGGCCCAGACGCCCACAAGCATAACAATAATCAGACGGTTTCTCATACTTGTATGAAATCCAAGAATCACGCCCATTTGAGGTTCTTTTCCTGAGCCAAAAACCTCTAGGAAGGGGCTGGGTTAGATTTACCTCAACTCGAACACGAAGGAAACTCCGGTTCAAAAGTAGACCCTCTGTAGCACCTTCAACGCCTAGCTAGTAGCTTCCCAAAACGGCGAGCAATCGTCTCTGCGTTCGCACGGGTCATCTTCTCACAAGGTAGCCCGTGGATCTGGACCCATAAAGGGCATGTATTGAACTCCAACTTATTCACCGCTAAGCCATCTTGAGGCAGTTGTAAAACCAGGAGTTGATTCATAACTGACCAAGGACCATCCACCAGGACTGAGGTTCTATCTTCCTCATTTTCAAACCGGAAAAGGAAAACGTTGTTGTTCCAGGGAGCCATGGAGAAATTTGCTCTGGTTTTCCAAGCACTTTTTAGGATATTTGAGACGGCCATGGTGTTCAGGGTTTTGTGGTGGAGTATTTTACCAACGAGGTAAAGGCTATCAAGAACCCCTGTTTCACCAGATCCTTCATCAAGATCTAGGAAATCGTCAGCCATGGTAAGAGGTGCAGAGAGAGAGAGAAGAAATGAGGGTAGGTTGGAGGGGAGAAAGGGTTGGAGAGTAGGGAAAAAGTGGAAGGATTGAAGGGTTAGCTGAGATGGGGGAGGGAAAGGGAGGTGATAGTGGGTTCAGATCTGTATTGGTGAAGGGGAGAAAGCAGTGTAGATGGAGGAAATAGGAGTAGGTAAGCACAAAAGGCTAGGTATTAGGGCACTGGAGAGCACACTCCCATGATGAGAGAGAAGCTCTCATATCTAGAGAGAGAACATACCAGCCTATCGAAAAAAGGTTGGAAAGCTCTATAAGGGGCCCTTGGGGAACTTCATGTGAAATTCCTGAAGCTTCAAATATGATGAGAAAGCAAAACCCTAGAGCTTGAGCTTCCAAACCCGAAATGCCCCATTCCAAGCTAAAACCAACACAACCCAAGCTTGAAATCACGTAGAGGAGAAGATTTTATGGTAGAACCTTGAAGGAATTTGGTTTTGGTGGAGCTTTGAGGTGTAACAATGGAGGAAAATTGAGAGAGGGAGAGATAGAGAGAGGGCCGGCTGTAGAAGATGGGGAGAGGGGTTGATTTTTGCTATATTTTGTATACACACGTGTATATACACCTCCCACTTAACACTTACACCCCTCATGTTTCAAATGTGTTTTAAAGACACTCATGTGCAATGTAATGACTCCACATTGGCCCACTTAACATAGTTTTTATTTCCTCACATTTACCCAACATTATTTTTGAAAAATTATAAAAATTACAGGTCCTTACACACTGTGCCAGCCAGGCATGTCTCAGTACAACACTTATTTTCAGAAACCAAACTTAAGTAAAGACTAGTCATTACTTTAATTTATTTATGAAAATAAGGAAGTAACCCCTATTTGGAAACAATGACATTTCTAAAATTTTGAAATTCTAATCACATCAAAATCTCATCCCCCCACTTTTAGTACAAAATCGAAAAACGACACATTTTTCTTCGAAGAAAGTGGGCGAAAGATGACTTTGTCTTACTCAAAAATAACTTCCAATTATACCATTGTGATTAGAAAAATCCAAGGAACAACTATCGGAATTTTTTATCAGCCAAATTGAAACTTCTCCAAAAAGTGATTTTTCATACGGGTCTTTACACCACGTGTCAAAATGACACAGTTATTTATTTATCAAGTTGGGTCAATTAAATTATGCTACTGGATGAAAAATTCTATGTCTCCTTATATATAATTATAATCTGTCCCAAAATAAATAAGAAGAAAGATATTTATTAAATTCTAATTATTTTCCTTTAAATCAAATAAGGAAATAATTATAGAAATAAGTATGGAAAGAAGTGCAGTCTGCCATAAACTCTCCATCTCACATCTCTATTAATAGAGATGCCCTCTCTCATATTTTACACACACATTCAAGCATCCAAGCTCCAGAGCTCTGGAGATCAAAGCTTCCAAGTCCTTCAGAATTCTCCAAGCCCACATCAAACAAGACAGTTCTTCGATCAATGCTTCAAAGCTCCGAAGGATGCACAAGCCACGTCATCATCTTCTTTGAGAAGATTCCACCGTTTGATTCAGGATCAAGCTGTCAAGCCTTCGAATCAAACTCTTCGGATCAAGCAAGACGTCTCTTCATATAAAAGCTTTCAAAGCTCTGAAGAACGCTCAAGCCAAATCCACAAGTCATCAATCTCCTTTTACTAAATTGAAGAAGATATCAAAGACCGATTTGAGAATAAGTTCTACAGCCCTCAAGTCAACGGTCACAAATTCCCCATCCTTTTTCAACAAAATTGAAGAAGATTAAGCAATTCAACTTGAGAAGAAGCTTCAAAGCCCTCAAGTCAAAATCCGTCAAATTCACCGTCATCTTCGCAAAGACCAAAGAAGATCTCGTCGATCCATTCAAGAACAAGCATCAAGCCCTTGTTTCAACATTCGAAGAGAATAATCAGAGGATTATTTTCTTTCATTAGAAATTGTTACAGAGATTGTAAACCCTAATTTTTCAATCAATAAAATTGACTCTTTGTTCAACATCTTTCCGTCTTTTTTGCAGACTCGAAATTTGTGTAATACAACACATACTCTACCTGCAAAGGGATATAGATATCCAACATAACATATTCGGGTCCTAGGGCCGGACAGACATTGGATATAAAGCCCCCGGATTGCTATATCCAGGTGAATTCTATATCCCCTCCTATATGATGGACTTGGGGTTGCTGCTGGCTGCACAGCCCATGGCGCGGCCGCGCCAAATTATTTTCCACGATCGGAGACGTTCACCGTGTAGAGCTCGTCGAGTACTACAAGTGTACCAAAAATCAACTCGATCGGATATGGTTAAGTATCTCATCGGAACACAAATAACTTGAAAAACATAGGTTCAGCAGTTTTGTTTCAGTGTTTATGTTCATTTGTGTTCCATTTTTTTTCAAGGTATTTTTGTTCTGATGAGACACTTAACGATATCCGATTGAGTTGATTTTTGGTACACTTGTAGTGCTCGACGAGATCTACGCGGTGAACGTTTCCGATCGTAGAAAAAATTCCGGCGCGGCCGCACCATGGGGTGCACAGCACGCTGCTGTGCAGGGGGCTGCACAGCAGCAACCCCAAGTCCCTATATGATGCTGCCAAGCAGATCGTAAATTTTTTATACTAATATCTTCGGTTAAAAAAAAATGTAGTACACGTTTAGCCCACAGAGTTGCCGACCTTATTTGCCATGTGAGTAGCTGCCATGCATGTGACTAGTGTAGGTTTTGCAGCACTGACAATAACCAACAAGAACTTGGCAAAGAAAGACAATAACCAGCGACAAAAGTTCACCTCATACTGTGAAGGTGTACTCTAAATTCGTTGGTTTGAAGAGGCCAATTCGTGCACAGAAAAGATTAGTCCGCTAATTTTGTGCGATTTTGGAATGAGTTCGCCAATTCACATTTTTTAACCAAAACCCACGAATCATGTGACTAAGGTCACACCTTGAGTAGCAAAAGCTGGAACGAGCTCCTCTCTAGTACCACTCCTCTCAATTAATTTTTCAGTTTTGGATTTTTTAGGCATATCTCGGGACAACAATAATGATCCCCGTTCGTGTTGTAGTTATCTTGTTAAGAATTTCAACCACAACAAAAACAAAAATCATGTTTATCGGATATCGATCAAGTATCGATCGGCACACATTTATATTGAAAAACACACATATGGGTTTGAATACAATGTGCACAATATATATTTTTAAATGATGTGCCAATTAGGTATTGGAAAGGAGTGGTACTAGAGAGAAGCTGGTTCCGCGAGAACTTGCATGTCTCAAACTTTTAGAACCACCTCTAACTATTGTGTGGGCATTAGAGAGAGATAAAAAGAGGAATAAACAAAAGTGAAGGACAATTAATTCAGAAAAAAGGACAATTAATTCAGCCCTTACTTATGGAAATGGTAAGGGGGGAGAGAGAGAGTGAGGACGGACGGGAGGAATTAGAAAAGTACCTCACCTAAGTAGATGTATTTCCGTGAAAAAAAAAAAGTAGGTTTATTTGGATCTCATCTCCTTTTCTTTCTTTTTTAACTATTCATTACAATTATTTCACTCCCAAGCACCATAAAATGTCTAATTTAACATATTTTTTATTCCCTAACTAAGAAATTTCTAACTAGAATTTTGAGACCCACTTTTTATTTTTTTTATTTTTTTTAGCATAACGTACTCTTAAACAAATGCTCAAGTGTCTGAGAAGTTGTTATTAGACTAACTTTTGACCCATTCCCCCCAAGTGTCTGAGAAGTTGTTATTAGACTAAATCTTTCAGTACCGAAAAATGCTTGCATCTCCGTTTCCGTGTATTTTGAGTCGGGAAGTGGTTTTTGTGCAATCCAGCGACCAAAAGTGCAGCAGCAACAGAGGTACAAGCACTTTTGATACTGGTGACCTGAGGTGGATCTTCTCCCTCTCTTACGTTTCATTCTCATCCCCTTCGCTCTCCATCCTCGTTCGATTTGTCTCTATCTTTTCTACTGTATCTGCGATAAGTCCGGTCCCTCTTTCATTCCTTTGATTTGATAGTGTTTATAAAATAACTGGCTTTAGGTATATGCCAACTAATAAGTTTTGTGACATGTGCAATATCTTCAAATTCGACTTCTGGTCAGGAATTGTCGGTAATAAGGCCGGATCCATTGTCTTCCACTTTTGGAAAATCTACCCTCGCCTGGTGAATGGAATTTTGGATGCTTTCGTACGTGCTTTATGTTGCCATCTTGCTCGATCCTTTTAGTCTTAATTTGTCAAAATATTCCAAAGATTATAGTAAAATTCCTTGTTTTTTTGGGAGGGAAATCAGAATTTTATAAAAACAAATACGAGAACGAGGAATACAACATAAGTTCAAGTCTCACAAGAGCGCCAAATTCAGTATTATAGCCAATAACAAAACTAAAAACTAATGAAGGAGGTACCTAACACCGGGGCGATCCCCAATTCCTTTTTTCGCCCATGCGAACAACAACTTTTCTTTTCTTTTTTCTACAACTAATGGATCATGCATGCCTTAACCATACTCAACTCATTAATAATTAAAATGAATGTCATGCATGCATGTGGCATTTTTTGGAACATGCATAAGCACTATTAAATAAATCACTAGCTATCAAATGCTAAATAAAGGACGATTTTTAATATACGTAAATTATCCAGGGCGTGAGTTACATTTCATAAAATTATGAGCCATAATAATATCTCATAGGTACAGAATACAGATGCTATACATATGTTTGGATGTTCCTTAATAAAGTCTTGACGTAACTTTCTTATTGTTGTCCTCAATAACAACTACAAGTTGGTTGTTAAGAAGAAGAAAAATGACCAGAACTAGCTAGTAGAACGTAAGAGAAATAAGAAGATTATGGTCAAGTTAATCGCGAGACGAAATGTTGGATTTACCATTTAGTGTCCATCCAGGAATGAATTCATTGACATTTTGGGCAGGCGCCATGACATGTATCTCATTTGGACTCACAGAGTTGTATCTGAAAACCAAGAGGAAGAGTAATTAAGCTTTTTTTTTAACGGCAAAGAATAAATTTCATTTAACTTTGAGAGAGTAATTAAGCTAGGATGCTATGTTTTGTTTGGTATTATTTTGATTTTTATTGTTTCGATAGTTGTAAATACGTAAGTCACTTCTTAAAACACAGTTAAATTTCTTTTTTTTTTCTTTTTTTTTTTTGCGACATAAAGAGAGAAAACCGAAAATATAAATATATTCCAAACACTATTCTTGAATTTTGGTATGTGAAATGTATTTCGAGGAAGTACCCAATTGGGAGGATGGGATTCTGCTCAACAGGCTGGAAAAATCCTTCGGACGCGGCCGGAATGCGGCTACAATGAATATCTTGTCCTCCAGCTTCCCACGATAATCGATGACGATTTTCCGTGGTGGTTTCTTCTAACTGAACGTGAGCAGATCAAAAGCAATGACAAAAAATATGAGGATTAGGTTTTAAAGGAGCGTATATTTAATTTAAATTAAAAGAAAATAGAAAATACAATATTAATTTTTTACTTGTTTCCCATTTGTTAAAATGGGAAATTCATAAAATGTGTAAAACATTTGCTTGATTTTAGCAAATGGGAACAACTCAAAATCAAATATTTTAACAAATGATTTCCTCATTTGCTAAAATCAACCTAATTCATGATTTTATGGATTTTCTCATTTTAGCAAATAGAAAACAAGGTCTAAATTGAGGAAGAAGCTAACGATGGATAGAAACAAAATTCTACGTACGAAAATTACCCACAAAACTAAAACCTCAACCTCTCCGATAAACCATCAAATCTTGGTTCAACTTAACCGAGCTCTTCCCACTCTTTGCCACTCCATTATCATCTCTCCCAGCTCCATTGGATTTAGGTTTCTTGCAGATAGATTATCTATCTCATGTAGTGGAATTAATAGCCACTGTCTTCTCTAGAAGACTAATCCCTTGTCATTGTTCTCTGCTTCAATGGACAATCGACTAATTATTTACCTTGCTAAGCAAGCACCTGTTGTTTGTTGTATTGTGTCACCTCACTCTTGATTAATTTGGATCGACATTTTACTATTTGAGGCTTTCAACAAATCAACTAGTTAAGCTCCAACTACATTTTAGGAGGAGCTTCTTATTACCAATCGTGGCTGCATGCATGGATACGTTGGGAATAGTCCAAGATGTGGGTGGTGGATACACGTCTCAAATTATTTCCAAGCGCTCAAATGCAAAAAGTAGCAAGTTTTAAGGACTAAATAGTAAAAAATTAAAACTTCGGTAATTTAATCAATCAAATAAGAATTCCCAGCTCCCACAAATCCCCCCAACAATTCCCAGCTTTCATCATTGGTTGGAAAATTCCTCTTTGAAAGCGCTCTTTCCTAGGCTCTACCTCCTTTCATTGCAGAAAGCTGCTCTCAGGGCATCTCCAGTCGTTGAGTTAAAAATGTGGTGTTATATGACACAAAAGTGTGAGGAAAAATGTGGTGTTAATAGAGATAGAGGAATGAGAGTCCTGAATAATTTTATAGAGGGCATAGAATTCATGGATGTTCAACTTCTTGGCAGAACTTTTTCTTGGTCAAACTCATAGGATGAGGAAAAATGGAGCAGATTAATTAGTCCAAGGGAGATGAAAGAATTGAAAGAAGGAAGAAATGAAAGAAGCTCTCAAAACATGGCCATAAAGGACTTTTGGTATCACTCATCAGAATTTATATCATGTTTCATTCTCTGTATCTTTCCTTTCTGTATTGTTTTGCTTCTTGGTTGGTTTCTTGCTAACCTAGGGTCTGATGTAGTTTAGCTCGCCTAGTGGTTGATTGTTTTTACTAATCGTTTCTTTTGCCCATCTTCCCTTTTAATCTTTGTACTCTGTTCAGAGATTAATAAAATTCTTTGCCTTTCAAAAAAAATATGACACAAAAGTGTAAAAAGTGGGTCCCATTTTTGTATTGTTATGACAAAATGTGTTGTTAAGGTAAGAAGTGTTGCAATGGTGTTGTTAAAATGTAAAAAGTACACAAATATATATGTATATATTGATAAAGGTGGGGCTCTCCCCCAAACTTTTTTCCTTTTCTCTCTCTCTCTCTCTCTCTCAGAACTTATCGTACCATTACAGTTGTGAAGGTCAGTAGTGTTGCACTAACTTTTGCACAAATATCCATGCACTAACTATACACTATAACTACACGATTGGAATGCAAAAAGTGAAAAATATTTGTTACGTACACTAATTCTTACACAAGTTATATTACTAGAGATGCCCTTATCACCCTGTTTGGCAGAAGGAGATGGAAGCCAGATATAGCTTTTCCCCGGATATAGAAATCCGGGTGAATTATATCCAGTGTTTGTTTACATTTTGTAACCCGGATATTATTTTCCTTGGATCTCCATATCCACCTGCAATGGGATAAAAGTTAGACATCGTCCCCTCACTACAACAAAATGATAAACCGTGACGAAATTGTGGTGACGAAATTAATTTTTGTCTCCTATATGACTATTTTCGTCACTAATATGTTCCCTCGACATCTTTTTGGTGACGAAAATATTTTCGTCACTAATATGTTCCCTCTACATCTTTTTGGTGACGAAAATATTTTTTTCGTCACTAATATGTTCCCTCCACATCTTTTTGGTGACGAAAATATTTTTTTCGTCACTAATATGTTCCCTCCACATCTTTTTGGTGACGAAAATATTTTTTTCGTCACTAATATGCTTCCTCCACATCTTTTTGGTGACAAAAATATTTTTTCGTCACTAATATGTTCCCTCCACATCTTTTTGGTGACGAAAATATTTTTTTACAACTAATATGTTCCCTCCATTTACTCCACCAAAAGTAATTTTCCTTATTTATTTAATCATTTTCTCGTAAAAATTTGCCTCGATCGGGTTTAGAAAGCTTCTTAATTATCGAGACACAATTTCATTAACAAAAATATTTTTTTTTTGTCTGATCAATTGTGTAGCGATAGCTCCCCCGTTTTTAATAAAAATTTTCTTTGCCGATCAAAAAAAAATTGTGCAGCGATAGCTGATTAACTTTATTTTTTGTATGAAATTAATTATGTACTCTTTAATTAGCGTAAACTGGATTTAAAATAAATTATTAAAAGGCGTTTGTTAAAAAAGAAAATTTTTTGTGTTAAAAAATAATTTTTTTTTATTAAAGTAGTGATATTAGTAGGTGTTTGTATAATGGGTGTTCAAATGGGGAGCATAAAATAATGGGAATAAAAAAAAACTTACTTTTATAGTATAAACTGGATTCAAAAAAAATTATTAAAAGGCGTTTGTTAAAAAAGAAAATTTTTTCTCTCAAAAATAAAAAATATATATTTAAAAATATATTAGTTGGTGTTTGTATAATGGGTGTTCAAATGTGGAGTGTAAAACAATCGGAATAAAAAAAAATTATTTGTATAGTATAAACTCGATTAAAAAATTTATTAAAAGGCTTTTGTTAAAAAAGAAAATTTTTTGTGTTAAAAAATAAAAAAAATTATTAAAGTAGTGATATTAGTAGGTGTTTGTATAATGGGTGTTCAAATGGGGAGTGTAAAACAATCGGAATAAAAAAAAATTATTTGTATAGTACAAACTCGATTAAAAAATTTATTAAAAGGCTTTTGTTAAAAAAGAAAATTTTTTGTGTTAAAAAAGAAAATTTTTTGTGTTAAAAAATAAAAAAAATTATTAAAGTAGTGATATTAGTAGGTGTTTGTATAATGGGTGTTCAAATGGGGAGTGTAAAACAATCGGAATAAAAAAAAAATATTTGTATAGTAGAAACTCGATTAAAAAATTTATTAAAAGGCTTTTGTTAAAAAAGAAAATTTTTTGTGTTAAAAATAAAAAAATTTATTAAAGTAGTGATATTAGTAGGTGTTTGTATAATGGTGTTCAAATGGGGAGCATAAAACAATGGGAATAAAAGAAAAACTTTTTTTTATAGTATAAACTGGATTTAAATTTTTTTTATTAAAAGGCGTTTGTTAAAAAAGAAAATTTTTACTTTAAAAAAGAAAACATATATATTTAAAAATATCTTAGTTGGTGTTTGTATAATGGGTGTTCAAATGGGGAGTGTAAAACAATCGGAATAAAAAATATATATTTGTATAATATAAACTCGATTAAAAAATTTATTAAAGGATTTTGTTAAAAAAGAAAATTTTTTGTCTTAGAAAATAAAAAAAATTATTAAAGTAGATATAAGTATAAAATTTATAAAAGAAATGATATTAGTAGGGGTTTGTATAAGAATAATCCGGTTGTTATAGTATAAATATTTAAAAGGTGTCTAAATGAAACAAGAGGTTGCCTAGCTCAGTTGGTCCGCGCGTGCGCGCGCACACGCGAGGTCGGGGCGCCACGTTGGCGACACCTGGGCTGCCCCAGGCGCCACGTCAACTGCCAGGTTGGCTCCACCTTGGTGCCACGTCAGCCTCCATGTTGTCGACACCTGGGTGCCACGTAGGCGCCACGTCAGCGGCCACGTAGGCACCAAAATCAGCGCCACTTCATCAATTTCTGTTACGGTTAGTGACGAAAAATTTCGTCACCAAAATTTAGTATTTCGTCACCCATTTCTGTCACGGTTAGTCACCAAAATTTAGTATAGGTGACGAAACAATAATTTCGTCACCAGGTGACTTTCGGAGACAACCTATAGGTGACAAAACTATTTTTCGTCACCAAGACTATCAGAGACAAAAACCATGCTTTTTGTGACGATTTCATTCGTCTCCAATGACCAAATTTCTTGTAGTGCCTCCTGTCTATAGCATATCCGGCTCATCTTTACCAAAAAACAATCTTTTGGCCCCACCACTCCTCTGCCATTTAGCTGTGGCCCACCAATGCAGAATAGAGGAGAAAGGTGCCGGATTGGGAGGGAGAGAGAGGAGGAGGTCTGCCGCCTGACACCCTACCCCACCACCTAGCCTTTGTTTTTTATTTTTTTTACTGGGGACAAAATGGAAATTTTACATTATCCAACACTTCATATCCCCCTTCTACAATAACAAAACAAACACAGTAACTTTTAATCTCCCCTTCTAAATAATACCCTTCCAACCATATCCACCTCTATATCCCCCCTCTTATTATATCCCACTTCCCCCCTCTTATACATATCCCTCTAACAAACAGGGCGTATAAGTGATATCATTACCAGTCCAACTTTAGTTGATTGGCCTTTTGGAAGAAGACTTTTCATATGGGAAGAGGATCTCCTTTCTAATTTTCAGCAGAAATTAAGGGGGTTTACTATATATGGATTTCTCAAGAAATGATTTTTCATCTTTAAGTTTGGAGCTAAGTTGCACAAAGTGGGAGCAGGTGCAGGGGAGTGGAGGTATGTAGAAGCTCCCTAGGTTGGGAACTGTGAGGTAATACTTTTTTTTTTTTTTGAACGGCAAAGAAGAATTTTATTAATCTTTGAAAACGAATTACAAAGGTTAAAAGGGACCGGAAGAAGGCATCACAACGCAAAGAGACATCCCAACTAGGTTGGCACCCCTCTCCGCGACAATCATATGCCATCACAAAAAGGACATCCCAACTGTGAGGTAATACTTGATGAATACATGTATATGAATACATTTATATATATTTATATGTCTTCTACATATGTTTTGTAGTTGCAAAAGTACTGTAAATATAAACCTTACTCAGTGTATAGATGTAAAATGAGTGAGAAATGACATCCCCATAGAATTTTTTATGCCCGCCATATGGATACATACGTAGATAAGTGCAGAATACAAGATGAGAAAGAGAGAGTCCCAAATCTTACTTCTTTTTTCTTTTTCTTCTTCCTTGCATATATTTGAAAAGAGAAATCAGAATTTCTTCCTTAAGATTATTGTGGAAGCTCCCATCCTATTTAGGAGCGGATTCCCGTCTGGATGGGAGTGAGCTCCCGTCTCGAGAGTGTGGATTTGAGAATCCTGCAAGTAAGGTTTTGAGTTTGGACTCTAGTGGATTTTACTCTATGAGCTCGGGAAAAGCAATGTCAATTCTCAGCGTGGAAAAATCTTGGCCCTGCAAGAATTGATTGCTTAATTTGTTTGCCATGCATGGCAAGATAAGATAGCAACCATATCAACATAGGTCCGTTGGGGAATCGGGGGCCTTGTAGTGAGGGCGCTCACTACAGGGTGTAGTGAGCAACAGTGGCCATTAGATTCGGCAATTAATGATTAAGATTTAAAATAAACTGACCATTGATTATCGCATTGAATGGTGACCGTTGCTCACTACACGTTGTAGTGAGTTTGGCTCACTACAGGGCCCTGTAGGAGCATTATCCCTCTGCATCTCTCGCTGATCAAAACTTTTTTCTCTTTGCAATCTTTTTGCAGAAACAACATCACATCTCTTGCTTCATTGCCGTTTTTGCTTGGAATATTTGATATGCCATTTTTGAATGGTGGAATATGGTTGGGTAATGATGTTGTGTTTCAGGGTCACACATGCACACAAACACGCACAAAAAATTTGAGGAAAACTCCCTTGAATATATTTATACAATACATAAAACCTCACCGGGGAGCCACAACCGGCTCCCACTTCGGGGGAAGCCACAACGGGCTCCCCTTTCAGCCTGTCTCACTTTTAGTATGTGGTAACACACAATAATAAGAGACACCACAAGAGTATTTATAATCCTAGTCTTATTATAAGGAAACAGTAGACAACCTTGGGTCTAAGCCCATCCGGCCCATATGGGGCGGATCCCAACAAATGGGTATGCCCTTCTTCACTAAATGGGTTGTTTTAGTTTTGGATGTCAAACTCATTGTCCAATTGTGAGAAAATATGTTGGAAAACCTCTTTTTTATGTTGTTTTGTGGTCTATTTGGAATGCTAGGAATGAGCAATATTCAGGAATACTCCGTTGAAGACTTTCATAAATTGTAATGTTTGGAATTTTAACTTTCCCTTCTTTGTTGTTATTCTGTTTTGGTTAGGTGCCATTTAACTCTTTGTTGGATGAGCTCTTGCTTGCTTACAAAAGTGTCCTTAACGCATATATTAGATTGGGTGTGCTTGCCAACACGTTTATGCATTCCCCTCTCATTGATGCTAGTTTCTTGCCTGTCGATGTACCCTGTCGAGTTTTTACCAATAAAATTTTTTCTTCCCCGATCATAAAAAAAAAAAAAAAGAGTTTAGATAGATTCGGTGTTGGCGTACCTTCCTTAGCAAGGATCTGTTAGATTCAATAACCAATCGCTCCTGCAATAGTAAATGAAGCCCTAGCCAAGATGAAGCCCAAGAAATCTTTCTCACCAAATTTTAAAAAAAAAGAATGAAAAGAACAAAATGACATCTATGCATACCCTCCTCTGACTGTCAGCAAGTTGATCCAGCAGCAGTTGAGTCTGAAAAATGAAGAACAAAATGTTGGTCCATTTACTCATGAATTAACTTGCAATCACTAATTAAGAACATGCACATTCAATTTCTAGACTATTCTTTAATTTGTTTGAACGTATTTATGCGAGAGAGATAAGTCTTGCTAACGATGTTCAATAGGAAGTTTACACTCCTACACTAATATTATTCCTCACTGTTTAAAATTTAGTCTACAGTTATATAAAAAAACAAAATGGGCATGATCACAACATAAAGGTATAAGAAGTGAAAATTGTTTTAAAAAATCAGAAATGCAAATTTCAGTGATATGAAATTTAGTGTGTGTGTATATATATAGTTGAACATCTCCCTATTTGCACTTGCACTTTTTGAGTACACATTGAATTCATTACACTCGTATACCAGTTGATAGTATTTTGTAAAGAAGTTCTTAACAAAATGTAGGCCCAGAAATAGTCAAAATCACTGCGGGGGACTAATTTTTGTTATTAATTATTTATGTGCACATGCTACGAATCTTCATTCTAATATATTTAGGGGTTATACTATATGTGATACAGAGTAACGTAGATATGCTTTTCTTGTTTCAGGACGAAAACATTTCATTTATCATGTACTTCAAATTCGTTAGTATTGTATGAGAAACGTTGTTTAATGTTTAGACTATCGATTACTAATACGTTTCTTTTTGTCTCTCTAATAATAGCTGCAACTTTTAAATAACTTGATGGTTAACAAACTAAGTAACAATTATGAATTACCTTCGTTGATCTGATTTGCTTCATTGATATTTCCAGCTGGTGCTCAAGCTGTTCAAGCTCCTTTATGGTTAAGGAGCCCAAATCTTCACCGAGAAGGTTCCTGCATTAACGATCTGGGTTTGAATCTTCTTTCATGGATCATTAATGTTGGAATTTGGGCCGGGTCCGGGACCAAATTGGGTCGCCCATGTGGGCATGACCCGGTGACCCATTCATTATAGAGTCCTGTCTTATCTTGAAGATAAGATAGGAGAAGTTGAATTAATCCTAGACTCTTAGGATTATAGGACTTCTAAAACATCTAGGCTGGTTACTCTATATATTTCCTGCAGCATATTCATAAGATGATATGCACACATTATTATCAGTCATTGAGTTCTACGAAACTCTCTCCCTAGTTTCTCTCTCTGCCATTATGAGCGATTCGAAGCTTTTGCACCGTGGAATAAAGGGTGATACTTGAACCTTGTAGTATCACTCCATCGCAGGAGATTGTTGCTGTTCTAGTACGTGTCAGAGTATGTAATCCATCCACCAAAAGATCTGGTTCGGTAAAAGTTCGCTAAAGGTAACCCGAACCACCCGTTTCCGCATTTCTTATTAAAGTTTAACATTGGTATCAGAGTTGTATTGGATGTTTTCGTGCTCTTTTGTACTTGAATAGCCATATGTATCATGATTTAGAGATACATGTTGACTGATTTTCGTGCATGTTTTGTATGGGTTCGAAAAACGTGATTGTTTGAAACATCTCGGAATCGATTCAAAATTTTACACAACATAGCCCATAACATGTAGATGAAACCTGGAAAGTTTTGTGTTGATCGGATCAACCGTTTGTGAGAAAAATGAAACCCTAGTTGTTTTTTCCAAAACTTTGAATGAACGGCGTTTTCACTACATTCAATTCCAGGACACGAGCTTTATATGTATGCGTAGATAATTTCAATACCTTCGCAACGATATATAATACTCCCTCCGTCCGGATTTGTTGGTCCGTTTTGGGGATTCCAACTTTTTTTTCATTACATTTTGAGTTTGTTAATTTCCTATTTTATCCTCAATCCCTCCATTTAATACACCCACTATTCCAATTTGATAGTTCACTACGAAACTACGTGAAATTTTCAAACTAAAAAATAACGAAGTTACAAATTTTTTTTTTTTTTTTATCAATATGGATCTTTAATAGATCTCATTGAGAACTTTAATACGGTGCAAAAAAAATTCAAAAATGTAAACACATTCTTCAAAAAAAATAGTTTTTGAGTTGTTATTTTAAGTTTTCGAAAAAGGGCAAAAAAGTAAATTTTACATACTTTATCCTTTGACTTTTGAAAATGGACAAACATTTTAGGACTTGAAAAAGTATGTTTGTGGACTAACAAATCCGGACGGAGGGAGTAAACTTGATTTGGAGTTACGGTTTGGAAGTTATCGCAAACCCTAGTTCGGGGTCGTTTTTGTGAAAATTCTAATTTTGGGAGAAGATGAACAGTACACGAGGGATCTGTTTGGCAGATTGTAATTCAAAAACTGCGTTTTCTGATTGTTTTCGACTCATACAAACTCCGATTTTGGCGTGGTTTGGTCCATTGGACTCGAAATTCAATTTCCTATGTTTCTGAAATTTTCTGAATTTTTTAGAAGTAATTTGTATTTTTCAAGTTTTTAATACAAAATCAGGAGATTGAAAGACGGTTTTTGGCCGCGTACGAGGTCCAATGGGATCGAAATTTTTTGTGTGACCTCCTGGATATATTACCTATTTAATGGTATAGGTGATGCTTTTTTTTTTCAGTACCTGTTCATATTGTGCAATTTTGGCTTGTTGTTTATTCTTTGAGAATTCGAATAAATCCTGAAAATTGCTAATAATTGCATGCGAGCTACTGAAAATTCATAGAATATTAAAAACAACATGTTTTATTATTGGGGGAAGTTCATGTTGTTTTTGGCATGTATGAATATTTTTTGATTTTGTTTATTGATCAAATTATTCAAGTTGAAGCATGATTAAAATTGTTAAGTATATAAAGAGTGTTATATACTGTTAGAAAATTATTTCATGCATATTATATGCCATATCTAGTGGGGGTTGTTCGGTGGAGAAAAATATTAACATATATTTTTCCCCGAAAACTAAAATTTTGCGCATGAATTAAATTAAATTTAATAATAAAATACTTAGAGGCGCAAGAGATGATTATAAGCCTAGCAAGTTTTCGATCTTGCGACATGTATGTTATTGTTAATATTTAATTTAGATTTTTGCGGCAAAATAGTTATGTTGTGTTATTAATAATCCCATGTGCATTTCTTTGACAGATTTGAACAAAGTTGAGAAACAGGGAAGCGACAAATAAAATATTTGGCGCTGTCAGATCTAGTTTCTCTCTAATGAGCTAGAGGTCTTGGAGACCCTCATCCATGAGATGGTTGAGCAAGCGTAGTCTGACTCACCACAATATCTTTGTGATCTTGAGGTTTATCAAACGTGGTACAAGAAAGATCAGTGTGCGCGAATTAATTTGTTACGCAGCATGCATAACAACTTGATATGTGAGTTTGAGTGCTATGAAACAGAAATATGACATCGACTTCTTGACTAAGATGGTCTCACACTGAGATGTGATGATGAATTGAAATATGAGGCAATAAATGCTAAACGCCAAGAGGCTGCTGAGCAAGATGGTTCATGCATCATAGCTTAAACTAGTCCTCGCAGGTCTAGGTATCAGCAAAGGAAGGCTATATGCGCCCTCAGGAGGGGAGCTGCTATAGCCCTTGGCCCGAATGGCACTCACTAGCTCTTTTAAGCATAAGAGAGGCAAGAAGTAGAGTGGCTTGAAAAACATGACTAAAAAGACGTGCTTTAACTATGACAAGTTGGGACACTTTGTTCGTGAGTACATTGAGCCTAAGAAGGTACTCCCTATTTTATTTCTCGTGTTGACTGTTTTGTTACTAGTTAAGGTTTAGTTGCTCATTCTCCTCATTTGTGAGTAGTAGACTCAAGCGCAACTTACCACTCAACGAGATACAAAGATGGGTTCATGGAGTATTGCCGAATTCTAGGTGGTAACTAAAGGATTTTCATGGAGAAAGAGTCTAGTATGTAGATGCTAGGCATTGACAAGCTGGACTTGCGACATGGGCGCATCCTGCTTCTTCGTGATTTACTTTATGCTTCACAAATTCCGCAAAACTTGTTATTAGTTACTAGTATGATGGTTTAGGTTTTTCAATTTCTGTTGAAGAGTAGCTTAGTGAGTATTGATAAGGGTATTATTTGTTATGGTTTTGGATGGTTTTATGACACTAGATGTTATTAAATCCAGTTTAATAATAATTCTAGTGACTCTATTTGCTATATTACATCTTTTGGCGATGTTGATTCTGTTAGATGGCATTCTGGATTAGGTCACATAGGGCAAAAGGGTGATTTTTGGGTCTACCTGCCCATTGGTGACCATTGCCTTACAGGAAAAGCATTTAGAAAACCATTCAAAAAAAGCCATAAGGGCATCTACTCTAGTGCAAACTTATCTGTTCAATACATTTGTGACTCAGTGAATGTAAGCGGAAGGTATGGTGTATCCAATTTTATCACATTTATAGATGACTTCACGCGCTATGGTCATGTCTATTTGTTTTCTCCCAAGTCAGAAGCATTGGATTGCTTTAGACGCTATTTTCATGAGGTTGAGAATCAATTAAACAAGAGCATTAAGGCTCCTAGAATTGACCATCGCTGCGAGTATCTACATGAGTAATATTAGGTGCTCAGTGAGGAAAAGTGGATAGTTAGGCAATTAACAATTCCTGACACTCTGCAACAAAATGGTGTGGCGGAGATAAGGAATTGTAAGTTGCTAGACATGGTTTGGTCGATAATGGCGCAAACAAATCTTCCAATTTCTAATTGGGGAGATGCATTGCTAATTGCTGCCTACGTCCCTAATTGCTTGCCTTCCAAATCATTATCTTCCACCCCATATGAGTAATGTACCGGTAGAAAACCTGATTTGGGTAATTTGTGGCCATGGGGGGTTGGTTGCTTAAACACAGTACTTCTCATAAGTATGAAAAAATTGGCTTTAAAGACAAGAAGTGCATCTTTTAGCACTCTTAAGAGCTATGTGTTTTGGTGAGTAACCTAATGGAAGTGTGATTGAAATTGAGTTACGAGATGGATTTTCTTTTGAGGAAAATTTCCCTAGCAGAGGAGAGGTTAGTAGAGATGTAGAGCTCTACGAGATGGAGGATCCAATGTTGGGCGCACCGAGTCGTCCAGTCGAGAATGTGGAAGAAATTCTCCTATCTCCTGGGGATAGTGGGAGCGACTTTCTTAATCATGGATTAGATCTATTGGATACGGATTCTCAAGATCCTCTGATGAGTTGAAGCAAATGTGGAACAATCTCTCATCGTCATTTTGAGATTGAGGGAGAGACTTGCATAATTGCTCTGAAGGATGAAAAAGAGCCCAAAACAGTGGGAGTAGCTCTTTCATCTCCTGCTAGTAAGAAATGGATAACTTAATGCAAGAAGAGTTGGAGTGTTTAAAAAGATAAACCATGTCTGGGACTTGGTTGATCTTTCGCCTCGGCGCACGACCATTGAGAACAAATAGGTCCTTAAGATCAAACGCGAGGCAAATGGTTCTAGCAATAAGTTTTGTCTAATAGCAATAGGAGATTCTTGGTTTGTCTTCTCAGACTTACATTAAGAATATTTTTAGAACGATTCTGGTTGCGAAGCTGCAAAATCCATTGACACTCCTATTGCTAAAGACGAGAATATAAGACTTAATATCGAACCTAATACTCCTTAAGAGTTGAAATAGATGGCCTGCATACCCTATTCAATGTTGTTGATAGCTTGAAATATGCAATGATGTGCATAAATTGTTACATATGTTTATATTAGACATAACTCATCAAAGGAATTGTTGCGCAGCAGGAAGTGATTAAGTAACAGATCTCTATGAGTCGCATAGTTGTATGCCCATTGTGCAAGCCCTTTGCTAGCGAGGCTTGAGTGATACATGTTAGGGCTTCTGGACTGCATAGATGGAGTTAGATGTGTTTCTTTAAGATATATGGGATTTTTATGCCATTTGTGCACTTAATATTTGAATATTGTTATTGCAAAATGAGCAATTGTTTATGGTTAACACACACAGAATTGAAAGATTGATGTCAGCAGGTTAGATTGGCTCACTCACACGAGCAATCGCCTTCGGCGCTTGAGATAGCGAGCGAAGATGAGACTGATGGGTAATGAGATATACAGGTTAGGCCTGTGATATAGTCTGATAAGAGGAATCAGATATACCCACCAAAGGTCGCCTTGGTTGAAGCCAAGATGGGGTCTATTTTTGGGGACCGATCACTGGTAGTTCCCGCTATCGTGAGTTTTACCTGTTTTTTGGTAGCCAGATGTGAGAACTTGTATGGCGTCGTGATGGCAGGCTAGAGAACTCAGGTTGGGCACTATGCAGCGACCAGACTAAGGTCTGTACGGTGTTTGGGAGTATGACATCGCTTTTTGGAAAAGTAACTCCACCGTGGCATGTATTCATACTACATGTGCTATGCGATCATTTGTATTAGAGGTGAGTGAATAGATCCTTGCTTCCTCACCGTGTGAGTCTAAGCGGTCATTAGATAAAAAAGGCTGCAAATATATAGAATGTGCTCTTTGATTTTTTACTATGTCATGAAGTAGAGATTTTGTGTTGCTACTCTAGCTTGACTACCTAAGACCACGAAATGTGAGGGTCCCATGGAGCATGACTGGGAAAGCAGCAAAGTTAAAACCAAGTGACATGAGGGCAAAAAGAGGATCATTTAGTAGTACACCCTGCTATATATACAATGACGACAACTCAGATCGCTCTGTTGGGATGCGGATTGGGTGTGAATATAGAATGCAAGATTTTGGGGGGTCAAGCATGCTTTTGGAAGGATTAAAGATGCTTGGTCCGGTGTAACTAAGTGGATTCAGGGTACATGAGACACTCTCTTTTGGGTTGATGTCTCTATGCTGGCTCTTATAGAGTTTCTAGTGTAAAGTTCCCACTTGCAGGTGCTCCAACGATCGCACGGTTCATTAGCGTGTATGAGTTTCTTCTTAGTTGGGCAGATAGAAGAGAGACTGATGAAACTTGTCATGCCCATGCATGGACGAGTGGGAGATGTTGGAATTTGGGCCGGGTCCGGGACCAAATCGGGTCGCCCATGTGGGCATGACCCGGTGACCCATTCATTATAGAGTCCTGTCTTATCTTGGAGATAAGATAGGAGAAGTTGAATTAATCCTAGACTCTTAGGATTATAGGACTTCTAAAGCATCTAGGCTGGTTACTCTATATATTTCCTGCAACATATTCATAAGATGATATGCACACAATATTATCAGTCATTGAGTTCCACGAAACTCTCTCCCTAGTTTCTCTCTCTGCCATTATGAGCGATTCGAAGCTTTTGCACCGTGGAATAGAGGGTGATACTCGAACCTTGTAGTATCACTCCATCGCAGGAGATTGTTGCTGTTCTAGTACGTGCCAGAGTATGTAATCCATCCACCAAAAGATCTGGTTCAGTAAAAGTTCGCTAAAGGTAACCCGAACCACCCGTTTCCGCATTTCTTATTAAAGTTTAACAATTAATTTGTAATATATATGCAGCAATCTTGAATTTAGTGCGTACGTATTTGGACCTTTGAAATGTGAGAAATAGCAAAGTGAGAAGAAATGTGAAACACTCTCTCCAAATATCCAAGGTCCATTTACAGTCTTGGTTTTTATTTTTACTTTTGAAATTGTTTACTGAAGGAATTTTAATGCAAATTTGACAATAATTTAGATATAGTTGGCTTTTGAAACTCAAGTGAAAGAAGCATGAGTGGTATAAATGATGTTGAGATCCTTGTAATTGTTGTTGTTGAGATCCTTGTTTTGGTACAATTCTGATTAATATGACTTCGAAATTCGTGTGCAAACTATCGGTTATCATTGTTATCTACCCATCCTATACTATTTTATTTTTTACAGCAAAAAAGGGTTTTATTAATTTTTTATGATGATTACAAAGATTTAAAGGACCTAGGCAGGACATCACAACAAAGAAGCATACAACACAACAAAGTTAGCACCTATACACCCCAACAGTTATATGCCATCCAAGAAAAGTTGGCACGTGGCCAACCAAACTCAAACGATCCTTAATGTAAGAGTAATGAGTTGAATTACATCTGAGACCGGGGGGAAAGGGGTGGCTCCTCCTCTCCTTCCCCTCCCCCCTCCTCTCTTGCACGAATTCCCTCTCTTGATCTGATGCTGGGTGAATTTGAAGAAAAAGCCGTCTTTTTTTATATTGATTTAGGTTTAGTATTTTTATTTCATATGTTATAATTTAGTCAAAATATTTTAGAAGTATTAGTTTCCTAGTTTATTTTAATTGAGGTTTCTATTTTTTAGGATACTTTTATGAAGAATTAGGCTTGATTTTATTTCTAAAAGTTTATTTTTTAATATTTTGGGAAGGCTGACTAGGTTTAGGAATCCTACCATTGTAAATAATCATGGAAGCCTCTTGGCTAAGGGAGTTGATTAATATATTGAGTGTTTTCATAAGAGATAGTATCTCTTCTTTTCCTATAATTCTACTAATCTGCGGGTTGTTAGATTGTAGAAGAGTTGTTTCTTATTCGTGGAGGTGATCATGTTCTTGTTCACGTTTCTAACTGTGTCAATTGGTATCAGAGCTTAGGCTCGAAACCTGATTGATCGTGGCACGAAGATATCGTCATGATCGACAAGTCGACGTTGAGTATGTGTATGAGCACGACGATGCCGTGCGAGAAGCACAACTAGAGGTGCGGTTCCAGCAATTAGAACAACATGTGTCGGACGCAATTGATGCCCTAGCCGACCAGATTGATGCCCTAACTGTTGGGGGGAATCCACCTCGATCGCTGTTGTCCAGTTAAACCTCGGTATCTGAAAGAGGAGGAGGCGTCGGATGGCATTTCTATCGCCAAACCTTTGGCTGGTAATCATCAACCGAGGTGGAGGACAAGGTCTGCGTTTGGTTTTCAAATCATAATCAGCGGCTTTGGGGATCTGGTTCATAGACCAACTTTCTTGAGTTTCAGGGAGGTATGGCACTGGGAAAAATCCTAGAGGTTCATGCGGTGAACGATGCTACTGTTCAATGGCCCTTCACGTCAAATATTATTCCCGATCCGGTCGTGGATTGGAATAAACTACCAATTTATGATGAAGAACCATTCGTTGATGAAAGGTATGAGATCATTCCTAAGAAAAAGGAGGATCCAAGTTGTTGGTTGAAATTTTGCCAAAAAAGATCTTGGTTGGAAAATACAAATTTGGAGCTGTTACCAGAAGTACTTGAGTTAAATGATGCTACAAATAATAATGTTATGACCTCGCCCACCAAGGCTTAACCGTCTAATGCAGTAGTTGACCACATTGTGGAACAAATTGAAAACATTGGGTTACACGAAATGCCTACTCACAGTTCGTAAAAGTTTGATCCCAATTTTATAAATTCTTTCTTTAGATTAAATCGTGTGCAAGAAAATGATCAAAATTTTCAATTTGTGGATCCATTTCGGAAATTCATCAAAGACTCAGTAAGCAAGACTGTATGGATGGCGCACCTAGGTGGAATTTGGAAGGAAGTAGTTCCACTACTTTTTGAAGAATCTTCCAAGTTCAGGTTCAAAAAAAATTAATTTAAAGTATATAAAATTAATGTTGGCAAGAAAAGGTTTATCAAGTTCCTTCAAGCAATGGAAACTCGGGGACGCGTTTTTTCAACCAAGGGAGTCTCACGCAGAGTGAATTTCAAGAAAAGCCGTCTTTTGTTTATATTGATTCAGGTTTAGTATTTTAATTTCATATGTTATAATTTAGTCAAAATATTCTAGAAGTATTTAGTTTCCTAGTTTCTTTTGATTGAGGCTTCCTATTTTTTAGGATACTTAATCATGAAGAATTAGGATTGGTTTTATTTCCTAAAGTTTATTTTTTAGTATTTTAGGAAGGCTGGCTAGGTTTAAGAATTCTACCATTATAAATAATCATGTAAGCCTCTTGGCTAAGGGTGTTGATTAATATATTGAGGGTTTTCATAAGAGAGAGTATCTTTTCTTTTCCAATAATTGTATTAATCTACGGGTTATTAGATTGTAGAAGAGTTGTTTCTTATTCGTGGGGGTGATCTTGTTCTTGTTCACTTTTCTAGGTACGTCAATTGGTATCAGAGCTTAGGCTCAATTCCTTATTGATCATGGCACGAAGATATTGTCATGACCGACAAGTCGACGTCGAGTATGTGTATGAGCACGACGATGCCGCGCAAGAAGCACAACCAGAGACGCGGTTCCAGCAATTAGAACAGCATGTGTCGGACGCGATTGATGCTCTAGCCGACCAGATTGCTGCCCTAACTGTTGGGGGCAATCCACCTCACCATCGTCCGGTTAAACCTCGGTGTCCAAAAGAGGAGGAGGTGTCGGATGGTGTTTCTATTGCCAAACCTAGGAGAGTTTTGGTCTCTTATAGAAGCTCTCTCAAAACGCTTCTTTCTATTGTAAAGATTTCATTTTTTATCTGGATAATAATGAATGTTTTTTTTTTGCCGATAAAAACCAAATACCTCTGAGACCGTTGTAGAACCTCAACTCTTGCCTTGATCCTCAAATATTCATCGTGGTTGACCTGCTTTAGGAGAAGACACCACTTAAGCATTGCTATTAGTTTTAGCATAAAACAAGAACATCCAACAACAACATAAGAATACATTGGTTTACCTGGCTTTCATTTTCAGCTGGTTGGATGGGATCTAGCGAACCATAGCTGCACTTTTGATATCTTTCAAAAGTTTGCAACATGCTAATATTGATCAGACATGAAGAAGAAGAAGTTACTTACCAGAAAAAAAAAAAAGAAAAAAAGAAAAGAAAAAAGAACATCGAAAGAAGAAAGAACAACATTGACATGTTCGTTTATGTTTTTCTTTTTTCGTAGATGATAAGAAGTAGGTAATGCTAACAAGACAAAATTAGAATGGAACATCAAGTTATACTTTCTCAAAATGGTGCAACAAGTTTGCTACTTCCAGTTGAGTGGCAACTTTTACTAACAGAGCTATAGTTTGTTTTGATTTTAATATATTCATCAGAGATGCTCTCATACTAGTAATTTTTTATTCTTTTTTGCTAGGTGAAAGTCAGCGTTTTTAGTTGTAGATAGTGAGGTTGAATGCCTTTAAAATGCATGGGAGTATATGGTGCTTACCACTAAGCTATCACTAAATGACATGAATTATATATTTTACTTTCATACAAATACAGTCTGTAGCGCTTCCTCTCCCTTTTCTCTAAAACTCTCTCTCTACTTTAAGTTCCAAATTAATTAGGGCTTCCTGGGGTGCCTTCCCCTCCCCTCCTTCATTCCTTCTCTCTCTTTGATCTCTCTATTTCCATGTGAGCGCTCTCTCTTTGATCTAATTCTCTCTCTTTATCTTTTAATTTTGTTTCTTCTTTTCTATGAGTTGATTATTTTTTATTTTCGGTGCTTTGGGGTGTCTCATCTGTTTTAAGGAGGCATGGGCAGCAGTGGTAGTGGTTGTTTAAGGCTTTGAAGCGGTGTTGTAGCAGCTGACGAGGGGTCTAGAGATTTTTGAGGTGCCGTAATGGCGGTGATTTGAGGATTGTATGACTAAGGCGATTTGAGTGCGAAAGCAGTGGGGCTGGGGTTATGAGGGGTTTGGTTTGCTAGTTGAGGGTTCCGATTAAGGGGTCGTGGAAGTTTGTCTAAAGGCTTTTGGGGCAGGGTTTTGGGTAGGATTTTGGCCCTATTTAAGTTGAGAATGGTGGGTTTTGAGCAGTCGTTGAGCGATGGTATGCGAGAGGCAGGTTTATGCCGATTAGATATGTGGAGGACGCATTTTGGGAAGCTTTTAGTGCGGGGTTAGGGTTACAACAGTGGTGTACGTAGAGGGGAGTTCCCAGTGAGGTCATCTAAATGTTATACTTTCGTGACCAGAGCAAATTTGGTCACCAATACCTTTTTATGACCAAGGTCAGGTGACCAAATTATATTTGGTCACAGAAGACCTTTGGTGACTAAATAGGGCCTTTTAGCTACCAAATTCTTAGTCACCAAATGTGCTTTTTCCTGTAGTGGCAGTAGAAGAGTTTATTTATTTTTCGAGACTTTGTCAATACATTCGTTTCGCTTATTGTATGGTTTGATCTTTTGATCTTGATTATTAATAGAATTTTCTTTTGCATTCAAAAGTACTAAATATCATGAATTCATAACATAAGCACAAAGCCCTTCAGATTTATCAATGCTTGACTCTCTAGACCTGAATGTCTCAATATAGCAAAAGATGCATGGGCAGGAACTGATCCTCCTGGTAGGACAGGAAAAAGATTGTCCAGCAACTTATCGTAGTCAAAGAGAAAATCAAACTATGGAATAAGAATGACTTTGGTGACATCAATGTTACTCTCTCTGATATTGAAAAGCAGATGCATGAGCTGGATCTTCTGAGCGAACAAAGGCAACTTACTCAAGATGAAAAATTGCTTAAATCTAAAACAAGAGCAGATTTCTGGAAGTATTCTAAAATGGTGGAGTCATATTGGAGGCAAAAATCAAGAATTTCATGGCTAAAGCTTGGTGATAAAAACACCAAATATTTCCAAATTGCAGCAAACAGCAGATTCAGGAGGAATTTCATTGGTTCCATCAGAACAAATGGGGGTTTATTAGAATCTCCTGCTCTTATCAAACAAGTTGCAATGGACCATTTTTGCAACATTTTCAAAGAAATTCACAAGCTTAGATCTCCTCTTCAAGGTTCTTTTCCCAGAAAGCTATCAACCTCAGAGGCCATTTCTCTTGAAAAACCTTTTGACATGCCTGAAATTGAAGCTGCTCTCAAGGAATGCAACGGCTCCAAGGCTCCAGGCCCCGATGGGTTCAATTTCTCCTTTGTTAAGAAGGCATGGAGTTTCATGAAAACGGATATACTGGATTTCTTTTCTGAATTTCACTCCAATCCTAATCTTCCTAGAGGTTTAAACTCTACCTTTGTTGCTCTAATCCCTAAATCTGATGGGGCCTCAAGTTTTTCAGAATTTAGGCCTATTAGTATGGTGGGTTGCATTTACAAACTTCTGTCAAAAGTCTTGGCCAATAGATTCAAATTAGTTCTACCATCCATCATTGGTGAGGCACAATCTGCCTTCATCAGTGGTAAACAAATTCTAGATGGTGTGCTCATTGCCAATGAAGTGATCCACCAATGGAAAACCAGCAACACAGGAGGTCTAATCATCAAAATTGACTTTGAGAAAGCTTTTGACAGTGTGAACTGGCTATTCCTTATTGATATGCTTAGCAAATTTGGTTGTGGTCACAAGTGGTGTTCTTGGATCCTGGAGTGCATCTCATACACACACCTCTCTATACTCATCAATGGATCTCCTACTGAGTACTTCCAACCTCAAAGGGGTCTTAGACAAGGTGATCCCCTGTCTCCCTTTCTCTTCAACATAGTTGTGGAAGCTACGAACCTGATGTTTGAAAGAGCAAAAACAAATGGTCTTATTTCTAGGGACCAAGTGGGTCTAAATGGCATTAATCTCACTCATCTGCAGTTCGCTGATGATACACTTATTCTTTGCAACAACAATATTGAGGAACTCAAGGAAATTAAAAGAATCCTTAGGTTTTTTCAGATAATGTCAGGCCTCAAGATTAATTTTGACAAGAGCATGTTATATGGCATCAAAATTCCAAAAGCTGATGTCCTATCCTCTGCCCAAACTTTTGGTTGCAAGCATGGTTCCTTGCCCATCAAATATTTAGGCCTCCCTCTTGGTGCCAACCCCAAAAAAGCATCCACTTGGAATCCCATAGTGGATAAGTTGAACAAAAAACTCTCACTCTGGAAGAAAAGACATTTATCTATTGGAGGTCGATTGGCTCTGATCAAATCTACTCTTGGCAATCTCCCCATTTACTATATGTCTATTTTTAAGATGCCAGTTTCAGTTGCTAAGAATATTGAAAAATTGCAAAGGAATTTTCTTTGGGGAGACTCTTCTGATGAGAAAAAGCTTCACTTAGTCATGTGGGATCAAATCTCTAGAAGCAGACACTTTGGTGGTCTAGGAGTTAAAAGGCTCCTAGAACACAACACTGCCCTCCTTGCCAAATGGTGGTGGAGGTTCAACAAAGATAAGGAAGCTCTCTGGGTCAAAACAATCTCTGGGAAATATAATCTTCAAACTTCCTGGTGGCCGTCATTTCAGAATCAAAGAAGGACTTCTACACTATGGAAAAACATTTGCGAAATCGCCAATCCAAATTCAGCTATTGGGGATATCATTCAAAAAGGCTTCAGAATCAAGGTATTTTCAGGAAATGCAACACAATTCTGGACTCATTCTTGGCTTGGGGATATGCCCCTAATGCATTCTTACCCCAGGTTATATCTCATCTCTACCCAGAAAGAATCAATGGTGTGTGAAGTTTTTGACTCCATCAATCACGATTGGGATCTACGATTTAGAAGGAACTTTTTCAATTGGGAAATAGAACTTCTGGCTACTCTGAGAAATCAATTGAATACTTTTACCATTGATAACTCAAGAACTGACTGTATTACCTGGTCCTAGAGCTCCAATCTCCTTTTCTCAGTGAAATCGACATACTCAGAATGGGAGAAGCAAGAGTTTCAAGAAAACCCCAACTTGCTTAACATTTGGAAGAACCTTTGCCCTGCCAGGATTGAAATTTTTGCTTGGCTAGCTCTGCAAAACAAAATAGCCTCCAGATCTACCCTTTCTAGCCGCAACATCATCCCTATCAGCCAAGACTTATGCCCTCTTTGCCTCTTGCCGGGAGAATCTCCTCATCATCTTCTCTTATTGTGTAACTATGCCTGGAATGTTTGGTCTGCTATACTCAGATGGTGGAATATGGCTTGGGCTTGTCCCCCAAATCTGGTATCGCTCTCCCAATTTTGGTTCTCTGCCCCCTTCAAAATTTGGGAAAGAAATGTTGGAGCTGTTGTTTCTACTCGGTCATTTGGTCAATTTGGAAGGTTAGAAATGATCTCATCTTCAATAACAAGACCTCTACATGGGAAGATTGTGCTGAATTGGTGAAAATTAGGGTTGCTCTCTGGGTTAAAGGTTTGAACAATCTGAGTTCCTACACTGTGGAGGATTTTATTGGCAATCTTGATGCCATCAGACGTCTCAGGATCTAACTCATCTTGAACTCTTTTTTTGTCTCCTTTTCTTTTCTTTTCTTTTTGTTATTTTTTTTCCCGGGCTTCAACTTTTTGTTGATCCCTTTCTCTCCTCGATGTACCCTTATCGAGTTATAATATATCTCTTCCTTTGCCGATAAAAAAAAACGGATCTAGTTCACACCTTTAAAATGTAGACTTCGTCCTCACCTTCACTTTCCAATCAAATTTTCATGATCCAAACTATCCAATGAGTTTGAAAGGTGTGAAAAGGTGTGAAGAGCTTTTGTAGATTAATTAAGTTCATCTTTTATCAAGAAAACAAATATGCAAGATTGGGTATTTGTAATTTAAAGAAAAAAACTATTTTACCAGTATATATATTATCCAAAATTTTGTGCAGAAGTTTAACTTCACTAAAAAAAATCCTGTGAGTAGTTTTTTTTTTTTTTTTGAAAGGCCTCAGTAATCGAGGTTTTAATTAAAAAATATGCTAGGAAAATGAACATATCTACGGAGTTGGTTAATTAAAAATTGAAAAATTACCAGTTAGACCCAGGCCCAACACAAGGGGGTGCCGGCGTGCCCGGACCCCTACACAACTTCAAATAATTGTAAAACAAAAAGAAAAAACTTATGGGATTCCCATGTGCAAGTTCCTTGAGTAAAATATCTATATCTATATCTATAATTACTATTTTTATCTGTAAAACAATCCCTAAGTTTATAAATTATCAACCATATTTTTAGCACATGTATAAAACTAAATGGCGACTAAGAACATATGCAAAATCTAATATCATTCTCAGACTTGGCAAGTACCAATATATACATATGAAAAGTAAATATTTGTTATTAATATAGAAATATATGTGGTTCAAGACCTCATTTTAGTTACAAATCCTACATCTGCTTAGACCCTTTGTAGTTTCAGCAAAAATTACTTACACCAGTTGTCGAGGAGTATATATAAGATTAGGGTAACTCAAAATATCTTTAGACAATCACAAAGGAAAAGAATAAAAATAAAAATAACAGAAAAAATTAATTAAAGATTCCACAAGTAAAAGCAACATGCATAAAAAGCAGATCAAACCTTACCTATACAGACAAAGAAATTGAAAGAGAGAATCGAAAGAACGAGCAAGAAACATGACCCATGTACAACTTCAAATCTTTCTCTTTTTTTTTATCTTCTTTATTTCTTTCTTTTTCATTTTAATTTTTTTGACACTTAAACATAAAAGACTACAGAGAGACATGACTCTGTGAAATGATAAAATAAATAAATAAATAAATAACAGATCTTGAAGCGGGAAAACATCACGTGAAAACCTAATTTTACATAAGTTTTTGGTGATAATTCGAATCTTCGTTTATTGGTAAAAAATAATTTTACATAAGTCAGCAATCTTTTTCCTAACTGCTTGATTTATTTTTTTTTGTCATAGTTCAAATAATCAAGGGGAAAAAACGAGAAGGAATCTTTGTTCTACATCCTTTTCTTCTTTCTAAATTGAGTCACCACCCTAGCAGAAAATAAAAACATCTAGAGAACCACTGATTTGGGCATTCGTCCATAATTTTACGACTTTTCAATCGAATGAATAGCCAAATTCTGTACTTTGTAAAAAACCACCGTCGGTAATTTTCAGTGAAACAAATAGAGCCCAAGCACGCAGATGAACATGAGAGACAGAGAGAGAATTTTAAAAAATAATAATAAGAAGAAAAGAAAAGAGAATGAGAGGGAAATATATATTTGTACCTAGAGCTGCTGCAGAACTCATAGAGTTTTCCGCGAGTAGAAAAGATGATGAGAGCAACCTCAGCATCACAGAGAAGTGAGAGCTCATAAGCCTTCTTCAAAAGCCCATTCCTTCTCTTTGCAAAGGTCACTTGCCTGTTTATCTTGTTCTCTATCCTCTTCAGCTCCACTTTCCCTCTCCCCATCTCTCTCTAGTCTCTCTCTCTCTCTCTCTAAAACTGAAGTCTGCTGTCTCTGTTGTTCTTCCCCTCTCTATGTGTTAATAATACTACTATAAATTCTACTTTTTGGGGTCAATACCACAGTTGCACTTACTTTTAGGAGTGCCCGAAAATGAAGGGCACCAAAAGAGAATACCATATACTCCCTCCGTCCCAATTTCTTGGCCCCTTTTGGGGAAGTGGGTTTTTAAGGGGTGTGAAAATTTTGTATTAACTTTTCTATTTTGCCTCTAAATCCAGTCAATATTACTGTGAGGCTAATTTATTATATGAAAGTCAAAACATATTCAATATGGATCTTGTTTGATAGATATCAATTAGTTTTATTATACAAAATTTTCAAAATCATAAAAACCGTTATAAAATAAAAGATAATAGACTAGCCAATTAAGATGATATCAATTAGTGGGACAAATATTTTGGGACATCCCAAAATGGAAAGAAGGACCAAGAAATTGGGACGGAGGGAGTATCAGACTAAAGGGATCCGGAGGAGGAGAGAGTAAAACGGGGGAAAAATCTATGAAAGCTGTGCTATATTTGGTTAATTATATGGTCCTTTTGCCAATTTAAAAAAGCCTGGTCTGAAATGCAATAGTTACATAATTATATACAGTCTGATCAATGAGTAACTATTCACTTATCTTATGGCACTGCCGCGTGGTGCCCCTAACACCTCTCTCTACCACACATTTCTGTGATGTCCATACATTTAGTACTCAATTCCACATAAATATGTGATGGTCTCGGTGCATTGTGTCCACCAATTAATTTTTCCTGATCAATAAACGTTAAAGACAAACACCAAAAAAAATACCAACTTACTATGTACGTACTTTTTGTAATTCCCATTTTTTTGTTTCCCATTTTCGGAAAATAATAAATATCTCTCTGTTTGGATCCTGTACATTATTAAAAAAAATTACAACTAAAATCAATTTCTTTTGAGATTTAAACAAAGTTTAATGACAAATTATAATGGCATGAAACATTTACTGCATGTGCATTAAGTAACGACTTGTAAAGAATATAAGTACAAGCAGACGCGTGTAATCAGTGGAACAAGTAAATAATGTAGACACATGTATACAAAACAACTTACGTACAAATTACAACACATCGAATGTCTTTATCATTTGGAAAACTTGGCCGTAGTCCTCTAATTGTTTTATTAAATATCCCGGTGTGTTACGCATGTAAACCGCAAGACAACTTTTTCAATAGGTTTTTCAGGTAATTAATAAAACACTGCATAATTTTCTCGTTATAGTTCTGTGGATTGATTACGTTGTCGAGAGTTGAATCTGAAATTAGACTCAATAAACTAGAAGGACAACAATATTTTGATGGTATTCATTATCATTTTGTAGCGGGAAATTTATAGTACGCACCTCTATTTGCGTATGTACGTTATGCACCCCTTGAAATGTACCAAATTCGTAGCATTTTACAAAAAAAAAAATGTATCATTTATATAAGAATTCATAAAATCTTGCTTAAAACTCATAACAACAAGACATGCAAGGGGTGCGTGCAAAAGTTGAACCCATAGTTGTTTTTCTGAATTTATGTGAATTTTATGGGAATATGATATGATTCGTTATCGGAAAGTGATGAATTTTCATGCAAAATACCATGATTAATGCAGATTTTGAAGGAATTTTTAAGAATGATCATGGAGCTTCGGAGATGGGATATTACGGATATATGATGGCTACATCAAGCTTGGAAACATAAATCTAGAGCATATTTACAGAGGCCTCACAATTATCCTGGAAAAAGGATGGATGAACATGCATATAGAGTCGGACTCACAAACTGCTGAGATTCTCTTCAATGAAGGTGCAAGCGCTAATCATCCCCAAAGCAACATCCTAAATGATGGCAAGTACCTCCTCTGCCGCCTTACTGGGTGCACTCTCACTCACACCCACCGGAGCGCTAACGAATCTTCAGATTGCCTTGGAGCCGAACAGGACGAAGAACTAGTGGTGACTACCAATCCTCCTAGGGCCTTAAGGGAATTACTGGTAAGGGATGGCCTTAATATTCGTCAGATCTTAGACTAATTAAGTTGAATTTGTTATGTTCTCTTGGTGTTGTATTTGCTCCTCTTCACTTCTGATGTGGATTGATAATCCTTAACGTTTATTATTAGATTTCCGAAGTACCAAAAAAAATAAAAAAAAATACAGGAGTTCATATTCAAGGGCGCAATGATTACTTTGCACCAAATATTTGCTATTTTTACCCCCACAATAGAACTCCCTAATTTGTTCTAAATTGCTGCTTTTTTTAATTTTTGACTCCGCATTTAGAATTCCTGCTAGGTAGTAGTTCCCTGTTCTAGAACAAGGCACATCTTAAGGAATATACTTTGGAAATATACCACCCATATATGTGGATAACAAAATTCAATCAAAACTGCAACAACTGCCCCTAACTACCTCCCCTAGTAGATGCTAATTGCTACCACTGAATAATGTTCTTTGCATTAACATGACCTAGCTAGCTACAAGAACAACAACTCCTCCTACTAAACAGGGATTCAACTACTCGATTTTTTTATTTTTTATTTATTTTATTTTTTATTTTTGACAATTCTATGCTTCAAAGATCCATTAACCATTCTAGTATCCCTTGGTCCATCATATTCTTGTTGGCGTGTTGGCGTTTATGGGTCAACCGAAATAGATGTTGTTTTAATTCAAACACTCTATTCGATCAATCCTTACTTGCACATTAAGATTGTGTGGCTCGCGCATTAGAGTGGCAATCTTTTTGTCACAAAATTTCACTCCATAAAAAACCTTCCACTGCTTGGTTGGACCCTGGCCTCCAACTGGAACCACACCCTCAAGCTTAATGTGGATGGAGCTTGCAACAACGAGGGAATAATGACAACGGGAGTTATTGTCTGGAATCATAGAAGCACTAAAGGGATTCCAAAAGCTGGATGGCAGAGAAATCCTCAGGGCGCCGAATCTGGGCTTTACGAGATGGCCTTAAGTTAGCAGCAGATCTTCAATTGCAGGGTTTCTCAATGGAAATGGATGGGGGGTACTGATCAGCTCTTATTGGTAAATACTGAATCCGGCCGCTTAGTGTGCAAATTTCTGATTGCAAGGTATTAATGGACAAATGCAATGCAAGGGATCTTAGTCCATTGAGAAGGGTGTGCTGACTTGCTAGTAAAAAATGCCTTTCAATTAATTATGTAATTTTCATTATGTTGTTTTAGAGGAACCTAGCTCCTAGTTTTCATTTCACGTCAACTGAACGATGATGTTGTAGGGATTAAATATCACCTAACCTTTTATGCTTAGCGTTCTATAATATATCCTTCTCATCAAAAAAAAAAAAAAGAAGAAGAAAAGATACTCTCATGCATGTTTCAATTTTTAACCAACTTGTCATCCAAAAGACCATATATAGAGGGATGCAAGTTTTACACAGGCACACAGGCACGCTCACGCTCACATTATGAGATATTACAGTTTTGTAACCAAAATTGAACCTAAATGAAAAACAAAATGACACAAACTAATATTCTGTAAACCAAAATCATATGGAACCACCCAGGCATTAACCAAAATCATATTACTACAACCAAAAAAAATGGGGTTATATTATGATAGGGTAACATAGGGGCAATTTCGTAGTTTTACATCCAAAGACAAGAAATATGGGGTTATATTATGATATAAGGGAGTGCAAAATTATTTTCAAAGTTTTTTTTCTCCTTCAAATCCTAAGACTTCCAACAAAAATAGAAGTCTTTCCAATTGGGGTCTCGTGCCAACTTGAAGCATGAATTAAATAGGTAGGTGCAATAAGGGGAAAATAATATGCTGGGAAGGCAATTATGTTGCTTTAGTCGCCGTAGTTCACTAATTATATTTGTTTGTGGGCCCTATATCCTAAAATCTATCTGTAGCTAGACTAGAAAAAGAGAACGGGGTATCTAACTCATGCAATGAATTCATTTATTATTTGTCCGGGAGACAAAATAAACCAAAATTGAACAGTGTAGCATGTGAATTCTGAATCAAAACTCTTCTGTATTTCAAATTTTCCTTTGGCCTAATAACACTTAACTTTTGGCTTTTTATTCTTTTCTTTTTTTTTGGATATATACGTCTTAGTAAATTTTTTAGCTTATGGTCAAATTTTGTACTCTTTGGATTTGTCTTTACAAGAGTTTTCAAGATATTAAAATATATGCTGACCAAACTTCAAAAATGCGTACATAAGAAAAAAACAAGATAAAATAAGATGAAAATTCTGACTTACTTTTGTATCTTGTTAATTGTTTTCAAATTAGTCTTATTTTTAATTTTCTCTTATGAGACAAATCCAAGATTAAAAGTTTTGAGAGAAATAGGGGGAAAAAATACAAAATCATGAAAATATTAATTTTATTAAACAAAGTTTTCAAAATCATGAAAATATTATAAATTGAAAGATATAGATATTGATGGCAATTTCACCCGCTCCGACCCTAGTCGCTCCTATCTATCTCCACCACCCTAATGGGTGGGGATTTGAAGATTTTTTCGAGGATTGAGTAGGAGTCGCTGATTCGGGGATAGTTATTTATATACAATGGTACATTAGTTTAGCCTTTTAGGGTTTCATTTTCACACATCTCATATCAATTATCAAGTCTGTTTTGGTCAATGTAATTGATGTTGTGAGAGGCTCTGAGTATTTGTCTATTTCTACGGTTGGTTGATATAATATTAAGTCTGTTGGTTGAGTATTTGTCTAGTAGACTATTTCTACGGCTTTGACCACTTGTTAATAGTTCGATGCAGATTGAGCAAGTCCAATGCAATTAAGTTCTAAAATGAGTATACTCATTTTCATAATTTGACACAAAACAGTGTTTGTGGGTCAAATTGGTTATATTTTACAATCATATAGTTCCAAATTTAATTAATTTTCCCTCCACCTCATTTTTTTCATGCTTTTTCAACCCTAATTCATTTAACTACAGTTTCGGTTCCATAAAATGTGTTTAAAAAATATTTACGATATACTACCTCTGGACTACAACTAAATAATTAAAAATCTATCTATTAATATCAGCAATGACATCCAAAAAAAATAATACACAAGATATTACATTCATGCTCAATGAGTTTTCATAATTTGTGGGCTGGTTTTTGGGCTGGGTATTCAATTTCAATGTTTTTGAATTGGGTGTTCAAGAGTATGAAAATTGGGTGTTCAAACCAAGCTAAATTAAAATTAGTACATATTTTACTCAACAAAAGCCGCCTCTAGTTATCTACGTTATTTTCAACTCTAGTTCTCAACTAATTTTTCAATCACCATTGTCAATTATTTTTTCAACCCTCATTCCAAACTAATTTTACAATAACCGTTCAAAACTAAAATTAGCCAACAGCTACAAGTTTTTTTTTTCGACAAAAAATATTTGGTCCGCCAATTTCTTTTTATCAGACTACAACTTTATTGGTCCTCCACGTTCCCCCTTGTACCAGCCCTTCTCTCTCCCTCTCTCTCTCTCTCTCTCTCGTGTGCGATTCAGATGGAAATAGTACTTTCTAGTAATAGAGACTAACATATTTGGAACTAGTTTTAGATTTATACCACTTTAGAACCAAATTTGGCATCCCATTGGAGCATGATTTTTGGATTTTGTTCTATATTATGAGTATAGCACTGATTATGGAACCAGCATTGGATCGATGCTCTAATGCACTAATGTTTATTAATGAAGTTCATGTTTCCTTTTCCTAAAAAAAATGGATATAGGTTCGGATCTTATAGTAATGAAGTTAAATAATTTTTTTTGAAGTTTCAGATCCCCGATTCTTCACGGAGATCGTCGTTCTCCATTTAGGGTGTGGGTGGAAGGTACAAAAAATCTCTGGTAGAGATCGGGGCGGGGATATGGATTGGATAGGGGTGGGTGGATCAGGGATAAAGAATTGGCCTTGTTTGTTTAGTAATTTTAGGGCATTCACAGTGGGCTTCTTAAAAATAGCTCCTAAGTTGGCTCCTAAGGTGTACACATAAGCCTAATTGGGTCCTATTTTTCACTCCTAGAGTTTGCTAAATTTAGAGAGCATATGTGCACTCAATGAGCTAGCAAGAGCATTCTTTATTTTGTGGGAAAAAATAATAAAAAGTGTGGGTCCCATAAATTGATAAGTCTAAAAAGATTAAAAGTGTTTGGGTCCCACTTCAAGCTAGCTACAAGGCTACTTAGATTTGGCTAATGGGTTAGGAGCCATGCTTAGGAGCTACCATTGGGAGCATGTATTGAGAGTCCATTGGAGACCATATATAATTTACTATCAAATGGCTTGCTAAAATTTTAAGAGTCTCCTCACCTAGGAGTCATTTTAAGAGTTCACTGTGAATGCTCTTAGTTTAGTTTAGTTTAGTTTAGTTTTGGAGATAAGGGTGATGAGCAGAGAGAGATAGAGAGAGAAATGAGTGTAATGATTACAAAATATTAAAACTAAACTAAAACTATGAAACGAACAAGGCCAATGATATCCACCCTACCCCGTTGCCAAACGTAGATATAGATTATAAAAAATGACACGATCTAAGAGTAAATTAATTAAACAGGAAGTTATTTGGTATAATCTCATGGTTAATTTTAGTAATGAGGCCAAACATTTTAAAACAAGAAAAGTTTAAAGGCACTAACTCATGTACTAAGCTAGTATACATCTTTTTCGTCGTGCAAAAAAAAATTTACACTTAATATACATGCGATAGTACTCTTTTAGTGCATGAGTGCATCCTTTTATTGTATGATACATTGACGTAGTAATGTCATGTATATATTTAGTATAATAATTTGTAGTAATTTATTTATTTTCTATATTATTGTTCAAAATTGGAGACTTGTGTGCTTTGTACAAACTTTAAAAAAAATAAACACGTTTTCATTTACGTACACGAAGCCTATGTGCACTTTCCCTATACCTTTTTTTGGTAGAGTTACGTGGATGGCCTAGAATTAATAGACCCGTGGTGGTAGTCCAAAGCCCTAAGCGGGGGAGGTGTTGTGCACAGCCATGTTGTGCATGGTGCTGTGCACCCCTCGGCCGTTGGATTGAGTTTTGGACGGTTTGGATGTATTTTGATTTTTTACTGGTAAAAAAAATCAAAATTAAAAAAAATTTGCCGAACGCATCCGAGCCATCCAAAACTCGATCCAACGGCCGAGGGGTGCACAACACCGTGCACAACACCTCCCCCGAGTCCTAATAAAGTAGCCACTCCATAGTGTTAATGGTACTTATACGCAAAATAATCTCCGCCAGATTTTTTATTAGTCCTTATTTAAAAAAGATATTGCATTTGTTAGTTTTGCGTTAATTTTTCTGAATTATTGAGTGGTCTCGACTAAAGGAATCTAGAAAGTAACAAATTATAATCAAAATTTAAAAAGGTTCACTGAAGACGTAAATGATACAAATTTTTGTAGATTATTGGATTATGTTAGTCTTTATTTACAAAATTTTAGTTTGGTTAATGATTTTTTACTTTTTAGATTCCACTCATCGAGATGAATCAATAATCCACAAAACCAACAAATGCAATTTTTTTGAATAAAGACAAAAAAAATAAACTGGTTTATTTATTTTGCCAAATGACCAAGTGCTCCTAGAGCACTATCAAATGGTGTTACAACAATCTTCTCTATCACATGTAGATGTGAGAGTCACACGCTTCTTTTTTTTGGTTTTTTTTTTAGGTAAAGCAATAAACTACACATTTGTGTGGGCACATTTGGTGGTGGTACCCACACAAATGTGTGATGGAAAATACATTTGGAGCTCCACGTGACGATACTTTAAAAGCAATTAATAATTTTCCGCCACTGCTCGTCTTACTAGAACATGAAATTTCCACTTCATACAACTCCCTCCAAGCTTTCGCTGTCTAGCCTTCTCTGAAAAAATTGACCCATAAAACAAGAAAAACTAGTGGCGGCGTTCTATACGACGCGTTAACAAGATTTGAATCCTATGCAAAATTAGAAGGTTTGAGTCGATTTTTTAGTGGTATCCACACAAATGTACATGTTATGGAGAAAGCACATAGAGTACCACGTGACAGTGTTGTGCGGCGTCCCCCTAGGAACCCAACCGCAACCCAAAATTATTGATGGTCATGATATTGGAGAAGTAACAAACCAAACATATGCGAAAAACATAGGGAGAAACCAAACCACAAGCAAAACAAATAAGAGAGACATCAAGATTTATGTGGTTCAGCTTACGATGTAAACCTACTCCACGGGCAAGCAAACGAGAGAAGATATTCACTATGTGACGAGAACATGCTCCGAAGAGCTACAATGGTGACAAACAAACAAAGCTCTCGCAAGAGACACTCACCAACCCCAAATACAAGTTCTCTCACCAAAACCCAATTGGAATCTCTCACCAAACTGATTCTCTTTCACCAAGTCTCACAAAAACTGCTAGGGTTTTTAACCAAGAGACACAGACAGAACAAATTCTTCAGACGTGAACGGATGTCACACAGAAATAGATGATTCTCACGAAACCCAATGGTTTCAACCAAAAAGAATCGCCGAAACAAATGATCTTCCAGATGGCCTTCGGCCTACAGAACCCACCATGAATGGGGGTAACCAGAAACTGATAAAGATCATACCAAGAACCCTAATTTTCATATGAGATCCCCTAGGGGCCTCTCAAAGGGATGCACTCAAGCAGTCCAAATCTTAATGGAGAGAGCAAGGCTATATTTATAGCCACAAAATCCTTCCTAAAGCCAATTGCCCAAACAGATTTTCTTGCACCCGAAGACATAAACCAACAAGGAAACCTATCTTTAGGAAGTCCAAGACCATATTAAAACATAAAAAAATAAACCAAAACGTGCAAAAATGGACCCGGTGGTCCGGACCAAGACTTTGGTGGTCTGGACCTGACATTCTGCAACCAAACTGACCAACTAGATTCGGTGGTCCAGACCAAGGGTGCTGTGAGTTGTAATTTTGTCCAGAATTGCCCGAAATTGCTTGGTTCGGACCAAAGAAGCCTTGGTCCGGACCAACCATGCTGCGAACTCCAAAATTGAGCCAAAATTTCAACATACAGTACTCTAGAAGCAATTAATTAATAATTTTCCGCCACTGCATATCTTACTAGAACAAGAAATTTCCACATCATATAACTCCCTCCAAGCTTTTGTTGTTGGGCCTTCTCTAAAAAAATTGACCCATAAAACAAGAAGAAAAAAAATAGTGGAGGCGTTCTATATGACACATTAACACGAAAAAGATGAATAAGGATATCAAACAACCCAACGAAATGAAAATTAAGTGGAACTATACGGGTTGGACTCGTGTTATTGTATAAGAATAAAGACAATTGTCTAATTTTTAGTGTGACACATAAACCAGAAAAATAAAACAACTCAAACACAACACGAAAAGATACGGGATAGCCTCCATCTGAGGCAATTTTTAGATTAACGCTATGTTGTTTTCTGTAGCTTTTGGCCAAACCTTGTGGCATGACTTTGTTACTTTTCTAAGTTAGTTTTATGAAGCACCAAAAAAAATATAAAAGGGAACATGTCACTATACGACATTGCCTACTACATACCATTATGTGATCATAATGGTAGTGGAAAATGTGTTCATTTCAGTTTATGGATAAATTTATGGTATTCATCTATAGCAATGTTAGGTGAATAATTTTACGGGAAATTTGTGTAAAGTCCAAAAATAAGGGTGTATCGAGCCATTACCCCAGGGTAAGGTTTTTATAAGGTTTAGTGTCCATATATTTTAAAGTGTTATCCGTTTAAGTACTGTAATTGACAAAAAAAATGCCCTTGAGATATTCTCTTCAAAATAAATATGATCGTTCTTGTGAATACCACGCCTGTTTGAAGGGCCGTCGCCACACAATTCGAGCTAATGTTATACATGATGTTCCGATCTCTCATTTGCATTGAGGCACCCATTGCAACATACCTCGTTCGATTCAGAGTTGCAATTGGTTTAAAGAAACCAATAAACTAGATAAAGATTCTTGGCTCAGGAAACAAAGGTAGGGTGAGAGGAAAGTGTTAGGCACCCCTCTCCGCCCAGCCACAAAGGCTAGCCTGTACTCATTTGACATAAAATTGTTTAAACACTTTAAAAGACTTCACAAATAACCCGATTAATTAAGCCTTTAATAGTTATGGGTGATATGAATAGTAATAAACCTCACAGGGACAGGGATAGGGAGACATGCACTAATATAGAAATACAACATAATACAGAAACTCAACTGTGCCAGTATCTTGATTTGTCTGCCGGCCAATGGATTTGGCAAGCAGTAGCCCACACTGCTTAATATACCGGTCGGCATATCAGTGTGTCGGCTAGTGTTCTTCCCAATGCCAGAAAACAGGAAACTCGGTACTAGAAATTAAACGATAAATTGAATAGAGTTATGAGATTAAATCGATCAAAAGGTGTTGTAACCTTCGTAACTTACTCCAGCAGAGGTTGATTTGCTCAGATTTGTTTGCTTCGTTGTTGAACTCACGAAACCCTAAACCCTAAGTTCAGATTGGGGATTTTACACTCGGGTATTTTTACTCACAGAATGATTAGGGCTTTTGAGGCTCAGGATTTGGGGAGTGTTTGAACAGAATTTTAGAGTGAGGGGCTAATCAATTGGGTGTGTAATTTCAGAGCCAAAGGTGCTTATTCATAGGGCTTGCAAGGGGGTGTCTCGATATGATCAAAACACGAATTGGGAGAGGTTTGATATGAGCTAACCTCTATCTAAAACAGTCCCAAACTTATTTGCAATGTTAATCAGAGCAATTCGATCGCCGAAGATGAATCCGAGTCATGATTTAGCTCTAGTTGAAAAGCTTTCAGAAGAAGTTGATTTGTCAGCCAATTGATAGATGTACCCGTCAGTTAATGCATCTAGCTGGATGGTTTCAGATTAAGATAGGACACTGGTTTCTGGTGGCTGACAAACGGATTTTGCTGGCCGATATTTCAATATACTGACCGATACTTTGGCTGGGTATTGAATGGTTATGGTTTGGCTACAAATCTTCACAAAGGTTCTCAGATTCACATGATTCCACCCTGATGCAGTAGCCATGGAGGAAGAGTACCTTAGACATTTTAAGCCTAGGGTGGCAAAAATGTAATTATGTTGTTGTGGAATTTTGCATTGGGCCCACTTGGGTCGAACCCGAAACAGCACAACAATGAAGACCCATCACTTGCGGCCATGTCGTACCTTGTTTTTCGGGCTTTCGTCGCTGTTTAGGGCTCTGAATGGCCAAATTTGCCGTTTAAGGAAAGATTTGACTTGCCAATTACTTGGGCAAGGAAAATTCGAATTAAGCTGCGCTTTTGGGAAACATTCTAGAATTTTTTCTAGTTTTATTTTGCTATTATTTTCGAATTTTTCATTTTTGGTAATTTTTCCTTAATTATTGATTTGGCTTTCTTTCCGGGGCAAATCAATTAGGGTTTCTGTTTTTCCTATATAATTCGTTGTAAGCCTTAAGGGCACAACAGTTTTTGAGTATTATTGAATGAAAAAGAGTCTAGAGAGGGTTTGCTCTAAACTATCTCGTTTGTGTTCGATTGTTGCACGTCTTTTCTGTAGTTCATAAGGCACCCTGCATCACACTCAAAGCATTTAGGTGTCATTTTTATCATCGAGAGCCCACTTGCAAGGATACTTAAAATATCGATCGAGCCAATTTAGGGCGTCTATAGATGCCCCTCTTTGAGTGATCTTGAACAGACTGCGAAGTGCATTTAAGTGAAGTCAAAGCAGTAAAGGAACTCTATGTTGGCGAGGAAATATCTCAAGGGTTTTGAAAAACACTTTGATGTGTGGTCGGGCCCTCGAGCTTCCTACGTATTCCTTGGAGGAAATCAGACCACTCGTAGTTTGGGGCACTTGAAATCACTGAGTTGCGAGAGAAATTTTTCGTAGACCATACCTAGCCATTGGGCGGTTGCGTACCTAAGTAGGGTTTCAAACCTGTTGAGATGCTGATCTCAAACTGAGTGTGAGAATGTAGAATAATGCTTCTGAGAAGTTATTAAGTGACTGGATGTTGTGAAGCTGTTCAGTGCGAACGATAGCCTGAGTCTATTTGGTTGTGATTCGAGCACGAGGTTTGTTGATAGTGTGTTCAGACGCATATGATAATGTGAGACCGTTCAGATGCGAAGGTGTTCAGATGCGCATGCGAGCGCGAGCATGTTCAGATGCAAAGGAATTCAAATGTGCATGATAGCTCAAGCCTGTTCAGATGAGAAAGCGTTAAGATACGCATGATGGCGTGAGCCTGTTCAGATGCGAAGGCGTTCAGATGCACATGATAGCGCAAACTTGTTCAGATGCGAAGGCGTTCAAATATTATGAAGCTGTTCAATGTAGGATCGCACTAGTTAGGGTTTTGGTTCAAAGTTTGGTTTAAGCTCAATCCAATTGAGGTAGGGGTTTCATCCTTGGTTTCTACGTGTTTGTGGATGTATTTAGCATAAATCCCTACTAGGCGAAGTGAATGTTCATAATCCCTACTAGGCGAAGTGAATGTTCATCCCTTCTATTTTCATATACTAGCTATGAAGGATGAGTTGAAATGCTTGAAGTGCATGACATATTGAGAGCATAGCATGAAGAGTTATTTGATCATCTTGTAAAACTTTATTTTAAAAAAGATAGATTTGTAACTCTAATCATTCATTTCTTTTGACTTCGGAAAGATATATAACCTTAATATATTTACTCACATTTGACATGTGAAACGGGTATCCAATTTAGATGTGGTTGTTAGTAATGAACTTTGTTCATTGTGAGGAGACTTTTTGGAAATATATAAATACTATTGTCAGGTTTTCTTATTGGAGTTGGTTTATTTATTTATGTTGAAAATTGAGGGCCTGGCTCATTAAATGTATTAATTTTGTGACACTAAAGTGTATTAATAAGGGTATTTTTGTACTTTTCTCGCAAATGTTAACGCCATCCATTGAAAATTAACAACAGGGGGTGTTTTGGAGGTGTCAAGTAAAGCAAGGGAAGTCAATATTATTTTAGAAATCTCAGGGGATGTTAGTGAAATTTGCCCTTAAAGAAATTTTTACCAATGGGTACATTAATACAAAGCCAATTTTAAAATTTATCGTATTTTCAAACTTATCATTTTTTTTGAAAGTTAAAGCATATGATACACTCATGCAAGACCAATTTCAAAATTATCATGTTTTCTAAAGTTATTATTCTTGAAATTTATCACAATGGGTAAACTCATACAAAACTAGTTTCAAAATTTATCATATTTCTACAACTTATCATGTTTTGAAATTTATCTTGTTTATTGTGTCGAGCTGTCATTTATCATGTTGGGGTCAAATTAATCATTTTGGTTGGTTTCAGTATACCTTTTTTTTTTTTTTTTTTTTTTTTGCAAAATTGCATTACCAATTATTATGGCGGATAAACAAAGGAGAGAGAGAGAGAGAGAGAGAGAGAGAGAGAGAGGTGTAAAGGTGTGAGGGAGAGCTATTTTTAAGAGGTCTAATAGCAATAATAATTGTTGTTAAAAAAAATAGCAATAATAATTAATTAACTAGCCATAGCATTAAACGGAAGGTTTATTATTGTTGTGCATTAATAAGGGGTAAATGAATTTTTCAATCAATAATAGGATGAAAACGTAACAATATCATAGATGGAAATATAAGTAATAGGTGATTTAAGATCATGATTTAATTATATCTTTAATAAAGATTAAAAAAAAATCGAGCCAAAACTGGGCAATCACATTAGTTTTTGGCTTAATTACAAGAACACCCCTTCAACTATCACTGTTTGGCAACATGACCCCCTCAACTAAAAAACGTGCCAACATGACCCCCTCAACTATCAAAATCCAGCAACTTCACCCCCTCCCTTCAAATCTGTTAAATATTTAGACGATAATTTGTGAAAAGACAAAAATACCCTCAGTTAAAATTAGCTTCTCTCTCACACCAAATTTTCTTTCTTCGACTCTGCACTTTCTCTCTCTATACAACTTGCAAATTAGGGCTTCAAGTGACCAAATCTGGAGTCATAATGGCTCGTCAAAATCAATCAATCTCTACATTGTCCACACGAAATGGGTGGAAGCAGCTACGGAGGACCGGCGCCGTTTCTGCTGAAGACATACGACATGGTCGACGGACGAGATCGTCTCTTGGAGCTCAACCAATAATAGCTTCGTCGTGTGGAGCCCTCCCAAGTTCATTCGCATCCTCTCTGCATCTTTCCCTCATCATACTCCAGTTCGAGGCAAGAGTTGTTCGAAAATGTAGACCCAGATAGCGATGAAGAAGAAGAACCAAGAACCAAGTCCTCCGTCTCGAAAAAACTTCACCATCTTGATTAAGTCTTAGTCTTTTACAATCTCTAAGACACGTTTGAGATTCCAGGACAAGAATTAGGACATGTGGAGGACATTTCAGGGTCAATGATATATTAGACATTCTTTGGTGGTAAATATGTAACATTTTAAACATTCAGGGTAAAATTCATAATAAAACTAATGATATATGTATGTCTAAAGCTCTAAATTATGAATCGAATTAGAGAACTTTCCACTAACAGAAAACAGTTTTTTCCAAAAACCGAAACAGGTCAATCTCTCACAATACATAACATAAAAACCGCAAAAAACCAATTTATTCTAAAAAAAAAAACCTTTTTATCGGAACACCACCTCAGAAACGACCCCTGAAACCCCTCCTCTCTCTTATATCGAGGAAAATGGATAAGCGCCCCTCCCTGACACAGCCCCCCCCCCCCCCCCCCCCCCCCTGACACGCGCCAAATGACTGTTTTGCCCCTCCCATTTCATGTGTGAATCTCTCTCTCCTCCCGACTCCTCCCCTTCATTTTCTTGTTTTAAAGTTTATCAATAAAACCCACATAAAGAGACAAACCCTTATCAGAGTACACGTACACCTTACAGCTTCCAAATGCTATTCCACGTGCACACACATAAATCTCTAATTACACACTAGACATGCATGTATATCCTCACTGCCAACTCAACCCACATGTTTGTTGTACAAAAGAAAAATAATACTACAAGACAACCCAAATATCCCCATTCTGATCAAAATAGTCATAAACGAGATAATTTATATATATATATTTTTTATAAATATCGGGTGTTACAATCAGAATTATTGGTAGAATGGGAAAAAAAATACTGTCACTTGGCAACTTAGCACATTTATCCACTACACCTTTGTTTGATTCTATACACTTAATACTGGATCCCACAAATGTGTGGTGGATAACAACTTAACACCACTTGGCGATGCTCCAAGACTGAATAATTTTTTTCAGAGAAAATATGTCTATTTCTATACTCCTACTTCTATAGTTTTTTTTTTTTTCACACTAATTTAAAGATTTCTATTTGCACCCCAAAAAACTCTCAGGTGTTCCACCAACAAAAAACTGTTTTTTCCAAACACCGAGACGGGTCATTCTCTCACAACACATCACATAAAAAACCGTGAAAATTAGTTTATTCAAAAAACTGGGTTAGTGGAACACCCAATGTTTTTAAAATATGCGCCACTACATGAAAAATGACATATCCTGGGATCCGATCGGACAACATCGACCGTGTGGCAGCAAGATATGTGTGTCATTGAAATGTGTGTCATTGATATGTGTGCCATTGTTATGTGTGCCATTGTTATGTGTGCCACTATTATTTATCTTTTCATTCATGATGAAGCTATATCTTGAATGAATCAGAACTTCATCATCAGAACTTCTTGAATGAATCAAAACTATTTTCATTAATTCATTCAAACTATTTTCTAACCTTCATCATCAGAACTTCTTGAATGTTAGCTTGGGTACGCAAATTTTGGAAAAATCAATTTCAAAGTGAATTTTTAGTTTGTACTTTACGCCTTCATTCTCCCATTAGTTCATATATTCACAGAACATCTCCCACTATTTTTCTTTCTTTTTTCGTAATTCTTCAAACAACATTATGAATGACTACTACTATTCAGATGATTGGTCATTTGAGAATGATGTTTCCAGTGAGGAGAACATCTCCTACAGCAGTCGTGATTATACACCCGAATTTAGCATTGATCGGGTTAGTTATTTCCGTTGTTCTTATGCATATTCGTCATTTATTTTGAAAGTAGATAAAATATACCCTTGTACCGATTATCAATTGAATAATAAAACAAAGGAAAAAGACAACAAAAACCAAGGAAAAATGTATTGTGCATCAAGACTTAGCACGAGCCTAATTAAGACATTTAAAAAAAAAAAAGAATTGGACGTTGACCATTTTTATGTGCTAGATAAACTTTATTTTGGAAGGATGTGTTTTTATTTAAAACAACATACTGCAGTACACTTGATGGGGGAAAAAAACCTATTATGAATGCAGGGTTATGGAAAATTATAAAAAAAAAACAACATACTGCTGTTAGAATTCAAAGTTGAATTTTTTTATATATTTTTTTTTGTACTTATACATATTTGTTTTTTTGTATAGATTTTTGAAAGTAGAGAAGATATGTTATCTTGGGTGTGGAGAGTTGGTCTCCAAAATGGTATTGTGGTGGTTATTAATAAATTTGCTAATTTAAAAGGCGGCAAGTTGCCGAAGTGCATTCTTATTTGTGAGAGAGGAGGAAAGTACAAACCGCACCGTGGGGTTGAAAGGCAAATCTTGCATAGGAATACTGGAACTAAAAAATGTGATTGTCCATTTGAGTTGCGAGGTATACCAATACCTCCAGATGGTGCCAAAATGGGGTTTAAAGGTTTCTTGTGGAGTTCATAACCATGAAGCAGCAGAAAATATTGAGGGTCACAAGTACCCATCAAGGCTAAAACTAATGGAGAAACAATTTGTGGGTGAGATGACTAACAGCACCGCACCTTGTGAAATTCTTAGTATTTTGAAGCAAAAAGACCCGTCAAACACTACAGGAATTAGAAGCATTTACAACGCTATTCGCATAAACAAGGAAGCCATACGTGGCGGTCTAACTGAAACTCAGTATGTCTTAGAGCAATTAATTAAGAAATGATACATCCATGATTTTATTACAAATCAAGCCAACGAAATCACAGATATTGTTTGGGTTCATCCTACAAGTCTAGAGCTATCTGTCAACTTTTCGTCAGTGTTGGTAATTGATGCCACGTACAAAACGAATGAGTATCGGAAACCACTATTGGAGGTTGTGGGTCTGACATCCACAAATCTAAGTTACTCACTTATGTTTGCATATCTTAATACTGAGAGGGCAGAGCGACTGGCATGGGCCTTGAGTACTTTAAAGAAGTGGATGGTTGGAAAATGGGCATTGTTGCCATTGATATTTGTTACAGATCGGGATTTGACACTTATTAAAGCCATTTAAGAATGTTTCCCCACGGCACGTCACATCCTTTGCATTGGCACATAAATCAGTGCGTAATGAAGAACTGCAGTGTTGTGCTTGGTGATAAGTTTAAAGACTTTTACAATTCATGGCAGCCCCTTATTCATTCATCGACAACTTCATCTTACTAGCAAAAGTGGGCTGCCATGTGCGAGAAGTATAGCCAATATCCGCGTGTCATAACTTATCTTGCGGATACATGGTTAAGGCCGTACAAAAATCGGTTTATTTCAGCATGGACAGACACATGTATGCACCTCGGAAACAATTCAAGTCAAAGGTATAGTCACTTTATAACTTTACGAATTAAATTTTCTACATTCTATTCTACTACACTATTTAAACTGTCCTATCTAAACAACGTGCATTATTCTATTACAGGGCCGAGTCTGCACATGCGAGGCTAAAGAAGTATTTGGGGAATAGTACCATGTCATCACTCGAAACTTCTTTTGATCGCATAGAAAAAATGTTGACAAATCAGTTCGGGGAGATTAAGAAGTCATTCGAGAAATCTCTCAACATCCCACGCCACTCGCAATTACGTGACGAATTTTTTGATGAAATAAGGTGTCACATTTCATTATATGCGCTGGAGTTAATCGAATTTCAGCTACAATCCGCCGCAGACGCCTACACCCTCCCAGTCGGCTGTTGCGGTTGTTCGATCAAAACAACGCACAGATTGCCATGTCTGCACAATCTTGCATGTTATCGTTCCTTGCGCATTCCAATTCCACTATCCAGTATCGACGTTCATTGGAGTAGGCTCTCTATGCACGCAGATGGGTTTAATGACGAGAGAGAACAAGCCAATGGGACATCCCATGTGGTTGACATATTAGAGGGGATGGATCCATATATGTGAAAGCATATGATAGGCAGGTTTGTTGATATGGCGTATCCATCCCACAGCAGTGTTCGAGGCCCTTCCTACAACACTGAACATGGAGGTCGATCTGCGAGAAAATCTGAGCACAGTGGACGACGCATACCTTCTTGTACAGAAACATCTACCTTGAGAGGGAAAGGGAAAAATGCAAGGAGGGAGAGGGAGGAGGATCAGTACATTCAGCATTTACCTTGGCAATTTCAGCAGTATATGTCCACACTGTAGATGTCAAAGCTGATGGACATTGTGGATTCAAGGCGATAGCAGCCCAAATCTATGACATTGAGGAGGACTGGGCGCAAGTACGACAAGATCTTATTCAAGAGATTGATCAGAATAAAGATCTGTATGATGGGCTTTATCCACAATAGAATTTGGCAGATGAGCTACTAGAGTCATTGAGCTATTCCGACGTACGGCTCCAATGCTAAATTGGATGGACTGTATGAGTTTGGGGGTGGTTATCGCATCACGGTACAACATTGTTTTACACATATTTGACACAAATGTTAGATTTTGTTATACTCACTTGCCCCTGAGATCCCCTCCAGTTCCAGTCCAACACCGCAAAGAAATAGTTATTGCTCGTATTAACAATCACTTCATGCAACTTTTTTTGCACCGTCATCACCCTGTACCACCCATTGCAATATGGTGGTGGCAGCATGCGTCGGATGAAGCTAAAGAATGTGCTTTAAGTTATGATCTTAATTTGTGGTTCCAAGCACTAGGCGTTGTGTCGGGACTACAATTTGGAGGCAATATTGATTAGGGCTGAACATTGTCAACGTGATTGTAATATTTATTCACTTTAAAACGTGATTGTAATATTTATTTACTTTTAAGCGTGATTGTAATATTATTCACTTTTAAAAGTTTTTTTATTATTATTCATTGTTAAGACAAATTAATTAACTAATTAAAATATGAAGTCAAATTTAAATGTCAATGTAAAAAAATAATTTACTTACAAATATAATTTGAGTAAACTAAATTAAATAAGTAATTAAATAAATAAAGTTAAAAGATAAAAAAAAAAAAAAGGAGTTTGGCCGAAAAAGGGGGGTGGGCTGGTGTAATCGAGCAAAGGTCGGGGGTGGGGGGTCCGCCTAACAGCACCCTATATCGAGCAAGAGGGGTGTTATGCGCCCCCTGATTGACACCCCTGACACACCCCACCCCCATTGGCCCCACCCCCCAATTCCCCCAATACCCCTCCCCCTCCCCCTGACTTCGGCCAAACTTTGTATTTTTTTTTTTTTCCCTTTAACTTTATTTATTTAAGTACTTATTTAATTTAGTTTATTCAAATTACATTTGCAAGTAGATTATTTTTTACATTGACATTTAAACTTGACTTTATATTTTAATTAGTTAATTAATTTGTCTTAACAATGAATAATAACAATAAAAACTTCTAAAAGTAAATAATATTACAATCACATTTAAAAAGTAAATAAATATTACAATCATGTTTAAAAGTGAATAAATATTACAATTGACAACGTTCAGCCCTAATCAATATTGCCACCAAATTGTGGTCCCGGCACGACGCCCAGTATGTCGTTCCACAATTGAACACCTTCGTTATAAGCAACAGCCCATCCTGCAGCTTCATTCGATGCATTCTTCCACCACCATATTGGGATGGGTGGTACAGGGTGATGAGGGCGCAAAAAAAGTTGCACGAAGTGATTGTTAATACGGGCAATAGCTATTTCTTGGCGCTGTTGGACTGAAACTGGATGGGATCTCAATGGCAAGTGAGTAAAACAACTTCCAGCATTCGCGTCAAATGTATATAGTACAATGTTGTACCGTGATGCGATGACTATCCCCAAACTCATACATTCCATCCAATATGGCCGTGGAGCCGTAGGCTTCCAATAGCTCAGTGACCGTAGTACATCATCTGCCATATTTTTTACGAGATAAACCGCATTGTAGAGAGCTCTATTCTGATTAATTTCTTGGATAAGATCATGTCGTACTTGAACCCAGCACTCCTCAGTGCCATAGATATGCGCGGCTATCGCTCTGAATCCACAATGACCATCACCTTCTACGTCTTTGGTGTGGGACATATACTGCTGAAATTGCCAAGGTAAATACTGAATGTAGTTAACCTCTTCCCTCTCCCTCTCTTCCCTCTCCCTCTCCACCCTCTCCCTCTCCACCCTCTCCCTCCCTGCATTTTTTCCTTTCCCTTTCCCTCTCAATGTAGATGCTTCTATACAGGAAGGTATGCGACTTCCACTTTGCTCAGCTTTTCCCACCGGTCGACCTCTATGTTCAGTGTTGTATGATGGGGCTCGAACATTGCTGTGAGACGGATCTGCCATATCCACAAACCTGTCTATCATATGCTTTCGCATACATGGATCCATCCCCTGTAATATGTCAACCACATGAGATGTCTCGTCGGGTTGTTCTCCCTCGTCATTAAACCCGGTCGCGTGCATAGAGAGCCTACTCCAATGAACGTGGATACTGGATAGCGGAATTGACATCCCGTGGGAACGATAAACCCTCAAATCGTGCATACATGGCAATCCGTGTGTTGTTCTGATCGAACAGCAGCAACTGCCGCTTGGGAGGGGGTAGGCGTCTGCGGCGGATTGTAGTTGAAAATCGATCAACCCCAGTGCATATAATGAAACGCGACACCTGATTTCATCAAACATGGCGTCACGTAAATGGTTGTGGCGTGGAATGTTGAGAGATTTCTGGAACGACTTCTTAATTTTCCCAAACTGAATTGTCATCATATTATCTATGCGTTCAAAAGATGTTTGGAGCGATGACATGGTTGTACCCCCCAAATACTGCTTTAGCTTCGAATGTGCAGACTCGACCCTGTAATAGAATAAGTGCATTTTGTTTAAATAGTGTAACAGAATATAATGCAGAAAATTTTACTCATAAAGTTACAAATTGACTATACCTTTGACTTGAATTGCTTCCGAGGTGCATACATGTATCTGTCCATGCTGTAATAAATCGCTCTTTGTACGGCGTTAACCATGTATCCGCAAGATAAGTTATGACACGCGGATACTGGCTATACTCTTCACACATGGCAGCCCACTTATGCTGGTAAGACGAAGTGCTAGATGAATGAATAAGGGACTGTCATGATTCGTAAAAGTCTTTAAAATACTCACCAAGCACAGCACTGCAGTTCTTCATTACGCACTGATTTATGTGCCAAATGCAAAGGATGTGACGTGCCATGGGGAAACACTCTTCAATGGCGTTAATAAGTGCCAAATCACGATCTGTAACAATCACCAATGGCAACGATGCCCCCTTTCCAACCATCCACTTCTTTAAGGTATTCAAGACCCAGGTACATGTATTTTCCCTCTCGTTATTAAGATATGCGAACATAAGCGAGTAAGTTTTATTTGTGGATGTGATACCTACAATCTCCAATAGTGGTTTCCGATACTCATTGGTTTTGTATGTGGCATCAATTACCAACACGGATGAAAAGTTGACAAATAGCTCTAGACTTGTAGGATGAACCCAAACAATATCTGTGATTTCGTTGGTGTCTTGATTTATCCTAAAGTCGTGGAGGTACCCATTCTTAATTAATTGCTCTAACACATACTGAGTAGTTGTTAGACCACCCCGTTTGACTTCCTTGTTTATGGAAATAGCGTTGTAAATGCTTCTAATTCCCGTAGTGTTTGACGGGTCTTTTTTCTTCAAAATACTAAGAATTTCACGAGGGGCGGTGCTGTTGGCCATCTCGACCACAAACTTTTTCTCCATTGGTTTTAGCCTTGATGGGTACTCGTGGCCCTCAATATTTTCTGCCGCCTCATGGTTATGGAGACCACAGGAAACTCTTAAACCCCACTTGGCACCGTCTGGAGGTATTGGTATACCTCGCAACTCAAATGGACACTCACACTTTTTAGTCCCAGTATTCCTATGCAAGATTAGCCTTTCAACCCCACGGTGCGGTCTGTACTTTCCTCCTCTCTCACAACCAAGAATGCATCTCGGAACCCGGCCGCCTTTTAAATTATCAGATTTATTAATAACCACCACAATACCGTTATCGAGACCAACTCTCTTCACCCAAGCTAACATATCTTCTCTACTTTCAAAAATCTATAAAATAAAAAAAAAAACGAATATGTATAAGTAAAACATTATCCAGTCATATCATATTTATCTACTTCCAAAATGAATGACGAATATGCATAAGAACAACGGAAATAACTAACCTGATCAGTGCTAAATTCAGGTTTATAATCGCGACTGCTGAAATTGATGCTCTCCTCACTGGGAACATCATTCTCAAATGAGCAACCATCTGGATAGTAGTAGCCATCCATAATGTTCTTCGATGAAAAACGAAAAAAGAAAGAAATTCTGAATGAGAAAGAAGTGAAGTAGTAGTGGGAGAATTAGGAAGAAGTGAAGTAGTAAAAGAATGAAATAGTATAAATAGATAAGAAATTCTTTTAGGATATTTGTGCTGTAGATTCACATGTCTCATTTGACAAAGACATTCACATGTCTCAATAGTATGTCTCAATAGGAAAGTCAATAATGGCTGGCAGAAAAGAGATCTTCTAGGATTTTTGTGCTGGAGATTCACATGTCTCCTTTGACAAAGACATTCGCATGCTTTGTAAAAACAAACAAAGGCACCACAACTTTCAAATTTGGAATAGTATGTCTCAATAGGAAAGTCAACAATGGCTGGCAGAAAAGAGATCTTCTAGGATTTTTGTGCTGTAGATTCACATGTCTCATTTGACAAAGACATTCACATGTCTCAATAGTATGTCTCAATAGGAAAGTCAATAATGGCTGGCAGAAAAGAGATCTTCTAGGATTAAATAAATTTATATAAAGAAATGAATTAATTTAAATCATATAAATAAAGTAATTAAAGTAATATAAATAAATTAAATAAAGTAATTAAATGAATTAAAGTAATATAAGAGAAAAAAGATATTAGAGCATATTAAAAAGATAAAAGACAAAAAAGATATTAATAATAGAGATAAATAAATAATTAAATAAAATTTGAATTAAATTAAAGAATTGAATTAAATAATTAATTAAATGATTTAAATAATTAAATAAATTTATATAAAGAAATGAATTAATTTAAATCATATAAATAAAGTAATTAAAGTAATATAAATAAATTAAATTAAGTAATTAAAGTAAATAAAGTAAATAAAGTAATATAAATAAAGTAATATAAATGAAATAATATAAATAATATATTATATGGTAATTAAAGGAAGAAGGAGGGGCAAAACGGTAATTAAACCGTGTCAGGGGGTGGAGCCAGGGGCGGGGCGCGGGTGTCAGGCGGGGGGGCAGCGGGGCGCGTATCACTTTTCATCGAGCAAAGGTCAGTAGCTCCGGCTACGAGCGGCGGCGCCGGCAACTATAAGGACAGCTACCTCTCTCTCTCTCTCTCTCTCTCTGAAGCGGGATTTCTAGGCTTCTGCAAATCATCATGGCTATTGACAGTGGTTGCCAAGACCAATCTCAAAAGCTTCACCGCTCTCACCAGTCCGGTGCCCGGTGCAAAAGCCGACAAGAAGAAGAAGAAGACCAAGAACAAGCACGGCGACGGCGACGGCGACCAAAAGTTACATAATCCCAAGGTTTCAATCTCTCTCCCGCTCTCCCTCCCTCCCTCTATACAGAGAAGTATGCGGACATATGTTTCGCTCTGTGTAATCACTCACTGTAATTTTATGTGCGTGTAAATGGTTTTAGGCATTTGCTTTTAGTTCGACAGTAAAAGCCATACAGTCGCGTGCTACAGCGAAAGAGCAGCGCAGGCTTCATATCCCGACCATTGACCGCGCCACAGGGGAACCCACGCCGTATGTCGTGGTGGTGCACGGCCCTCCACAGGTATTAATTTCTTGTCATGATTTTGTTGAATTGTTTCAGTTGATTAAGTTAGCTTAATGTTAGAGCACCGCCAATAGCTAGAGCCATATTTCCGTAGCCAGCATCATTTTTTGGCCTCCTATAGTGTCAAAATGGCAATGTTATTCCTCTGCTTATAGAGAGATTGGGAGGAAATCTTGGCTTGAGTTGGATGCAAATGGTGGGGTCCATTAGGGGAGAGAGAAACAGAGAGATTTTGGCTTGAGCACCTAAATTATGGCTTTGAGAAAGGACTGGCATGGGGTTAGAGGTGCTCTAGTTACTACGGTTATTAAGTGATAACGATTTTCATTTTGTTGAGAATTGGGTTTATTTTCCTAGGTTGGAAAGTCTCTTTTGATAAAGTGTCTTGTGAAGCATTACACCAAGCACAATCTACTGGATGTCCGAGGACCCATTACCATTGTGTCAGGTTCATTTTGCTATTCTTTATCTGCTATTATAATTTGTAAGTACTAGTTGCGCTGGGAAAGTTTCTTGTTTTCATTTGTTGAGGTGCATGTGGTTGATCACATTGTTTCGAACTTCTCATTTTAGGAAAGCAAAGGCGACTGCAATTCGTTGAGTGCCCAAATGATATCAATGGAATGATTGATGCTGCCAAATTTGCTGATCTAGCATTGCTTCTTGTTGATGGAAGTTATGGTTTTGAAATGGTTAGGTCTTGTCAGCATTTAATTGATTACCCTTCACACTTCACCACCAGTATTTTTGGAACCCGTTTCTTGGTTATTAGAGTCCAAAATCAAATCATATATGAGTGTATTGTTTGAATTATTGTTGAAATTATTTTGGTACCTCGTGCTTGGTTTTTATGCTCATAGATTTGTAATTGTGTTTCAAGTATTCCAAAGGGAAACGAATTCTTTCATTTGTGAACTGATACATTATGATGCATATTTATGATTGTGTTAGTGGTTTTAACTAGAGAAGGTACGGAGTTTAGAATCCTATAAAAATCATTGGACGCCTCTGCTTCGACTGTTACTTGAGTGGTTGTGGTTGTGAAGTCTGTTCAGTTTGCTGTAATTGCACAGTCAGGTTTGTGCTTACTAGAATTCTTTTGTGTTCTATACTTCACCAAACACTAGTTATGTTCGAAGATGTTTTATTTTTCGTCTTATCCCTATTTCTCACAGTATAACTCGAGTGGTCTATGTGCAACATTGGCATGTGATCTGTGATTTTCTTCATTATTCTCTTTTATTTTTCTGTGAGACTAGATTTATTATATAACTGGGAATTTATCTTCAAATTTTTGTACTAGTTTAGGTTGTCCAATTATATAAGAGTTTCTGTATTTTTTGACTAGGGAATTTTGTCTAATGGGTTTTTTTTTTTTTTTAATCTTCCAGGAAACTTTTGAGTTCCTTAATATTTTGCAAACTCATGGATTCCCTAAAATTATGGGTGTTCTTACGCATCTTGATAAGTTCAAGGATGTAAAGAAACTTAAAAAAACAAAGCAGCGCCTCAAGCATCGATTCTGGACTGAAATATATGATGGAGCTAAACTATTCTATTTGTCTGGGCTTATTCATGGGAAGTAAGTAACTGGCCGCCTGGTCTTCTTCTGCAAGTTCATTGTTATCTTGTGTTGAAAGAATCATCAACTTGAAACTTATGATGAATTTCTAAATGAACAGGTATCCTAAACGCGAGGTTCGTTTCTGTTATGAAGTTCCGTCCTTTGTCTTGGCGAGTTAACCATCCTTACATCTTGGTAGATCGTTTTGAAGATGTCACTCCCCCAGAAAGGGTGCATATGAATAATAAGCGCAATAGAAATGTTACTTTATATGGTTATTTACGTGGCTGTAATTTGAAGAAAGGAACCAAGGTACGTCTAGCTAACCTTTTTATATTTTGGGGTAATTGTTCTAGGGTCCAGAAGTGGGGGCTTATTGGGCCATTTAGTCCATCTTAAAGTTTGACAAGGTCTAAGGTCCACAATTTTTTTATTTTAAATTTAGGTACTTTCAAAGGGTACTCTAGAGTTCAGGTTTTAGGGTGCACTTTCCTATTATAGGATTTTAGTGGTTTAGGCACTTTCATAGGGTACCCTAGGGTTTTAGGCACTTTCATAGGGTACAAACTTTTTTGACACTTTCATGGGGTACCCTAGGGTTTAGGTTTTAAGTTTTAGGGTGCACTTTCCTATTATAGGGTTTTAGTGGTTTTAGACACTTTCATAGGGTACCCTAGGGTTTTAGGCACTTTCATAGGGTACCCTAGGATTTTAGGCACTTTCATAGGGTACAAACTTTTTTGGCACTTTCATAGAGGTACAAATTTTTTTTGGTAAAAAAAAAAAAAAAAAAAAAAAAAAAAAAAAGATGTGAGCTTTAGGACTGGATAGGTTATAAACTTGTTTGGTGGATTAATGGGGTTACAAATTCTTTGCCTAGGATTTTTGAACAAAAGTCGCCCTTATATTTTATATTTGATGACCGAAACATAGTTTGGACCTCTGTTATTCCGTGATTCAATATGTTGTTTACGTTTTTAGATGGCAAATTGCTGGCATTGTTAACGTTTAGGTTATCAAGAAAGTGTAAATGGAATATTATCTTATAACTTGATAGTGTAGCCTTTCTGCACTCTTGAATGCAATTTAGTTTATACATAGAAAAGAGACAATGATTCCTGAATCTTGGTTGCATAAGATGAGAATTTCTTACTACTAGAAACAATTCTCCTTTGCAACTGACTAGGTTTCAGACCAACAGTTGACTAAGCTAATGCTTTTACTCACTGAAATTCTAAATCTTAAATGAAATTTTCGCATTGTTTAGATTAATGGGGTACATCTCCTTTCGAGGGTTGGATTCAAGGGTGAGACAATCAGTTGGGGAAGAGGTTAGAATTGTGGGAGAAGTTGTATTGTTGGCTACGAAGCATTGATATGAGTCATATGACCTTGGGTACTAAGACAAATAAGAGCCCTAGACATAATTAGACAAATGACAAGATTCATGGGTGAGCACTACAACCTATTCCTACCAGCTCATCAGAGTTAGGATTTGTGCTATTTGCTCTGTGGTGTCCTATTGAGATGAATCCTTACTCTGGTACTGCTGAGAAGGTGCTCCCTCTGTCTAGTAGAATAGGACATCGTTCTAATAGCTAGGTGCTACTCCCTCCACCTCAATCTGTTTTCTCTGTGGGGGAACTCAACGTCTTAGGGGGACATGCAATTAGTGCATGTCTCCTTAGATTTTAATGAGATTTCCAATATTACCCCTACCTTTAAAACTACTTTTAATCATTTATGAGGGTTAGTTTGTGAAGATTTACACCCCTTTTTCTTTGAATTTTCAAACAAGAGACAATTCGGGACATCTCAAAACACTGGGCAAACAAAATGGGACGGAGAGAGCATCATTCTAGGCTTCTAGCAATCAAACTTGGATTTGGAATAGAAAAGAATGTGAAATGTTGAAGTTAATGGTTACCTAGGATGTATTTGTCCTTGGGCTTACATCACTATGTGTAACGAGAATATTTCTTGGTAAGCAAGAAAACAAGGAAATTAGAAATCACACCAGAAATACCCAAAAAAATAAAATAAAAACACCATAAATCAACAATTTGATTACTTATTTGACTCCTAAGGTGGTCCACCTGCTCCGATAAATCTTCATCCTCATTTTCTATGGCAATTTGATTAAGAAAGTGGGAAATGGGAAATATATCTTCAAAAGGAAGGTTGCCAACGTGCATCTTTCCAGATTGTAGAAGCCAATCCTAATCCATTCTATGTTGCCAAGAATGTGGCCATTCCGGTATGTTGATTGGGTATGAAAGCGGGGTATGCTCATTTGATACCTTGTGGCCTCATAATTATTTGTGGACTTGTGACCACATCCACCATAGGTCTTGGCTATTTCTTCGTTGTATCCAGCTTCTTCAAAAAAGACAGTCAATAAAGATTACATTGTTTGAACTACCAATATTGCTGTAAATAATAAATAAAGAAACAGAAGAGAAAAAGTGAACTGTGCTCTCATGATATTGAAACAAATTCGAAAAGGTGATGCAACACAATTCAATAAGTCTTTTGTCCCAAGTCCGACTCCTTCTGGTTGGCTGAAAAGGTATTCGATTAATTCTAGTAGATTTTATTTTTTCATGACTTTAGAGATGTGTCCTTAGTTGGGTTCATAGGTTTTGTGAAGGCAACCTAGGGGTGTGGAACGGCTGATGACTGGATCAAATGTTGATTTTAGGATCAATTTGAATTTTGTGAGAGAAGACAGTGTATTTGGTCATTGCACTTGCAGTTAGGTGGTGATTGATTTGGGCTGCTTTGAAGCTCTATTTTGCTTATTTAATTTCATCCGTCTTTATTAGTGGTGTTATATCTTAAATGTCACCCTAATAGTAAGCCTGTATCAGTTTTGAAATGTTTGTGATGGCGTTACAGAAGAGGCTCAGCTTATTACCTGTAATTTTTAATATATAAAACTGTTGATTGTTTTGCACTGTTAATTCTAATATATCAACCAAGTGTCGCTAAGTTCTATTGCTCTGTGTTTCATATGTGATCTAATCTCCAGTTTGTAATCAGGTGCATATTGCTGGTGTTGGTGATTACAATTTAGCTGGGATTACTAGCTTGGCAGATCCATGTCCTTTACCTTCGGCTGCCAAAAAGAAGGGATTGCGGGACAAGGAGAAGCTCTTTTATGCACCTATGTCTGGACTTGGGGATCTCTTGTACGACAAGGATGCTGTTTACATAAACATAAATGACCATTTTGTGCAGTTCTCTAAAGCTGATGATGAGAATGGAGTGGCACACAAAGGTCTACTCTTCTGTACATATATAATTTCTCACTTGGCCTATCTAATGCTCATTTAGTGGGAAGAAATTCTTTTCTTTCTGGTGCATGGTCACTTCTTTTTTTGCATTTTCATTCCGTGTATAATAGAAAGCAAATAGCAAACATCTCATGGGACCCACATCCTTCCGGAACAACCATTAAATTGTTCTTGATAAGGTGTGCCTATGTTCTCAATTTCAGGAAAGGACAGGGATGTAGGTGAGGTTTTGGTAAAATCACTTCAGAACACCAAATATTCACTTGACGGGATCACGAGAAGTTGGAAAATAGCTTCATTAGTCTTTTTGCCAAGAAAATTAATTTATTATCAGAAGCTCCAAGTGAACGAGAGGATGCTCACAAATCAATGGATCGGATCAAAGATATAGAACCTGCAGAGCTCAATCAGTCTGGAGAACCTGAAACTGATGATTCTGATGAAGAAAGTGACGCAGAGGTAGATGGTTCAGAAACGTCAGACAAAGACAAAACTTATCAAGAGGATCTGAAGATGACAACCATGGATAATGAATCTGATGAATACGATAATAATGTACTGGAGGAAGATGCTCCTCCAGGAAAAGGCTTAAAGGAGCATATTGATTTTCATGATGGAAGAATGAGGAGATAAGCTTTCTTTGGAGAGGACTTTGATGATGACCATTCGATGGTAATATGCACTTTTCATTGTTTGTTTGGAGAATTGTGGGAAATCTGATGTCTTTTCTGTCTCTGTAGTTTGCTTTAGGTGAATATAAATGCCTATCTACGCCCTTTTGACTTCTTCTGGAATATCAAATATGTGAAAGAAATCTAGGATAGTTTCCGCGGAATATGGGGTCCTTGTATTGCTTCTACTTATTTTGTATTAAGTATTTTTATTTTTTATTTCGGTATAGTTGAGTGCCAAGGTTTTTCTTTCTTCTTTCGCTAGTTTTTTATCCCCCATGAATTTTCAGATCTGGTTTGCTGCTCACCTGACTAAGAAAACATCTCGGCTCTGGTTTGCAGATCAAAACAGGAAAAGTGGAATTCTTTTATCTGGTCTTTTGTCGAGCTTTAGTGCAAGGAATACTACCCACTTTTATAGGTGAATTAATATTTATGCTACAAAGGAAATAGTGTTGGAGAGTCTTACTGGAAATAGGCACACAAAAAAGAGTTGGAAAGACTGAAACAAAGGGCAGGATAAGCCACAACCGAAAACTATACAATAAAATAGTTCTCCGCAGAAGAATTTCCTTAACAAACTGGCCAAACTTCACTCTCTCCCCAACTGTATACACTATACACATTAGAATGTTGTGCACGGCCGCATATAGAAGTTGGTCATTTTTTAAAGTAAGTTGTAAATTTGGATGATCTACTTGCGCACAGTTTTTGTGTTAGTATGTGTTGTACAATTTCGCCTTGTAAAGAAGAAGTACAACTCATTTTCTACATACTTCATCCGGCTTACTGACATGATGTCCTAAATCTTGGCTTCTGACTTGTCTTCTTTAGGAAAATTCAGTTTTATTTGCTCTTGGTAAGAAGGTTGGTTTGTCATGCTGGTTGTCTTGGTTGGGGGCTTGGACTTTTGATGTTTTCTTGTATATCCCCTTGACTGGCTGTTATTTGGATGGTTGTTTTTGTTTCTATACTTGATAAGGCTTATACTCATAAGGGCTTGTCCCAATGTTACTTTTTTCTTATGGTTCTGGTATAAGGTGCAACTTCCACACACACACACACACACACACACACACACACAGGAAAAAAAAAACAGAATGAAGAGAACAGTTCTATTGGGTTACAAGATAAAAATTTTGCATATTAACATCATGCTTACTCTTATCTTACTCGTAGGGTATTAATATCCACTTGTTGCAGGATTTGGGGGACAGTGATGGTGCTGAAGACGACGATCCAGATGACACATCTTCTCATTCAAAATTTTCAGAGGATGAGGAGGACTATTATAGAGATGGTACATTTTCGCACCTTGAATGTATGGTTTATTGCATAGATATTTACTTTGGGGAAATAGTTCTGGCTTCATTAATGTTGTGATTTTTCAAAGTGGTTTTTTTCTCTGCCCCATCAAATGAGAAGAAGGTAAAAGCAAGCAGGATTGATTGCCAAAGAGGCTAAAATAACAATAAAATTTATCCACCTTCAGTGAATTCCTTAAATTGTCCCTGTGCAGAACTTGTTTTCTTATTATTTTGCCTGCCTTCTGATTTATTAACTATAATTCTTAATAATTTTCCTGGCAGAAGATGAGATGGGAAATGCTTCAAAATGGAAAGAGTCCTTGGCAGAGAGGACCATTTTGAGACAGAATGTTAATCTGGAGCAACTTGTATATGGAAAACCTGAAAAAATGGCTAGTATTTATGACCAAGCTCAAGCTAGAAGTGAGGATGAAGGAGGCAAGGATGATGAATTCTTTACGCCAAAAGGAGAGGGAAATAAGGTTGTTCTAGATGCTGTTAATATAGTTGTTTCCTTCTTTACTTTTTTGGAGCAAGGGATGCTTTTTTAGTAGAAAAGGGAATTTGCATTTTTTGTGAATAAGATATTAATGTTTGACTAGCTATTTGTGCAATTTAAGAATGGTTGTTCAATTATTGCAGAAATCAAGCAGGCGAGTGGGTGCTGATAATGTCAATGTCGATGACTGTTCCAAGTTCACAAATCATGCAGGTCTTAAGAGCTGGAAAAATGAAGAGTTAGTCGAAAGCATTCGTAACCGTTTTGTCACTGGTGACTGGTCAAAGGCTGCTCAACGTGGTCAAGCCTCAGAAGCTATTGGGGATGATGATGATGATGATTCCGAATTTGGAGAGTTCGAAGATTTGGAAACGGGTCAGAAGTATGAGAGCCAAAATGTTCGTGATGATCTCCAGGAGGAGGATGCCACTAAGATTGAAGAGCGGAGGCTTAAGAAGCTTGCTTTGCGTGCAAAATTTGATGCTCAATATCCTTTGTTTTCTCAGTCTCTCTCTTCTTTTTTATAGCTGGTTCATGAACCACCAGTAAAATGATTCATTGTATGAATGATCTTGCATCATCATGCATGACATGTCCGTATCAATTTTTCAATTACTTTCTTGTTATTTGCCACCCTTGTCATACTTGGAAATCACTTGATTTTGTGACCTTGATTCATTTATACGTACAATGAGTCTGGAATCACCAGATGAGGATTCTGATACCAAGCATGGTGCAAAATCTCACCGAGGTCAAGTTAATGAAGGTGGATTTTTTGATAAGGTAACATTATTTTTTTTCTTTTTCAGATTTTTTTAGTCTTCCTTCTTCATTTATAGACTTTGATGAATCTGTAATTTTTTTACTTTGTTTATTGTTTGATTTGTGTTGATTCAACTAACTATGGGTTCTTGCAGCTAAAGGAGGAGATCGACCTTTGGAAACAAATGAATCTAGCTGAACTCAACGACCTTGATGAGGCAACTCGAGTAGAAATAGAGGGCTATAGGACTGGAACTTACCTAAGATTGGAGGTTCATGATGTTCCCTTTGAAATGGTTGAATATTTTGATCCCTTCCATCCTTTTCTTGTTGGAGGAATCGGTCTTAGTGAAGAAAACGTTGGATACATGCAGGTTAGAAAGAACATTACAGGCTAAGAAAACCTCTATTTGTTATTGATTTTTGTGTCATTAACCCTGTCTCAGGTTTTTAGGGATGGGGAGAAAGGAAGGAAAATTTCTGCTTCCCTCCTTTGTCTTTCACTTGTTTGGTGAGTTATGAACGGCGGTGTTGTCTTGGTTTGGTATTCAGTGGGCAATGTCAAGAAATGTCATGGAACTTCTTATTGCTTGGAGAGGTGGAAGAGTGCGTATGAGAAGGAAGTGTATTTGGAACATGATTCCTCTCTGTGTGATGTGGATAATTTGGCGAGAGAGAAATCAGAGATGTTTTGAAGGAGCAGAAAAACCCTTGTTCAGAATCATTAGTTTTTTGGTGAATAGCTTGTATAGTTGGGACGAGAGAATGTTATCCTTCTCTTGACCAATTTTTTGACTGGTTTGAGCTTTTATTTCCACGTGTCGGTGTATAGGTCTTTTTGTCCGTGGCCTCCTTTTTGTAATTGGGTAGCATCCCTTATGCTCTTTTTAATATAATTACTTATCAAAAAAAAAAAAAAAGTATTCAATGTTATCAATCTGGACTATCCAGGCATTTAAATGGGGGATGCAATTTTTGTTGTCCCGTCAAATTGAAGCTCTATCCATGTCGCATAGAAAATACCAAAATCCCTAATGAAAATTGGACCTGGCACAATAGGTAGAAACCATATATGCCTGGACATATTGCGTATCAAGAACGGAAAAATGCGGATATGGTCATGAAGGGTTTAGCGGATATTTTTGTTTTTTGATCTTACAACTTTGTAAAGTAACTTTATAACTTTGTAAACAAGTCACTTTGATTTGGGATAATTTGAGAGCAGCAATTGAGAGGAGTTACTTTTACATAATTGGCACATTCAATGCTTGTGTTTCTCATAGTGTAGATCGAGACTTTAGCCAAAGATCAATAAACGCAAGCAGTGGCGGACACAGGATTCCTATTGTGCAGGGACCAAATCATATATATTAATAAATAGCAACAAAATATCATCCTTATATATTAATCACACAATTTTGAGGGGATTTTTCTTCATAATTTTTATAAACAAAATCTAAAATATAGTAAAAAAATTGGGATAATTGGGGGTGTCCCCTGCTTGCACCCCTTAGGTCCGCCCCTGAACGCAAGTGAAATCTCAAATGACTCACTAATGAAACTGGTGCTACAGACTTTGTTGTGAAATGGTATTTCTTTTGACAATATCTGTCAACTCTTTATCTTTGGGTGAGTCTATTCGCAGCCCATTTTGCCTAAATACAGCCCATCCAAAATAAATACCAAAACTTTCCTTGTGAAAAGACCAATTAGCCCCTCAAATTACTTCATACCAACCCACCCCACTTTCTCCCAATTGCTACATACCAACCCAGTGCACTTTCCTATCTACTTCTTCCTTCACTTCTTCCATTGTTCTCATTCCCACAGTGAAAAAATCTCTCCTCCTCCTCCAACCATTAACCCCATTGTCCTCCCCTGCCCCTCCTCTCTCCTCTCTCTTAATGGAGAACTATGTTGAATCAATGGAGGGATCTTCTCCCTCACTAGATTTGGGAGAAGAGCTCCAAAGAGTATTGGAGCAATTTACAACTCCAAATCCACCAATGGATGCACAAATACAGACCACGGAGGAGTTAGAGGAAAACATGGAGGTGGAGAGCCAGCCTAGTATCTCGGAGATGAAGATTTTCGAGCAAAAAATGACCCAAGAGGTAACCCATTGGTTTTTCGATTTCTCAGTCGCTGTTCATTCGAAACGGTACACACAGTCCCGAAAATCTCACTACATTTCGGTAGTTAATTCCCGAAAGTATTACAGTTTTTTGATAAATTTATGTCCGAAATAATTTGAAATTTCCGGTAGTTATGTACCGAATATTAGACCTAATTTCGGGATTTTAAATCCGAGGTGTAAAAACTAATAAGAAACGAAGTTGTCATTTCGGTTTTTAATTACCGAAATGGTTGTAGTTTTTTGACAATTTATGTCCGACATTGTTGGTACAATTCGGTAGTTATGTACCGAAAATATATCAAATTTCGGGAGTTTAAATCCAAAGTTCAAGAACTAATGTCAACACTAATGCTGTTATGCTCTGGTCTTTTTTTAGGGTGATGCTTCCACACATGGTAGTCGCACAACAGGGTCATTAGGTGCATTAGGTGTTCATGACTATACGGAGCACTTCACAACACAACAGGTTAGTACTTTGGATAAAGTTATTTACTTGATACACATTCTATTCCATACGGGCTATTTAGGGTAAAATTTTCTTGAATTATGTGTTCGTAGGTGTTTCCAAATGAACAAGAGTTGAAAGACTGGATTTTTTCGACGAGTTTGAAGCATGGATTTGTCATTATCGTTAAGTCTTCTGAAACAATGACAAAGAATAGGCGACCACGGATAAGATTTCAATGCGAACGGAGTGGTAAGTTCAGACCGTTTATACCAAAAAACTCAATTCCAGAAGAGAAGAAAAGAAAGCGTAACACAGGGACCAAAAAATGTGAATGCCCATTCCAATTGTGGTGTGTTAAGGCATACAATGGTTGGTCTGTCAAAGTCTACAACGGTAACCACAACCATCCTCCTGCAAGTCAATTTGAGGGGCACGCATACCCCGGGAGGTTGAAAAAAGAAGAAATACAGATGGTCGTGGAGGCCTCAAAGACGCTTGTAAAACTGCGGGACATTTTAATGACAATCAAGAGTCGGGATCCTTCCAACTGCACGACAATTAAAACTATATATAATGCACGGACAAAGTACCGGGTGATGGAACAAGCGGGTAGATCTCAAATGCAACATCTAATGCGGCAGTTACGGGAACATAACTATGTTGAGTGGCATCGTGCTTGTGAGGTGACGGGTGATGTGAATGAATTATTTTGGTCTCATCCAATTGCCGGTGACATGTTACGTGTTTTCCCTAAGGTGTTGATGATGGACTGCACGTACAAAACAAACAGGTACAGGTTTCCTTTGCTACAGATTGTTGGCGTCACATCGACGGAGATGACGTACTTTGTGGCATTCGTTTTCATGAAGTCGGAGAAGGAAGATAACTACATCTAGGCGTTGGAAAAGTTGAAGGGTATGATGGATCCCGAGTCCCTTCCAGAGGTAATAGTCACAGACAGGGAGTTATCCCTCATGAATGCAATTGCAAAAGTTTTCCCTTGCGCTAAGAATATGTTATGTCGATGGCATATTCAGAAGAATGTGTTGGCTAACTGTAAAAAACACTTTGATGATGCACATTGGCAAAAATTCCTGGCTATGTTCGCTGTGATTATGTACCCACCGACCATAGAAGTGTACGACGAGCGGGTTCGTGAACTAAAAAGGGATTTTATGATGTATCCAACGGTTCTCGAATACGTTGACAAGACATGGCTTGCTCCGCATAAGGAGAGGTTTGTTTGTACTTGGACCGACTCTGTCATGCACCTAGGGAATTACACTACCAATAGGTATATGGTTGTTTTTGCTATTTACTTCAAGTTTAAGCATATATGTCACACAAAATGACTAATTCCTTACCATTTCACATTTCACATACAGGGCAGAGGGACATCATAATAAGCTAAAGAAGTATCTTGCATCATCGCAATCCAACTTTCAAAGCGCATGGGAGAAGGCTCACGGCTTGGTTGAGGCAACCATTACTTCCATCAAGCGTTCATTCGAGAAGAGTCTATCAACTTTGCAGCATTCTTACAAGATTCGCATTTTCAACAACCTAGTGGGTGTGGTTTCACAGGACAGAGACATTGCTAGCCTCGCGACGAGGCAACCACCTATGTGCACGTGGAAGCTCCTCACTGTAATTTGGATTTTGTGGTTGCTGAAGCGTAGGAAAGTGCTCGTGGATCCATGCCTGTGGGATTTGAACATAGTAAAAGAATAATTACTAACCAAAGTTATGCATAACAAAAATAATAATAATATCCACTCTATTGTTAATTACTAACATGGAAATGAAGTGTATTCAAAGGACAATAATTAATTAAAATACCTCCAACAGTGTTGTGTAGCCACACAACTGCCTCACACCCTTCCTACTCGTTGTACCAAGCTGCCTGTACAAGTACGCTAGACATCCAGTACCCCACCCGTATGTACCAACTTCGTCCAAGTTTGACAAAAGAGATAGGAGAGACACGTCAACCTTCCCCCCCGACTTGTCAATGAAAAGGGTGCACCCAAGCACGAATAACAAGTAAGCACGTGCACAATAGTCAACCCTCTGCACACTGTCTGTCTTACTCACCATCGTGAAATTCTTCTTCAACCAACTCAAAGCAACACTCTTTCCTCCATTAAGCGCTTTACGCGCATCCGTCTCAGAAACGCCAAGGCAGTCTTTGAGTAGAGTCACGGGATCCCTATACTCTTCCTCTGTGTGCACGGCCTTACCTATAACGGAAAGTCCAAGTAGCTGCTCTGTATCGTCAAGTGTCATCCCCATTTCTCCAAATTTAAAATGAAATGTGTTTGTCTCTGGATGCCACCTCTCAACAAAAGCAGAAACCAAAACAGCATTGCAGTACGGGTATGTGAGGTCGCTGCACAAGGGCCCCAATCCAGAGTTGTTAATTTTTTGTTGCACCCTACGGCTCTTGACTCTCCATTTACTCAAATGGCGAGAGTGAGAGTGTAATCTTAACGTGTCGCGCTCCTCCCTATTCCAAATTGCCGCTGCCACATGTGTATCAAAACTCTTTAACAAACCCCGGTCCAGTGGGGCCCCCCGAGGCACATCTTCTCCATTGCGTATACCGACCCCGCTAGACGCCGCCGCTAGATGAACCTCCTCTTCGGGTTGACCCTCTTCAAAATGCTCTTCAACCTCAACCTCCTCCTCGAATTGGCCCTCCTCGGCCTGCTCCTCAACCTCCTCCAATTGACCCTCTTCGGGCTGCTGTTGGGGGAGGGCAGGCCGACCACGAGCACGCTTGGCCTTTTGGCCCGTAGCCTGACTAGCCTCCGAGGCCTTGCGCCGCCGAATAGAAGCTGTTTGCCGTTCGCGGGCCATATCTGTTTGTTAGACATACAAAACTTCAGTCAAGTAAAGTAAAGTAAAATAACAAATAACAAATGAAATAAAATTCCAACTCTAAAAAGCTGTAAATAGTCTCACCAAACCCAATGCATGTAATGTGTGAAGTAAAATCATACTTGGACACAAAATGCCCATCTAAGTTACTAAAATCATGAATCAAGTAAAACTTTCCACAAGTTTACTAAATGCACAAGAAAAAAAAATTATACTTGGTACAAAAAAGCAACATCTAAGTTACTAGCATTTCAATGAAAATTTTTAAGCAATCTTGGGTTCAATGAAAATTTGTTGATTTTTAAGCAAACTTTGGTTATAAATAGTAGGGCAACAAAAGTAGTATTTAGATATCCAAGCCTTTTGATATACTCTTACCGTCCCAATTTGTTTGTCTGTTTTCACAATTTAGAACCTCTCATCAAGAATTATCGAAACCCAATCTGATTGAAAAATTATACTACTTGGTACACAAAATGCCCATCTAAGTTACTAGCATTTCGTCAAGAAAAATTATACTTGGTACACAAAATGCCCATCTAAGTTACTAGCATTTCGTCAAGAAAAATTATACTTGGTACACAAAATGCCTATCTAAGTTACTAGCATTTCGTCAAACATATGGTGTGCACAATAATCAGTGTAATCATGTTTGCATTGGAGTGAATGTGTTAACAATCAGTGGTTCTCCCAGTATATTCACTGTTGTTTTCTTCAACAAATGCTCATAGCATACGTACCAATACAAGCACAAACTGATGTGGTAAGACCAGGCTGTGAATCATGCTTATAAAAAGAATCATTTAAGAACTCTAAAGACTACAAGTGTTTTCTTAACTAAGTTGAATGAGCCAAGATTCAATTCCAATAAAAGTCAAGACTCACTTGTCAATTTCTCTGATGTTAATATTGTAGGCGAATTGCAACCATACCGTTGTCGTCGACTGAATTCCGTTCAAACCCACAAATTGTTGCCGTCGTGCAAATCATCACCCACTATATGACAAACACAAAAAAATGCAAGTGGCATAAGATAGTCAGGGACATCAGATTTCCATATTCATAGGAGGAAGATGACTTGGTAAAAAAAAAAGATCTGATTGAAACAAATACTCGAAATCAATCTTCTGTTCAAATCAAGTCTTCCGTTCAAACCAACAAATCAAGAATTATCGAAACCCAATCTGATTGAAACCCAAAATACGAAAGGCAAAGGGGAGATAGAGGGGGAAGAGAGGAGAGAGAATCATAGTCCGGCGAACCCAGAATCGAGCAGTTCCGTCGCCGACAATTCCGGACCACCGCCACCTTCCACCGTCCACGGTTTCTCTCGCCAGGAATGGTGAAATGGAAGAGATGGAGAGTCTGATGGAGGTGGTCTGAGAGGGAGAGAGAGAGAGGAATAGTACCAGAGGTGAGGAGATGAGTCGGCTGTGGTGAGATGGAGGTCTGTATCGATTAGGGTGTGTGAGGAGGGAAGAGAGAATAAAGGGTTTTGAGTGAGAGTAAAGTGTTTTGAGTGGAAAGGGGCAATTTTGGAAAAACGTCGGGTTACATGAAGCAAATTTATTGATTTGCCACATCAGCAGGGTTTTATTTAGTAAACGGGCTGTATGAAGTCCAAAATGGGCTGCGAATAGACTCACCCTTTATCTTTTAGTGCCAAATTACTCTACTTCTCAACTTTACTTCCTTTCACAAGCGATCTCTCTTTTCTCTTCAAGGTGCAGTTAAAGCGGCATAGATGGCACAAAAAAGTACTCCCTCAGTCTCAAATTGGATGTCCATTTTTGAAACTAGTGCCATTTTTCGATTGTTATATCTTTTAATTTATAATATTTTTCGTAATTATGAACACTTTGTATTATAGAATTCTTCAAGAACTATCAAACAAGATTCATATTGAATATTTTTGGAGATTCATATTGAAAGATACAAGCGATTGAAAATGACACGGGTTTCAAAAATGGACATTCACTTTGGGACGGAGGGTGTACTAAAGATGAGAGATCCAATAATTGTGTCTATTGGATGGAGGCGATACCAAACTACACCTATGTATGCCATTGCGGACCGCAATGGACGGAATCGTATGCTCAAATACACTCCTGAGCACATGAATTGTCTTGCCATGATTTGGGGCCCACTTGCACCTCCACATACTGGGGTAGTGGCTGTTCAAAATCTATCAAACAGTCAGGTTAGATGTTGCATCTGGATGTCTTTTTTTCTAACTTGAATAACTGTAGAAGAGTCCACAAGTTATTCGAATTTTGAATCGAAAGTGTCTCCCTGGCAAACTGCAATATATAATTGTGTTGATCTGAGGTTTAATTTTGGCATGTGGGATTTTGTTTTGTTCCCGTCAACTACTGATGATTACACACCAGATTCAACCCCTTTGATTATGTGTAGGGCTGTAAATGAATTGAGCTGTTCGTGAACTATTCGAGGCTCGACTAGGTAAAGGCTCGTTCGAATTCGATTCGGTTACTAAACGAACTGAACCTGAACCCCAATTTTAGGCTCGTTTAATAAACGAGCCGAACTTGAACTTGACAATATTGGGCTCGATTAGGCTCGCGAACTTAGAATATATATGTATATCTCACAAGAATTTCATATATAACCTTGAATATGTGTAACTTTCGCATATAAATAATGAAAGTTTTATAACCGATACATGTATAAACTTGTAAATGTATTGCAAAATTAAATTTTAATATGTTTTTATAATTTTATATATAGATAGGCTTCTTTATGTACAAAATAAAAAATTTATTTGTAGTTCTAGACTTGTATGAGATCATAAATATCTAGTATTTTTTACTCGCTAAGGCTCGTGAACAAGTTCGAGTTCGACTCAAACCTTGGCAAGCTCGGCTCGAACTAGGCTCGTCAAATTTTCATTGAGTTCGAGCTCGGCTTGAGTTCGTTTAAGAGTTCACACTAAAACCAGGCTATTATAAGTCTCGTTTTAAGTTTTAAAGCCACCAACAAAGGTGTCGTGAAGCATCACAAACCCCCTTTGGCAGTCTTTGCATTCCCTTCCCTTCAAACCCAATCTCCATAATGAAAACTGAAAAGGCCTCCGAAGCATAAGCCCAATATCGGACTGATGGCACACTTTCTTGGAATCGAAGTGATGCAGGGAGATGACGGCATTTTTATCTCTCAAGCTGGATACGCCAAAAGCATTCTCAAGCGTTTTGGCATGGAGAAAAGTAACCAGTAACTACTCCAGTTGAAAGTGGAGTGGAACTCAGAAAGAGCGTGGTCGGTAATGTTGATATGACATATTTCAAGAGTCTGGTAGGAAAGTCTTCGCTTCCTGACATGCACTAGACCAGACATACTATATGGTGTTGGTATTATCACCCGATACATGCGAATTTTGCGATATGTCAAGGGCACAGTCACTGATGAACTGTTTTATACAAGTACTGAAAATTTCAAACTTGTCGGCTATTCAGATAGTGATTGGGGAAGAGACTTGGACTAAAGAAAGAGTACTACAAGATTTACTTTCTTTCTCGGAGATACAACTTTCACATGGTCATCGAAGAAACAAGAGATAGTGACGCTATCATCTTGTGAAGTTGAGTATGTAGCAACCAGCTCAGCTATTTGTCATGCTATATGGGTCCGCAATATGCTGTATCATTTGAGAATTTCTCAAGAAAAATCCACAGAAATCTATGTCGATAATCGCTCCGCAATTGCACTAGCGAAGAACCCGGTGCATCATGAAAGAAGCAAGCATATCGATACACGTTACCATTTCATCAGAGAGCATGTGAAAGCAAAAGAAGTGGAGTTAGTTTCTTGCAGGACATATGATCAGAGTGCTGATATTTTCACGAAACCCCTCAAGCATGAAGCCTTCATCAGAATGAAGACAATATGCTTGGAATGAAGAAACCCCCAGACTCAAGTTTAAGGGGGGATGAATAAAATAAAAGATAAACTTGATCAAAGCAATTGGATACAAGCAGCCCCAAATTAAATGTGGAGTACTATTGAAATATCAGACGGAAGACTTTTTGTACTTCTCAGAGTGTTTATGAAATACAAGTGTTGTGTTTGATACTCCTCTATTTGCATCACTTCTCACCTTAGTAGTGCCACATCCATTGCATGCCCAGGTATGATAGGCTTTAGAAGCCTAGACTAAAGGCTCCTTGATCGTCAACTGTGGTGGAGGCAGCAGGCCCCACTGAAATTTTCCAATATGAAACTTTGATGGTAAGTTTTAAAAGTTACTTGAATTTATACCATCTAAAATGGAATATAAGCCCCTACTGAGATTACTTTTAGCCTCTAAAGTTTCATTTAGGATTTCGAAAGAGACCTTACAAGTTCCTCCTTGGGAATTTTTTGTTAAATAATTAACAACTTACAATTTGTTGGGGATTTAACACCCCAAATCTCACCTGCAACGGAAGTGTACAAAAACAATAAACACAAATCACACACAAGATTTTTTACGTGGTTCCTCAAATCGGGTACGTCCACGAGAGAGAGATATCTTCACTATATTTGGAAAAATAGAGATACAATGTGATGTGAAAAAACCCACCCAAAGAGCACCTAACACATGACTCTATACATAGTTTTTCACTCACCCCTACATTCTATTTTTCCTCACAATTTTCTCCTCACAAACTCACAACTCTGGAGCGCACGGCAACCCCCACAGGGGCTGCCACCCCTTGTGCCCTTCTCCGGCGTGCTATCTCCTCTCACTCACCTCCCTCGCTGTCCACAAATCACTTGCTACAACATATAAAGGCAGAGTCCAAAAAACTCTTCAAATGCCCGAGACTGCCACAAATGCTCCTGCTGCCCTTTCATTGCCCACATACAGCTTGTCTCTTCATTTTCCTACGACTGCCAGACCAATGGCCATCCACTTTCTTTTTTCTCCTTTTTCACACCACCATCTCACTCCTTTCCCAAGCACACATAGGCTGCCAGAAAAGGCTCCACATGCCTTTCTTTAATTTCTCCTAGATTCCATCACCACTCCTTTATACTTGTCTTTCACGCCTTTTCCCAATTTTTTTCCTTTTCCTTTTTCATTGTATTTTCACATGAGCCAAAAAAAACCAACAAAATTATGCCAGGATTTATGTCTATCATGATTATCACAATAGAACCACTAAATGGAAATTAAATAATTAACAGTGGCGTACCGGGATCTATTCATGCAGAACTTTAGCGATCCAATAATTCATCATTAACAACCATTATTTTACAAAGAGTATTAAACTTTAGGTGGAATAAGGGTTCTCTTGCTTGCCTCACTTTCTAGCAATTTAGTCTCATAAGTTGATGGAACCATAGACGCTCTTTTATAGGCAGAGAGGGACTAGTTTCCTTATTGTTCATTATATTTACTTCCCATCAAAGTCTTGTGGATAAAAATTAAAAAGTTATTAAGGTTGTGTCTAATAATTGCGCCACTGAAACCACTGATTGTCATTTAGCCTTTTTGGTGCAAAACTCACAACTCTGGATTGAAGAATTTATTATGTACCAGTTGAAAGAGTGCCCGCCCCTTCTATCAAGTAGGCCACCTTTTCTGGAACGCAATCTGAGATAACCGTAACCGTGTATATATTTCTATGTGGGCTTCTCCTGTTTCAGCTGATTCTCCGGTTTGCGACTGAAAGTGTGGATTAATCTAGTTGGTGCATGTTGGTTTTGCACGTGGATTAGTTTACCCTTCGTCCTTGTCTTGATACTGTCCTTTTAGAATCCAAGTCCTTGTCTTGATTCTGTCCTTTTAGAATCCAAAATAGCCTTTTTGCACATTAGCATGACTGGTTCAGATGAAGTTTTTCAGCGGAGTAAATTCCGTGTGCGTTTTATTGTTGTGTGTTTTCTCTTTGATTAAATGATTTTAATTTCAACCAATCTGTAGTTGATAGTCAAGGCCGTGTAATTAATACCTGGGTCGATATGATTAACTGTGCTAACCTTGGTATGGAAGTTATGCATGAACGTAATGCTCATAACTTCCCTCTAGACCTAACGGCTACATTCTAGCTCTTAGTATCCCTAAACGTGTTCATATTGGATGTTGTATCCCTTTTCCTATTTGTTTGTTCTGTATTTTCGTTCAACTTATAGTCCAACATTCCAGATGAGCTTCAAGAACGGCGGGGAACTGGGGAAGGTACCGTGAACAAGACAAATTAAATAAGGGAATCCGGAAAAATACTGAGGACTAAAAGTTCCAAGAGGTATAAGGAAAAAGAGTCAATCGATGTCAGATCACACATGATCTGATGCACAATAATTTGAGATCTCTTGGCATATTTACAGATTGCTCTGGAGTGCACCACCAACTTGGTTCTTTCAAGGTGATAACTTGAAAAGGGACGGAGGGAGTATTATGTAAATTTTTAACCAAAATTATTCTTGTTAAAACGCCTTCAGACCGTTTGCGAGGAAGATATAGAGGGTGGATAATGTGTTTTCTCAGATTAGTCATCTGCCACCGTGATGGTATATCCGTTCATATGGAATATGTTGAACCCAGCTCACCTCCTTGTTCGTCATCTTGAGTTCCAAAATTCTCCTCTCTAAAATATCATCCACGTAGAAGCGAGGGCGTGTTGCGCAGCTATGTGCTATGTTGCTTGTTGTGCAATCATGACGGTTCAAATGTGTGATATCAATTGGTCCCGATTTTTTAAAACTATTCGCGCGAATAGTTTCAAAAAATCCGGACCACTGATTTCCGAGACAGACGATCAAGATTGCACAACACCCAGCTGCGCAACACACCCCTCGGATCCCATCCATGCATTCTTATCCACTCATGTTAACTACGGAACTAATTAAGCATGTACATGATTTTATGCAGGATTGTGCAGGATTTTATTATAGGAGTTTATTCTTGCAATATCCACACTATACGCATGATCAAAAGTGACAATTCTTTTCACGCAAAAAAATCAAACTTTCTCATTTGCCAACTGTAGGGGAGGTCAGCGCAGGACCCCCGGTTGACCAGAGTCAACGTTGACACACCAATAAAATCACGACAAATGTCGCCCAGGTGGCACAATGCCCGCTTGACACGTGGCGCTCTCCGCGGAAGTCTCCGCGTGTGAGGGTCCACTGGAGCGGGCCCAGGTCTCCACGTAAGGGGGCCACTGAAGCGGGACCCTCTTGCGCAAGGCGCCCCAGCGGCGCGCACCCCAGGCCCAATAAGGGCGGTGCTTGGACGACCATGAGCCATCCAGACAAGGAGAAAAGCTCATGGCCCAAATGACTGGCGCGGCCCAGAACACGGGCGAAAACGCGAGAGGCCAGTCCAAACTAGCCCAGGTAATGATACCTGCTGCGGTCTAAAGGCAGGACCCCGGGGGCCCCCTGAGGCTTGGCTGCGGTATAGACGAGACCGAACAGGTCACGACCTTGCCCTTACGGGAATAAGGGAGATCTAGCGGCTTGGTGGCTTGGAATAGGAGGATCGCTGCGCGGGGGAATGGCTCGTCACCTTGCGGGTCATCTGCGCTGTGATGACGTCACCCGTGCGATCAGGTTGTACGGAAAGGACACGTGTTATCATATTATAGGACGACGGCCTGGCACCTCATGATTGGTCCAGGGTGCCTATAAATATGGGACATTCCCTTTCATGCCCGGGGGTTGGTGAGATCTTGGCAGAGGCATACGCCATTCTAGAGAGAGAAAAGGGCAAACACTGAGTGAGAGAAGAACATTCTCTCTAGTGGATCCTTGTCCCATCTCCTAGGTCACCAAGGGTATCACGGATTAGACTCAGAGCAATCCACTGCCTTAGTCCTTTCTGTGCACACCTGCTCCGTTCTTCACCCTTTCCCTAGACCACCTCATTCTCTTCTTCCACGGTGTCTTTACTGTTGACTATCCATACCTCTCCAGCTCATCACGTAAGCAAGAACCATCCCCTACACCAACTATTAAATTTTTGTGAGAGTAAATTAAATTGTTCGATTTAACTTTTGCAAACCGTTATGTGCAATCAAAAAAATAGTTGTATGTCCAATGCATAACGGTTGAGAAATGTCAAACTACCGTGTTCATAATGTATGTAGCATGAGTTCGCTTTTCGAAATACATGCATAGCACAGGTTTTAAAATGAGAATTCTATGTTATCTGAAAAAATAGAGCGAGTTTGCCTCCGTGCATGCACGGGTTTTCGTTAATACAAATGTATGACAATTGAGGCCTCAAAAGCAAATGGAGGGCCGAGGCACCAGTCATAGCGACTTAGTGTTTGGGTCACCCCTGAAAATAAAGAAATACATAAGGCGTTCTCCTATCATTTTCGAGCGGCCGGTACCACTTTCTATGAATCAAACAGTTGGGGTGTGCTATAGAACTTTCCCCCACAAGAAAATGAAAAAGTAGAGGAAGAATAGATTAAAAAAAAAAAATCCCCCACAAGAAAATGAGGTATTTGAGAAAAACTGAGAAACCAAAATATCTATTCCACCATCTTCCGAGACGCCATAGCCAATGAGAATGACAAATGGCGTTAGAAGACCCCTCGCCGTACTAGCCTGAGTAGCCGAACTAGCCCGACTAGGCGCCGAGTAGTCGGCCCTGGAACCTAGAAGGTGCCCGGTCGCCCTGGAAACGCCTAACAAGTTTTAGAACCTTGGTTGATTCTGACATTAAAAATGAAATACACAGGTTATATATAAAAGACGAAAACCAAGATTGTGTTCTCAATGGAGTCAATCTTGACTCAAAAGGGAGCCTCAGTGTTACTCACGTACTATTTTTAAGAGCATCTCGAATCAAGAATGCTAAATTTGACATGGCAAGCCATGTAAATAAATTGGCATTTGAGCAAACTCTAACGAAGATTCAATTGTCAAAGTGTCATTTGACATCTCCTCTATCATGTCAAATTTTACAACTAATGTCAAATCTCTCTTTTATAGTTACTCCCGTTGTCCCTTTTTTATTGTCAACTATTCCATTTTGGGATCTCTTAATAAGTGCGTGTTTTGAAAAGTTAATGGGTAAAAGTTTATACAGTAATTATTTTTCCATTTTGAAAATTTAGTGGGTAGAGAGTTAATGAGTAAAAATGAAGGATAATTTTGGAAAGTGGAGACAAAAGTTCATGTGAAAGGTGTAAAGTTAATGTGAAAAGTGTAACGACAATGTCTCGTTAATAAGTTAGATTTACGAAGCAACACACTTAAAAAAAAAAGGGACTGAGGGAGTACTTTACCAAAACAAGATTAAAGTGAACATTACCAAAACAATAATGTGGAGAAAATTTTGGGTGCAAATAGGGTATCGCTGACGTGATGCCCGAGCTAGCATCTCGGCCGTCCAAAAATATTTTGGACAGTCCAAATTTCTCCATCCCTCGCTCCTCTCTCTCTCCTCTTTCTCTCACCTTTTTCTCTCTCTAAAATCCATACCGTTCAAAATACTTTTGGCATATTGGCTGGAGTGGGCTTTTTTAGAGACGTCAAATTCTACAGCACGAGTGGTGATGTGCCCTCCCGATTCCCAAAAGCAGGTGCACATATGGTCACTCTCTCATGTTTTGCTTACAAGTGAGGGAAAGTAGATTAAAAGCTTTATACACTTTCTTTGCATGCTATGTAGCAATACCAAGAATGCGAACGAACTGGAAGTCTGAAAAAATGCCAGGAGAGCAAAACCAAAAAGACAAAAAGGAAAAAGAAGAACAAGAAAGAAGATTGAGAACTAATTCTACGGAAGAATTATCAAGCATTTTAAATGCTCGGTTCCTACCTCCAGTGGCAAGCGCGGGATTTGTATCAAGCAGGGGCCGGGTCATTTGTATTTTCATATTCATAAAAAAATTATTTTGTAAGTATTTATCGCTACTTGCGAGGAGACGATATAATGTGCATGTGTATAGCCACCATTCAATTTTATACAAGCAACCTAAAAAATGATTGACAACTAGAAATTTTGGAGATTTGCAAGGGGGGGCCTTGGCCCCGCACAACTCCAAATATCCTCATGTAGTATACTAATTGAATGGTGGCTTACCTCCCAGCACACTGGAACAGAGAATTGTCCTTGAGTGTAGTTGCGACAAATCAAATAATAAAACCAAATAAAGGAGGGAAATCAAGTATTTAGTCCCTTTCCATATGGGTAAGAAGTTAACTAGTGTACCGAAAATGTACATAGCGGTTCATGGAGCCCATTTTTGGGTCCCATACGAATAATCCAAACCCTTCAATAATTTTAAAATAATTTTTTGAGCATCCATGCAAAAACAAAAAAAAAAAGCTCAATTGGATATGCGCAAGTGGGTGATCCAATATTTCACACTTTGATTTTGAAGTTAGGATCCTAATTTTTGAAGGAAAAGTGAAATATTGGATCACTCACTCGCTCATATTCAATTGAGCTGTATTTTTTGCATAGACGCTCAAAAAATTATTTTAAAATTATTGAACGGTTCTGATTATTCATGTAGGATCCAAAAGTGGGCCCCGCCAACCGCTACGTACATTGTCCTTCGGTACCCATATCTTTATCTGTCAACTATGCAACTGAGCAAAAAAAAGAAGAAGAAAAGAAGTTAACTATGCAAAATCAAACAAGTTAATGTGAGTGCATCCTAAGAGAATAACCCTTCAGCAGTTGTGTTCAAACGTCTCCGTTTCTCCCGCTTTGCTTCAACTTCACTACTGAGAAAAATGTGTGCAACATCCACATCATTACAAATAGAAATTTAAGTCTGTGCGTGTGCAAGAGAGAGATAGAGAAATGAAAATATCACAAGCAGTACCTAGCCAACAAACATTAGGTGTGCCATCTCCATGCATTCATTTTCAGATAGACCTATTTTTTACCTTTCCGTCACCCCAATTCCTTTTATTGTCATTGCCTCTTTCAGATCCTCAACAGGAAACTTGCAATCCTAAAGAGTTTGAGGCAAATGGAATTTGACTCATCAGCCAAACCAGTGTGCAAAACTTGCTTCAAAACAATGCCTCGTCGCCAGCAGTTCTCCCACCCATTTGCAGGACTGAAATTCATCATAAGCATTGTTATCTTGTTCATGGTCTTTTCTCATGCAGGTAAGAATTTCATTGCTTGGAATGCTTTACTGTTCAATCTTTTGAAATTTCATCAGTTTTTTCACATATTTTCTTTGCAACTCTAGAGGCATATGACCCATTGGATCCATTTGGAAACATAACAATCAAATGGGATGTAATATCTTGGACTGCAGATGGTTATGTGGTGAGTATCATCTCAACATGACTTACTTTTCAATATCAAGAAACAACATAACCTATTTGACGTGAAAAAATTCCCCAAGATCTAGCGCTTTATCTGTTTCTTGTTTTGCTACAGTTTCCAGAATCAGTTTTCCAGAATTGCTTTCAGAAACTTGTTTGCTGGACGCGTTTTTAAACCCAAGTGGTTTTTGAATTTTATCGAAAACTAAGAAGCAGATAAAAATATTTCAAATTCTTGAACACCGTATCCATAAAACTATACACAAATGAGTAAATGCTTTCAAAAACCGTTTCTGAGAAGTATTTTTTGCAAAATTGATTCTGGAAACATCAAATAACAGACTAATGATTACCGGGAAAAAAAAAATTCATCAAGGCTGCAGTGACAATGAACAATTTTCAAATGTTTCGACACATCATTAGCCCCGGGTGGACCCTAGCATGGTCGTGGGCGAAAAAGGAAGTCATTTGGTCCATGGTTGGAGCACAAACCACAGAGCAAGGAGATTGTGCGAAGTTCAAAGGAAATGTACCTCACTGTTGTTTGAGAAGCCCCACCATTGTTGACTTGCTCCCTGGGGTGCCTTACAACCAACAGTTCTCAAACTGCTGCAAAGGCGGCGTGGTGGCATCATGGGGACAGGACCCTGCAGCCGCAGTCTCCGCCTTCCAGGTGAGTGTCGGAGTGGCTGGAACCTCAAACAAGACCGTGAAACTGCCCAAGAATTTCAGTTTGCTAGGTCCAGGACCCGGGTATACTTGCGGGCCAGCAAAGATCGTGCCATCTACGGTGTTCCTCACTGCCGATCGTAGGCGGAAAACTCAAGCACTTAGTAAGATTGTTCTCCTGATTGCTCACTATAGTATCTTGTCTCAAAGATTGTTTCCTGTGAAAAATTATATAGACCCCCCAAAAAAATCACATTTAGAACGTCGTGTTGGCAACACTGCGTTTTCATTGTGGATGGTGTCCACTTATGAACCACTGACACACATGAAACATAAGTGATCTCCAGAAACGCAAGAGGCTGGGATACCTTATGCGACACGCTGGCATGTCCAACTAATTTTATTAATTTTTAAGCAGGGACACATCACACACGTCTCAAGTGAGACACGTTTAGGGACACGACGGGTGGTTAATTCATAACAAAAAGAAATTTATTTAAAGAGTTAGATTATAATTTGTTTAAATCTTAAGGGTAAGAACTTTAATAGAAAGAAGAAAAAAAACTGATAAGAACCATGAATCTTTTGTTAGTTTTGTTTTTCTGTGAATATTATATTCACATGAATAACAATTCAAGAAACGCATAACAATCTTTATTTACCTTTGTTTACCGTATCCCCAACTTTTTAGAACCACCATGCCCTGTGTTCATATCCATTTCTGCCTGGACAAATGCCATGCTCTACTAACACTTTCTGTAAAACAAATTCTGAAATGCAAAAAGTTGGTAGTTAACAATGATTGATCAATTAAATGCAGTGACTTGGAATGTTACATGCACTTATTCACAATTCCTGGCTTCCAAGAATCCAACCTGCTGTGTTTCTTTCTCATCTTTCTACAATGAGACCATCACACCTTGCCCATCATGCTCCTGCGGTTGCCACAATAAAAAAAACTGTATCACGTAAGCCTCCTTTCAAAAATGTTTCAGAAACATAGATTTTATGCAGCAAACCACATCAGAATGACCTAATGGTGTCGGTTGGCATTTTTGAAATTACATGATACAATGGTGGCAAATTTTGGACATACAGGACCAACTCGAACCAGCTGAAGAAAGCAGGAATTAACACTCCAAGAAAGGACAACGCGCCACTATTACAGTGCACTCATCATATGTGTCCAGTACGAGTGCATTGGCACGTGAAGATCAACTACATGGAGTACTGGAGAGTAAAGATCGCAATTACCAACTTCAACTACAGAATGAACTATACGCAATGGACTCTCGTGGCACAACATCCCAATCTCAACAATGTCACCCAAGTTTTCAGCTTTGATTACAAGCCTCTAGTCCCCTACCAATCCATAAGTGAGTTACACATCGACTCTAATCTATATACAATTTACATGGACTCTTCAGAAAGTAAGAAGTATCCATATAAGACACTTGACGCTTGAAAAGGGAATGGCATGTTACGTTCATTTAGAAACATATTGCACATACAAGATACTACATAAAAATGCATAAAACTCCTTTATTATGCATGAATTTATGCATGACACCACCTAAAAACAAAAATTGTTTGTAGATAAAAGAAATGCACCAGTAAAATGTGAACATTTTACAGTGTCCCCATGAACTCAAAACGAAAACTAGATGATTCTGCACTCAGATACATATATGAATCCAACACCTGCAAGTGAATCCAAAAAACATACAGACTATAAGATGCTCAATACTTGCATTTACAAAAGACGGACACCCAATGCTTATGTGCAGATGACACTGGAATGTTTTATGGAATGAAATTCTACAATGACCTGTTAATGGAAGCCGGTCCACTCGGAAATGTCCAATCTGAGGTACTTCTTCAGAAGAACAAGGATACATTTACGCTCAAGCAAGGATGGGCCTTCCCTCGGAAGGTTTACTTCAATGGCGACGAGTGCAAGCTTCCGCCTCCTGATGCATATCCTGTACTACCTAACTCTGCAAAAGGAAACGCTGCTAGCTATTTTTCCTTGGTGGCACCCGCCCTGTTGATTATTCTGTCCATTTGTTGATCATATTCCTCTCAGGAGAAACATGGTTCTCCGAGATTTACTTGGAGAGACAAGGAGGAAAGGTGGACCCATGAATCAGTTAACTGAATACAAAATTGCCTATCAAACACCGAATCTAAATTTCAAAATGGTGTTCACAGTGCAAACTCATGTTATCATGTCCATTTATGAAATGAACTGTTTTTTGTACCACGTCCGCTATTATTTCCTGTTATATCAGTCATTTTGTTCTCGAAACTCAAAACAACCAAGTTGGGAGGAATAGCAAAAGAAAAGAACAGATATCCAATCCTGTGAATAAATGTGAGGCCATATATGTTTGCAACATTCTGAAGAGTACACGACAAATGGTTCAAAAGCCTAAATAAATTACAGAAGCTAAACCTAAAACTCTACTAATTCTGACCGTAATACAAAAATCAGCAGCAGAGGGCAGACCTCAGCTGCAACGCTACCATTCATCCAAGCCCCTTTTGTTGCTTCAAAAAAAAATGCAGCATCAACGGATCTAACCCCATTCATTTCATCACTATAAACTCCCATACAATTTCAACCACGTGAAAACTTTAAAACATATCCAAAGCACAAGATTCATTTCTCATGTATAACCTAGTGCGCGGGTTTTAAAATTTTTTCATACAGTTGAATCATACCAAAGCACATATTGTTCTAAGGCCATGTAACTCACTATACATAAACCAACAAGAATACGAGTGAAGCCAAAATTGTCAACAGTTGATGAAGTAGAGAGAAAATTGTCTGGGAACTGGCATTCGGCAGAAATGGGTACTCATCAGGAGGTGGCATCACACAGTTATCACCATTAAAATAAATCCTCCTCGGAAAAGCCCATCCCTTGTAAAAAGTGAAAGTTGACTTGTCCTTACGAAATAGTAGCTCTGACTGAACGTTTCCAGATGGACCAGCTGTCATGAGCAAATCATTGTAGAACTTGATTCCCCAAAGCATCCCTGTGTCATCTGCAATTCGTTTCCAAAACAAAAGGGAATAAAATAGGAGAAATATGAAAAGTAAACATATTTTCCAGTGATTTCAATAATTTGTTACAATTTCCAGTGAGATATTACATACTTATGTTTCCATATGGAGTCAATGACTTGTAATTAAAGCTGAAAATCTCAGTGACATTCTCAAAGTTGGGGTGCTGTACAACGAGATTCCACTGTGAGTAGTTCATTCTGTAATTGAAATTTGTGATTGTAATCTTCACCCGCCAGTATTCCTTGTAGTTAAGTTTAACATGCCAATGGACGCGAATTGGGCACATATGGCTAGTACACCGGACCAGAGGTGTGTAACTACTTTTTCCTAGAGCGTCCAAATATGAAGAGCCCGACCTGTATGAACAAATTAACAAGAAGGGAAAAAGCATATCATTAACGACCAAGTAGCGGAAAAAAACTCAATGAACATGATGAAGTGAAGTGTTAAGCGCCAACTTACTGTACACAGGACCCTGGTTGAGTTATGCTGTTTTGACAGCCGCACGTGCATGTTGGGCAGTTTATAATGGTGTTGTTATAGAAGGAGGAGAGTGAGACACAGCAAGTGGGTGTTTTCTGAGACAAGAATTGGGAGTACGTGCAAGTGACGTTCCAAGTCACTGCCATGAGAGATATTTAAAAGTTAAACGATCTCATATTGAGAACATCTATAAAGCATTCCAGAAGTAGAAACATTCTGTTAAAAATATTCTCGCACTAGTTCATTACTAGACAGAGGAACTCTTCAGGAGAGATTGCGTCTGGTATTATTTTTCATTTTCTGTTTCAGGGCAATGCAGATACTTGTGTTGCAAACTGTCTTGGAAAATAGTGTGTGAATTTAGTTTTGAAAATTGCTATTCGCACCAAACGAAAACTATTACTGTGCCTTTTTTCCCCGGAAAGAATAATTATGTACAAAAAAAAATACTAAGCTGATGCAAATAATGACAGGTTTGAAAAATGACTGACAGAAGAGCAGCAACAATTTTGAACGACCCACATCACATGGAATCTTCCAAATGAAAAAGGTCCCCATATGCCATATGTTTAGTTGGACATTCACCTAACAATGTAATCTTGAATATACCATGATCTCCACGTAGAACTTCTATATATCTATTTTTTGGTGCTTCAAAAATTCACGTAGAAATTCCATATTGAGCATAAAATGTCCCAAGGCACCTTATAAACTTTTTTTTTTACCATACCTTATAAACATTATTCATCCTGAAAAAACAACGAAATATACAAGGAACGTGAATATTATAGCTTGTAATGTCCTTGAGACACTCTCATCTGAATCCCAACACCTATACGCGAATCCAATTGACACACGGAACTACCATAATTCAGCTTCTTGAATCCTATTAGCAATATATCCAAATTAGATTGAATTTGACTTCTAGCTTCACTATGTATAATTGGCTTAAAAACAGGCTTATTAGGTAGTAGACTTGCCATAAGGTCTAAAGTGATAGGGGGGCCTGCAAAAAAGTTCATTATCTAATTATCCCCTGAAGCAGTTTAGCTAACTTACTCAAAGCTTGAGTGACTCTCCTTTTATCCGCCGTCAGAAATTTACTCGGCCTCACAATCTTTGCTGGTCCACAAGTATATCCAGGACCCGGTACTCGCAGAGTGTAGTTCTTTGGCATTCTGACAGTTCTATTACTTGTTCCAGCTGAACCAACAACAAGCAGGAATGAGCCTGCCGCATTGGCTGGGTCCTGGACCCACGAGCTTATGACTCCCCCTTTGCAGCAGTTTGTATATTGTTGATTGTAAGGAGTTCCCGGCAACAAATCCACAACTGTTGGATCCTTCTTGCAGCAATGTGGGATGTTCCCTTTGAATCTTGAACAGTCCCCTTGCTCCGTGGTTTGACTTCCCGTCATGCTCCAGATTACTTCCTTTTTTGCCCATGTCCATCCAAGGGCCCATCCCGGTGCTTGTATGTGGCGATATTGCTGGAAATTATAGATTGTGACAACAGCCTGCCATTTTGAATACAAAGGTAAACTGAAATCTATTAGTGGAAAAAAAGGCAAAAACAATAACAGGTATCCAAACTAGAATAGAGGAAAATTCTTTTTCGCGTAAACCATTGTAATTACACAGCCTACTAAATACACATGCAGGGGATTCCAAATGGAGTGGTACAGGGTCCACTATGGGATTCATGCATCCGTGCTTAAGGGCTTGGATGCTGATAACACCATCCAAAGCTTATAAACCATTCAGTAGATTCCATGTGCAAAACAAGATTTTGCATCTTGAGTGCCATATGAAAGCTCCATTCGATTTACTGGGGAGTGGAGAATAGTTTGGATTTTTTGGTTACACGTACTTTTTTTTGGTAGAAGTAGCTTTTGACATAGCCTGTAACGTTATACAAAATTAGAGCAAGAAAAAATAGATAGATGGATGGATGGATGGAGAGTGTCACACGGGTTGACTAAGGTATTTGTAGCTTCAATCAAATGAAAATATACCCCACTAAACATGCAGAGCAGTCAGCAGTTGGCTACACAAAAAGGTATTTATCACGTGCCAAGGACAACCTCAATCGTGAGAAAGGGCTATGTCTTAAATGGTCCTTTCAATTGAACAGACTGTGATGCCTCGGGGACTAACTCACCAAGATATTTACTTTGTTTAATCAAATGAACGTGGTATTTGACATACTTACAGTGTAGCCATCTGCGGTCCAGCTAATTACATCCCATTTGATGGTGATGTTCCCATTTGGATCAAGAGGATCGTAAGCTTCTGCAAGAACATCAAAGAAAAGTTCTCTTACAACTAAAGAAGCACAAAGTTCATGGAATAGAATTCCAGACTTCCCTATGGTCTGATATCTCCCCCGTCCCTTTCTTAAAAGTAAGATTAGAGAATAAATATGCAAGATAGTCAATCTTCTATGAGTTACATACCAGATGCCCTTTTGTAGCTAACACCGACAATATATCAAAACAAAGAGGCCCACAGCCTTGTAGCTTACCTTGTCACAAAGACTGTAACGAAAAAACGCAATATCCACAAGGAAACTACAGAACTTCATAACTAAGACTTTTCAAATGTTATGCACTTACGCGATATAACAACAGTTGGTACGTAACACCACTGAGCTTCATAACTTTTCTTATGGTACAGTGAGTCCTAAGCATTAATATTCAACACTGTCCATCAACAAATAACACGTAATTATGAGGCATAAGCCTATGCCCAAGGAGGTCAAGGACTTCACAGATTTGAAATCATCACAACTAGGGACAGACCCAAGATTGAAACCTGGGAGTGACAAACACGTACTTAGGAAGCAATTACTTCATTTTTCTTGAACAAACACTAGGAAGCGGCAGCGATTGGGTCTACCTATTCGGAGATAATGAAAAACACACTTTTGAAATTGCAAGAAATTAGACCATCCTCAAACTCCACGTTGTTTACTCTTGCGCAAAAAACACTCCTATTCTCCATGAAAATTTGTATTATGCTGATATATTCCCACCAAACAGGAAAGGGGAAAAAAAAAAACTTAACAGAAATTTGACACGGCAAATAGGCAAATCTTCTCTTCTGTTGCCAGAATCATTAAATTCCTCAATTAAAATTTTGTTAACTCTCCTCTGTTTTGCTGAACATTCAAGCCATGCATAAAATAGCTCATCTTTTTTCTCATTGAATAGATATAATCAACCAATAACCTAGAAAATTATATAACTTCCTAATTTCTGTCTGCAATTTGAACACACATTGAGATAGTCAGATAGAGAGATGTTGTGTGCATTTGTTTTTATTTTTTTGCCATTCCGCAATAACCATAATCCCTGAGCCACATAACGAAACCATACAATGATGATATTAAACGGTATATAGAAAAAAAAAAAACAAAAACAAAAACAAAAAAAAAAACAAAAAAACACTTTATTTCTCCAACTTGTGATGACAAACATGGAAAATTTTCAAAATTCCATAAAAAGTGAGAAACTCAACACTATTCAACCAAAACCCATAACAGAGAACAACGGGGTGAACAGTCTAAAACCCACAGAAATCAGAGGGAAAGAAATATGCGTAAGACAAAACAGGGACTGACCCGTGTAGGTGAAAGTGGAGCATGAAAGCAAAAACAAGAGCAAAACGGCGAAGTTGCAGAGCTTTGCGTAAAAAGCCGTGGTGGGTATAGACGTAGTAGAGTCCATTTTTTCTTTTTTCTATCTTGCTTCCGAAAACCTTTACGTCCCGGTCCTTATATAAAGCTTTTCATCTGCAGGAGAAATGGGGGAGAGAGAGAGAGAGAGAGAGAAGGGATGAGAATGTGTTCCTTTTCACAAGCCAGGGGGTGGGTGACCTTTGGACCAAAAGTGGGCTGACTTCCCACTGCCACCGTAATCAATGGTTTTTCGACGAACCTAGGGGGAGAGAGAGAGAGAGAGAGAGAGAGAGAGAGAGAGAGACTTTTCAATGCTGGTACCATACATACACATTAGAATTTACTCCAAAAGAGAAGTGAGTTTTACACGCAAATTTTTGTGTATGATATTAGAAAGTTTTGGTCAAAAGTCAGTGGAGTGACTTCCCAGTTCCCATTGCCAACAATCCATAGCATACAGGTTTTCAAAGACATCCATCCAGTTGCTTTGAGAACCGAACGTACAACTCAAATTTACCTACATACCCTTTCGTAAATTATATTAATGGTGTCAAATAATTAACAACTAATAATTATGCCATGATCTAGAACTATTATGATAATCACGACATAAATCTTAAGCAAAAATTACATAATAAAGGACGGCGTATCCGAATTCGTTAATGCGGAACTTGAGTGATCCGATACCCATCTCATTAGTCAAACAACCATGATTTTACAAAGAGTATTAAACCCTAGGTGGAATATGAGTTTCTCTCTCTTGTCTCTCTTTTTAGCAGTTTAGTAACTCTTGAATTGATGGAACCCTATATGCTTTTATAGGCAGAGAGATAATCAATTTCCTTAATTGACATTAATATTTATTTTTTTCATCAAAGTAAAATCTATATAGGAAATAACTTTTTTATTGATCAAGAGAATGAAATCTTAGGCATAAAGATATTGTGAATCTTGTTATACCCATAATTCATATGTGCTATATATAAAGGGGAGTGATTTTCACACCCCCCCCCAAATTGTTATCCACACCCCCTTTTTGTCTTCTAGTGAAATTTTCATGTGTAAAAATCTCACTAAAAGACAAAAAGGGGGTGTGGATAACAATTTGGGGGTGTGAATATCAATTGCCTATATAAAATGTGGGTCATTATAATGACTAATTTAAAGTTTAGTTTTACACCTTTTTCACAAATTTCTGTAACCTGAGAGTTGTTGGGGCCTGTTGTGTCTAGGCTTGGCAATCGAGCCCACCCCACCCAAACCCATCTGATAGGATAGGTTTTCTCCATTTTTTTGGGTAACGGGTAGGGGTAGGGATAGAGGGTGATTTTGAAAAACCTGTCAAGGTTAAGGTAGGGACAGGGGAATGGTCACGCTGTCCCAATACCCGTCACGCCCCCACCCTGATACATGTATGGTTATGAAATTACATTTTTTTTCTTCAATGCATAAAATTTTATTCTTATTCTTATATTTTTATCCTCACAATTAAAATACCACATCATATTGTAATTATATTTCATTTCCCTTCTAAATAATAGATTTTGGTTAAGTTGTAATAGTTATTTTGGTGAAGTTTTTATGATTTGCGTTTAATAATTTTGGAGTCAAAAACATATTTTCTTAATACATAAAAAAGCAGGGGTGGGGCGGTGCAGGGGTACACATACATTACCTAGTCGGGTTAGGGACGGGTTAGGGTTTCGTCCTAGAATTTTAGGCTCGGGGTCATCAAAACCCGCCCCATTGCCATTCCTAGTTGTGTCCCCCGAGAGGCATCATGGTCGTCTGCCCTTTAAATGGTCTAATTATTGGTGTTTCCGGAGCATGGTCACGTGGGGTTTTAAAATACTCTAACACCACACATTTTCGTGGGATCCACGACTAAGTGTATGGACCCTGATAAGCCGTCACTTCGCTACCAAATCAAAACATAAAAATATATTGTTGAAATGATCCGAAACACCAATTGATTCTGCTTCGATTGTTGAATAGTTAAAAGGGCCATCCGACTGTGATTAGAATTAGTCATTTTGTTCGAATTCATCGAGTATGTTGTCCATGAAAAATAAAAAAATGATCGGATATTGATCTACTTTGAATAAAAAATTTATTCAAAACGGGACTCGATGAAGAGCACCAAAAGATTGTGGTTCTTCGGGTACACACAAAATATGTAGCGATTGGAGTCTCTCCTATCTGAAAAATAAAATGGCCGTGTTGTTGGATCATTTTTATGAGCCTTTTTCTTTGTTTCTTTTTCTTTTGTTTCCAGCATATATACATCGGTGAAGGATTATAGGGAAGTTACTGAGTTAACAACTCAATGTCTCTCCATAGACTCGAACCATAGACCTCTCATTTGAAAGCTAATGGATACAACCATATACGCTAAAAGCCCCATCTTATGACGTATGAGCCCCTTTCTTGTATTGTCTAAATTAATCATTTTAAAGCTTGTTTATAATAAACAATGTCAAAAGTCATATGATTCTATTTTGGAACGGATTTATCTTGAGAAAAAAAAAAAGAAAAAAAAGTGAAGCACAATAATTTAAAATTCGTTTATTTTAGCAAAATTGTTTTCCAATCATGTGTTGATACTCAATCAAAATATTTTTTGACATGATCGATCTTCTCGGTGCACTTAGATAATGAATGATTCAAATCATCCAACTGGGTTAAAAGAAATAGCCCACAAATAAACTGAACATCTTGGTTCAGTCCCAAATTGGACCGGAGACTAATGTGAAAACTTTATATTCAACTCAAAATCAATTGACAATGAGTGGAGAGGTCTCACCCAACATATATTAAGTTATCACCCATTCAATCCCAAGCAATGTGGGACTATAATACTTAACATTCCCCCTCACGCCCGCATCTGAGGTCCGTCGACACATGTAGCCTTTTTTGGGGTTTATCATCTTGCAGCATTTTTGCTGGTCTATTATCGTGGGGGTGTAGATTGTAAAATTTTATAAGTTTGGGGTGGAATGGGCCTCGCTCTGATACTATGTGGAAATTTTATATCCAACTCAAAGCCAATTGATAATGAATAGAGAGGTTCCAACATATATTAACATTGGTGGATGTACCACTCACGCTCTAACAGTACGTGTGTGGAATCCTCCCTCCTCCCGCAAGCGTGTGTGAGTTTTTGTGCAAAGTTAGAGTTACATGCTTTTACATAGATTTTTATACCTTTAATAAATTTCCATTTTCCCTTTGTTGTTTTTTTTTTTTGTTTTTTTTTTTTGTCTACATGTTAGGAAACTTTCATTGACAAAAAAAGCATAGCAATACATCAAAGAGAATGGAAGATTCAGTAACCAATCAAGAAGTCTAGCTTTCTAAGTGTTAGGGCAAAATAACCGTCAAACTGTGTATCCAGGACAAACCAATCCAAACCGAATGGTTTAGTTTGGTTTTTTAGTAATGTGGTTCGGTTTTGTTTTAACAAAATTAGAAATCACGTCAAATGGTTTGGTACGTGGATTTTACGTTTATGGTTCCGGTTCCAAACATGTTCGAACCCTATAATATATAATTTGTTTAGATACATGAATAAAATTTTGTTTTGGAGTACTTTACTAATCTAATACTCTATACCACCACCCTATTTTTCACTCCCATGATTAGTTCCCTAAACTTCTATATATGATAATGTATTTGGATATTCCTATAATTTCAATACACTAAATATGCACGAGTTGGCCTTTATCAATTGATTTAGTAATCTTTCTGCTCAGTAACTAATTTTCTAATCTAATACTCTTTTACTTTTCTTTAGTTGGTTGATGTTAGTGGCTTTTGGTGATTTTAACGGAACAAATTTTTATCTAAGTTTTTGTTTAATTTATCTGTGCTTATTTAAGTGCTTTAAATAGTTTATGGAGATGATATTTCAATTTAAAGCGAACCGTGGTTCAAAACCAAAACTGAACAGTATTTTGAAGGTTTATATTGGTATAGTTCTATGAATTTTATGTGTTGGTTTGGTTCTCCAAATTCATAATCCATAGGTAACTGTTTGGTTCTTGGTTTACTATAAAACTAGGCCAATCCGATCCATGCTCACCCTTACTAAGTGCGAATAGCAAAACCTCTCAAACCCGAAGTTATCAAAGGTGTGCAAATACATTTTCCAATCTAAGAATAAAAAGAAAATCACAAATCCTAAACCGATCAACTTGTTGAACAACTTCCACTTCCGAGGGCAAGACTTTTTGCTACCCAAAATCTGAAGCAACTGCTACGAGTCCCTAATCCAAACCCACAACTTAGCAATGAGGTGTTCCTGCACGCCTGGCCTCAGCGCATAGAACCAATGACACCCTTCCCAAATGAATCATTCGGGAAGCCAATCCAACCGATCTAACTTGTCATCAGCCACTATCGTCGCCAAAGGACCATCACCGTCATCATTTTCGAAACCCGGAATGGCCTCATGATGATGAAGGGAGAAGCCGCGAGAAAAGAAAAATGAGGAAAAACGCAAAGAAACTCTCATATCTGAGATCGAAAGAAAATATCCTCATTGGATAAAAGCGATTATTGAAAGCAAGAAACTTGGGAGGAAGAAATACACCCATCAAGAATAAAAGACGGTTAGGTTTTTTTTTTCCCTTAGAGAGAGAAGCTTTAGATTTGAGAGAGAAACAAACTTTGAGAGAAGATTTGTATTCCCCCTTCCCTTTGTTGATGTACCAGTGATACAAATTTTTAAACACGTATACAACTAGGCCAACAATTTATCACGTAACTTAAAATAGATGAATTATTCAGATCTTTTTGTCAAGGTTTACTTAAAATGTTCATCTTCCATACAAATTTGTAAACGCGTATACAACTAGGCCAACAATTTATCTCATAACTTAAAATAGATGAATAATGAGATCTTTTATGAAAAATGGACCACTTGGTTGTTAAAATGGACCACTTAGTTGTTTATTATCAAAACAACTTTTGTCAATTTAAATAATACAGAACTAAACAGAGAGATTTTGAAGTTATTTTTGGAACTCCACTGTTTAAAAGAAATTATTCACCTTCCATATATCTCGAGTTTTCTACTGATTTTGCAAGCAATAGAATCATAAAAGAGTACAATTTGATAAAAAGGATATGCTTATTCTGCAAAGGTTACAGGTAACGCGGAAAAAAAAAAATTAATGAAAAAAAACCAGACTGGTTTTTTTATTTGTCTTTATTCAAAAAAAAAATGCTTTTGTTAGATTTGCATTGGTTTTTTGTGGTTTATTGGTTTGTCTAGATGAGAATAACCTAAAAAGTATAAAACTATGATCAAATTTTTTAAAAAGTTCACTAAAGACAAAAATAATCTAAATTTCTATGGTTTATTGGATTATATTTGTCTTTATTCACAAAAATTTGAGTTTGGTTAATAATTTTATATTTTTTTAGATTCCTCTTGTCGAGACAAACCAAACCACAAAAAACCAACGTAAAACTAACCAATGCAATTTTTTTTTTGAATAAAGACAAAAAAATAAAACAGTCTTGTTTTTGTTAGCCAAAGTAGGCCTGAGTATCACCAACTTTTTTTTGGGGAAAGGAATTTGATCATGTGGAGTCTTTAATTTGGATTAGATGGGACAGTCCGAATTTGGACTGTCTATTTGTGGCAATTAATAGTTTGGATTTTGTTCAAAAACTTTTATCGGTCAGAGTTAAAAGTTTCTAAACAAATCTGAACTATTGACCATACATATTTATGGTTCAGATTTGAATTATATCGTCTAATCCAAAACTTGGACCGGAGAGTATCTGAATCCTTTGAAAACACCTGGCAATAGCCGGAGTACATTTTTTGAATGGAAGACAACTCAACATATGCAAATATAGACGGTTACTTGGTGCTCTTGGTAGTTGATATTTCCAAAAATGGTCACAAATTAAATTTGCGTAAGTTTTACTATTGGGTCATGCTAACCTCCACCAAGTGGAGGATAATTAGGTGTTGGTCGTTGGGCTCGTAGTGCCTTTATGGATTTAATTACACAATGTCACTCCCTGCGACCGCTCTAAAAATAGACTTGCGGGTGCAATATCGAATGTCATAAAAGACTTAATTGAAACTCTTTCTAACACCAATTGGTTTTATGAGAGATAGTGGAAAACGGTACAACAAATGAGTTTGGATTTTAATACACATTTCACAGATAATAGTACATTTTTACGATATTAATATATTTTTCTCGAATATCAATACACCTCTTCCACATTATCCTCCACCTATTGGGGGAGGTTAGCATTTTCCTTTCTACCCCCTCCGTCCCAATTTTATAGTCCCTTTTGGGAGTTCGTGCCACTTTTTAAAGTGTTATATCTTATAATCTACAATGTTTTAGGTGATTTTGAACACTTTGTTTATTAGATTAAATCAAGATCTATCAAACAAGATCCTTATTGCATATAAAATGTATTACCGATTGAAAGATATAATCGTTTTTTTGTCCGATTAGGATAGAACGAGGGACTATAAAATTGGGACGGAGGGAGTATTTACCAGGCACTTTGAAGTCTTTCAGGTATTTTATTCTTATTTTTTATTACAAAATTAAATAATAAGTAATTTACTCTAGGCAATGATTACAGGAAACTTTTAAAAGCACCGAGTCATTCTATCATACCTTAACCCAATAGAAAATAACACGTACTCCTACTATCATGCATTCCTCAATGCAAGAGATGTTTTTGTGGTTTTCAATATTGTTTGACTCGTGTTGTCAGCTCGTAATTTGATGGATTCAAACTACTTTATTGGCACAACTCTCGGCATTAGTTGTTGGAAGATGCGCAATTATTTACTATGTGAATATATAACAACGTCATTTGAGGTATATAAAGTTAAAACTAGTAGGAGTATTATTATTATTTTTTCATTCGATATATAGAGTTAGCTGTTAGATGTTAGTAAATCACAAGGATTGACCTCCTCTCCATAGGAGTCGAACCCAGAACATCACCCCTATAGAAGAGGCTACACAACCAACTGGACTAACTACCCTGGTCAAACTATTAGTAGTATTAAACAAGTGAGAGCAAAGTTATTATTTTACATAAATAAAAACAAATTAACGTAGTAATATAAAATATAAATAAACATGGTGTGAAAATCGTACTAATCCAACCATTCTAAGGAGAAACCACCGAAGGTGGTAACCTAGATGGCAATGGTGAGTGGGCTTAAGTGTTCCTCTCTTTCGTACAAGATCAGATAAGGTTCGAGTCCCGCCAATTACAGGACTAGGGTGGAGGGCCATTTGCCAATCTAGTACCTAGGTGGTGCTGTGTTGACTGTCTGTCCTTTCGGACAGTAGCTAGGGTTTGAATCGAATATTCCACAACGGGTCGAGAGCCTCTATGGTCACGCCCAAGGGGAATGCTACGCTGGTTGTCTCATGTCCCCTCCTGCCTTTTCTCCAGTTTAAAAAAAAAATCTAAGGAGAACTTTATGGGTATGTCTGTTAAGACCCGAAAATTTGAGTAATTTTTTTTTTTTTGAAAAAAAAGTTGGAAATTTAAATGAAATTACATTTTAGAGTTGGGAAGTGGTTAATGCGTTATATTATGTGACATTGGGCAAAATAACAATACACAAGTGACTAAAGGGGTATAAGATGTAATTAAGGCTTTTACATTATAAATATGAAGAGGAGGAGAGAGAAAATCATTTTCTCCCCCTCCCCCAATCTAGCCAGCCCCCTCTTCTCCCTCTCTCTCTCTAAAATTTTCTCCACTCATACACCCAAATACAATCTCGTCACTAAATCCCTCCATAGTTTACATTTACGCGATTGGAGCTTGGATTTCGTTTGTTCTTGCTTGGAGGCTTAAGTTTTGGTTGGAGAGAAGATTGGAGGTTATGGTTTTGATCAAGAAATTTGGGTTGGAACTTAAGCACATTGAGGTAGGGGTTTCTTACTTGATTACTAAGTATTTTGTGGTTGGTTGTTACATATATTGCTTGATTGAACAAGTATTCTCATGATTTCCTTGAAAATCCATTTGATCTAGAATAATGATCTAAATTCCTTTGGATTCACGAAATTAGCTGTTGAATCTCGTGCCTAGTTGATGTTTCTACCTCCCTTAATGTTTGTTTGATGATTTGTGCCACAAAATTTTGGGTTTGAGCATTAGTTTTGAGTTTTGGGTTGAAATTCCACACCTAGTGAAAATCTGCAGAAAATATAGTTTTTGGCCTGCTTGCTGGAATTTCTCCCGGGCGGAAATACTTTCGTTTGGGCTTCTACCTTGGTACTTGTTTGGCCCTAGTACCCCGTTTTTTGTCAAACCCTTGTAATCTTACGTGAACTTTAACCATCACATGAATGGCTTTGAAAATGAATATTTGGTTCTTGAATTGATTAATGTTGGACACTCGTCGCGAGAATGCGTTAAAAATACGTGTTGATACATGGTGTGATTAAGTGAACGGGCTTTGTGTTTATGATGAAACAACGCTTAATGGACACTATTAAGGTAAGTCGATTCCCTAAATTCTGGACTATTAAGGTAATGAATGACAAGGTCGTAGATTGGTTGTGGGATTCTTTCACACCACTCGTCAACATAATAATGCAAAGTGAATCTAATGTGTGTTGGAATTTATCAAAATAAATGGGTTTTATTAGGGATTTTTTATCAAAATATTCCTTGTGCCTTTGAGAAAGTCTATTTGTAGTGTTTTTGGCATTGTCCTACATTGGCTAGTTTAGAGAGGTTGAATGGTATATATTACGGAGCTCGTCTAGTAAGTTCACTTTTGGCTTGGCTTCTATGGTACCGGTACCAGGTTAATCGGTACCAGTACCTCAAGGACCAGAAAGTGGGTTGTGACATTTTGGTGAGTGAGATACCAGTACCAGGTTAACTGGCCTGGTACCGATACCTCAGGGACCAAAAAGTGGACTGCGAGAGGTGGTACCAGTACCATGTAACTCGGTACCGGTACCAAAGGTTCTGTACGAAAATTTGGGGACCAGTTCTGGAACCACTTCGTGAAAGGGTGCTACTATTGGTAAAAAGGTGCGTCCTTTGGTGAAAGGGTGCAACTTTGGTCAAAGGATGCGACCCTTGATGAAAGGTTGCACCCCATGCGAAAAGGTGTCTTTGGGTCTATAAATAGAACCCAAGTCACATTCATTCAACACCGGAAAACAAGATTTTAACCTTGTTACTCTGCCGAAATTACTACAAATCGCTTCATTATTTATTGTTGCATCGTTATTCTGCAGAAATGGTGTTAACAATTCCTTGGTTCTTTCGATCACACAATCGACTTGGTATTCTGTCTGTCCTTCGTTTGTGCAGACGTAGGCAGAAGATCATTGAATTGATCGGGCTTCGTTGTATCCTCGAACAGATTCGCTATCAACCCAGTGCACACCAAATGGTGGGGGCGAATACTGTTTTCGGAAAGTGATTTCTACAAGTTCCATCGTCATGCTTACGACATTGAACGTCGTGTATGTTCTCACCACACCGTATCCAAAGGAGAAAGAAGATGGGACATTGGAAGAGACACGGGTGAGGATGGAACATGAGAACGATGACTACATCTGCAAGGGGCACATTCTGAATGCACTGTCGGATGCACTGTTCGATGTGTATTCGAATACGGAGACAACAAAGGAGATGTGGGAATCATTGGAGGGCCGCTATTTGACTAAGGATGCAACAAGCAAGAAGTTTCTGGCGAGTCAATTTATGAGTTATAAAATGGTAGACAACAAGTCTGTGATTGATCAATTGCATGAAATTCAGCATATTCTGAACCAGTTTAAGATTATGAACATGAACATGGATGAATCGATCGTGGTGTCGTCTGTGATCGATAAACTTCCTCATTCCTGGAAAGACTACAAGAAAAGTCTTAAGCACCAAACTGAGGAACTTACGCTGGAGCAATCGGATGTTCATCTCACTATGGAGGAACAGACAAGGCGTCAAGAAAAGAAAGAACTTGGGGCTAGTACCTCCAAAGTTCATGTTGTGCAAGAAGAAAAAGGTTCCAACAAGGGTAACCGTAAGAAACAGAAAGGCCGGCAAGGCAACGACCAAGGCGATGACCCGAAAGGGAAAAGGCCAAAGGTTGAGTGTTGGCGTTGCGGTCAACCGGGGCACTTCAAAAAGGACTGCAAGTCAAAGAAGAAGAAGGATCCAGAGGCATCAGGTCCAAAGGGCAAGTTTTTGGCCGTTGTGTCAGAAGTTAACATGATTGGGGATGCCGAAAACTGGTGGATAGACTCAGGGGCTACAAAGCATGTTTGCAATGATAAGAGGTTCTTCACCGACTATGAAGTGGTTGATGACGGTTCGGTTCTCTGCATGGGAAATTCGTCAACTGCTCCTATCAAAGGCAAAGGCACAGTGGACTTGGAGTTCACTTCTGGGAAGACTTTAACTTTGATTGATGTTTACCATGTACCAGAAGTTGGGAAAAATCTTGTATTTGGAAGCCTGCTTAATAAGCATGGCTTTAGGCTAGTGTTTAAGGCAGACAAATTTGTTCTGTCTAAGAATGACACATTTGTTGGAAAGGGCTATGGGTATGAGCGCATGTTCAAACTCAACATCAATAACACATTCACAGTTTCTGCTTACTTGCTTGATTCTCTTTCTTTACGGCATAATCATTTAGGTCATGTTAATACTAGGAAGATGGATATGATGGTTAAATTAGACTTAATGCTTAAGTATGATAATGACATGGTTGATAAATGCAATGTATGTTCACTTACTAAAATCACTAGGGTTCCATTTCCTAAAGTTGCTAGGACTACAACTTTGTTAAAATTAATTCATAATGATGTATGTGACATGCATAACACTCCTACCAGAGGAGGCAAGAAATACTTTGCAATATTTATAGATGATTTCTCTAAATATTGTCATGTGTATTTACTGCACTCCAAAGATGAGGTTCTTAAAAAGTTTATCACTTTCAAAACTGAAGTTGAAAATCAATGTGGAACAACGATAAAACTATTAAGGTCGGATAGGGGTAGTGAATATTATTTTCCCGATTACTGTGAGTCAGTATGAATAATTCATGAGAAAACGGCACCGTATACTCCACAACAAAATGGAGTGGCTGAACGGAAAAATCGGACTTTAACAGAGATGGTTAATGCTATGCTTAACAATTCAGGATTGGGCACTAGTTTGTGGGGCGAAGCCATACTTACCGCTGCTTACATCTTGAATAGGATACCTCTAAAGAAGTCACAAGTAACTCCATATGGGTTATGGAAAAAAGAAGAAACCTAACCTAAGTTATTTTAAGACTTGGGGTTGTAGAGCAATTGTGGGATTGCCGGAACCCAAAAAGAAGAAATTGGGTGAGAAAGGAATTGAATGCATATTCCTTGGTTATGCTTTACATAGTAAGGCATATAGGTTTCCTGTTTCCGAGCCAAATGATTTTTATGGGGTAAATACTATAATTGAGTCACGGGATGCTGTATTTTATGAAAATAGGTTTGTACCTATTCCGAAAAAGGTTAATAAAGAGAATAAACCAATCTCTTATGGGCCTGAAACAGAGGCGGAACCTACGGAACAGGTTGAACTTAGGAGAAGTAAAATGGCTCAAGTTTTTTTTTTTGGGTAAATAAAATGGCTCGAGTTGCTAAGTCCTTTGGTCCTGACTGTATAGTATTTCTAGTTGAAGGAACTAGAGATCCTACATGTAATCATACCATGCTTTCACTTCATGTGAAATCGGATCCCTTGACCTATGAGGAGGCTATGAAATCGCAAGATGGTGCTTTCTGGAAAGAAGCAATCCAAGATGAAATGGATTCTATCATGGGCAGCGATACATGGGTTCTTGCTGATTTTCCACCGGGTTCCAAAGCCATAGGTTGTAAATGGATTTTCAGGAAGAAAATGAAAGTTGATGGCACAATAGACAAGTTTAAGGCAGGTTAGTTGCCAAGGGCTTTACTCAAAAGGAAGGTATTGATTACTTCGATACCTATCCACCGGTAGCAAGAATCTCTACTATTAGAGTTCTTCTTGCTGTAGCTTCTATTCATAAACTTCATATTCACCAATGGATGTGAAAACAACATTTTTGAACGTTGAATTGGATGAAGAAATTTATATGAAGCAACCAGAAGGTTTTGTTGTGCAAGGTCAAGAACACAAGGTATGCAAATTTGGTAAGTCTCTCTATGGATTTAAACAACCTAAACAGTGGCATGAGAAGTTTGATAAGGTAATTGTATCAAACGGGTTTAGGATACACCAATCGGATAAATGTGTGTATAGCAAATTCACCGGAAACCGAGGTGTAATTGTGTGTTTATATGTGGATGATATGCTTATCTTTGGGACAGAATTAGATAGCATACAAAGCACCAAAGATATGCTTTCATCTAGTTTCAGTATGAAAGATATGGGTGTGGCTGATGTAATTCTAGGATTTAGAATTAAAAGGGAGGAACGAAACATAGTTCTTACTCAATCTCATTATATTGAGAAGATACTAAAGAAGTTTAATTACTTTGATAGTACTCCTATCTCTACACCTTATGATCCACATGTCAAGTTATATCCTAACACATGTAGAGAGGTATCACAGTTAGAATATTCTAGGGTGATAGGAAGCTTAATATATGATATGACTTCTACTTGACCGGACATTGCATATGCGGTGGGTAAATTGAGTAGATATACTCATAACCCGAGTGATATTCATTGGAATGTGGTTAATCAGGTGTTGAGGTATTTGAAGAGAACTATTGACTACGGGATAGTCTATAGTGGATATCCTTTGGTTCTTGAAGGATACACGGATGCTAGCTGGATAGTTGAGAATGAAGATCACCTGTCAACAAGTGGATGGGTCTTCACTCTTGGTGGAGGAGCAGCTTCTTGGGGATCAAAGAAACAGAGCATAATTATAGATTCGACTATGGCAGCCGAGTTTGTGGCACTAGCATCGGGTAGCAAAGAGGCTGAGTGGCTAAGAAATATGTTGTGGCAAATACCCATGTGGCCAAAACCTATGCCACCGATATTTTTGCATTGTGATAGTCAGTCGACACTATCACATGCTTACAACTAGGTGTATAATGGTAAGTCCAGGCATATAGGACTTAGACATATCTATGTGAGAAATTTGATAACCGATGGGGTGATAACCATCAATTATGTCAAGTCAAGTCAAAACCTGGCGAATATAATCACTTTTGGTGGAAACTCGACCCAACGCTTGTTAAGCCTCAAGTCCTTGGGTTCAATGAGCAAACTACACTATAAGTCGTGATGGCAAGCACTTCCTGGTTACACCCATCGTATGGTAAAGTGTTTGGTACCTGTAATTTAAAAGGAGGAGGTGAGCTACTTAGCTCTTAATAGACTACTAACGGTTTAGTTAGATGGATGTTATTGTTATAGGGGCATTCTTAAAAGTCTACCTATATGAGTGTGAGGGTGGTGCCGCCTTCTATAGGTTCAAGGGCTAGAACTTTAGAGCACTCACGAAATAGGATATAGACATCTAGACACCCCAATTTGAACTCCTGAAAATCCTTAGCATTCCCGATGATGAGGAGATACTAATGACATCGCGATAAGGGTTGAACAAGGTCCCGAAAGGCTCACAATCCCTCGAATCCTTCCAAAACCCACCCAAAAGACCAAAATAACCCCCAAAACCTTCAACGAGATCAAAAACCCTTAAAAACACTTGAGCACTCAAGTAACAAACTGAGCACTCAAGTAGTAACCTGAGTACTCAAGTAGCTACTTGAGCACTCCAGTAGCCTGGGCAAGAAAATTTCCAGCTGCATTTTAAAACTTGTGTAATCGTATCTCCTCTTGATTCTTTGGTGATTTTGCCTCTCATACACTCAATCTCACATGCCTAATTGGTTTATTACACCTAAATTGCACCTAAGACCCCTAACCCAAGTTAAAACCCACTTTTCTCCCCAAAATCCCTCTATAAAAATACCCTTCCTTCTCCATTCTTGCTCTCTGAAAATTCTCACTCTCTCTCTCTCTCTACAATCAGACCTCTCCATTAGTCATCAAACCCAGAAAACTTAGATTATGTTGTCCAATATACTTCAAAAACCCATCTTCCTCCATAAAAAACCACCAAATTCCTCCAAACCTTGCATCTTCAGCCATGGATTAGTCCATCTACCCTATTTCCAGTACCTTTTCACTACCAAAACTCATATATAAAGCCATCTCCTCCATTATTCATAAAAAAATCCACCTTAAACTCTAAGTTTTCCCCCCAAAAATCCAGAAAGTTAGCTTAAACTACAAAAAACAGTCAAGTCTTCACTCATCCAACCCCAAATCAACCCTTAAGTCCTATTTAGTGCTTAGTCAAGACAAAGTTCTTTGTTTCAAGCTTCTAAAAGGTAGAAATACCTTAAAATCGTGTTGTTTTCATACTCCTAAGGGAGCCAATGAGTTCATGCAGGTTCTTCATACCTGTTGTGAGCTTATTTTGGCCTTGAAGAAACAAGAAAATGATTTTGAAACTCAAAGTTGTTCACTGGCTTGTGTACTCAAGTAATGAACTTGAGTACTCAAGTAATGAACTTGAGTACTCAAGTTCGTAACCTGAGCACTCAAGTGATGTTGGATGCACCTCTTTGCTTTCTCATTTTTCTTGCTTGGATCATATTTCTCTACTCTTTTGTTGGCGGTTTTAAACAGATTATGATCATCCATGAACAAATAATGAACTTTTGAAGCTAAAATGAGTGAAAAAGTGATGTTTTTGCTTTATTCTTACCTTGAAGCCTATTGATTTCCTTTCAAAACATGTTAAAAAAAGATGACCAGGCATCTTTAAAGCTTAAACACACATGCATGGATGATCAAGATCAAAATCATGTCAAAACAAGCAATCTGACTTGAGTGCTTAACTGTACTACTTGAGCACTCAAGTAGTTACTTGAGTACTCAAGTCAATAACTTGAGTGCTCTTGTGCTTTTAGCACATTTCTTCATTTATCTTATTTTCATGTTCTGATCGTGTTTGTTCCCTCTCTTAATGGCTACATTCATCATAGTGCATATGTCCATGGTTTGATAAGTACAAATAAAGGGGTTTAAGATGCTTTTGTAACATAAAAACACTAAAAAGATGTATCTAAATCTCTTTATTGGTCTTGAAATCTGTTGATCTTGCTCAAAACATGATAAAAGGAAGTCACCAGACCAATTTTCAACAAAACAAGGCAAAAGGGAGGTCATTGGGGGAAAAAACAAGCATGATCTGAAAAACAACTTGAGTGCTCAAGTTCACTACTTGAGTGCTCAGGTCCTTTCACCAATAATCACCCCTTTTGGCATTTTATTAGTATGATCTCATTTATAATCTCTTATATTAGTTGTTTACATCAAGGGTTATCTGTTCACATTCTGTTTAACTCATGTCGTGGGATGAAATGCATTTTTGTAGCTTGTTCACTAATCAAGTAAAGATTTTAGCATTCATTGATTTTCTTAAAAAGGAGTTTTTGAATCTGAAAACATGATAAAAAGGAAGAAAAGGAAGTGTTTTTGGAAGAGAAAGCAAAAATAAAAGCAAAAAAGGGTAATGGCATGAGGGCTTAAGTTTCTAACTTGAGCACTCAAATACCTGACTTGAGCACTCAAGTAGCTACTTGAGCACTCAAGTCCCTTACCTGAGTGCTCAAGTCCAGAACAGTGAGCGAATTCCTTTGATGAAAATAGCTTTCATTTGTCTATCCTTATCCAGTATAACTCCTGTACAAAGTCTTTTCATTGTATTTTAGTTTGTTTTTGTATAGATCATCACATGAATCCATCCATTGGTTATGCACCTCACGAAATAGTTTATATTCATTGTTAGTTTAAAATTAATAATTCTCTGTTTTTGCATATTTCACGCATTCCATGCCACCTAATGTATCTCATGCATCATAAACTTATCACTTTGTACATGTCGCACAAGTATCCACCTTTTTCACGTGCATTGTCATTTGTGATCTCTTCTACTTGTTTCCCGTTCCTCATCCCCCATTTGCATGCTCAAAGTTGAATAATAAACATTTTCTAAATCCCACAAATGCTAAGTAGAGACCGACTCTCGGGTCAGGCGAGAGGGGTGCCATAAAACTCTTTCCTTCTCGTAACCAAGCTCCCGAACCTAAGATATTATGGTGAAGAAGGACTGGTTTTAATCCTTATCCAAAACAAGGCACGAGTCATTCGAGTTTGGTTCCTCGGGGACAATCCACTAAAACCCGGGTGGCGACTCCGAATCGAATTCCTCGGAGGGGTGTCCACAAGACACATGGCCAACCCACGTGTTGGCAATTTTGAATACCTAAGTCAGGTAAGATGCGTGCGTGAAACGTGTCCAGTTGGTCATTATAGGATCGTTGGTTAAAAGACAAGTCTACCATGCGTTTCGACTAACTTTGATGTGTTTCACTAGGTGATGGTTAATATCGTGTGATACCTTCATTCATGCACAAATCTTTCAAAGGAACTAAGGCTTCTTCTTTTTATTTTGTAAATGGAGGGGGATTGTTGGAATTTATCAAAATAAATGGGTTTTATTTGGGGTTTTTTTTATCAAAATATTCCTTGTGCCTTTGAGAAAGTCTATTTGTAGTGTTTTTGGCATTGTCCTACATTGGCTAATTAGAGAGGTTGAATAGTATATATTACGGAGCTCGTCTGGTAAGTTCACTTTTGGCTTGGCTTCTATGGTACAGGTACCAGGTACCAGGTTAATCGGTACCAGTACCTCAAGGACCAGAAAGTGGGCTGTGACATTTTGGTGGGTGTGGTACCAGTACCAGGTTAACTGGTACCGATACCTCAGGGACCAGAAAGTGGACTACGAGACGTGGTACTAGTACCATGTAACTCGGTACCGGTACCAAAGGTTCTGTACGAAAATTTGGGGACCGATTCTGGCACCACTTTGTGAAAGGGTGCTACTCTTGGTAAAAAGGTGCGTCCTTTGGTGAAAGGGTGCAACCTTGGTGAAAGGGTGCAACTTTGGTCAAAGGATGCGACCCTTGATGAAAGGGTGCACCCCATGCGAAAAGGTGTCTTTGGGTCTATAAATAGAACCCAAGTCACATTCATTCAACACCGGAAAACAAGATTTTAGCCTTGTTACTCTGCTGAAATTACTACAAATCGCTTCCTTATTTATTGTTGCACCGTTATTCTGCAAAAATGGTGTTAACAATTTCTTGGTTCTTTCGATCACACAATCGGCTTGGTATTCTGTCTGTCCTTCGTTTGTGTAGACGTAGGCAGAAGATCATTGAATTTATCGGGCTTCGTTGTATCCTCGAACAGATTCGCTATCAACCCAATGCACACCAAATGGTGGGGGCGAATACTGTTTTCGGAAAGTGACTCAGTAACGTGCCTCGAAACAAGTTTCTATAGGTTTCATCGTCAAGGCGTTCAGATTTCTCGAAGACTCCTGGATTTGCACCAACAATGTGTCGTTGGGTTCTCGTTGAATATGATGTGACACGTGACTATTAGTGGGGTACGGTGAGATACCGCTGAGTACATGTAGGACACATGTGAGTACTTGTGGGATGTCTAGTTATATGAGGGACACGCAGATACGTGTAGCATACGTGGGTACGTGTGGGATACGTGGATACTTGGAATGCTTGAACTGGTTGAATATGTAATTGATGCTTGCTATAACATACTTGTTGGATATGTGTGATCGATTTTTGTGAGTCAACGGACATGTTTGAGGAACTTGAAGGAGGACAGCTGAATGTTTTGAGAAAAATGGATGGTGATGATATTGTGAATACTAGGGGCACCGTTTGTATATTCCTAGGCAGGGGTATTGAGACCCATGAAACTTAGTTAAGGGACCCAAAGTCCCTTTCATGTTGGTTATTGTAAATTGTGATTATTGGATTGATTGGAAATAAATGAAGAAAATGGTTATCTTGTTACTATGAACCTTGTGGTATTTATGAAGAGGGTTTAGATAGGGATTGTTGGATCTGGTTAATTGGATTTCGTGGAAGTGTGCAGAGATTGCTAAGCAATAATAATGAGATGAGTCACGCGGAGAGATGAAAGATCAATAATGGATTGCTTAAAGTTGTTATCGTATGGATGCGAGTAGGTGACGTGTGAGGAGCGCTTAATCTAGTAGTTGCGACAAGGTGTTATGACTAGAAATTTATATGTGAATCTTGAAATATAATATTCATCATCTCCGTTATATCTTGTCCATGCATTTATGAACTTTTTAAAGAAACCTCTACTGGGCGAAGTGAATGCTCAACTATGCTGTTTTCATGTACAACTAAGGAGCATGCTTTGGAGTGTTCATGATGCATGACATTATGTGAAGCATAGCATGAAGAGCACTCAAACTATATATAAAATCATGACTTTCTTTTAACCAGACTTGTAATCACAATCTTCTTTTCTTGACTTATTGGAAATCTGTAATAACTTTAAATTTGTAGAAGTATCATATGGGATATGGGCATCCGTTCGACTCTTGAATTTGCTTTTGACTCGTGAGAAATCTCCACTTTGACTAGGAAGGGTTGACTTGTCTATGAATAGATATGTTTATTTATGGCAAAATTGAGGGCGTGACACTATCGATCCGATTTGTTCAAGTTCTGTTGGGTTTACTTTTTCGGCTCTGTTTGTGAAGGAATTTTGTTGGTGTTGCTGGTAGTGATGTTTGATTGCAGGTTCATGCCTATCCCATGACCATCTCTTTCGGTTGGTTGTTGACAGTGGAGGGCATGAGTCTCAATGCACGAGGGTTTCGATTAGATGCATTGTGTCTAGATTTTAATTTTTTAGTTTTTGTTAATTTTCTGCTACACATGCCACACTGTGCTCCGTTTGTAGGCCTATTTGGTTGGCCTTTGTTTGTCGTCGACATCTTTAAGCCTTTGTTGGGCCTCTTATCTAATGTCGATAGCATAGTTTGTTGAGTATTTTGTGTTTAGCGGTTTTGTAACACTATGTTCTGCTCTGTAGGCTGAAGTTAGGCCGTGATAGCTAAGCTTTGCATAGGCCTTCACCCGTCGCCGGTATCTTTCCCCATGTAACAGTGATAATACAGTTGGAATGGAATTTTCTTTCTATTCAGAAAAAAAGGTCTTAGTCAGTCTGATTTCAAGAGATATTTTTTAGCCCATCCAATTTACTAACAGGCTTAAATTCAACCCAACCTAACACAAGAGGACTAAACAAGTATCCCAAGTTCCTAAAAAGGGATGGGTTGGGTGGGCTAGCGGGTTGGTGTACATCCCTGTATCTATACTATAATAAAACCCAGAGAGAGAATTTCCTTCGTCATTTGCAGGTTCAAAGTCGGACTCCAATCCAGTTTAACTTAAACACTCCAAACCTATGTCACAATAATGCTAAGGTAAATGATTTTGGCTTTACTCAATAATCACACTCCAATATTTGTCTTTTGTGCTCCTGTTAGATGTATTTCGAATACTAAAAGACAAATATCATAATTTGGTTAACTAAAAGTAGAGCCAAGATCAATTACCCAAAATTGAGTATAATTTGACGAAGTTGAAGACAATAATCGTAAGCTCGCTAAACGGAAGGTGGCTCCACCTCCCGACCTATTTGGCCCTTTTGTGCCCCATTTAACAAGTCTACAACCACACACAAAAATGTGTGGGCCACCATTAAGTAGGACCCAACACATCTAGCTACCATATAGATACAATCTTTGTGGGACCACAAATATTATTATGCCTCTTTTTTCTCATTAAACGAGGTAGGCAATCTCGGTAGGGATGGCAATTTCCTTCGACCGTTCGAATTTGATCTGATCCCCGCTCCAAATGGACTGGCGTTTTGGAGATCTGTTCGGGGATTGGGTAGGATATGGGGATTGATTTGGAAAATTTTTGGGGATCGGGTAGGAGGCGGGGGCAGGTGTACCCTCGCCCCGAATCCGATCCGATTTGTACCCGAAAGGGCTTGATCTGATAAGGAGCATTATTGAACTGACCATGCAGACCTCACTGTTCTCGAGGTAGTTTTGACGATCTGAACCATTCAATGTTTTTAAAACGTATTTTTGAGGGGCTACGCGGGAAATCTTCAAAAAATATAAAATAAATGGCTACGCGGGAAATCTTCAAAAAATATAAAATAAATACCCGAAAGGACGTGATCCTAGCAGTTTTGGTATTTGGTCCGGAAACACGAAAATGGGCTAGGTCCGCATAAAAAAGTTATATGAGGGACCCTTGTTGGAATGTGATCTCTCTCTCTCTCTCTCTCTCTCTCTCTCTCTCTCTCTCTCTCTCTCACACACACACACACACACACACACACAAGAATTATCCAATCATGTATAGCTGATGGAGTTTCCATCAGGGACTCCTATTTCCCAATCAAATTTTCATGATCCGAACCGTCCAAAGTGTTTAAAAAGTGTTTTTAAGTGTTCCTGCAAAAAATCAGTGAAAAAAATACCAAGAAGGGGCTTGATCCGAGCAGTTTTCGATAAAAACTATATATATTCATTTTTTTTTTATCAAAAACTGATCGGATGAAGTCCTTCCCGGTATTTTTTTTTTAATTGATTTCTCGCGAGAACCCTTAGAAACATGTTTTAAACACAATGGACGGTTCGGATCATGAAAATTTGATCGAAAATTGGAGAATTGTAGGAGTTCCTGATGGAAACTCCATCAGGTATACCAAATAAGATAATTGCTATATATATATATAAGAATTTTCACATGAGGGCTCCCTTACTTTGCTGCGGTGAGGGACTTTCATTTTCGGATCGAATTTCGATGATCCGAACCATTAGATGTGTTTAAAAAGTGTTTTTTAAGGCCAACGCGAAGATTCGTAAAAGAAAAAAAAAGGGGGGGGGGGGGGGGGGGGGGGCTTGATCCTAGCATTTTTCGATAAAAACTCAGTTTCCTGTAAAGCTGTGTAGTTTTATCAAAAACTGCTCAGATCAAGCCCTTCTGGGTATTTTTTTTTTTTGGTCACGAATCCTTGCGTTGGACCTTAGAAACACATTTTAAACACATCTAATGGTTCGGATCGTCGAAATTCGATTCAGAAATTAAAGTCCCTCATCATAGCAAAGTGAGGGAGCGCTCATTAGATATGCCCTGTGTGTGTGTTATGTATCCCACTTCTGGTGAGGGATTCCATAATTTGCTTAAAGTGTGGGAGTCACCGAATTCTCAACTTTTACGATCAAATTTCGAGAACCGTTCAATTTGTTTAAAACGTGCTATAAGAGTCCGCACGAGGAATCATAAAAAAAATGATCGAGAAGGGTTTGATCTGAACAATTTTTGATAAAATTGTACATATAAGGTTTTTTTTTTATCGAAAACTGCTCGGACCAAGCCATTCCCGGTCATTTTTTTATGATTCCACGCGTAGACCCTTAAAAACACGTTTTAAACACACACACACACATATATGTCTTTGTGTGTGTGTGGTGGATCCAGTCGGGGATCCCACACATTCCCTTTTCTGGCCATATTGTGATGATCCGAACCGTCCAATGTGTTTAAAATGTGTTTTTAAGGGTCCTCGCGAGGAATCAACAAAAAAAAAAATTTACCCGAAAAGGCTTGATCCGAGCAATTTTTGATAAAAACTGTAACATTTACAGTTTTATCAAAAACTGCTCGGATCAAGCCCTTCCTGTATTTTTTTTTTTTTTTGGCGATTCTTTGCGGGTACTCTTAAAAACACATTTTAAACACATCGGACGGTTCAGATCATCACAATATGGTAATAAAATGAGAATTCCAGACTGATCCTCCCCATGTGTGTGTGTGTATGTGTGTGTGTGTAGGGGTTCGAAGTTAGTATATGTTATAACTTATCACTGACTCCTCTCATTTTCTCATCTCAAACTGCAGCCGCACACCAAGTTCTCTCTCTCTCTCTCTCTCTCTCTCTCTCTCTCTCTCTCTCTCTCTCTCTCTCTCCCTGTGTGTGTGTGTGTTTGTTCTTGTATACTAGAGGCTGGGCACATGCAATGCATGTGCAAGTCAAATTTTGACAAAAATAAACACAAAAGCGATCAGCTTCTCTTGCATTCGGCTTTTCTTAATTTCTTTTGATCGTGTGTGCATCAAATTATCTTTTTCAACAATAAACAATAGTAGAAATAAATTTCACATCAAATAATTGGGAGGGAAATTTGTCTAAAAAATTTACATGAATACCTGCAAAAAGAGCAAAACTTTTTGAGTGATTACAAACAGAGCATAGAAAACGGAGGATTCTGAGTAACTGCTCTTTTGCGTAAAAGGAAATTTGAGGGGGAAGTGGGTAGTGGGTATTGGCAGTTGGAGACTTGAAGTGAAATGGATTTACACTTTTATCCTGCCAGTTATTTTCCAGCAAGGTAAAATATTTCACTTTTGGGGACAATTTTGGAATCGCAAATTGTGAGCCAGCCTCAAAATATTGTCTACAACCAAAGTGTTGCTCCCCCTTTATATATTAGAATAATAGATTGTTTTAGTGAACCCTAAAGGTAAGCGTTCTGCCACTGCTCATTGTTCTTGCATATCGAGTATGAATGCAGCACTAAGCATTTCCACTTTTGGTTTACTGTTCTATTTTTTTATATATGCTGGATGAGTTTGGAGTAGCCCTAACTGAATACCCATGTTTAACTGATAAGTCAGAAAGTTGGTGAATTTGGTCAGGTACTACGTATGTTATTTTATGCCTTTGAGCTTTCAGCCAGTACTGGAGTATAGCCTAGAGTTTATGCTCTCTTGCAATTGCTTTGGCTTCCTCTGTTTTTTTTTTTTTCCAAGTTTCTGTTTTTATATTGTTCTTTTGTTATCAGATTTTCCTCGAATCTCTGCTTTGGATCCCTGTTCCCCTATTGGGGTGGGGATGGAGGGAAAAAAAATTCCCATTGGAGATCGGGACGGGAACGAGGACAGGGTTTGAGAACGAGGATAGTAGTCTTGTCCCTGGGACCGGCATAGTAGTTACGTCCCCGACCCGGTCCCATTGCCATCCCTAAACCTGGGACACAAATCAACAAACTTAAAATTAAAAAATAAACGTGACATTAGTAATAAAAAAATTATAACATTAAAAATACTTGTCAGGTTTATGAGAAATAAAATGATGATAAAAATGACAAAAGGCCACATGTGCGAGTGCAAATTTGTTCACGCTCACCTAATAAAGGTGAACAAAACCTACACTTTGATTGGTGGAAAAGGTATGGTGTCCACGGAATCACATCACTTTTTGGTAAGCATGACTTCATTTTATGATGGACCCCATCACTTTTTGATAAGCATGACATCACTTTGTAGTGGACCTCACACTTTTTTCACCAATTAGAGTTGTTCACTCTCATTAGATGAGGGTGAACAAATTTGCACTCCACCTATGCTCTTTGGGAAAATTGACCTTATTATCAAGAAAAATAGTATGGAGTAGTAAATGTTTAACAAAATTGTATACGCAATATTTCCTTTGAAATAAATTTGCCATAAAAAGATGAGAAAGGGTATCGAGCACATGCAAAGTACGTCCACACTAGTACAAGCATAAAACGAGGACTTCTATAACTAATTTTGATGTTATACGAGTCCAAAAGGAGGGCCGATGGGTACTACGTGTCATGTGGACGATGTACCCTACGGCTAATCAAAACGAGCCAAGCAGTACTAAACGGGGCCCATGCAACCCATGTGACATGTGCCACGTGGTAACGAATGGAGGCCCCACGCCAAACCACATGTTTTGATTGGCCGCAACTTGTTGGGTCCATATGGTTAAGAGCGAGCATCTCCTACCAATCTTTGAATATTCAAAATGAAGAACGGAAGTGACATATCAAGGAGAGATTTTGTAATTTATATCCTTTTTTTCTTAAAAAAATTGTACATTTTGGAGGGAACCATCCTCATTTTTTGTGACATCCATTCTTCAAATCTATTTTTGGTTCTTTGAATTTGAAGAACCAAAATAGATTTTGAAGAACCAATTTTCCAAATAAGAGGATGGATCCCTCAAAAAAATACAATTTTTTAAACAAACGATAACATAAATTACAAAATATGATATGTTACTTCGGTTCTTCATTCATTTGGAAGTAAAAACAATGTATTGGAGATGCTTTAATACTCCTCCCCAAGGGATCTCCTGTAACACAAGCTTTTCAGCAGTCGCAAAAATGGCGGCAATAGTTGCTGCATGTTTAGCAAACTAAACTACTCCTGCAAAGAGTCTGGGGTTCGCTCAGTTCAGATTTTGCCAAGTTGGAAAGCGAAACCGAAAATAAAATTGGAGCAAACTCGAACCAAAATTTGCATTTTGTAGGAGTTTTTAGGGTTTCTTAAGAATGGAAAGCAGCAATAATAGCAGCAGCTTGGAGCAGACATTGCACGATGGATATCTGTATCGTCAGGTCAATGCTTTCATCGTGGCCCATCTGCGCGACAACAATCTCAATCAGGTTTAAAAAAAAGATGCAAAACCCCTTTTTTTGGTGGTTGAATTCACCCTTATTTGCAATTTTCATGTTTGGTTGCTGAGCAAGTGTGTGGGAAAATAGAATGAAAAGAACATACTTGTCCGTAGCCTAAGGAGATATAAATAGAGAAGTGATTCCCACAAGGTGAGAAAGTAATAAGGTGTTGGTTGGCAAGGGCAGAGAGAACAGAAACCTATTTTGTTCTTTTTCGCTGAATTCAGCATCATTTACCTTTTTCATGTTTGGTTGCTAAGTTGAGAGAATGCACTTGTCCTTAATTTTAGTGGAGAAATGATTCTATCAAGGGAGAAAGCAATCAGGTGTTGGTTGGCAGTGTCGAAGGAAACAATAACCCTTCTCGATCATTTGTTGAATTCAGCTTTATTTACATTCTTAGTTTCTTACCAAAGGAGGAAATAGAATTGAAGAATCTACCGTCTTTTCTGATTCCCCCGACAATCAATTTTTCATGTTTCGTTGGTGAGAAAGCGTGGGTGAAAATATAATATGAAAAACATGTTTGCGTCTGTTTCCGATGTTTGGGATGATCATTGGAAAGAAAAAATAAAGAACACAGAGGGTCTTTTTTCTGTTGCTCGGGATGGTTAGTTGTATCTCTGTTTTGGCAGAGTGATTTGGGTTCATAGGTGAGAGTGGAATAGAAGGGTTGTGTGTGCATACATCCTCTTGCAGCAACATTTGAGCCTTCACGTGATTAAACAGGTCTAAAATGGCATAGTTATCCAGGTGTTGCTGACCTTTTTTCATTCAAATTGTTGCTAATAACTGCTGATATGCCCTAACATGTGTAAATAATAAAATAAACAGTAAGTTTTGTTCATGATACAATCGTGTCAGTTTACTTCAAAAAGACTGAACGTTATCTTTCAAAGTAACATGTGTGGAAATAATTTAATGCGCGGTAAGTGGCTCCAACTTTTATTGAAAATACAGTGACTTCAAGTTTATAATCAAGTCCTGAACTTGTGTGATGTGTCTTCGTCATGACTAGACACACAATGTTTTAGGTGTTAGATTTGTATTTCTTCTCCTCCAGGATTTTCTCAGCAGGTAAATTTAGAATCAACTAGCTTGAACTTTGACATGGTGTAAGTTTCACTCTGCTATGCTTTATAGGCTGCAAGTGCAGTTGCTTCAGCTACAATGACACCATTGAATGTTGAAGCTCCACCAAGAAAGCTCCTTGAACTAGTTGCTAAGGTTTGTGTATCTTTAATGAGTTGTCCATTGTTTGGTAAGGGGAGAAATTATTAGTCGAAGAAGTTGACACTTGACAGGGCCTTGCAGTGGAGAAAGATGAGATGTTGAGAGGTGTTTCTTCATCTCCGTCGTTTGATTCAGGTGTGGCAATACCTGCGGGATACGGTTCAATCCCAGAACCTCGTGTTGTTGCTGTTGATTTCAGGCAATATGTTTATCCAAATTATGCACCTACAGTTTCTGTTTACGCTTTGTTATTTCTTAAGTTTTTGAAAAGGTATAAAGTACGTAACTCCTAGAAAGTCTATCTAAATTTGTGAAAACTGTATTAGAGGTCTAACTTTGTTGGCATTTTGTGTTCCTTAACTACTGCCCGATGGCTGGTGGTTAGCAAAACTGTTATATCACTGGTTTTAGCCATTACTTTCAGTGTTTTAAGTACGGATCAATTAAATACGGAAAGACCGTGAAGCTTATCCCCTCATGTGACTATATAAGTGGCAGCTCTTGAAGTTTTGTTAAGTTAGTCATAACTCATAAGAGAGGTCCATTTTTCAATTTAATAGAAATATACAAACAAAAATCTTGAAGTTTTGCTTTAATAGAAATATAGAAATATACAAACAAAAATCTTGAAGCTTTGCTTTAATAGAAATATACAAACAAAAATCTTGAAGTTTTGCTATCAAATACATATTAACATGCCTAACCAAGTAATCGTTCATCCATTGATCCCTGTTTAGTTACGCAGTTTGCACTTTCTCTATTTTGGCTAATGGAGGCCTTCTTTCATTTTTGACAGTTGCGATAGGTTAGTGCAACTGTGTTTTTGCAAGGATATGGGTTTATAAACATGTCACTTGCCTTTTGGGGGTTACACAATGAGAGAAGATGACCTAGCAAATTAATCACATGATGGGTTTGCGCCTAGAATTGTTTTTGTTAATGATTGGTTGAAGTTAAATAGATGTTTGGAATAAAGATGTGAAGTGGGAAAATCCTACAGCACTTAAGCATTCTCTATTTTTTTTAGGGTTGTCAATGTGTATGTCAAACTAAAAATTAATAGGTTCCTACATAATTCTTTTGTTTCTGTAATCTATGTTTCATTTGAGTGTTCTAGCGACTACCCTAGTAACTATGAGCGGCCGCCACTGAATCATCTTGGACGAATAGGGAGCTGACATAAGTTATTCTCAGAAAATAAGGACTTCGTTACGGAATGTCTAATATATCACGAGACACTGTTTTCGGCTTGGAGACTGATTCTACCTCGTTCATATCTGGAGATCAATATTCATATCATGAAACAACTATCACGTAGTTCAATGGGATGTCATTTGTTCCAGTTTTGTGTCAGTCTTCAGTCCTGACAGTTAATATAACAAAACATATGGGAGAGAGAACTGTCATGTATTTCTGATTTGAATAAGAAAGGTTACAATACTCAAGTTTAAATAGAGAAAATCTAAAAAACGATACCTATAATATAAGATTACAAAGAGATATAATTAATTTACGCCTAATCCATGCCTTAAATAGAAGATGACAAAGAGATATGATTACGATATTATAACGAAACGATTCTACGCCTATAATAGAGGATATGGCGAGATCACGATAAATATACATTCACACCCCCCCCCCCCCCCCCCCTCAAACTCATGATGCGAGAGTAGAGAGCATCGAGAGTTTGCCTGGTAGAAAGCGGAAACAAGCAGCAGTGTGAGTCTTAGTAAAGAAGTCAGCTAACTCCAAATCAAATAGTGGAAACAAAGGTTGCCGGAAATGTAATAGGGTCGCTGGAGATGCTAGGGTTCCGGTGAGCTAAGTCTGGGGTGAGATGATGAAGAGAGTAGAGATGTTGAGACAGAAAGTTAAGAAGCCAGAACAGATGCAAACAGGTGCAGAACAGAGGAAGAACAGATGCAGATTCAAAAGATGCAGATTTAGAGGATGTTCGAGAAGAAAGAGAGAGTGTCGTACAGATTTCTGATGCAAATTTCAGGTGTAGAACTAGAGAAATAGAGCTTCAGATCTGGTCTAGAAGTTGTCTGATACCATGACACGTTTTAGAGAAGAGGTGAAGAAACTGTATTACATATGAGTGCTCGACGGACGGCGGAGAGAGGCCACCTGCCGGAGAGTGGATATCCGATAGGCCTGGATCTTATGGCTCTGATACCATGTGACAAACCATATGGGAGAGAACTGTCATGTATTTCTGATTTGAATAACAAAGGTTACAATACTCAAGCTTAAATAAAGATAACCTAGAAATCTATACCTATAATAAAAGATTACAGATATGATTACGATATTAGCACGAAACAATTATATGCCTAAAAGAGAAGAAACGATGAGATCACAATACACATACATTCACAATTAACTCTTGTTGAAGAAAGTACAACCATTATGTAAGTCATGGGCTTTTCTTAACTGTCATATGCATGCCTACATACCCTAGGATCACTATCAAGGAGATGGAAGATTTAAAGAGAGAAAAAGAACACGTTGATTCTCTGAAATAAAATATGAGAATCCACGAGGGGGATAGGAATTGAATTGGTCGCTATGTAGCATGAACACTTGCCGGAGGTTAGTACAGATGTCAGATACTTGGCAGACACTCTTCAGACACCTGTCCGACGCTCAGATGAGAAGTGCCCTACATTTTTCTCAACGTACTTCATTTGGACACGCCAGGAACAGTCTAGAACACACTAGGCCACTCTCATGACACTTTCATAACACTCTATGGGCTTCTTCCTTTCATGTGATAGGTTATGCTTGATTGAATAAAAAACACTTGCGAGTGAAATTGTTTTTGTGGAAACACTTTCGTTGATTATGTACTGAGAAATGTGGAAAACATGTCATATGGTATCTTAATTGTACTTGAATGATTTTGTTTTTGTATTTCTATAGTAATAATTTGCGCGGTTTTTTCCTACACATGTCGTATATTCCAATTCATTTCGATTTTACATGTTGAATTGTCGGTGTTGTGTCCGCGTCAAGTGGTGCGTCTGCATTGTCGCTACATAGACAGTTCGTAATTATTGATGCGGAGTAATGGTGGATTTTGTTGAATATAAAGGTGGAACTGAATGTTAGATCTAGTGTATTGAACAGAGCAATGTAACTATGTGCGGAAAGAAAGCAATGATCGGCGATTAAAATGAATGAATTCATGTACATTGAAGAAATATATAAACTAAAATAACTGGACAATGCAGCTAACTCAAAAGGGCTCCACAACCACAGTGGAGGAGTACCTCAGTTTCTTGAGGTTATTGCACTCATCTTTTTACCGTTTGTACCAAACATGGACTTGCAGTACCTTCTGTAATTGGTGGTAGAAGCATTAGATAGATTCAGTCTTCCTTAATCTCTCCTTCCTAGTGTTTGTGTTTGTGTGCATGCCTAGGCGCCCTTTGTTGCAATAGTATGCTTTTACTTTTGTTGAAGTCTTCCTATTGTTATTGTTGAAGATTGATGCAGATTAATTTAATCTGAAAAGGTTTCCTTTTAACTGTCAACTGGCTGACTAATTTGATTTTTGTCAATGGCGGCTCCAGGAATTTTGAACAAGGTGTTCAAAAATTACCTTAACTCGATTAGCTCTATTAACTAGTCATATATACACTATTCTTTATATATTAGTTTTAATAATTAGATCATAATACAAAAATATGTAGATATATGTCACAACAACATGTTCTTCGCTAATTCTATTTTTTAGGCTAAGCAAAATTAAACCGGCACAGAAAATATATTACTCCCTCCGTCCCAATTTAAATGCTCCCTACGGTTATGCGTGTTTTTTTAAAACTATTATAGTTTTCATTCTATAATATATTTTATATGCAATATGGATCTTATTTGATAGATTTCAATTAGTTCTATTAGACAAATTTTTTGAAAACTTTGAAAACCTTATCAATAAAAAGATATAGACGTTTGAAAATGGCATGGATATACGTAGGGAGCATTTAAAATGGGACAGAGGGAGTAGTTTTTATTGTAGAAAATTGTCTAGCGAATAGGTTTGCACATACTATTTTTGACGTATACTCTTATTTTTGGAGATATAGATTGATTGTTGTTTAGAGAAAAGCTAGAGCACGATATCGATACCAATAGATACTTTTTGCTCTCTCTATTTTTAATTTTTTTATTGAGAGTATGTACTTTGTTTGAGCTAATATATTAGTTATTCAATTGTGAATTTCCTGGATTGATGGATATTCGCAGTATAGGAATAAGTGTTCACACAAACTCGAGATAAAATTGTTACATATAATATAAAATGTAAAAGAGTTTAGATTGTCTAATTGATGAAGCTATGGAGCCTCTTATGACATTTAATTGGGTTCTTTACATTGGATTGGTTTGTGGGCTGATTTTTGGAGGCTAGTTGTTCAATTTTTTTTTGGATTAGGTGTTCAAATATTTACGTGAGGGTGTTCAAATAGTTTTAGCTTGGGTGTTCAGAAAGGACAAAACTTAACTAAAAGTACAAAAAAAATACATGTATTCTAAACAAAAAAATTTGTACAGGGTGTTCAAGTGAACACCCTAAAATCAACGTGGAGCCGCCTATGATTTTTGTGTTACATTTTTTTCTGAACAATTGTTAGAATTTGAAATCTATTAAAGTTACTCTTTTTGTACTTTGCTTAAAACTTACATTTTCTAGGTTTCCCAACTGTCTCCGCAGATAATCCCAGATCATGTATTCATTCTCATTTTTATTTGGGCATCTTGTGTCACATTCATTGAAGCGGCTGCATCATGGTTTTAACTTTGTTGGTCTCTAACTCGTTATATTCATGCACATTTTTGGGGGCATTAGACACATGGGACTTTCATATGGTGGAAGATTGATAGCTATCATATTCTATCCTGCAATCTCAATCGTGAGATAGCTAACAATATATCTTTCTAAACAGTGCCGTGCATGATACAAAAGGCGGATCAAAGAGCTTCCCAAAGCATGAAACCCGACATGTTTCAGAGCATAAGGTGTGTCCCTGTAGTAATAGCTAGTGTATCTATAGTCCCGCGGCTTGCTTTCTGTCTAACTTAGATTTTTTGATCATTTTCTGTAGAATGTTGCTAGATGTGCAAGATTCAGTCCTGATGGAAGGTTTCTTGCAACAGGGAGTGCGGACACATCAATAAAGCTCTTTGAGGTGTTGCCCCATTGGTCATATGAACAGATTTTGTTCTTACCTTTGCACAATTTTTAACGAAGTAATCACTATAGTGTTCTGCAGGTAATAAAAATCAAGCAAATGATGCTGCCAGATGCGAAGGATGGTCCTGTGCGACCAGTCGTTCGGACATTCTATGACCATCTACAAGTAAAGTGTATATTTCATTAGTTGTTCTTGATAGGAAAGGGGTCACACTCAGATGATATTTGTTGCAGAGCTTACAATGATTATGCAAATCTGATTTGATTCAGAGTTTTCTTTGAGTAGACAAGTGGACTCTGGTTTTCTTGCTAGAGTAAAGTTAACCATTATAACTTTAATATTTAACTAGCTTAGCTCTTCCTGTGAGTTCATCAATGGTTGGAGCTTTTGTATCCATGATGAAGATTAACTCCTTTTTTTTTTGTGTTTGACAAGTTTGTCCAGGGGTTTGCCCCAACTGATCCGTTGGGGATATTCAGTCCTCCACCCCACACATACCAGTTAATTATTGGGAATATATTCTGGTGGTAGGCTGGTAGCAACTTCAAGGAGGAGTGAGGAATTGAAATTAACCATTAGTCCACCCCTTGAGATTCAAACCTGGGACTTTTTGAAGATAATTACCTGGTTCTAGCCACTGAGATAGCCTCAATTGTCATTGATTCCTGAAGTTTTCCCTGAATGTATCTTATTTTTGTTTGAAAACAGTCTCCAATTTGTGCCCAACCTTTTTAATGCATGTAGTTTGGGCACTAAAGTTGAAGTTTGATAAAGTAAAAAAAAAAAAAAACTTTTAAACAGTAAACTAGAATTCGTTATAAACAGTTTTCACTATAAACATTGATTCGTGAATAATGTTTAAGCCTCTGGTGTTTCACATATTTCATGTGCTTCTCAAACCACAAGCATTTCCCATTTTGTTGCAAAGAACACCTTTATCTCATATCCTTACGCCTGGAAAATTATTTGCCCTGATAAAAGCTATTTTCCTGATAGCTCAGCATGTGGCCTTTAGAGTCTGGAAGTGCAAGATAAAATCTACAGTTGTCACTCAACCAATAATGGCAAAAAAAATAAAATATATTCTATGGGTATTGAATAGCAGAAATAAGATCCTCCAATCCTCAAAGGTTGCATTATCTTAAATTCTTCAGCTAGACAAGCAGAACTACCAATAAGTGTTGGTTAGAAAATTGAAACGTCATTTTCCTGGAGCATTCAGGTTTGACTTCATCCTCTCTAGTACTATTAAAATATATGATAAGAAGAGATCTTGCTGTTAATAAGTTCTGGGGGTATATATAAGGTGAATGAGTGCTTTCTCATTCATGTGCTCATCTGTTGTTCATTATGGTTTGCCTTGTCTGCTTTTACATTTCTCCTCTGTTTTTTAACGTAAAGAAAGATGTCTACTTTTTTCATATGTTATGTGCATCCTCTGTCAAGATTTTAGCCGGTATAATTTTATATGGGACAGTTGATCACATATCATTTCCACAATTTTTCTGATTCTTTGCTGGTACATCTGCAGCCAGTTAATGATATTGATTTTCACCCTCAGAATACTGTTATGATTACTGGCGCCAAAGATCATACGATAAAGTATGTAAATATTTTTCATTATGTAATGTACTTGTTTACCCCTTTCATGTATGATCCTAAATCTCTTCTTGTTTACAATTTTGTTACGCTTCTTTTAGACATTCACATAGAGCCTTAGTATTCAGTTTAGAAAATTTTTGCTGCACTTTCAGGTTCTTTGATTTTTCAAAAACAGTTGCAAAGAGAGCATTCAGAGTTATACAGGTTTGTTAGTCATAATTTTTTATCATTTGTGACTTTATACCGATGTGATGGCGCATTGTTTATCTTTTTCTTTTTCCTCGTGGTGTTTCAGGATACTCACAATGTGCGATCTGTAGCTTTTCATCCCTCTGGAGATTTTGTTTTAGCAGGTAATTTATATTGTTAAATTTATCATTCTGAAACACTTTTCGACCTGTTTGAATTCAGGCACTGTATATAGTTTAGTCCATTTTTTCCGACACCAGCATCCTTAATCATGTTGAGTGTATGTGAAAGGCAATTCTGTTAGCACTGAACACTTTTCATTTGGATATTGTTGATTGTTATGCTTTATCTTACTTAACTTGGTATGAAGCTGATTTTGGCAAAGCTGTACATAGGTATTGATGTGATATTGCCTCTTCTAAATGCGTGCAATATGCATTTTGGTAGATTTCTAGGACATGTCTGCTTGGACATCAACACAGCAGGAATTTGCAGGACATGTCTACCTCATGTTTGATTTTCTGTGTAATTGCGCAGAAAACTTCTTTTCTACGTTACTCTTTTTTTTTTTTTGATCCCCAAAGAAAATTTTATTGAGAAGCTCGACAAGGGTAAATGGAGAAAGAAAAATAGGAAGAATGAGGTAGCCATATCAAGCAAGGAAGTATGAAGTATGAAGCTCGACAATGGTCCAAACTGCAACTCTGGTCTTGATAATGAGCACCAAAGCTCTAACTTCCGTTTCTTTATTGTTGAAAATTCTATTGTTCCTCTCTTTCCATATTGACCGTAAAACAACAAAGAAGTTGAACCAGATTCCCATAAAGTGTTGGCAAATTAGGTGGACATAGCCAGTATCCTTCCCACCAGTTGACAATGCTTGACCAGACTTTCCATGAGAATCAGCAATGCATCAATGAGTGCTCTGTAGTTTCAACCATCTCAGAGCAAAGGGTGCACAAGTCCTGGCCATCATTAACTTGGGAAATGATTCCCCTTTGAACCAGAGCATATTTAGTAGCCAAACCATTATGTAAAGTCTACCAAGTGAAAATTTCTACCTTTTGGCGAACATAGATTTTTCCAAACTGCAAAAATATGCGGATTCAACTGATGGCTAATCTCTTCCCATTTCTGATAAGCTGATTTTACAGAGTAGACCAACTTTGAATCCCAAGCCCACTGCAACACATCGTCATTACCCCTTGATAGAGTCACTCCACTAAGTCTTTGATGTAGTGCCAATAGCTGTTCATTTTCTCAAACCAATAATGCTCTTCTAAAGTTCAAATTCCAACTGCCCATCTCATTATTCTCTGCTATATATCACTAACTCTTGCCTCCTTTTGGGTTGAAAGTAGAAAGAGCTTGTAGAACATAGTCTTAAGATTGAAATCCCCTAACCATGTGTGGTTCCAAAAACTGGTTGAGTTGCCATTATTCACTTTGATCTTGAGTCCTTGTTGTATCAACTCACCAAATGTAGAGTTATTGTCCCCAACTCTACATATATCCTTCCACACATTTGATATTCTTGAGCATTGTGGTAATTCTGGTATCCATTGGTTGTCTCCAATATTGTATTTGCCTTGAATGACTCCGACCCAAAGGGCAGTTTTCTCCATGTTGTACCTCCACCACCACTTAGCCAACATTGCAGAATTATGTTGGATAAGTCTTTTGATTCCAAACTTTCTTCCTTTTGCCAGCTTCTCCCATTTCACCATGTGTAATTTCTTCTTCTCAGTAGTGCCTCCCCATAGAAATTGCCTTTGCACCTTCTGAATAGATTTTGCAACAGCAACATGGATTTTTAAAGTGACATGTACTAGATGGGAAGGTTACTAAGAGTGGATTTTACTATAGTCTGCCACCCATTGATAAGTGCCTTCCTACATGGACAATTTCTTTTTAACTCTGTCCGTATTCCCATGTACTTCAGAGGAAGCTTTTCAATTCCACAACTCATTTGACTAGCCATACTTCCACCACCTGACTTTGAATTCCAACTCCACCTAGTTTTGTTTTTGAAAACTGACTTCTAGGGCAGACACAAGTTGGAAGCCCCTAAGGATTCTTTTGATAGTGAGAATTTCTTCCACACCATTGTTGCAAAAAATAACAGTGTCATCTGCAAACTGCAGATGTGACACCATCACACCATGGGCTCCCACCTTGACCCCATTCTATTAAATCTATCTCCAAAGCCCTTCCAACATTAAGTTTAGACCTTCCACTAGAATTTTAAAAGGGAACGGCGATAGAGGATCACCTCATCTTATACCTCTCTGCATTTTTGAACTCATTTGATGCTGATCCATTGATAAGAACTGACATAGATGGGGATGAGATACATTCCTGAATTCAAGAAACACCATTTATGCCCATAATGCAACTTTGAGAGCATGTCAATAAAAAATTCCAATTAACACCATCGTATGCTTTTTCAAAGTCAATCTTGATTATATAGCCTCCAGAAGTTGTGTTTTTCAGAAAATGTATGACCTCATTAGCTATTAGAATTTAGAACTCCATCCATGATTTGATTCCCTCCAACAAAGGCTGCTTGGGCATCACCAATTACATGGTGTATTGATTGTTTATCCTGTTTGCTAGAACTTTGGCTACAATTTTATAAATGCATCCAACCATGCTGATTGGTCTGAAATCCTTCAAATTAGAGGGGCCATCTATTTTAGGAATTAGCACTACAAAAGTGGGGTTAATACCTCTTGCCAGTCTGCCATTGGCATGGAATTCAGAGAAAAATTGTAGAACATCAGGCTTCACGAGTTGCCAGGCATTCTTAACAAATGAGAAATTGAACCATCAGCGCCTCAAGCTTTAAGGCTGCTGCAGTCCTTGATTGCTGCAATCATTTCCTCCTTACCAAATTCTTTCCAGCTCCTGAGACAGGTCAGTGGGTAAAGTCCTGGGAAAAGCATCTCCCAAAGTTGATCTTGAGGCTCTTTCCTCCTTGAATACGTTTGGAAAGTATAGCACAGCTGCATTCTTAATTTGGCTTGGTTCTTTCACCATTCTCCCTTCCGATTTGACAACTCCAATCATATTTATGTGGAATCTATTGTTTGCTATGATTTGGAAAAATCTTGTATTCCTATCTCCCAGTTTCATCCAGCTCATTTGTGATTTCTGTCTCCACGTATTTTCTGCCATTTTTGGTAGTCTTCCAAAATTCTGTTTTTACTTTATTTTCTCTCCAGGACCTCATCATCTGTGAGTTGTCTGAGTTCCATTTCTGTGTCAAAGAAATGAAGTCTGTTCTCCATGTCTTGAATCTTCACGTTGATATCCCCAAAGTCTGATTTATTCCACTCCTGACTGGATTTGACTGCCTGTAGTTTCTTGAGTATTCTGAACCCTGCCCAACCTTGGATAACACATCCATTCCATGCTTGTTTGGCCACTAGCATACACTTTGGATTACAGAGCCAAGCATCAAGGAATCTGAAGGGTTTAGGGCCCCAATCTCTACACCCATCAGCAATCATTATAGGAGAGTGGTCAGTAATGGGTCTAGGCAGACCCCGTTGTGAAGGCTTGAACTTTTGAATCCATTCCATAGACAATAAGAACCTATCAAGTCTGCTATGAATAGAAGTTTCCTGAAAGTTAGGCCAAGTAAAATTCCTGCCTAACAATGGTAGATCCTGTAGCTCCATATTGTTGATTAAATCAAGGAAATCTCTCACTCCCCTATCTGAACCCGTGCATCCAACTCTTTCATCAATTGACCTTATCTCATTCATATACTATTATTTTGCTATTGTGATGCGTTGCTTCAAAATGAGTTAAATGCCTATTTTTATAATCTATGATACATAAAGCACTATTTGCTTGGGAACAAATAGAGTATATTGAAAGCAATAAATCTTCTGTTCTTGGAGACATGAAGGCTATTTACCCAGGGTAATAAATCCAGCATAGTAAAACCATGAAATGGTTGCTATATATTCTGGTGTCCTTGGACAGGAATCCAATAAACCCGATGCCTAGAGGCATATCCGCGCCTAAAAAATGTGCCCGTCTTTGTGACATAGGGGTTCTTGAATAGATTCTCTCCACAGTTGGGTAAACATGATTTTTTTTTTCACATTTACTGAAATTGTAATTGGGTTAGAACAGAATGTTCTTTCTCATATTTGCAGCCAATCTTTATCTGTGTATTTTCTGATTGTACATTTATCTGGAAGAACTCTATATTTCAAGTTGTCAACTGTTACTTATTCAACATACTTGGTTACGTGTTAGTGCACTCGTGTGTGTGAGCATTTGTGTGCACTTGTTTTTTTACGCCTTCTCTATCACTTACATAATCTGGAGCCCTGGTGGACACGACTCTGTGCGTGTGTGTGTGAAGGTCACGTGGATGTTCCTAGTAATATCAATTTGAAATTATGGTGTATGCAACTTCTTTTTTGCTTCCTTTCGGTCCCTCATTCCTTATAATAATCTGAGATTTTACTACAGCATGTTTCTTGCTTACTCCGCTGAATATTTTTTTCCTTCCGATTTCCATCAGTATTGCTTTCATCAAATTTGACCTTTGTTTGTCGAAGTCAATTGAATGCAAAGTCAAGTATTTTTCTAGTGATACTATATATGACGCCATGGTTCTATCTTCTGGGAATTGCTGGCTGACTAGGGTGGAAAACCTTCACAGGCACCGATCATCCCATCGCACACTTGTATGATGTCAATACTTTCCAATGTTACCTATCAGCAAAAGTCCAAGAGATTGGTGTGGATGGATGCATAAATCAGGTATGACTTCATAATTTTCGCCTAGAAATGATTAACCTCAACAGATCAGTCCAAGGTCATCAAGGCTATTAGTTCCATTGATTTGGTATTGTAGGTGCGGTACTCGTCAACTGGTGGCATGTATGTCACAGCATCTAAAGATGGTGCTATTCGTATATGGGATGGGGTGACAGCTTCTTGCGTACGTTCTATACTTGGTGCACATGGTACAACAGAAGCCATCAGCGCATCTTTTACGAAAGATCAAAGGTAGAACGATGTATTGGCCTATGATGTGTGACTCTTATGTAACAACTCGTAAGAAATTATAATCTTACCATTGGGGTTCGTAAAGTAGTATCTACGAAGAGTTTAGATTGATTCAAAGCCTAGTCTCTTCACATTTTGTCTCATTTAGATTTGTTAATTAATAGATTTCTAGTTGATCAAAATCATGCGGGCGGCGTCTACCAACAGCTATCTTTGCAGTTTCTTTAGGATTTTATTTGTGCTTTTATTAGTTAAGAATAAGTAAAAATTTATCTTGCTAAAATGGACACTGGAGCTTTGGATTTTTCATAAGTTCTTACACCCCTTTTGTGGGGGGCTTGGGCAGCTTGTCTTTTCGTCTCTGTTTTTCCGTTCTTATACCCCTCTCTGGCCAGTCTATTGTTCTTACTATTTGCCACTATATATTCACCAAGTGCGCATCAGTAACTGCTATGCTACATTTGACAGCACAGAGAAAATTGTGTTCAGCTGCTCCAATAATTGTTTTGCTCGTATTGTTATATAACATTCCCCAAGTTTTTGTCTTTTTTAGGAGTTGAGGGTCAACTTTAGAATTTTCTTGTTATTCAAAGAGTGGAAGTCCAATACGCTACAGCGTTAGTCCTGTTAGATTCATGAGTTCATCGTCTTGAAAGCTGGATAAATTATTTCTCGAGTGAAAGGGCATTGAATACCAAGAAATCAGGAGAATATATAATGCTTGTGCCATGTGCTGGCGGAGTCCCTAGAATCCCCTTCTCTTCTTGATTCTCCTAGTCATCCGTCACAAAAACTATGAATTTAGTGTGCTCAGCCTTAGAGCTGCCTTTCGCATCTCTTTGAGACTTTACCTTGCCAACCCTTCATTAGCTTTAACCTTTTTTTCCCCCAGCTCCTGGTCTGAATTAGCTGCTCTCCGAATTTCCCTACAACCAGCCACGTCTGAGTTCTGTAAAATAAGGCTAGCTCCAGCTTTAAACCTTTTTCCTTCCTACCTCTTCTTATGAAAAAAAAAAAAACCCTTTTCCCTACCTAAGCTAACAGTAATGCTACCCCAGTGTGTAATCAACTGGAGTTAAAACCTTCAAAGTGTTCTCGCTCCTCAGTGCTGTCCTATATCGGGCAGTTTTTTATATGATCACTCTATTATTTTGGAGTCCCTTATAAAAGGTTTATGGATTAAAGTATGAGTTGTGGAAATACAGAATGTTCTACTATAGACAAGACATCACTTTTGTGTTTCGATGCCATGACTGCATTTTATGCCATTGGATGTTGGCTTTATGGATGACTGACTTGTCGAATTGCTAGGTTTGTTCTCTCCTGCGGAAAGGATTCTGCGGTGAAGCTGTGGGAAGTTGGCACTGGAAGGTTGGTAAAACAATATCTGGGAGCTACACACACACAATTGCGATGCCAGGTAAGTTCTTGGCTTCCTTCACGACCTAGCAACAACAACAAAATGTTTGTGCTTGCTTGTGTATGTTGAAAAGTACATCTTTAACAGCATTACAGATGACCTATCTTGCATTGTATCAACACATGAAAGTGCCCGAGTCTTTTGTGAATAGAATTGCTACCTCACCGATGAGTACTTAAAACAATGTGTTGTGCTAGACTTTTATATTGGAAAAATATATTGTGTATATCTCCAGATAGGATTTTGTCCCCACTGGATAAGAATCCTGGTCCGCCCCTATTCTTTAGAAAGAGTCTGAAAATTATTCTTATAGGAGCATGTTTCAGTAAGACTATAATTTTGGACAGGCAGTGAATGTGTGAAAACTGCAAACTGGAGTTTCTATTACTAATAGATATAAAATATTGATTAAAATTTTTGGTGTGCTTTGGTTCTAGAAGTGATTCCAAGTTAATTTCTATCAAAAGAACAGCCATATCTTGAATTTTGGGGATCCCGTTACAATGTTTTTGATCCATGGTTCTTATTATTGTTTAGATTGATTACTACAGATAAGATGTTTACAAGGTTTTCTGGCAAATGTTTATTCTGATATCGTGAATGCAAAATCTCTTTCAGCTGATTTGTTTATAGTCTCACGAAAACTTGAGTTTTAGTTCAGATTCAACTGCACATATGGACATCAAGCAGATAATTTGGCGACTTATTCTGTTCTCTGCAGGCCGTCTTCAATGATACAGAAGAATTTGTGCTATCCATAGACGAACCTAACAACGAGGTTTGTTCATGTCTCCAAGTTGATTGTTTGATACTTGTTGAACTCACTCGGCTTTAACCAATTTGGATTACAGATTGTGATATGGGATGCAATTACAGCAGAGAAAGTGGCTAAGTGGCCCTCCAACCATATTGGTGCTCCCCGTTGGCTTGAGCACTCACCAACAGAGGCTGCGTTTGTGTCCTGTGGAAATGACAGGTCAGTACGATTCTGGAAGGGACTTCCATAGAATCACACAGAGAAAAGGAAGTTGGCATCTTGGTCTGTGCATGCAGAGAGAAGAAAATTTTTTGGCGCAAATGGGTTTCTTGTTGAAGTTTGTGTAAACTTAATAAACGTTCATAGGGAAGACCCAGGAGCATTAGAAATCTGCAGGTATATCGATGATTTCCTGTTCTCTGTCACTTATATTTGGGGAAAATTTTGTTTCTTGCGACTCCCGTTTTTATGTAATCTGTGATGAATTTCTTTTTCGGGGATCGGCAAATTTGGGATGGATCTTGGAAATTTTGTTGGAACAGACTAAATGAGCTAGGTAAAATGAAAATGTAGGATCTGGCAGCAATTGTATTCAATGTTTGAGGAAAAATACTAGTATATTACTGTACCATAATATTTTAGTCACCAACTCATAAATCCTGGAAACTATGAAAGAAAAATTGCATGGAGTGATTTGATTTCTTCAACAACAACCGTGTTCCACAATTGTTTGTTCAAAAAAAAAAAAAAAGGAATATGTACAACAGTATAAAACTGCCGTGTAAATGGCATTTTCCCATAATGTTTGCACCACAGTGGTTGAAAGGTGAAAACACATTATTGCTTCTCAACAAAATGCGGACATGAGTCACTGTCAAACTCCCTCCTCTCCAGTGCCTTCAAATGGATGTAGAGAATAACCTCTCCAATTCCGTCTTGGGAAAAAAATTCCCGATCCCACTTCAATGCTCGGGATTGATCCTATTTTTTAACTCATTGAGAGTATCAAGAATGTCAAAAATCAAGTTTATCGATTATTGTTTGATATGATTTCGAAACACATTATATTGCAAACATATTAAAAATGGGTTTTGTTCCAATGTTGTAATCTTATTTTGCAATACAAATGTGTTCCAAATGTATTCCAAAATCATATATTGGGCCTTGTTTCTCATTTTAGTACATTGATTTTATGGAATTTCCATTTTAGCATGTGGGAAACAAGGGCCAAGGACCTTGGTTTCCAATAAACTTGATTTTTGGTATACTTGATGTTCTCAGCGAGCTAAACAAAAATGAATAGTCTTGATCATTTAAGGGGATTGTAAAAAAATTGTGTATATTTACAGTATGCAGTAACATCTCTCTTGTTATGTACTGTACACGGTCAAACATTTGTAACCCCAGCTGAAGAAGATTCGTTGCCTTCTCTGCTCAGTAATGCAAAATACGAGTCAACCCTTTGGGGCCAGTCCATACAGAGTTTTGCTTTGGCTTTAAATGGGGCCCCCATTAGTGGTCGGTGGGATTGGTCTTCCGGGATTAGTCAAGGTGCGCGAAAGCTGACCCGAACACCTAGTTATAAAAAAATGGCAAACTACGAGTCAGTTTAGGATAATTTCTTTCTTTTTCTCTTGGTTCATAATAGCATCTCCAAGCGGTGGTCTATTCTTGCAGCCAAAGCCAATTTTTCGCTCGAATGTCATTTTAGATAAGCCCACCAAGGGGAAGACATTTCACCGGCCAAAAAAGGGCTCAATCATTTCGGTGGCCAAATTTAGCTGAGAAAATGGTTTATGGCCATTTGTGCCACATCAAAACTTTCTTCCCATTTTCAACTACCAATTCCGATAACTTACCCAAAGGGGTTCCAATTTATAAAGGGAAGCGGGCATGAAGTGAGTGGGCTTCGACCCATATTATGTCGGCCATTATACAGTTAGTTTCAAGAGTGCCATGATTTACTGGTTTTGTGCAAAAAAATAAAATAAAATAATTGTTTGTTGGGTTGTTTTCGCGCTACAGCTAGCTTTCAAAAGATAACCAAAGGTAGAAAGCAATTGACCGTGTCGTTACCGTGCCAAAATTATCAATTAAAACAACCAATTACAACTACTCCGTAGAATAGTGGCAAAAGTCGGAGTATCATTCCACAGGGACAAGATTACTTATTTGAATCGGTTCTGACCAATTTCTATTTCAATTCAAGAACAAAATTCAAGTTTTGGTTTTGTATTTAAAACTAAGAACGCAAAAAGAAAATCTGATTTTGTAAAACAAAGGGGAAAAGGTCTAGGGTATTGAATCCGGTCTCCTCCTCATAACATGATTTTTGCTTGGTTAAGAACTCCTTTCAAAGTAACACAAAATGGTCTTGGATGATCGATTGGCATAGGATATCTTAGCGTAGCACGAGTCGTATCTAAGTACAACCCATCTAATAGCATAACTTGTCTTGCCAAGCATAGCCTCTCTCAACCAATTCCAAGAATCAATGACGCACATGGTTGTATGAAGGTGTTTAGAATCTAGAATACAAACACAATTGGTGGATGAAATAAGAACTATTCAAACCATTCATGTAAAAAAAAAAACCTTTTCGAATTTAATTTGGTATTTTATGAAATTACATTTAAGAGTTGGAGAGTGGGTTGATAAGAGAGAGAGAGTTTGGCTTTGGGTTAAATTGTAACACATTAGAAGTTGAGGGATGTGAGGTGTAAGGGCACTATAAATAGGAGAAAATCATTTCTCCCCCTTCCCCCCAAACTTCTCTCACTCCCACACAAACCCACTTAGATCCTCACTCAAATCCATCATCTACACGTGTTTGGAATTTGGATTTCGAGTGCATTCGCTTGGAGGTCCATTTCTGTGTGGCTTTCAAGATTGAAGAGCTAGGGTGTTGAGCTCAAAGCTTGGAGGAGGTTTAGATCTAAGAAGTAGGGGTTTCGTATACTTGTTCTTGGTGTTTGTAGTGGATTATTACATAAAAACGTGATTTAAGTTTATCTCTTTTGATTTAGTTAAAGATCTAGGGTTTAATAGCAAAAATCTAGAAATTTGCTCTTGAAATCTTTAAATTTGTTGACGTCCATTGATGAACCATTACTCTCCATGAATACTATGTTCATTTGATAGTTAATTTCTGAGTTTGAGATCGAAATGTTGGGTTTGGGTGAAGATTGTAGCAATCTGCAAAAAAATCTGTGGGTGACTGTGATTTCTAGAATTTTCATTCGGATAGATCACCCCGACCATCTGGACAGTTTTGTCAGCAGTGTCCCCGTGCTTTGTTTTATCACTCTGGTTACCCCCTTGATGCGCGTTTAGTTCTCGTTTGCACCATTCGTCGTGACATGTGTAAGTCTAACTTGGAAACTTATAATTAAAGCGTGCTTTTAACTTGACGTGTGAACACGTAGTGATGTAGCATGATGAGCGCAATCGACATAATTGAAAACGATGTGAATGGACGCAAAGTCAATCGATGGAGATGGAAAGTCAAATGGTATGAAAGTGAGACACTATGAATACAAATTGTTGCGTGGTTGGGAAGGGTTCAACGGGACCCGAAGGACCGGGAAGAAGATTCCAACATCCTCCAGTACTTGATAGTTAACCTAAAGAATGAATGGGACACAAGATGAGTAAATGAACGAACACAAATACTTGTGGGATACATGGAAACTCATGGGACTTGTGGATATTTGTAGGATACAAGGGTAGTTGGGAAATATGTTGAATGCAAATAATTTATTGGTCAACGATGGATGGGGCCTCACATACCCAGAATGTTTGTTGATGAATGAGCGGGGTCACACATACCTGGAATAATTGATGAGAAATGTATCGGTCATGCATACCCAGAATATATGTTGAGAAAGTTATGGGGTATATGATAAATTGAATGATGCTAGCATTACAAACTGGAATGATGTAAGGAACCATTGTAGAATCTTGACATTTTTAGTGAGAACTTGTAGTATGATTGATGTGACATTAAGAGCGGCATTGGATCCGATGGGTCAGATGTCGAGAAAACCCTAAAGAATTGTAAGACCTAGTATATTATGGACGGTTACTCGATATGAGGAAACTTCCGTAATCAATAGTTTGAAGTCTTTGTCATGCAAGTGCGGGTATGCATACGTGTGAAGAGTTGTTGATTTGGAGTTATGATTAAGTCTCGTATACCGACTTTTGTTTAAATGCCTTTAGTTACATTGGGCTTCTGTCTCATTGATTACCATTTTACGTACATAAATATGTGCTTAACATAAAGAAATCTCTACTGGGCGTAGTGAATGCTCACCCATTTTGTTTTTCAGGTACTAGCCAAGGAGCATGAGTTGGAGTGCTTGATGTGCATGACATTTTGAGGGCATTGCATGAGGAGTTACACAATCATCTCATAGAACGTTATTTTTGAAAGATGAATTTGTAAACCCATATCATTCAATTCTATTGACTTCGAAAAGATGTATAACGCTAATGTTTTTACTTTAATTTGACATGAGAAACGGGTATCCAATCTGGACATAGATGTTGGATAAATATTTGGTTCCTTGTGAGGAGATCTAAGCATATGGAAGATAAACTTCAGATTTTTCTTGTAAAGTTATTTTTTTTTAGGGAAATTTATCGAAATGGTCCCTCTAGTTTCACCCCTATCTTGATTTCGTCCCTCTATTTTCAATTTCACTCTAACGAACCCTGTAGTTTCAATTTTGGTTGAATTAGGTCCAATCGATAACAGACGTTTGTAAAGATGACAGAAATCCCAATTTGGGGATTTTTTGAGGGGCAAAACAGGCTTTTTGCCCATTCTTTTTCTTCCCCAATTTGTAACCCTAACCCTATCCTTTGTTTTGCAGAAAAAATAATATAAGAATATATTCCTGATAATAATATATTTTACTTTGAATTTTAAGAGATTGTTGGAAGTGGAGAAAGAGAAATCAGAACAATCCCAACCAAAGTCAATTTCATTGCCTCATTCTAGTGCATCTCTAATGGGTAGCACAACTTTGAATCACACACTAGAAGGCTTGGGATAAAAAGGAGGAGGGGAAATGTAACTCAACTTGATAATCCTGTCGTTAAATGCTTTAATGTTGGAACCCGAGAACAATTACATAGTGAGATTGCTCAAATGTTTTACAACGGCGGATTGCCTTTCAATTTGGCAAGAAATCCTCACTATGGTAGCTCATATACTTATGCCGCGAATAATAGCATACCGGGTTATCTATCTCCCATGTACAACTTGTTGAGAACCACATTACTTCAAAAGGAGAGGGCAAACGTTGAACGGTTGTTAGAGCCTATTAAAGGCACATGGAAGGAGAAGGGCGTGACGATTGCAAGTGATGGTTGGAGTGATCCTCAACAAAGATCTTTAATTAACTTTATGGTGGTCACCGGAGGTTTACCTATGTTTCTTAAGGCTTATAATTGTGAGGGGCAAAACAAAGGATAAACATTTCATTGCTACATTGATGAAAGAGGTTGTTATTGAGATTGGGACTAAGAATGTGGTTCAAATAATTGAAGCGCAGCATCCTCACATATTTTGGACTCCTTGCGTGGTGCACACTCTACACCTTGCTTTGAAAAACATTTGTGCCGCAAAAAAATGTGGAGAGTAACTCGGTTGTGTATGATGAGTGTGGTTGGATTAGCATCATTGTTGGTGATGCATCGATCATTAAGAACCACATAATGAATCATTCAATGAGATTAGCAATCTTCAATGAGTTTGCTCCTTTGAAGTTACTTTCGGTTGCGGACACTCACTTTGCTTCATCTATTGTAATGCTCAAGAGGTTTAAGCTCATCAAGCAAGGTCTTTAATCGATGCTAATTTGTAGTCAATGGAATGCTTGTAGGGAGGAGAGTGAGGCTTCATTTGAGAGAAAAACTTTGTTGAATGAGATGTGGTGGGATAAGGTGGACTACATTCTATCATTTACATCCCCTATTTATGACATGGTTAGAGCATGTGACATGGACAAGCCCCTGGGATACTATGATTGAGAAAGTGAGGTGTGCCATCCAAGTGACCGAACCTGTGTGAAGCTCATCTACCCAAACCATGTTGTCCCATCTAATAGTCTAGTTAAAATCTATTGAGAAATTTGAAAAGAAGATCCCTTGTGTGGATGATTGTTAGGACCATAGGCCAAGGTCTCTATTTATTGGCACTTGCATGACAAATCACATATTTGGATGTATCCCCATTTATTAAGTTGTAATCTATTTTTTTATTTAAATTTTAGAGTATCTGTTTAGAAAGTAAATCGTGTGTTTATTGAAAGGGCAAGATTTGTAGGTTATGGAAGTGTTCGACTATCAAGATAATCAAGAGATCGTGTTTACATATTTGGCCGCTCATTAAGGCAAGAAGATATGACAATCATGGGCTAAAGAAAGCAAGAGACGTAATTCTAATTGCCGCTTTCGGTAATATATTAAGGGAATATCACAACGTCCTTAATGTGCGAATTTTTCTCTTGTCAAGAATGGGAAACATCTTGTATTCATGTAAATGTTCACGTGCAAAATATTTGGAGAAAAAAGGCCGGGATCAATTGAAGATTTTTAGCAACAAGATTTGGCAAAATTGGTCTGCAATTAAGGAAATTCTTTTTCAACACGGAAGGCTCTTGGCAGCCTTTATTAATTGGCAACGGCAGTAGCAAAAGGTAGGCCATATAAGAGAGGGACGTGTGGCTGTATTTGTATTACTGGAGATATTCACTTTACATAGCTGTGATGTTTAACGTTAAAATATTAGAGAGCAGCAACACCATTTAGGGTGATTTTCTTAATTGGGTCTGGGAGTACATGAGTCGTCGACCAACACAATTACATACTCCAAGAACTGTTTGTCAATGTTTGATTCAAATTGCTAAGTTGCTCTTCCGGTGGATTCTGGAAGTATCTCGGAGGACTTGAGGATTCGAGGCGTTCGGCAATCAACCACTTGATGCGGTGTACGTGGATTCGCCAAAACAATCTTTGGTTAGTTGGTGAGGATTCACGATTATGATTATTGAGATTGTTTTGTAACTGCACAATGGTAATTTTTAGTGCGTTGATTTCCTCCCGTGGTTTTTACCCTTTTTAAGGGGGTTTCCACGTATATCGTTGTGTTCATCGTTCATTATTTTTTAATTCTTTTTAGTTTGCTTGTTGAGTATTGGATATCATAAAAAAAAGGATTTTTCAATGATGACAGACAATTTTATGATGTTGTTCATAAAATACTTGTGGATAGGTGGAACAAGACCAATACACCGCTTCATTGCTTGAAACATGCTCTAAATCCAAGGTAATTCATTTACCATTTCACTAACTTAGTAGTTGTAGTTTTGTACCATTCACCTCTTAATTATTTATTTACTTAGTAATTTAGGTATTATAGGGAAAAATGGCTTCAAGAGGATCCAATGCGAGTCCTCCACACCAAGATGAAGAGATTACAAATGAGAGGAAGAAATGCTTGGAAAGGTACTTTGATGATTCCTCATAGCGTACCAAAGCCAATATGGATTATGCCAAGTTCTCAACCAAGGAGGGGGCATTTGCCGACATTGATTCTATTGAAGATAAATGGAATATGAATCCTCATTTTTGGTGGGTTATTCATGGTGCATCCGCTTGGACTCTTCAAACTATAGCCTTAAAGATTCTCAGTCAACCTTCTTCTTCTTCTTCATGTTGTGACAGAAATTGGAGTACCTACTCCTTCATCCATTCATTGAAAAGGAATAGAATGACCCCCCAACGGGCAGAGGACTTGGTGTTTATTCATAGGAACCTTCAGGGTTTATCAAGGAGAAGCCCACAATATTGAGAAGGACAAACAAAGATGTGGGATATTGCGGGAGACCGATTTGGCTCACTTGATGAGGTTGGGATGCTTGAGGTTGCAAACCTCTCACTTGATGAACCTGAAATGGAGGTTGTGGTCTTTACGGACGATGGAGATGACATTGAAGAAGTGATGGAAGTTAGGTTTAATTGAAATTTGGGGATTAGTTGCTTGCTTGGTTTATTTCTTATTCTATTTGAATTTAGAACTATCGGTGTTTGTTTTCAATTCAGTTGTATTGAACTTATGGATGGCTTGTTTTGTTTGAAGAACTTACGTTTGATCTTATGGATGTCTTGTTTTGTTTTCTTTTGCTAAAAAAAATAAAAAAAACTAACACACACACATATATACGAAAAATTTCACATAAAGGACCCTTATGGGAGCTAAAATCCGGACTTGCAACAGCAGCCCTTGGATTAAATCCAACGGCTTAGATAGAAAGGAGCTTCTTGCGGGTTAAAACCCATGCCAGGTTGACCCATTTCGGGTTCGCGGGTTAAAACTACATCCCCAACTTTTTACCCAAATCGATCTCAAGCTTCTCATCTCTAGCTTCTCAAGGAAGAAGAAGACACACTAGGTTCCATGAAGCCAGTACCCTCGATAACCTCTCTCATTGCCCCCGGCAAACTCCGGAATCGCTCCAAGGAGTCCGACGAACTTCCGTACACAGGCAAAGAGGTGTTTCTCTGTTTCAAAAAGCAAATACAAGTTTTTCAAACAACATCAATAGAAGGCATGCAAATACAGGAATTCAAGGCAAGTACAATGGTTGAATGCAACAATTAAAGTACATACCAGTGGACGTGCTGAAATATGGGTCTCCGGGTCCTTCAGCAAAGTGGTCTCGTCATAGAACAAGTGTACCGGTGAGTACATGTCACACCCCAGTGGTATAAAGAAGTGCACCCGTGGCACGTAAGTCTCAGGGTCAAACGGAAGCCTCACCCTCTGAGCCCTCTCCACCTCTGCCGTCAGAGACAAAAGCACTCCCTCTCCTACAACCTCAGCCTCTCTCTGTCTCTCCTCAAGGAGTATATCCTGAACGTGCTCAGGCACTCCCTCCTCAGCCAAAGCCTCAGCAAAATTCGGATCCTCCTGAAGGGTTCGCGCCAAGTCCTCGTCTCTCACCCCCTCCAATGTATCTGCCAAAGTAAAACCTGGAGGTCCGGGAAGAACCAACTACAACAGGAACAACTAGTGGGCCTGAAGCCCCAACCTCCATCTCATCACCCTCACTGCTCGAATCCCAAGCCTCCTCCACTATCACTTTCTCCTTCCCCAGATCCCTCCTGACCACTGGGATGACAACTGACGTCTGCTCTCCTCCAATGGGCACCTCATTAACCAAAGAAGCACTCAGAAGGTCACTGGGGACCAAACTCTCCTGAAAACCAGTGTCTGCACCCTCCCCGACGAGTCTCTGCTCAACCATGACGTGCACGCCTCTGATGTCCATCTCCACCTCAGAAGCCTGGGCACCCATGTCCGGCACATCAATATCCATGGCCCCAGAACTGCTCTCGCCACCCTGCATGGCAACATTGTCACCTCCTGTAGGCCGATCGTCACCAACTTCACTTGCCAGAGTACCGCTTGCCAACATAGTGGTTGAACCACCGCCACTTGGATCAACCACAGCGCCCGGATCGCCGCCTATCGAACTAAGGGTCTCACCCATGTGAGTCTCGTCCCCCGTCTCTGCCGAACTACCTCCAATAGCTACCGCACGAGGCGCTGCAGCCACCGTACGGGATCTATCCCCTTCGGTTTGCACCGTGCGGTGCTCACTACCACTAGAGCTTGTTCCCACCAGGCTGATTGGACCGGAAGAAACATCACCTGCATCACCCACAGCCGATTGGGGTTCGGAACCCTCTTCCATATGCGCCGGTGATGGCGGTCCAACGCCAGGTGGTGATAATCGGTCTTTGCTACTGCTCGAACTCGCCATAGGATTGAATCAAAGACTTTGATCGGAAGTTTTCAGAAGAAAAAGAAGGTTTCAGGCAAAGGGGAATTCGGTTTTAGTGGAAGAGTACAAATAGTCGGAGTATTTTGAACACAATACGTGAAGATCGGAGGAGTCTGGCGGTTACAAAGTTAATCTCGGCCAAAAAACCACTTGCACCGTGCGGTGCAGATTTCTAAACCGTGCGGTGTACAATTCGATGTCGTACGGTACTCTTCTCCTTTTTATTTCCAAAATTATACTTTTACCCTCCCACTTGCTTGTGCCTTCGTAAAACCCACCAATCATTTTTTCTGGATATTCATCAAATCAAGCTTTCAAAAACCTCTAACGGTTTTCATAAATTTTTCTAAGTCCTCTACGACACTTAAATTTTCTAAAGTCCACCACGGCATTTATTTTTCGCGTTCTAAAGTCCTCCACGACATTTATTTTTCGCAAATTTTCTAAGTCCTCTACGGCATTTATTTTCAAAAAAAATTCTAAGTCCTCTACGGCAATTAATTTTCCCAAATTTTCTAAGTCCTCTACGGCATTTATTTTCATATTTTTTATAAGTCCTCTACGGCAATTATTTTTTCCAAATTTTCTAAGTCCTCCACGGCATTAATTTTCCCAAATTTTCTAAGTCCTCTACGGCATTTATTTTCAAAAAAAAATTACGGCATTTATTTTCCACAAATTTTCTTAGTCCTCTACGGCTTTTATTTTCAAATTTTTTCTAAGTCCTCTACGGCAATTAATTTTCCCAAATTTTCTAAGTCCTCTACGGCAATTTTTCACACAATTTTCTAAAGTCCTCCATTGCATTTATTTTCCGAAATTTTCTAAGTCCTCCACGGCAATTATTTTCCACAATTTTTTAAAGTCCTCTACGGCAATTATTTTAACAAAATTTTCTAAGTCCTCTACGGAAATTATTTTAAAGTCCTCTATGGCATTTGTTTTCCCGCAAACATTGAGTTATTTTTAACAGCTTTCAGGGCCTCCGAGTTGTTTTTAACGGCCTCCAGGGCCTCCGAGATATGCATTTTGCAAACATCATTGTTTTTTCCCTCATTGAAAACTCAAGTGCCAACCTTTTCGTGACGGCCCCAACGAACTACGATTGGTCTGATCCTCTCAAACGAGGTACGTAGGAAGCTCCGAGCTCGACCACAATTTTCTGTTTTATTGTTTTTTGGCACGGTTTGTCAAAATTAGGATGTCCGAATCTTCAACACGACTTGCACCAACATGATGGTGACCAAGCCGAGTCGAAGAGGGGCAACTGTAGACACCCCAATTTTGATAACTTGTGCATCCCCAATGATGAAAAGAACGCGCAAAATGTACCTTGGAACAGTTGCTTGAGTCGAATGGATCAAAGGAACAAAAAACTCCAAACCCACCTGAATCGTACGACCCAAAACCCAGAACCGTACGGCTTAAAATTCCCTTTGCACCGTGCGGTGTTGCAATGTGCACCGTACAATATACAATTGACGCCGTACGGCACCCATGTCCCATCAACAGGATTCCCGCGATTGCTCAGCAGCTCAGAACAAATGATGATATTCGGCAATGATGCGAACTTCTTTGCGTACGAATCTCGCTCACCTTCCTCTATAAAAACCAACACCCTCCCAACAGTTTAAAAGAGTTCAATCGGATGGTACCAAAAGAGAAAGCCGAGTTCATCCCGTACTAAACCAGTCAAGAATTTCCAGTAATACCACTACTTCTTCAAAAAGCCCGTTACTGTACCCACCCATAGTTCAAGTCTCTCCTCCACAAAAAAAGCCTAGGAATCCAGTGTCCAGTCCCGCAACCGATCAATCCAATCTAATTCATTCGATTATGTTTCAAGGTACAACATCCGTGTTCAAATCGTAACAATCTGCTGAGGGGAATCTCCATCGGGCTCAAGGAGGGCTCCATAGCTCTTCCTTGAGTCCAAACGGAGATATTTCAATAATACTCGAGCCTCTCGAGTAGGTATCGCGCGATATTACCCATTGTCGTGGGATGCCGTCCCTGAAAATGAGGTACATTCTTCCATCAAAATCATTTTCCAAACCTGTTTTGATTACTGAACACTGTGGTTTTTACCCCAAAAACAGAGACCGGCTTCAACCAAACAAAAATGGAATTTTTTGAATTTATAGTGCACAAAGGCACCGTACGGTATCTTAGATGCACCGCATGGTGTAATTTTACACGCCGTACGGCGTCACTGGAAAACCATTTTACATGCTCTGTTTTCTGAAAGCCAACGCTCTATTTTTTTGGGAAAAACCAGTGGGAAAATTGCGATTAACCCCCTATACTTTCTATTGTTGCACTTATATCCCCTCTTGATCAATTTTCTCGCATATATATATATATATATTTGATTATATGTTATTTTATTTGTCGTCATTATTTGTTTCCTTTAAGCTCGTTATTTCATGATACACTGTTTATGTGTTTTAAAGTTTTCAATCAAATGTTTTCAGAAAAATCCCACAAAGATTTAGTAAAGAATTCCGGGCACGCGGGGTGCATTTTCGAACAAAACCTTCCCCGCGGGTAACCTGGCTCCCGAACCCAAATCTCTATTTTTCGCAAATCAAACCCTTTTTCAGCGACACAAGAGTCATTATTTTTCTGAACGGTTTCTCGGGTACCTAACATTTTCCAAAAATTAAACCCCGGGTGGCGACTCTAAATTTTTCATTTTTCCCGGATCGCCCTTTTTCACAACTACTAAAACGCGTGGGCTCCCGCGACGGACGTCCACACTCATTCATGTATATATATGAACAAAGATACAACAAAGATACATGTACTAAACTACCCCTAGGAATCACATAACAATTAAACCCCTAACTTAACAGAATCGGTTCAGTGTGGTGAGATATTTGGAAGTAAATGATGGAAAGTTGTGTCTAATATTGGAGAAATGATTTGTTTATTATCTTTAAAATTAAGGGCATGACAGAGATCCCCCCTCTCCATATTTGTTTCTCTTTTGCATGGAAAGACTTTCCAACAGGATTCTTAATAAAATTGAGCAGGGTGGGTGGAAAGGTATACGTGTCTCTTGAAATGCTACTCCTATAACTCATCTCTTTTTTTGCGAATGACCTTATTCTATTTGGTCAGGCTACTAATAGTACTTGCACTACCATTCTCGATATTCTTGACCAATTTTGTGCTATTTCTTGCTAAACCATGAATTTACTAAGTCTAAGTTATTTATATCTCCCAATGTCTCTTGGAGAAAAGCTAGAAGACTTGATCATCTTAGTGGTATACCTCTTACCAGGGACCTTGGGAAATACCTTGGAATTCCTCTTTTTCATTCCAGAATCAGGAAAAACCATTTCACTCGTATCATTGAGAAAATGCAACAGAAAGTCACTGGTTGGAAGTCCAATAAAATTAATCTTGCTTGTAGAGCCACCCTGGTTCAATCTGTCACTTCTACTATCCTTAGATACACTATGCAAACCATGGAACTGCCCTCTTCTGTTTGTGAGAAAGTTGGCAAAATCAATAGAAATTTTTTATGGGAAGATACTGAATCTACAAAAAAGATGCATCTCATTAACTGGAATAAGGTTTGTAAGACTAAAGATAGAGGTGGCCTTGGCCTTAAAAAAGCCAAAAACTCAAAATAAAGCTCTCTTGGCTAAACTTGGTTGGAACCTAGTCTCCAACTCTAGTAGTCTCTGGGCCTGTGTCCTTAAATACCTCCATAACCACTCTCTTTTCAATTGGCCTACTAATAGACCTGAATCTCACATTTGAAAAAGCATTACAAGCACCACTTTCCTTCTTGGCAGAGGCATTAAATGGAGTATAGGCGATGACCACACTGTTAGCCTTTGGAAGGATTGGTAGTGTGGTAATAGTCCTTTGGCCAATCAATATCTTGGCATTCCTATTAATTCTGATTTGAAAGTTAAAGATATCATTGATGAGAATGGTAATTGGAATCTTGCGTACCTCACTCCCTTTGTTACTAACCAAATTTTGGAGGACATTTTGGGAATTCACATTCCTAGATATGCCAACACTCTTGACACTGTGCAATGGGTTGGAGCTGCCAATGGTAAATTTGAAAAATCAAAATTCCCCAAAAACTCAAAACTTTCTTGTTGTTGATTCTTCATGACTGATTACCCACCAATCAAATGCGAGCCTTACAAGCATCGCAATTTCTAATGTTTGCCCGAGATGCAATTCCAGTCTTGAGGATTTACCACATTTCTTTAGGGAATGTATTAAAGCCAAGGATCTTTGGAAGTATTTCTCTAATCGTCATTAGAGAAAGAGTATTATTGAATGTTCAACTTTAGACTAGATTGAATCCAACATGAAGTTGAAAGGTAAATGGATATAGGAAATGATGTTTCATAGAAAGTTCTTTTTATTATTACAATTTGGCAAATTTGGAAACACCGAAACAATTTTTTTTTTTTTTGAGAATATTGATAACATTACCGTCTTGAGCTTCAGAAACATCATAGCCTATTCCACAAAATTACCGATGCATTCAAAAAAGGCCCTCTACAATGGCATTCCTAACTCCATTCTAATTAGATGGATTCCCCATTTTACAACTGGTGTCAAACTTAATATTGATGGACGCTTGTACTAAAGCAACCGGAAAGCTGGATTTGGAGGACTTTTTCGAGATCACATGGGCATGTGCCTGCTACGCTATTATGGCAAGCTCAATTGCCCTAGTTTGGAGACGGAGCTTTGGGGAATTTACAAAGGACTTACCATTATGCTTGAGAAAGGCTACAATAATATTCACATTGAATCTGACTCATCGATGGCTATTCAATTGATAAATGAAAGAGCTACAAGAGATCACCCTCATCATGCTTTGGCACTTGATTCCAATGTGCTCCTAATGCACACTCAATCTACTCTCACCCACATCTATAGAGAAGTTCATAGCAGTGTAGACCACATGGCAAGGCTGGAAGCAGAATAACTTGAAGGCTTGGTCGTTACCGAAGAATCCCCGCAATTGGTGCACCATTTTGTGCTTGAAGATTGCTTAGGAGTTAGCCAACTTAGGGACTAGTTTATTTCTCCTACTTTGACCTACGTCCGTAGTTGAACTATCTTTCCTTTCATTTTAATGGTTTAAATTTCCAATGTACCAACAAAAAAAAGAAGTAAACCTTCATCTCACCCTAGACTCGGAGATTAGCTAGCCAATCGAAAGGAGAACTTCAAGATCTTTAAGGTTGGAAGCATTTTCTTGTGATTCTCCTTTCTCTTTAGCTCTCTCCTCTTTCTTAGTCTTGAAGTAAGTTTTCTTTTTGTTCCTAAGCAAGTGATCTATCCCAAAATGACTCCTCAAGGCTTAAGTAGGTAGCAATCCGAAGTTGTCCTTTCATTTTTCGAACACTCAAAGAAATAGGCTGAATGGCTAATCTCGTCCAATGGAGAAAGCAAGCTTGTCCGGTTGGATTGACTAGATGCATGGCTTGGAAAAATCATCCGTGAGCTTCAGTTCTGGCTTGTCCAGTTGAATCAAATCTTGTCTGGTTGGATGGACTGGACACATGGCTTGAAAAATGAAATAGAGTGCTTGAATCTTGGCTTTATCCCGTTGGCGCTGAGCTGCAACCAGTTGGATTTGGTTCTTCTTTTGCCTCCAATCCTCACTCATCACTCCTTGCTCACTCCCACATGTTCCATCCTTGGTCATTTAGGTCCAATTCTATCCCAATTGGCCTTTTAACCCCTAAAACACAAACAAACACGTATGAACATCCAAGTAGCATTAACATAGAATTAGCTAATGTAAATTGGGGAGCTTAAATGATCACCTTTAAGCTCCTATCAGCAATCCAAGGGTTGTGATTGTTCGGGTGCAGACAACCTTCAGCAGTACCGGGGATACTGTTGAGAAACTGAAGTTGTGTTCAACTTCAGTTGGCCTTCATGCTTGAAGAGATGATGGGCCTGGAGCCACACCAAGAGGGGTCAGATGACTATGTCCATATTGATTGAGATTATTTGAGGTTTGCAGTTGTTTGTTTGCTGATGCTTCGGTTATCTTCAAGTGGGAGATTGTTGGGATGCAAACAACCTTCAGCAGTACCAGGGGTATGGGGGCTCCTGCCCCCAGGGACACGAGTGTCCCACAGTTCGGAGTGCAACTTTAGGAGCATTCCGTACTGCAGCGAAAAAGATATTTGAGGGACCTCGTTGTATAATTTCGGTTATAGGCTTGACCTAATTATTTCGCTGTTAGTGTGTAATTAGGATAACACGTTTTCAGAGAAAACAGAGAGAGAGAGAGGCGAGAGAAAACGCAGATCTCAGAGAGATTGCAAGAAGACTTATACTCTTGATTTCGATTTCATAGTGGACTGGTGTGGTTCCCGTGGTTTTTTCCTCGCGTTGAGGTTTTCCACGTATATCTGTGTCTCGCTTTCTTTTTCGTTTTTCATTACGCACGATTACTTGTTTTTCTGTTCTGTGATTCATTGTTTCCAAAATCCATAGGGGTGTTGTGGGGTTGCGAAAATCCTAACAGTGACTATTTTTTGATAACCGGATGTTTGGGCCAGCTTGCGCACCTTGACTAATTCCTAAGCCCTAGAAGTAATGACCCGGCATAACCCTAGTGGCCTCAAGAGTTTGTTGACAAGGAGAATAGAACCTGAGACCTTAGGTGGAAGCAAACCCATAAGTTTCAAAGCAAGACCACTTTGCTAACCCCTTGGGGTTAAGGGTTGTGATTATTTGAAAACTATTGTAAGGTTGTGATTACTTGACGATGATGGCTAAAAAATAGTTATCATTGAAGGAACTTAATCAAAGTTTGGTCAAATAGTATGGTAGCAAGCTAAGATAAAGATTTGGCTTGAGAAAAGTGGCCATTTGAGTTGCTCTGACATGTCTTCCATATACAATGGGTTTGAACCATGATCTTTCTTTAGAAACTATGCTCTCATCATTATCATCATCATCACTATTAAGAAATAATAATTATACATCCAAACAACTTCTCCCTACCTTCCACCCTAGTTCTTAGTCTCTTTTTTTTTTTTGGCTTGTTCCATAAAAATATGCATTACAAAAAAATTACAAGCTAAAGTTACTAAAATTACTTTTTTGCCCATCTATTTTGAATGTCCACTCGAAATTAATTAGCCTTCTAGAACTTTTGAAAGGGTTATAATGTGAGAAAATTAAAAGTATACAAAGTCTAAGGAACCATAATCATTATCTCCCTTTGAAAAGTTCAGTTTTCAAGGATCTGGCTTCTTTGCAATCCAAACCCAATCCCTAAGTAGTAATTGCATCTCGCATTTAAAAAAAAAAAGAAGTAGTAATCGCATCTTGCAGCCCATGTGTACCTATCACTATTGTTTCTACTATCAATGGTCCAGATTTATAAAAGAATATTCTTTCCGATCAGACTTTAATTTTGACAAAAAGAACCACTCTTTGAATTTATAAATGGTAGAGATTGCACAGTCTATTGTCTATTGTCGGACCATCAAACCTATACTGCATTAAACTAAAACCGCTTTCAAAACAGACTAACAAAGAGGTACAAAACGAATATGCATAATATATGCAGCGAGCAATTTTTGGGTTCCTTGCCGGCACCACGTGGCCGTGCCCAAGCACCCATCTTGGCCGTGTAAAATATTTTTGGATAGTCCGAATTTTAGAGAGAGAGAGAGAGAGAATGAAGAAATCTAGACTGTCCAAAATACTTTTGGACCGTCGGGAGCCCAAAAAAATTTCATATGCAGCTAGCTAACTGATGGAGACCTACGTATATGATATGAAATATTCCACAAGCAATCAATTTTAATCAATCTCTGAGAACTAGTTCTCTTGTCATAAAGCTGCCAACACCATATATATATATATATATATACATACATTAGCATCACTAGCTCACATATGGATGCAAAGCTTGAACTGATCACTTAGCAGCTGCAGTCAGCCAATCATTGGTCCAAAAAATTATGCTTTCATAAGCTGATGATTATTATTCAATACTTTCATAACACCAACTCTGCACTTTTCCTGGTGTGTTTCTGGACCAATAAGCACTCAGGACTTACGTGGATCGAGCCGATTTAACCTACTTCAGTTGATTGAGTGGAGGCAATATATATCATTCCCTTTTTTTGTGTGTGGCTTCAAGAATCAGCTAAACAAAGTATACATTTCATAACAGTACCCTGAAACTACTTAATAATTTTCTTGGGTTTATACGTCTTAGAGCATCTCCAACAGCTAGGGCCGGCCCAGGCCCAAGGCCCACAAGGCCTGGGCCTAGGGCACTCCAAAAATGGCCACTTTTTGGGACACTCCACCATTTTATACCAATGGGCTTGAGTAGATTGAGTAGAACACTTTTTGGACCAAAATAAAGAAAAAAATTCATTATAAGTTACAAAAGAGCCCAACTATTGTGGTCCAATATTTAAAAAAAGGCCCAAAAACTATTGTGGCCCAAAATTTTAAAAAAGACCCAAAGCTAAAACTGATTTAAAAAATGGCCGAATTTCCTTTTCCTTGTTATACTGATGACATGCCATTGCCACCAGTAGGCACAATTGCTCCAAATAAGGATTGGAATCAGGATCTTTACTCAGGAGCGAAATTAAGAGTAACAATTTTCACCAATAAAAACGCACACTATAATTATCATATACGGAGTATCAATTTTTTTCCCGTTTTCATAGAAGTAAATAACATACCCGCCAAACTTTTTTGTGGGTCGTAACAAGTTATAAGAAGATTTCATCTACTAAGCAAAAATTGCCTTTATCGTGAGAGGACCAAGCTAAATTTACTTCAAATTTTTTAGATTGACTTTCTTAATTAGATAATAAGTACTTGAATTTGTAAGGGTTGAGTTAGAATTTCGTAAACTTGGGGGCAAGCGTGTTTGTCACCTTAACCTCAATTGGTTCAAAATGCAACACGTGTAATATTCAAGTGATACTCGTGCGTTATATGTATCTAGAGACTTCGTGTTTTGATTTTTCCGTAATTATGTAATGCTTCTAGAACTTTATATTGTTTTGGTTTTCTCGTATAGTGATTGTTACTCGAAAAATTATTTAAGCGTTGTACTTGAAGGGCACAATTTTTAGACTAGGCCTAGGGCACTCCAAACCCTTGGGCCGGCCCTGCCAACAGCCTAAGAAACCCCAAATTTAAGCTAAAATGGGGAGTCCAAATGGGTGTTCAAATACTTTTAGCACACTGTTGACTATATCACAAAGATTTCCTCTCACTCCCTCTCGGATCCAGCAAAAGAGAACCGTTTCTTGCCTTGGTGGATAAACTTGAGGCCAGACTTGAGAGTGTTTTTGCAGAGGTGGTGGATTTGGGGGGTGGGGGTTATATATGGTGGGTGTGGGCGGAGAGAGAAGGGGGAGGAGCGAGAGAGGGGAAGGGGCGGAGGGGATTTGTTATATGTTTTGTTAGTGGTGGATTTTTTCTGGAGATGGGATTTTTGAATTCCAATTCAAAAAGGAATTAATATTTGTCACCGTGATCTGAATAACCTATATGCCTAGGCTGTTGGGTACCTCATAAACTACATGGCTAGCTAAAGTTGATTAATGGCATTTTGTCTAGCCCAAAATGCCTAGAAACTGCTGGAAATGAATCTTACAGGCATGAGTTTTATTTTTTGTTCTTTAAGGTTGGTCGAATAATCTAAGGTTGGAGAAGCATCCAAGAAGGGAATATGATGATGATTCACACATTTGCACCCAAAAAAAGATGATGATTCACACATGATAACCAAATCATCATCACCCACCTATCCAATTGGGATGTAAAAGTAAGGAGCAAATGATCTTGGAACATCTTTAGAACTATATAATATGTTGTTCCATTAATTCTTTACAGTTTTTGGTTCATAGTTGATCATGATTTGCTCATATGCATCTTATGGGCCTTCAGAATAGGGGGGGTTTATTTTAAGAATGATGTAAAGAATTTCCAATGACGATGAAGAATTTGGCATGCTGATCATGATTTGCTCATTCATATGCTTCTTTTGGGCCCTCAATCCCAATACTTAAAAGTATACTCCACAATTTTCATGGTATAAATTCAGTTTTGTAGAAGTGGACTTGTTTTTTTGCAACTTCCAGGAAAACAGCTTGCCAATCATGAAACAAAATTTTTAGAGCCTCTACTGCTTTCAAAAGAAAAATGATTCAAAAAACAGAAGTCCGAACATAGATGCGTATGGAGTCATTCGATGTGTGCGGGTTTTATGTGCATCGGGTGCAATCCACGTGTATCAAACAATTCTGGGTACATCTATATATTTTTTATGGTAAGGAAGAGTGTCTTAATGAACCACACTAATCTCTCTAGTCTCTCCCACAGCCCTTTCCACACATTTGCGAGAGGTGCGGTGGCCCCAAGGACAAATCGTTGTCAAGAGGAATCAATCGTGCGACCTTTAAATGGTAAGCTCCAGCGAGACAATTCGATTAACCACTACGACAACCTCGATATGTGTCCGAATATCAGTTTCTGTAACGCTACTAGCTTGGGAAAGCAGCATTTGTTTGTCATTATGGATGGTAGCTTAGCTTGGCTACCATAATCATAGCCTCATCATGGGAATGATGCGTCTCATGTGGATCTCAATCACAACAATATAGTGAATCAGTGACTATCAGTTTCAAAACATATTTTTTGATACAAATATCCCTTAGAATCTGATAAGTGCCGAAATGTACACATTTGAGCCGCTTAATTTACATGTGTTATGTTCTTTTATTCTATTTTCTTAATGTCTTTTGTGTATTTTTGTGATTTTAGGTTCTAAGAACAGGATACCGTATTTGGCCTTGCGTGTCACGTGAGCGTGTAGCACTGGATCATTTGTCCTGCCCGCATTCCGGATCACCATCCTCCGAGGCCCTGACCAACTTTGGTAATATGGGAAAATCGATTCATTGATTATTGTAATCAATGTGAGTAGCTGGTGTGTGGCTGGGGAATTGGAAAATAGAAAATAATTCTTGTGGAGCCCTGTTGACATCAGATTTTGCCCTATGATTCACATGCCAAGTTCATAAATTACATGAGTTAGACAAGTTTATTCCCGGTGTAAAAATAAGAAGATTGACTGTTCCTGCACCCCAACCAGACTCTGTTTTGAACATCAGTCGAGAGCATTGCGGACCTAGCGGAGCACATTATTAATATGAATCCCAGTGGAATTCGTTGATTATTTAAAGAGGAATTGAGTAAACCAAGGAAAGTCAGCAGTGGAGTTTTATATTTTCCAATTGCAAGACACCATGCTATTATGTCAGTGGAAATTAAATGCCAGCACTTTGGTCCATCCCACCGACACTATCTCCTCTGCCTAAATGATCATGCCTTGACCTCATTGTGGAAGAGACCCCTTTGGGGCAAATTTCGGAGAGAGATCAGAAGCGAGGTTCTGTGGAACCAACCACAATCTAGTCGCCATGCTCGGCTAAACCCCCTCGTCTAGGGGAAGATGAAGCTCCGCTCTAAGTAATTTTTGTTTATGTATAGGTTCTAGGTTTATTTATTCGAATCGATTGTATAACTAGAACCCGTTTTGTCTTCAATTGAACGGAACGATTTTTAATGTTTTCAATCTATTTCGTATTCATATCCATGGTTTTTTAATACAAGTTATACAATGGTTTTCTATGATTGTGTTTGGATTTCTGAGATGGATTATGCTCGTAAGACGGATCGTGCCGTTAGGCGACTCGACCGCGCTAGTGAGACGGTCCGTGCTATGGGATAGTCCATGCCGGTTAACAACTCAATATATCTTCTTGATGATTATCGAAAGGGGTTGCAAGCCCTAGCGATAATCCTTCGTGATTCGAATATTAAACCAAGCTTATACATTGCATTGTTACGTGCTTGGAGTGGATTCGGAACCTTAGATATTTTTCTCCACCAATTTAATCAATTACCATTTTTCTTTAGTTTAATTACTCTTGAGAATCAAATCAATCAACTATCTTGCCTTCGAATTAAAATAGAGATCAATCGAAAATAATGTAATTTAACCAAGCTGTCTCTGTGGATCAACACTCGGACTTAGCCACTATTCTCTATAGTAGTTATTTCCTTGTTTTTATAAATGTATTTTTGACTCGGTACAACACGATCAGAATCACTGGTACAACAATGGCAACATTGTGCTTCAGCTTTGGTATCAGATTTCTTTGGTATTTTCACAAACACCTTTAATAATTCTGTTTTTTTCAGTACCAAAAAGGGTGTTTGCTTTAGGAAGCCAATCAAGAACTTGTTCTTCCATCGTTGTCTGAGAGAGAGAGAACACATTTTGTGTTCATGAATCTTGTGTTTTTTGTTGGAACGAAAAATGGAACCTCCGCCGCGTGTTCAATACTTGGACCTGCAGTCAGCAACAAAATCTTTCTCCAATTGTCCATGGGATGAGATCTTATTCCAATGAGAGCAACCGCGACAAAGACTTGTACACGGACGGCCAGAATTATTTAGCATAGGATCAGATATCTAAGCAACAATATTCCAATGTACCAAAAACAAAAAACAAAAAAGGAAGATATCTGAGCAAAGTTCAGTAATGAAGTAAAACTTGACAAAGGTTGTAACTTTTGTAATGTTATTTAGAGAAACGAAAACTCAGCTTAATAGTCAGTACTTGGCCCTGTAGTTGATGACAAATATCATGTTGCCAGTTAGTGAAACAAAAATGATACATACACTCCCCCACATACACTCCCAACCACACCCTCTCTCACATGGGGTGTGGGGTTCACATGTGGGCCTCATGTGAGCCCCACACCCCATGTGAGAGAGGATGTGGTTGGGAGTGTATGTGGGGGAGTGTATGTATCAGGATTCTTAGTGAAACGACGACAAATACACGATTAAGGATCAATTGCATCTGATATCTAAGCAACGTTAGCTGGGTAATGATGTAAAAATCAAGAAATGTTTGTGACTTTTGTAGAGTTCTTTAGAACAATTTTTTAAATGGGGTCAAATCCGTAAAACACGATTAGAATTTAAAAACTATACACAATTACACATACTTGGGAATTTTTTGGTGAAATGACCCTACTTGACACTGTGTCTCCGGTCCGCACTTGAACATATAATCATACTACGATTTGCAGGAGGTGTTGCATCGCGTTAGTGATTGCAGATGATGGATTCACAGTTTCACACCAAATATGTACCAAAAGGAGGTAAATTAAGAATCAACTGCAGCTTGGAAAACACACGGTAATTGAGACATTTTTCTCGCCCTTTTCGGATGTTTCTTTTTGGTACTATCGGTTGCAGAACCAAAGTAATTGTAAATAAATCCCCCCAAAAAGTTTGCTGATGTTTTGGCGATAAGTAGCAACGCCTATGGAAGATTCAGGCATAGATATACTTGACGAGAGTACGCAGTAGCAGAGTCAGGACGGAGGAGAAATTTTGGTTGGATGATTTTTTCAAGACTAAATAGAATGTTATTTTTAATTAAAGAATTAATCTCGAGTATTATTATATCATTATTGAACAGTATCATTCACCGTAATTTAGTACTTAAAATCAAAATTATTTTTCTTTTAATTCACGTCAAAAATTTTATAATTTTTTTTTTGTAAGTATCGAAATTTTGCAAACTATACTCCAAAAAAGTAAATGGATGGGGCGGGAGTTTTCCGACCCCACAATAGCTCCGCCATTGTGGGTACAAGTAACATTCTAAGGCCTATTTTGGTCAAAGTAGAAAAGACAATTTTTTCTTGGTTAAAAAGCACTTACACCCCCTCATCTATCCCTGTTTTTCAGAGACACCCCCTCATCTTTAAAACTCATCAAAGACATCCCTTCATCTATTTTTGTTTATCACAAACACCCCTTATGTCCACTTCCGTCCATTTTCGTTAACGGGAGTGGGTGAAAGTACCTCATTGCCCTTTCTTATATTATTAGGGCAAGAATGAGCAGGCAAAAGAATACGATCGACTCTCTCCCTCCTCTGCACCACCAAGCGCCGCCTCTCCCCTATCATCACCTGCCTCGTCTCCGGCGTCGACATAAAAAAAGGTGGGAAATTGTTCCAAAAATTTGATAAAATGGACATAAAAAAAGTCAAGACTGGACGCTACACGAGTTTTTTTTCCATCAAAACTGTTTCAAATGAACTTTTCAAGTTTTTTCATCCAATCAAGCTTTGACTCAAATCTGATGGAAGAAAGGGAAGAGGGCAAAAAACTGCAGAGTCCTTTTGGCCACCTGATCGAGCTTTCCTCGGAACTGAAAAACCGATCACTTGGTAGGCCGGTTTCCATCCCGGGCTCCCCACCGCCGGTCTAATAACTTTCGCAGCAGTAACAGAAGGCGGAAAACTCTTCCGGTTCACATACTGATGATTCCCCAACGAAACCGACGCCGTTTGATTAGACGGCGGCGGCGGCGCGAACATCCTCACCCCTCCTCCACCGCCACCTCCGCCTCTATCATCTTCATAATCGTCCTCCTCGTCATCATTCACGCTCTCTTCAGAACTCTCCTCACCTACTCCGTTATTCAACCTATTATCTCCTCCTCTCCTTTTCCTGTTCCTACTCAACCTCTCCCGATCCGATCGATCCTTCTTCATCACTCCTCCTCGATCTCGTAACCTCGCCGTCGTCTCCTGCAACATCTCCATGGCCCCACCTTCTTCCTCTGTGACAAAACCAAGAAAACCGTCCAATTTTCCCTCCACGTGTCCATTTTCCATCCAAAAAGGAGACGGAAGTGGACAGAAGGGGTGTTTGTGATAAACGAAAATAGATGAAGGGGTGTCTTTGATGAGTTTTAAAGATGAGGGGGTGTCTCTGAAAAACAGGGATAGATGAGGGGGTGTAAGTGCTTTTTAGCCTTTTTTCTTTTGTTTTTTTCTAAAAAAAAAAACTCAAGAATAAAAAATTTGATTGCTTTGGCCACTTTTTGTGCTTTTTGCTTTTCACCTCTCAAATTGTAATTGCAGTTTTTATGGAGGATGCTACGGGTACAAACGAAAATGTCCAGAAAACGTACAGAGCGCTCTTGCCCACGCTTGAGCCGAACCGTTCATTATTCTTAGAACATGTTTCAGAGGGGCCCCACAAAATTTCAGCTCAATCGGACGGTTAGAAGTGCTTAAACCAAAATCCCACCGTTTCAAACAAAATTATGAACGGTTCGGATCACTCGTGTGGGACCCAAAAGTGAGTCCCCGAGAGCGCTTTGTACGTTTTCTAGACATTTCTTCTGTACCCGTAGGTTTTTCCATTGTTTATTGCTTTTTGCTTATTGTAAAGTTGTACAATTAAGCCAAAATAGGCCTAAGAGCATCAGCAGCAGCTAGCCAAAGGAGCAAATTACCCCCTCCAACAGCTTAGGTAAACACCTAGGAATTTTCCATTTATGAACAGTGCTGGGCTAAAAATACCCAAGCACTGTTCACCAGCCATGTTTTTTTTATTCTTCTCTCTCTCTCTCTCTCTCTCTCTCTCTCTCTCTCTCTCTCTCTCTCTCTCTCTCTCTCTCTCTCCTCTGTTGGACCGATCGGAGTGGGAAACATTTGCAACGCACGACAATGATCAACGGTGACGAGGGCGACGGCGATAGCGACGGCGACGGCGATGAGGGCAATGGAGATCGACGGCTATGTCCGAAAAATGGACCAGTCGAAGTGGGTTTCTTCGACTGGTGACAGCGATCGAGGGCAACGGCGACAACGTAACAGTCTGGTGAAGGACGGCGACGGAAAAGGTTGGGGAAGATGATATATACACTGGTTGTATATATTGTGATATTTTAAATATATATATATATATTTTAATAAGAGATAAGGTAAAATGGGTAGTATTGTTGGAGTGTTGAGAGTGACAGGCTAGCTATATACATTGTACACCAGGTTTTTTGGCCAAAAATTTACCCAAGCTGCTGTTTTTGCTCTAAAAACTGGATGAATTGCTATTATCTCCATTTGGAAGCAATTTTAGGGCAGAAAATCATTGATTTCATTGTTTTCCAATACCAGATGTTAATTTTCTGATCTGGGGTTGATCTATTTTCTGGCGAACAACTTAGCACCTGTATTTGGTTTAATTTTCTATCAATTAATTTAGTGGAATATAAAATTTAATTCCAATTCAAACCAAATTCTATGATCTATGGAACAACAATATCTACCTAGTAGCTACTAATATCTTCTAGTATTGTATTTGTTCTTCTATCCCTCTTAATCTTGCAGTCTCGGTCTGGAGCTCAAAAGCGCATTAAAGATTATAAATAGGTAGCAGTAGCGGTATAAGGCCCCGATTGGATGCGGGATACGTTTTTGTGGGATTAAATAGTAAGGGGGGATAAGATAGTAAGGGGTATTATTTAGTAAGGGTGGACCCACAGTGATGTGACATTTAGGAACGGGGGATTAAATAGTATGTGGTTTGGATGAATTTGTGATAAAGGAGGATAAAGTTGGGTGGATGATGTTAAAACTTGACAAATGACTTATGTGCCCTTATACCCTTGTACAGTCATATTAGATTTTATGATAAAATAAATACATAAAAACAATACTAATTAAATTAATTATACTTTTCAATAAATAATTCCTTTTATTAGTTATATCTAAACTTAAAATATTTAGTTTTTATTTTTTATTATTCATTTTAATAATATTTCGAAATTTTAATTTTTTGCTTTTTTTTCTTTCTAAATTGTACGTTTTTAATAATTAACTAATTAGTAATTTTTATGGTATTCCCCAACAATGTCAAATTCTAAAGTATAAAAAATTTTAAATTTTTTTGTATCAAATTAAAGATCTCAATTTGTAGTTTAATTTGGTGCAAGAAAAAGTAAAAAAATTTAGTGTGAAAATACTTTATTTTTTTATCCGAAGGATATTGCAAAGCAAGCCAATAATGTCAAATTCTAAAGTATAAAATTTTTCAAACTTTTTGTATCAAATTAAAGATCTCAATTTGTAGTTTAATTTGGTGCAAAAAAAATCAAAAAAATTAATGTGAAAATACTTTATTTTTTTATCCGAAGGATATTACAAAGCAAGCCAACAATGTCAAATTCTAAAGTATAAAATTTTTCACAACTTTTTTGTATCAAATTAAAGATCTCAATTAGTAGTTTAATTTGGTGCAAATTTTTTTTAAAAATTATGCACAAAAGTACTTTTTTTTTTATCCGAAGGAAATCGCAAGAGTTCGTAAAGCATTAAAATGCAATTCGATTTTTGTTATCACAACAGTAAACAAACTGGGGGTAAGGGGAGGGGTATAAGGGAGGGTACGGGGGTAATTTCGTAGGGGGTATGAGGGGGTATAAATTAGTAATAGGGGGGAGGGGTGTTATTAATTAGTGAGGGGGGAGGGGTACAAAGGGGTATTAAAAGGGTGGGGGTATTACTTAATCCGGGTTCCATTTTTTTTCCCAAACCAAGGATTAACCGGTGGGACCGGGATAAGGGGTGGGGGTATAGCTTAATACCCCCTCTAATGCTGCAGCCAATCGGGGCCTAACAGTATGGCAAGATTTTAATTTTAGACATAACAGGATTACAGGAATCAGTTATAGCATCCTTGAAATTTTTAAAATTACTTTTGGCGCTACACTTGAACCAATCGTAGGGGGTGTTTGGGAGCCTACTTTTCAACTTTTTGGTTTTTTGGCTTTTTAGATTATGGTCAGAATGTGTTTTGAATCTACGAGAAGTGTTTGGGAGAAATGTGCAGAATTGATTTTGCAACATGAGTAGTGTTTGAGAGAATAATAATGAAAATGAGTTATGGATAGGTTGTTTACCATTTTACCCTTGTTTATTTATTATGGTATTAAAAAAGTGTGTGGATATTATTTTTGCCAAGTTTTTTAAAATCATATTGGAATATATTGTTGTAAACATGTAATGTCCAATTTAGATGATTTTTTTTTTTTGTTAGAAAATAGTTTTTAACCAGCCTTCTTTTCGTAATTAAAAATCTCCCGTAAAAAAAAGAAGAAAAAAAAAAAAAGAAAAGAGAGAGATAAAGGACAACAACGCAAGCCACAGGAAATTACTATTTTTTCCCACTTCCTTACTTTACCAGCATCGCCCAAGAATGGCGATCAACACAACCACCCCTCCTCTCATCCTCTCCCTCCTCACCCTATCCCTCATCACCATTGTAGCCCACCACGCCTCGTCGGCACCGGCAGTCGACTGCTCCACCATCATTCGCAACCTAGTTGACTGTCTTTCCTATGTCACAAACGGAAGCACGGCAACGAAATCTGAAGGGAAATGCTGTTCTGGGCTCAAAACGGAGTTGAAATCCAACCCGAGTGTCTTTGTGAGGCTTTCAAAAGCAGTGCTCAGTTGGGCATCACATTAATGTCACCATGGCCTTGGATCTTCCCTCTGCTTGCCATGTCTCTGCTTCTTCTATCACTAATTGGTAGAATGGGAAGACAAAATTAAGGGAAAGCCCAGAATCCAAAAGCATAAATGAAAAGGAGGTCTCAGGCTCTTTTTGAGTTTTGGCCTGGAAAGTGAAAAACGGAGAATGAGTTTTTAGGGAATGGGTTTTGGGTTTTGTCTCCCAAACACCCAAAATGAAAAAAGTAGAATGTGAAAACGTGAAACAACGTCGGCCAAACACCCTCGTAGTGTTCAACTATTTCTTGTGGTGAAGAGGGCAAAAAAATTGAATAACAAGGGTTACGTATCGGAAAACCGATTCGTATCGGTCACTTGAGCACATTCTCTCTTTCTCCCCTACGTTGTATGCAGTTCACGAAAAGCTAAACAAATCAACGTAGGAGCAGTTTGGCGTTTTGGTTTATTTTTCTTTTATGATAACCACCCTTTTGTCTTGCAAGCATGTCACGGTCTTTTATAAAATATTTGAAAATTCGTAGTATTTTCGTTTGCATGCTCACTAGTCACACATGTTTCTTTCACTCACGAACATCGGTTTAAAGTTGTTTGTATTGTGTCAGTCCATTTAATGGCTTTGTTCTTAGCACAGCTCTAGGCATCCTGGGGGTTTGATGTGATCCTTATAATTCTCGGATATCAATTGGAATTGGTGGTGGTGGTGGTTATTCTTATTTAGGGTTAATGGGTATCACATTATTTCTCTTAGGGGTGTTTGATGGAATGTTAGTGTAGCAGAGCAGTTTGGCGTTTTGGTTCTTCTTCGCGTTGCATTGTTGATTTGGTTGGTTTGGTTTGTTGATGTTTGGGATGGTTTAGTGGATTAGTTTCTTGTCGGTGAGAGTGTGGGAGGGAGATGTTATTTTGTTGCAATTCAGTATGAATAAGCTAAGGGAGATCACCACTGATGATATGGGATTCTCCGCAACAATTCTTTTAATAACCACGATTGCAACTCTTTTCGGCAGCTTCTCTACTGATTTTAGAGCTCTGTAGTTGGCTTTGGCCATCTAGTTGCATGATGTCTAACCGTGCCGCGGAGCTCTCAACTATAGGTGTGTGACAGACACTTTGTTTGTATCAGTCAGATTCTGTATAGAGGTTTTACCAATGGTGAAACTACCGAGCAGCTGCTCTTCAACAAGTTGCATGCAAGGCTTCGGACAATTAACCGACTGAATTAACCAGTCCGAGGGACATATCCTTCAGTAATATAGTTATGTTCTGTGTCTTTTCTATTTGTTTCTTGTTATTTTCAACTGCATTTGACTGTACTGGTAACATTTGATCTAATGAATTTCTCTCTTTAGAAGAAGAAAAAATTTGGACGTAGGAATAACAATTAATAAGTAATCATCAAAGTGGAAATTACATGTGACCGATAATATTCCACGTCAATGAGAAGATTTGAACCAAAGTTACAGGAAGAAATCTTATTGGTGCTCAAGGGAATCATATTTCGTTTCCATGACCAATTTTAATCCATTCATAAGACAACTTGCCATATTATTGCAACCTCATTCACCTCTCACTCTCATGAGATTATGCAGCCTGGTTAAGGAGATGATATCGAAACCCTTTAACGTAGGGGTTGCTGCTGTGCAGCCCCTTGCACAGCAGCGTGCTATGCACTCCATGGCGCGGCCGCGCTGAAATTTTTCCGATGATCGGAGATGTTCACCGCGTAGATCTCGTCGAGTACTACAAGGGTACCAAAAATCAACTCGATCGGATATCGTTAAGTGTCTCATCGGAATACAAATACCTTGAAAAAAAATGAACACAAATGTACACAAACACTGGAACAAAACCGCTGAACCTATGTTTTTTCAAGTTATTTGTATTCCGATGAGGCACTTAACCATATCTGATCGAATTGATTTTTGGAACACTTGTAGTACTTGACGAGCTCTACGCAGTGAACGTCTCCGATCATCGGAAAATTTCGGTGCGGCCGCTCCATGGAGTGCACAGCACACTGCTGTGCAGGGGGCTGCACAGCAGCAACCCCAAGTCCGCATATTAATTGGACGAATCTGATTTATTTTTCCAAAGATTTTAAGGGCCCTTCAGTATTTTTCCAGAGTTCTTAAAGGTCGTTCAGTAATTTTCCAAAGATTCGAATCATTGTAGCAATTGCACAACCTCATGACATAGGCTACATGGGATGAATTACATAGAGATGGTTCTAATTTTTGCATTGAGGTCCTGTAAATTCTTAGTTATCACGTAAGGGACCCCGGTAAATCTTTATGCAATGAATACAATTATGAATATGAGTTCAATGCGGAAAACAAATTAATCATCTAGCCAGCCTTAATTAATTGAGACCTAAGCTCCATATGGTTTTGTTAAGGGGTTTCGCAAAATAGGCTTAGATTCATCGACAATCTCAACCTTACGGTAAAACATAAAACCGGTGGGAATCTATATTAAACAAGAGATCATAATTGGTACATAAACATATTCATACCAAAAAAAAAAAAGGTTTTGATGTCCACTGGAGTGTCGGGTCACAAATGTTCGTACGAATATGTTGATATCGAAGCGTAAATTGCAGTCCAAAAGACATGGGTACCACAGAATTTCTCATGTGTCTATTATGTCTATTTACCTCAACACGTGGGGGTATGAGAGAGGGGAAGGGAGCTAGGGAGGAATATAAAGAGATGGGTATCGAATCAATTAAAAAAGGACCTGAAACAACTTGCAATGATAAGGATAAAGAAGCAAATCCATAATATTAATTTGGATATTCAAATCCTAAATGAATCTTTATTTATGGGTTGGTAAAAGGAGAAAAGATTTTGGTTATAAATGGGCTCGTTGCGAAAGTGGATTAATCTCCAAAATACGCGTAAGTTGTCCAAACACTAAATCTATCAAAAAGTAGAAAAGCTTTTTCCGCAAGCACTTCCGCTGAAAGATATATTCTTAGCAAGGATTTGATCCACCAGAAAAAGGGTGAGAGAGCCATATCATTGATTGAGCTCTTGTTCTTATTCCTCAATCATTTGATATTTTATATATGCCCTTGTAAAGATCAAATAACAAAAGGGAAAGGAAAAAAAATCTTCCATTAAAAATCAAAGCCTAGCTAACTAAGGAATCTTTGTTTGCTTTAGTAAAACATAAGCAAATTCTTTCACGTTCAAAAGGCTCTGTGGAGGGGGATAAAGATTCCCAAAGCATGCAAGAATAAAGATAAAAAGGGACAGAAGCACAAGGAAGTTTAATTGGCAACTACTCCTGTGATGCTAACCAATGGATTAGATTAAGAGTGGAAATAAATAAAGAGAATGACAGTGTTATTAATAAATCTTTGAAGTTTCAGTATAGGAGATCTAGGATTCTCATCTATATCCTTTAATGTAAAATTTTTTTTTTTTTAAGGTAATTGATTTTCACAAAATTAATATTTCAAATTTTATTAAAATACAAAAAAAAAAAAAGTGTATCAATTTGAAGAGTGTGAAAATCACTCCCATTTTCAACCACGGATGTCATTTGTTTACTTCACATTTTAACACATGATTGGTTTCGAAAGAGATCAAATTTGACAACGAAACGTGTCACTTATTTGAAGCAACCGACTCTCATGTAAGTAAAGATTACTACGGCTATGCTAAAAATTCTCAAAGTAGAAGTCGTTATGGCGGCAACTTATCCCCCACCCAAATCCCTTCCTTTGAGGGTAAAAATACGTATGTGTGTGTGTGTGAGAGAGAGAGAGAGGGGGGCAGGGGCGGAGCCAAGGGGGGTCAAGCGGGATTACTTGACCCCACTGAGATGTCAAATTTTAATAAGATAGATATAATATTTTTTTAAATTTCTCTTATTAAAATTTTGTATTTTTGCCCTTTATATATGGTATTTTTTGCCTAACTACTTGTCCTCCTCCTTACCACTGATCATACCAAATAATTTTTGTTGTACTGTCATAGATATGCAATTCCGAGAGCTAAATAATCGCTTTAATGAGGTAAACACCGAGTTGCTTCTTTGTGTGGAATGTCTAAGTTCATCCAACTCATTTGCAAGTTTTGACAACCAAAAGTTGAACCACTTGGCCAAACTCCAAACAACATACGCGGGCCGAGAGAGTACTACAAAACTGAACAAATGAAACAAACATGACATTTTACCACAAAAGCCAAATTGAAAACCATTTGAGCTGATAGAGAGGACTCCCTTGGAAAGCAAATATGCATGACAATACAGAGAATTCCCGGAACAAAAACTACTACTACTGCTTTGGATAAATTTCCAACTGCAGCTGTGTACAATGCAGGAAATTACCTCAAAGCCCCCACATTTCGAACCAAGAAACAAAAACCAGACCCAAAAACAATTAGCATAATAGACATAATCACCATAGCTTTCACAAGTCTTAACATTACTACATAATTAATCCCACTACCGCCGTACTGTTTGATCCCCCATGTAAAGGTGTCAAAATCATGGGATGAGATCAAACGAACAGAAGACCAATCCGAAAAGCCAACGACGACATTCAAGAAACCCTAGCAACAGCTTTGCACACCAAAGGATGTTTCATTTCCATAGAGAGTTTGAGCACCTCAGACATGTCCACACCAGAATCGGCAGCCACCCACTTGAAGCTCTGAACCAACTGGGCTAACCACAGCTGAACAGTGGCTAAGCCCATGGCCTTGCCGGGGCAAACCCGCCTCCCAGACCCAAACGGAGCCAGCCTGAGATCAGACCCCATAATGGGCACATCCTCCTCCATGAACCTCTCAGGCTTGAACTCATTAGGCTCAGCCCACACCTGCTCATCGTGGGTTATGGCCCACATGTTCACCATGGCTGTGGTCCCGGCCGGAATGAAGTGACCGGCGATGTGGGTGTCGTGGATTGCAAGGCGGGCCCAGGAGAGAAGTGGGCCTGGAGGGTGCATTCTCAGGGTTTCTTTCACTATGGCCTGAAGGTATGGGAGGTTAGGTAGGTCAGAATCGGATACTGGTCGGGTGGTTCCGACGGCAGTGTCGATTTCAGATTGGGCTTTGGCTTGGATATCCGGGTGTAGAACCATTCTTGCAATAATCCATTCCAAGAGAATTGCCACTGTGTCAGTCCCCCTAAAGATCATTTCCTGATCGCAAAAAGAGACAATTAAAATCATTAACAGTATTTGGGAAGGGTAATAAAAAACATTTTACTAATTCACGTGCTATTATTTTGCAACATGTTTACTAATCTGATGTTTTTTAGAGTATGAAAGAGAGACTAAAAAAACGGGTTCTCCAATTACTTCGTGACAACAAAAGGATTGAAGAATAAATAAACTTTCCACCTTGGTTATCAAAGAATTTATTTCTGGAGTATTAAATTAGAAACCAAAAGGAAAAGGGAATAAAATTTCCATATTCCCTTTAGATTCTGACCCTTTTAACCTACAAATATTCGATATGTACAAGTACATGCGACGACAATATGTACTGAAGGATAAACTCCAATAGAAGAAAACAGATTTTGAGCATAAAGTTTCTCGATAGCATTATATGCAAAAAAAGCATTAAAAGACAAACAAAAGAGCAAATAAAAAAAAAGCAAATACTCGTCCTATCAACAGTGAAATGGGAGCAACAAAAATATTCAGATTCTCCATATCTTCAAAGACCTGATATATAGGAGGATATGGAGAATAAGTAACAAAGATGTAACGGCTACAGCATGCATATAGTATATATTATAAACAGTAGAAACATCACTAAAAATTTGTCTTTCCACTGTTGAACAGCTGTCAAACAAATTTTGAATGTCGTTTCCGCTAAATGATAGTATTTCTTCGCTGAACGATATGTTTAAGATGTACGTCAGGAGAAAGTCCTAATACCATGAATATAGCAGAAAATACTGTCCTACCCTACTTTCATACCGTTGTCAAAAGTGAATGTTGTTTCCACTGAGTAATACTATTATACTTTTTAGATGCATGTAGTGAGAAAATACCGTGAATACAATAGAAGAAGACAAACAAGAATACCAAAGATACCAATAATGGATACTTGGCCCAAATAGAAAAAAAATGAAAAAAATACACATGGGAAAACATAACAGAACAATCCACAACCGGTATGAAAACACAAATACGAAAACAGAAACAAAAAATGAAAATGTAGGGTAAACAAGCTTGAATGAGAATGGAATACAAAAGGAAGAAAGAATACCCAGAGAACAGCAATCATATCAGAGTCACTGAGTTTATTCTTACTCTCCAAATCAAGCAAGACATCAACAAAATCACCAGAGCTCTCATCCGCACCTCCTCCTCCATTTTCAGCCCTTTTCAGCCTATGCTCCTCAATAATCTTCCCAACAAACACATTCACTCTACCAACAAGCTCCCTACACCTCCTCCTCACCCCTTGCAAATCCAACCAACACAAAACAGGAAAATGGTCACTCCAGTTAAACATTCCAAGCAACTCATACCCTTCGCTCACCAAACCCTCAAGCTCTAACCCATCACCTGCACCATCTTTACCACCAAACTCATAACACCTCCCAAAAACACTCATCATAACGTTGTTCAAAGACCCAAAATGCAAAACCCTCTTCACTTCCACCACACCTTTTTCCACCATCAAACCCTTAATCTCGTTTACCATTTTCAACCCGATTTCCTTCCTGCCCGGTCCGAACCCGCTTATCCTTTTCGGGCTGAACAAATGGGTCGCAGATATTCTCCTCAGGTTCCTCCAGTACTCCCCGTACGGAGCGAAACCCATTGCTCTATTAAACAAGAGCTCGTAAGCCGACTCCTTAATGGGCCGGTTCGCGAAAACCGGACTGTTTAGGATCTCCTTGGCCGTATCCGGGTCGCTGGAGATGATGAACCGGGTCATCCCGACGGAGAAGGCCATTAGTTTAACGGCGTCGTAGGATTTGGCGAGGGTTGACAGGAGTCTGTGAGTCAATGATGAAGTGAAAGCGAAGACCAGGCCGAGAATGGGGAGACCAGTGGGGCCGGGTATGGCGGACTTAGGTTGGGCCTTAGAGAGGGCCCAGGCGAGGCCGCCGGGTGAAAGCCATAGGGTGAAGGCGGCAAGAGAGACAAAGCCGAGAAAGAGCTCGACGGTGAGAGAGGAAGCTGTGGGAAGGAAGAGAGAGAAGTGCTCCGATGACATTTTGAGAGAGAGAGAGAGAGAGAGAGAGAGTTTCTGGTTATGGGATGATGTGGAATGAATGGGAATTTATAGAAAGAGAGAGAGGAAGTCGGGTGCAAGCTGTGGGGAGAGGAAGGGGTGAGAGAAAAGGTTCTTAACCGGTGGTTAAAAGAGAACCCTTTCCTTAACCGGTGGTTTAATGGTACCTGCTTCGATTTGTTTTACCGGTGGATAATGGAGTATTTAGGAGCCATAATTGGCCTTGTTCGTTTTGGTTTTCAAGAATCGATTTTTCTCAATTATTATTCAATCATTATCCCTATTTTTAAATTTTATTTTTATTTTTCTCTCTATCTCTCTCCAATCATTAATACTTATTTTTTAATTATTATCCATATTTCTATCTCTAATCATTACAAAAATCAAAACTCAAAATTCAAACCAAACACAACCATTGTTTCTTGGCAAACACTCCTAAGGCCCTGATTGGATGGTGCTAAAATTCCTGGGGGGATAACTTATAGAGGGGGTATAAGATAAAAGGAGATATTATTTTTTGAAGGTTGGCCCACATTGATGTGATGTTTAGGAAGGGGAAATAAAAAAATAGTTGGTTTGGATGACGTATTAAAAAATGGGAATAAAATAATACTTTGTTTGGATTGAGGATAAAATAGGGGGATTAAGTTTTTTGTAGTTGAAATAAGGGAGATGGGGTGTTATTTTTTCCTTATACCCGGGGATAACTTTTGGGCAGGGGGAGGGGTGCCCAAAAATTATACCCCTTTATCCCCCTGCCGAGAATAACTTTTGGAGGGGTGAAAATTTATCTCCTTGCATTTTTGCCCAGCCAAACCATGTTAAATGTGTCAGATCAGGCCTTATACCCAAGGTTCTGAATCTCGTACCGGCTAGGGTACCGATTTTCCTACTGGTACGATACGGTACCTGTACCGGTGCAGTACCGGTACCGTTTCGGATTTAGCGATATTCCTATTATATATGATTATAAATATATATTTTATAGCATATTTCATACAAGAATATATTTTTTATAGCATATTTCATACAAAAATATATTTTTTAGAGCATATTTTATGCAAAATATATATTTTTTAACATATTTTGTAGAAAATGAAATTTTTATCTTGTGTTTTTTTTATACTATAATTGTAGATAACTAAGGCCCAAAAGAATGAGAAAGGTATGGCCCAATTAAAAAATTCTAGATAGCCCAAGTACCTAAAAGTACAGCAACATAACCCTAACATATAAAATAGTTATATACAGGGTATAGAGATTACTGTACAAGAAAATGAACAAGAGCCGCAGTAGCCCAGAGGAAAAACTCGATCTCTGTCTCTCTCGATCAGGTCGGCGATCTCTCTCTCTCTCCCTCTCTCCCTCTCTCTCTCTCTCTCTCTCTCCCTTTAGCAAGTGGCTGATCGACGGCCACCAGAGATGAAGACTCGATCTTTGTCTCTCTCGATCAGGCTAGCAGATTACGACGACGACGGCGAGGCTAGCGGATCTAGGTGGGTTAATGTCGAAAATTTTACAAAATTGCAGTCTGCAATTTCTCGAACGAAATCGCCGGTAAAGGAGTACCAGCCGGTATTGTCCGGATTGACCGGAACCGGCCGAAAAGGTCCGGAATTTAGGATGGGACGGAATTACAAGGGTGTGTTACCGGTTACAGTCAAATCCGGTACGGTATGGGATTAACAACCTTGCTTATACCCCTTCCAAAAGTTATCCCCCTTCCTTTAACCCCATCTAATCAAGTCCTAAGTTGAAAAGATAAAAATAAAAAAGCAAAAAAGGGTTGTCAAATACCCCCTTATTTTATCAATAATTAACGAAAAACATGATTTTGGCACTCTTAGGGGGTGTTCGACTCAAAAACTAGTTTTTCCAAAAAATCAAGACATGTCATACTCTCACAATACATCACATAAAAAAGTGTGAACACAAAAACCAAAACAATTTTAAAACAAAACTCTTTTAGGGCATCTCTAGCTAGCTAAGAAAAACTCAAAAAATAGTCTCTAGTGCACAAAAATTGGTTTCCTAAAATCCTAGGTGGCACCCCTCACTACCTAAAGTTCCCTAAGTGACTACCTAAATTTGGGAAGAGATTTAAGGAGAGAGATAGAGATAGAGAATGGAAGGATGAGAGAGAAAGAATGACTTTAAGGGGAGAGAGAGGAAAGAGAAAGGAACTTTTTAGAGATAATGAACATTTTTAGGGAGCCTCATTAAAGTGCATTTCTAGTTAGCTAACTAAGTTCTTAGCAAACAAAATAAGACCCCACATGTGCTTAGGTGTACACTTTAGGGAGCATTTTTTATGTTGTGCACTAGAGATGCTCTTAGTGGAACACCTTCTTAATATTGATGACCAAACTCTAATATTTGTCTTTTTAGCATTCATTTTATGGTTATTTTGAACATTAAAAGACATATTAGAATGTGATTAACAAAAACTGGAGTGCCAAAATAAATTATCATAATTAAACTTATAATATTTTAATTTTGTGCCACTTGTTTGATGGGTGACCACGTTTTGAATACCATGTGATGTGCGTATTGGTAGGATATGCTCAATTTATCATACAATGGAGTAAATTCTACCCATATAATTATGACACATTACATTGTCACCAAGGGAATTGAGTCAGTAGAACTAGCTGAATGAGTAAATTTTGGTTGATATTTTGTGAGAGAATGACCAATCTTGTGAGGGTCAATAAACTATTTTTTAGATTAACCAATTTTGTGGAACAGATTCTAAATATGATCACCACAACATTATTCTTTTGTGAAATGTTAGTCTTAATTTTCATACGTAAGTTTAGTAAAAAAAAATTGTTTAAAAATTTCTCAGAAATTCGATGTGAATGAAATGGGGCGTTCAGAGGATCTCTCGAGGCAACCGAAAGGACGCACGAAGTGGATGTTACAAGTGTTTATGGCTGGTAAATACACATGATTAAAACTGGTCAACACACCCCATGATGGAGATTGCATGGTATTCAAAATTCTGCATTATTGTTGAGAGTTGCACAATTTAAATTTTAGCATTATTGTTGGGAGTTACAAAATTCAATGGCAGAATTGAATTGTCCAATTGAATTTCGCATTGAAGGTGAAGGCACCTCCTTCATCTATATAATGGAGCTTCTGCCATTGCTTCTCCGTCAGAAAATTCATGTCACTTTCAAGCTGCAAAAATTCATCTTTGAGAGAGAGAGATGCAGACGTTACTAAGGGGGTGTTCCACTAACCCAGTTTTTTGAAAAAAACAGATTTTCACGGTTTTTTATGTGATGTGTTGTGAGAGAATGATCTGTCTTGGTGTTTGGAAAAGATAGTTTTTTGTTAGTGGAACACCCCCTAAGTTTGCCAAGACTATCAATGGAGGTGTTTTGGTGGTTAGTAGTTCTAGCCGTTTTATCCTGGGACGAAGACATCAGTGAATCTTACAACACACACGGTAGGCGGTGAATCTTTGTTAAGGAGACTGATAGACACGTAAATGTTAACATTAGCGCCTCCTAATTTATCTTTGTTAGTTCCATTAATATTGTTACTTGGAGTTTATTGCTTCATTCTTGTGTTATAGGTATTGGGACGCTTAATTTGTTAAAGTGCTGCAATTAGGGCTCAAAGATGAAATCCAGTGCAAGTGATGTGAGCCCAATTCATTTGAAGGCTTTATTCACGAATTCTAGACTAAAGGCAACGTGCAGGCCCGCAGCTGAGGAAAACATAACAACATAATGGGTAATAGTTCTTTGACAAAGGAAACATCAAAATCACATTACCCAATATGACTAAATTGGCTTGCCTAAGTAAGGACGTTCTAATTGGCCAATACCTAGGCTTATATGTACTGCCATAAAGGGTAGAGTTTGAATAGGAAAAGAAGTCCTTTTTAGAAGGAACAATCTCGGCAGTACTTAGTATAAAGGGAAAAAGAATGGTTCGGCTAGAGGGCATCAGTTTACAGAGGAGACTTCGAGGCTGCGGCTTGGGTTTTGCCGTTCTTCCATGGCCGGTTAAATTCTCATCTAGGGTGAATATGAAGCCCCACTCCAAAGTAACATTGTATTTTGCATAAACTAGGGTTTTATTTCGAATCAAATTATATGTTCAGAACAGTTTTCAATTGATTAAATTGTTTTTATTCTTTCTATCGGTTGTGTATTTATATCTGCAGTTTAATTTGAATACCCGTTCATATAATGGTTTTCAATGCTGTGCTTGGAGTTCTGAGATAGATTATGCTCGTAAGACGGATCGTGCCGTTGGGTGGTGTGACACCAGGCCAGTGAGACGGTCCGTGCTATGGGATAGTCTATGTCTTTTAACAATCACAAATATCTTCTTGCTGACTATCGATGGGGATTGCAAGGACTATCGATGGGGATTGCAAGCCCTAGCGATAGTTATTTATCGATTCGAATAAAGATCTGGTTTATGTGAATGCATGGTTATGTGGTAGGGGTGGATTCCAAACCCTAGACTTTTTCTCTCACTGTCTTCATCTTATTCAATTTATTTCTTTAGTTAATTAGCTTTTCAAAATCAAATCTCAATAAATTGTTTTCTTAGAATTAATTTAGAGATTAATCGAAACCATTGTAACTTAGCCAATCTGTCTCTGCGGATCGACACTCGGACTTGACCACTGTTCTTCTGAATAAGGGTTAATTCCTTGCTTTTATAAATATATTTTTGGTGTGAAAAACGACCTACCAGAGACTGTGATATTACAAGACTCAGCTTGTTTTTACCAACTGTTCGTATCTCTATTTCCTTTTATGTCATTTACATTTCAGTTATGTTCATGTAAATTATAGTTCCGTTCATATCAATGAAATACAATTTCTGAAATTTTGTGGTTGCCGAAATACTTTTTCCAACAAAAATTAATTAGTACATTGTACTCTTATCAATGTTTAATTTCTTAGTTTCCCTTTCTCATAATTCTTGATTAGCAATAACTTTTAAATGCCTAATTTTTAGTTAGGATGTGAGCGTATAGAATGGCGGTTTAGGAGCCCTGATGAGTTTGAGCCTGAATGATTAATCTCAAGCCCACAAAATCATCTATGGTTTAAATCACTAAAATCCACCAATATGTCCCCTCCCCTTTTAATCCACCAGTAACCCGCATATTTTTATTCGCACTCCAACTTCAATCCATGTTTTATAACTAATCTTAATTTACCTCCTTACCCCTCCTGGCAATAAAAGTCGTTTTTTTATTTTTATTTTTTATATATACCTTTTCTCTTTCTATCAAAATGATTTGTACCAAAAACATTGGAAAAGACCTATAGAACAAAACAAAACTCAATAGGAATTGCTTTTTAGAAATAGTGCCAAATTAATTTGGGAATTGTCGTAGTTACTTTCTCTCCTTTTTTTTCCCCGTAAATTTGATGTTTCCCTTCACCTCCTAGGCTAACTAGAAAACAAAACCCAAATTCTTATGCCCCGTCTCCATCTTCGAAAAAAAAACTGAAAAAGAAGAATCCTCTCAATCTCCCCCCTTAAAAAAATGGGAAATTGATGTTGGCACTCATTTTTTCCCTATTGACACTCTTTTTTTGTCTTTACTTGTAAAGTGCAAGAGTAAATTTATCTAATAAAGATAAAAAAAAAAAGGGAGTGCCAATAGAGAAAATGGAAGTGCCAATAAAGCTTCCCCTGATTCAAAAGAAGACTGGCATAAAAAACCAAAAAGATGATCAAATTTTTTTTTTAATATTATGTCTTGTTTCAATTCATGGCTTATATTCAAAATTGACTTATTGTGCTTTAGGAGACAGATCATTTTCTCACTATACATCGACTTAAAAACTTATTTAAGCAAATTTCTGACTTAAGTTAGGAATTGGAACACCCTATGAAGCAAAAAATCTATAAGCCTAGAACTTGGGAAATCCGTCTACTGCCAAACTTGAAAAGTTAAAAAAAAAAGTTTATAGCTTTAAAATGTATAAAAAAATTAAATTAGTTTTGTAATTATATAATTGATTCAATGTATAATTTAGTATGGGCATGCACAAGGACAAATATGTCATTTGCCAGCCATTTTACATCACTGTCCGACTTGATCACCCCATTTCAAGCACAAAACAAACCAAGTACTATTTTATTCTCCTTCCTTACAAAATCATCCAAACCAAAAACTATTTATCTCTCTTTTATACTCACATTAATATCGATCCACCCTCCATAAAAAAATATCACGTACTATCTTATCTTTCTTTACTATAATATCCACCCAAAGCCCGTTACCAATTTGAATTTTTTTTTTGTCCTTATTAAGTTTTTTTTTGCACGTGTTAATGTTGTGTATTTTTCTGAGTTGTGGTTCGTTTCGACAAGAGAAATTTAAAAAGTTATAAAGTATGAACCAAACTAAATTTTTTGTGAACAAAGACAATAATCTGAAAATTTTGTTAGCTTTTTACTACTTATCTTTAGTGAAATTTTTAGAGATATTGACCATAATTTTTATATTTTAATTACTCTCATCGAGACGAACTTATAATTCACAAAATAATTTTTTACTTATTTAGGATTTTTGTTATTGTGTTCCTAACATTATTGATTTCGATAGTTGATAGAGTTACGGGGAAAAAAGGAAGATTTGTGTAGCTGAAATTGACATTTGATTTCATCGCAATGTTAGCCATGAGAAAAAATATTTTGTGGTCTTAGAGCACCGTCACGTAATGCTCCAACATTTCTCTTCATCGTACAAGGGTGATTTGGCAAAAAATTTAAAAAAAATATTTTTTTGGTTCTTTTGGTTTTGTCTTTATTCAAAATCTTTTTACGTGGGTTATGGATTTGTCTCAACGAGACATATCCAAAAAATATAAAATTATGGTCAAAACTATTTTTTTTTAATAAAGCAAAAATTAAACCAATAAACAGATTTATTTTGGTTTATTTTCGGCTTTATTCAAAAAAATATATTATTTATACTTTTTGAATTCATCTCGTCGAGATAAATTCATAAACCACGAAAACTTGTCGCAAAAACTAACAAATGCATAAAAAATTTGAATAAAGATGAAATAAAAAAACCAAAAAAACCAGTTTTGTGGTGTTCAATCCTAAGGCTATGCTTGGATGGGGTTTTAACCCCCTTCAAAAATTATCAGGGGTGAAAAGGGTGGGTCACATGGATTTTCCATGGTTTGGCAACCCAAAATCCTCCCCTCTCTGTTTTCAACCCCTCCTTCGTTTTCACCCCTCCAGGGGTTTTCTCCCGGATTAATTTTGGGCACCCCTGACCCTGCCCAAAAATTATCCCCTTGTAGAGGGCTGCCATTTTGACGATTGTAACCCTCCTTATCCCCCTTACCAAGCCCATCCTCCATCTCTCTAGTAAAGATCCCACAAGCAAATTAAAAAAAAAATGGATTCACCAGGAAAACAAAAATCTAGTACCACAGGGAGAAAATGTAAATCATCTATTCATACTCATAAATTCGTTTAAAAAAATAAGAAGAAAAAATAAAACACAGATCTGGTACCAGATTTCACAGAAAATCCAAGGTACTCCGATGGTAGTTCTGTTCGGATGGATTTGAAGGTCTCGCCAAGTAGAACAACATTTCCTCCTGACTCTTAGATCGAATCCCACGTTATAGCCTTCAATTTTAGGTTTGAAAATGAGAGTGGGTATGGAGTTGGGGAAGAGAGAGAGACAGTAACCGAAGAGAAAAAAAAAAAAAAAGAAGAAGAAGAGAGAATGAGTTGTCTCGAGAAAGGATGATATAATATGTGATAAATAACACTATACCCCCTCCAACTAATTAGTAATACCTCCACCAATTTAATAAATTTATGTATACTTAATTTTTCTATAAAAATACAATTAAAAACAAAATTTGGATTACAACAACCATTTAAAAAAAAAAGTTTTCTAAATAAAATTACTACAAAAATTAAATTTTCAATTTAATAAATTTATATAGCTTCAAATTGTCCAAATTAATTAAATACATTAAATTTTGTAATTATTTAATTAATTTAATGCATAATCAAGTTTGGTACATCACAAGGGCAAAACAATCATTTGATAGATTTTTTCATCATCTACCCCCTCTTATTTATAAAACATTTAAACTAAGTCAAAAGTTATCCCCATGTTTAATCCATTATCCAAACTATCTATTTTTTTATCCACCTCCATAAACATTACATCAATGTTGGTCAACCTCTAAAAATAATACCTCATCTTATCTTATTCTCCATCTATAATTTATCCCCTGAAATTTTAGCACCATCTAATCGGGGCCTAAATGTGTATAATCTTTACAAAATGTGTGATAATTTTTTTTTTTTAATGGAAGAAAATGAGAAAAAAAATAAAATTGAAAACTAGATGCGGTGTTCCAAGGCGACTGAATAATTACTCGTCGGCTTACAAAATGTGTGATAAAGAAACTGCATGCGGTGTTCCAAGGCGACTGGAAAAATTACTCGTCCGCTGATGGTTGGTATAACATTAATTAGGCATTTACTAGACAACCCTTTCCAATCTTTTTCTTGAAGAGGGGTGCGACTTTTGAAATGATATTTGTGTCAGGGAAAGATTTTTTGACAGGCGAGGCCGCAGGGCGCCACCTTTTACGGAGCCGCCATTAATGCTAATTTCAGGGTATTGGCACCTGGAAGGGTTTTCCTTGGGGCCCACAACCCTCGTTTCGTGAGGTTTTTGTACTAGCACTGTCTGTACTAGCTACAAGTTCATAATCAATCCAGTCGTTGCTCGAAAAATATATACCGACTTTAATGAGAATCGTTGACTATTGTGGTCAATTGTACATCTCGGATACCGCGTCACTGCTATGTAGTGCGTTACTACGGCAGGATCTCCGAGGAGGGACGTAGCAAAGATTTTGATTTGAAGTTTCCATCCAAAATTAATACTGCTCCCGAATTTGTTTGTCTAGCGATATTTTTAAATTAGTAATAAATTTTATATTTAAAATGAATTTTATTTGATAGATCTCAATTAATTCTATAAGATAATATTTTAAAAATTAAATAAAACATTATAAATTACTACAAGATATAACTATTTGAAAAGTGACACGAACTCCCAAAAATGGACTAACAAATCCGGACGGAGGGAGTACTATTCTTCCTTTCTATTGTACAAAAATAGTCTACTATTAATTGACGTGCAATTTTAAGAAAAAAATTATAATTTATTATTTAATTTTGTGTCAAGAAATGTACAAAATAATGCACGAAAGTGCTTTACTTTTTTTTATAAAAAGTTGGAGGTTCTTCTTTTATCAGTATAAAGAGTTAATTCCACTAACCTCCCCTGAGGTTTGGGTTAATTCCACTGACCTCGCCTTTGTTTTCTAATATTCCATTGCACTCCTTTACTTTACAAACAATTTGGCAGATACTATTCTTGCCGTTAAAAAATACCTAACAGGGTTAACTTTGATGGTGAATTGACGTCAATGCCCTTAAATTCTTACTTTACTTTATTTTCTTTCCTGTTTGACTTTATATTACATAAATTTTTTGAAAGGAGTGAACAAATAACATAATTATTTACTTTTTTCTTGAAATTTTCTTTCATATGACTAAAAAATTATTATTATTTTTTAATGTTCTAGTTCCCATAAGTTAAATTTTAACCTTTTGATAATAAAAATAAGAGTATCAATAATTACCTAAGCCCACTACTCGCGTTGGTGTTTTTTTTTTTTGTATAATTTTTTTATGCCAATTCAAGGATCCCATTGAGAAAAATAATAGTCTAATTTTCTACCAAAAAAAAAAGACTCATTAATACATTATTTTTTGGTACAACTATCCATTATTTGTGAGAACCTTGCATTTGCATTATGCATGCAAAAAAAAAAAATGTATTACTGATTTTTTTTTTGGGTAAAAAATTAGACTATTTTATTTCTCAATGGGATCATTGAATGGGTGTAAAAAAAAGTATCCGAAAGTTTTTTTTCATGCTAATAGTTCTTTTTTGTGCGAAATACTTGTTTCTCCTAAAATGGTGTGCATATTTATTTTAGATCATTATTACCTATAATGCAAAAAATAAAAGAAAAAGAGAGCGCGGTTAGGTAAATTATGTAGAAAAGAAGTGAAGAAAAAGGAGTCTAGTTAGAGCTTTAGATCTAGAAAAAGAAAAAGAAAAAGAAACAAAAAAAAAGTAAAAAAAAAAATGACCACCAATGTAAGCAATGAGCTTAGGTGATTATTGATACTCTTATTTTTATTATTAAAATGTTAAAATATATCTTATGGGAACTAGAAAAATTAAATATATATTTTTTGAGTCAAAGAAAAGAAAGTTCCAAGAAAAAAAGTAAATAATTAAGTTTTTTTTTTCACTCCTTTCAAAATATTTATGTAATATAAACTCAAACAAGAAAGAAAATGAACTAAAGTTCGAATTTAAGGGCATTAACGTCAATTCAGCATCAAAGTTAACCCCGTTATGCCTTTTTTTTTAACGACAAGTGGAGTATCCGCTAAATAGTTTGTAAAGTAAGGGAGGACAATGAAATATCAGAAAACAGAGGGGAGGTTAGTGGAATTAACCCAAACCTTAGGCGAGGTTAGTGGAATTAACCCTAATATAAAAAGATACAAGTGTTCTACGATTAATTATTTGTAATGCCTGAAACCATACACATTTTCATATGTTCATCCTCCATCAACATATGTACTAAAAAATTATATTTCCTCCGTCCCATATTGTTGGTCTTGGTTCAGTATTTGTGCCACATAAAAAATTGTTTATAGTTTATAATCTATATTTTTTTTGTTATTCCAACAATTTTGTTTAATATAACTAATTGAGATCTATCAAACAAAATCCATATCGAATATCATAAATTTAATAAAATAAAATTATAGACAATTCTTTGAGACGTCCAAAAAATGAAAGAGGAGCAACAATTTGGGATGGAGAGAATATATTTTTATCGATTAATCACTTATCAATATGCTACAAAAAAAAATGCAATTTTAAAATATTTAATTTTCTCTTATTTAAGTATACTTGTATTTCCTTCTATTTTTGGCCCCTTGTTTTTGTTCTCGCAATGTAATAATAATATTTTTTTAACCCGGGGGTGGCACGTGCCACCCTGCCCCTCTCTTACCCTTCATCCCTGTCTTCAAATCCTTTGAAAAATCACTAAGAAATTGTCTGAAAATTCACCCCTAAACTAACTGGAATCTTAAGTAAGAATAAAAAATTTCAAAATTTTCTTGAGTAGGAATAGGTATTATTATTAAGAATTAAAATTTTCAAAAAATTCAATACCTGGTTTAATAGTTTCATTCTAGTGTTTGCATTTATTCTGTTATCTTACGCGGGAAAATTTATCTTATACTAAATTTTATCAATGTCAACAATTTCATTTTTGTATTTTTATGAGGATCATATTTCCACTCAGGCTAGAAATGTGATTCACAAGGCTCTGTTCAATTATCAAGAATGTTGTGCAGGAAAGTAAATCCTGGGAAAATTGAATTGAAGTGAAGTAAAGGAAAAGAAAGTATATTTTCCTGTGAGTGTTCATTTGACAAAGGAACTATGTAGGAAAACAAAAAATTAGTTGTTCATTTGCTAAGAAAAGAAACTTATGGGAATCATATTTCAATAATTATTTTGAATAAAAGTTATTGTGGAAGCTATTTTTTGGACAAAAAATAAATACATATGAATTGCTACCTTTGAATCATTAGGTAACTCTAAAATCAATCATTAAATAAAAAAGAAATATTTAGTTTGGTTATTAAGCCAGTTGAATTTTTTTTTTGGGTCTCAATTCAATTTTTTCATATCTATTTGTTTCGCATCAAGTTTTCGTGGATTATTAGTTCGTTCGGACGAAAGAAATCGAAAAATAAAAAATAATGATCGAAACTCAATTTTTTTTTAATAGAGATAAAAATAAGCCATTTTTTTAAATACTTATTTTTATCTTTACTCAAAGAATTTTGAGTTTTGATCATATTTTTTTCTTTTTTGATTTCTCTCATCTATACGAACAAATAATCAAACAAATAATCGACAAAAAATCGACGCAAACTAACAAATGCAATTAAAAATTGAATAAAAAAAGTCAAATGGCCGGCTTATTTGGATGCTTAAAAGATAAATAGATAAGATAAAATAAAACCAATTTTAACCAATGGTAATTTATTGGTTGGTACAAATAAAACAAAGACTGATGACAATATTAAAAACACACATCCGTAAAAGCAACATATTGATTATGTTGACTATATTTATAGCAAAAAACAAAGAAAAAATGGAGAATGAAGGGATGATAGAACTTTCCCGCGACGCTAAATTCCATATATTTTGCAAGATCTATTTTAAGGGAAAGTAAGTCCTGGTGGAAAAATCAATTTCCAGGATTATCATTTTCCTGGTAACTGAACACTAAAAAATTTGTGGGAAAGCTAACTTTCCCGTCCTTTCCCATCTTTTCTTGACAACTGAATGGGGCAATTGAATATGTCATCAGAATTATATTCTTATTTCTGTCTCTTCCAATTTATGTCGGAATCATGGAAACATAACACACATTCCTTTTGCTGTCTTTTCCAAATGTTGATATGTTAGGAAATTGATATTGACACTCCCCAAATTGTTAATTGTACTCCAAAAGTGGAGTGTCAATACAAAGTCTATACAAGGATTGATATTGGCATTAACAATTTGGAAAGTGCCAATATCAATTCCCCATGTTTGTCATAGCTATTTTGTCTTTAAGCTGTAGACAAATGTAAGATTATTTCTCTTGTTATGGCTTTTTAGGCTTTTGGTGTGATAAAAGACTTTTGAGACTTTGTAGGAAAATAATCAATAAGAGTAACAGGGCCTAAGATCCTGTTTGGCCTAAGCTTACTGAAAGTTTTAAAGATGGTCTTATTTATATTTTTTTTGATAGATTGGTGTCTTGAGTTTTGAAATTAATTACTCCATTTATTCCTTTTTTTATTGTCGACTATTTCATTTTGGACTGTCCCTTAATAAGTGTATTTTAAAAATTATTGGATAAAATTTATTACAATTATTATTTTGCCCTTTTGAAGAGTTAGTGGGTAAAGAGTTTATGGGTAAAAGTGAAGGATAAACTTAGAAAGTGAAGGTAAAAATTGATGTAAAAAGTGCAATGTGGAGATAAAGTGAATGTGAAAGGTTTAATGATGATATTTCATTAATAAGTTGGATTTACGAAACAACACACTTAAAAAGGGACGGAGAGAGTATTTGTTTTGACGAGTTCAATAGAAAAGATAAAAGAGCTAAATATTAAATTAAAATGTGACAATGAAAAGCCAAAAACAAAAAATTAAAGATGAAGAAAGGTAAAAAAAATTATTTGTAGTGTTGTTTGGGTCATCTTATTTACTATTATAGGGTAGCAATTCTAATGTATAGCTACGAAAATAAAAGAACATGAACATATTTTTTTTAAAAAAGTGCATAGGATCATTTTCACTTTTGAAAAATAGCATTCGCACTCTACTTTCTTACCTATGCATTTAAAAAATTCTATTTTAGTGTGCTTTGGAAACTGTTGTGTGTACTTTGAAGCACTAAAAATTATACTACTAGAATAGTTGATAAAGATCTCACTAAGAAAATTTGAAAGATTACGGTTTTGATGAAACCGTGATAAAGAAATGCAAGATGAGTTTTTAATGTCACTTTGCTAATAAAACCGTAGTGATTAATCATAATTATCACAGGTTTAAAAAAACTGTGATTATAATTATTTAATTTAATCACACTTTTCTACAAGTGTGATAAAATGTGTTTATTTTTACCACGCTTTGTTACATGTGTGATAATATGTGTTTATTTTTACTGCGCTTTGTTACAACCGTGATAAAATGTATTTATTTTTACCACACTGTGTTACAACCGTGATAATAAACTTTTTTATCACATTTTTTCCAACCGTGATAAAATGTGTTTCGTATATTTTAACCACACTTCGATTACAAGTGTGATAAAATGTATTATTTTCACCACGCTTTGTTACAAACCGTGATAAAATGTGTTTATTTTAATCACGCTTTGTTACAACCGTGATAAAAAAAAACTTTTTTATCACAGTTTTTCCGACTTTGATAAAATGTGTTTGCGTATTTTAATCATACTTCGATTACAAGTGTGATGGACTAGTAAATACTTTACTATTTATTTTAGGTTTTTTTAATTTTGTTGCCTTATGCATCACTTTTGGCGATGAAATAAATGTTTGTTGCCTTTTGTAATGCCTTTGTCAACCAAATTATGAGGTTAGTTGCCAAAGTAGAATCTACTAGAGACATAATGGCGACAAAAAATGTTAGTCGCCAAAAAGAAAACATGTCACTAACTAATTTTTCGTCAGTGTCTACTAAATTACTAGGTGTCGCTACGGCGACCAAATTTACGTTGTCAACTGTATAATTTCTATAAATTAAAATATTATAATTTAATGTAATATAATATATTATGATATAATGCAATATATATTTTATGTAAAATATATTACATATTTGTTGTAATATAAAAGGGAATAAATGAAAAGATAATACATATACATTCTTTTTGGAAAATGTGACATGAAAGAACGAATAGGAGTAGAGGAGATCTGAAGAACAGGAGCGAGAACTTCTCTCTCTTCGCAGGAGTCTCCTCTGGTTCTCGTGTGTGTGAGAAGAGGATAAGGGGTTACCAGGGGTACATATGGCGGAGATAAGGATCACGGGGAAGTGAAAAACGAGAATGGAAAATGAGAATGGGAAAAGGAAGGCCTCAGCTGTTTCTGGGTTTTTGCTTCTAAACGCGAAAATGAAGAATGAGTTTTTCAGAACTCATTCTCAGAAGCAGGCGCCCAAACAGGCAGAAGTGGAAAATGAAAATGGGAAAACGCAAAAATGAAGCGCCCAAACAAGCTCTTATTCCCCTACATCAGATGAACTGAACTGAATTCAGAGCCAACCTTTCTCAAAGCAACTTAATGTCATGAACTATCACTTCCCCTTCATGATTCATCTATGTAGCACATTAACCATGTCCACCAATGCCTTGGCATCTCCTTTAAAAGATGACAGTATCGTAACTTCTCTTAGAAAGAAGATCCATAGCCTAATGGTGATCCAAATCGTCTACCATACCTGCACTACCTGCTGCCGCAATCAGACCTGACCGAGCCATTACAAAACCACTATGTTCATCATCCGTACAAATATCAACAAATTTGACATTTATTAGAAACAATTGATATTTTGACCACAGTGATACTAGTTAAAACTTGGCTTAAATGTAACTTGTAAGGGTACAAAGTGTATTTGTTTGAGTTAAAACTACGAAGCGCCCTAATTAATGAAGGATTATGCTTTTTGAACTGCTCAATCTTCATTGGACTTTCCACCCAAATATTCTGATTCTTGCATCTGATTTGATTTTAGAGATCCCATTTTGCACACACAAACTCTATCTCTCTCTCTCTCTCTCTCACGCGCGCGCACATACAAAGAAAAAATTCAATTGTTTTTTCTGACACAACTTATTGTACATAACGCTGCATTTTGGCTGCTCATGCTCGATGCCTTGTGATAAGGTGCTTAATTGTAACCAATTAAGCCCTCTAACTTATACTTGCGGGTCCATTTATGTTGTTACTTGGTGCGGATTAATTAGTATAATGTGTTTATAGGATTTGGAGATCAATGAGCCAAATAAAGTGCAATTTGGAAAGGAAATCATTCAATCCCGAATTGAAAAGGAATATGGGCAGCTTTCAGTATTTTGACCATATCTTTTAGCTTGAGTGTCCGATTGAGGCAAGGTTTACGGCACCGGAAAGGAAATTCAATTTCCAACAACTTTCCTGTTTATGAGTTTTCCAAATTCCAACATCTTGAAGGTCGAAATTGGACTGGAAGCGGGCTGCAAAAGACAAGAACGGGATTTTTGGGAAGTTTGGTTGAGATTGGACTTCTTAAAATTATTCTTTTACTAGGACTCCACGAGAGTTGTGAGCACTATAAAAGGATTATCCTAGGTCATTATTAGGGGTTCAGAAGTGGAAGAGAGGTTCCATGTCCGGCTAAACCCCTCATCTAGGGGGAAGATGAAGCTCCGCTCCAAGTAACGTTAATTTATGCATAGGATTTAGGTTTCTTATTCGGATCAATTGTTTAACTAAGAACTCTTTTCATTACATATGAATGAAATTGCTTTACTTCTTCCATTATGTTGAGTTTTTGTGAGCGCAACGCAAATACCTAGTTAATCAATAGGAGTAGTTTTCAATGATTGTGCTTGGGTGACTGAGATGGGCTATGCTCGTAAGACGGGTTGTGCCACTGGACAGGCCGTGAATGAGACGGGGTTGTACTGGCGAGACAGGCGGTGCTATGGGATAGGCCATGCCTGTTGGCAACACAATAATCTTCTTGACAAAATCATGATTCGAGTAGAAACCCTAGCCTATGCATATTTTCGTTACGCGGTCGGGGTGGATTTGAAACCCTAGATCTTTCTTTCCATCTCCAATTTAATCACTGTTTTGCTTAGTTGAATCATTCACAAAATTAAAACCAATCAACTAATCTTTTCCGAATTAAATTAGAAATTAATCGAATCTATTGTAACTTAGCCAATCTGTCTCCGTGGATTGATACTCGGACTTAGCCACTATTCTCTGGAGTAGTAGTTAATTCTTAGTTGTTATAAATATATTTTTGACTCGGAACGACACGGTTAAATTTTGGCGCCGTTGCCGGGGACAGTTGCGCGGTTACATAGTTTCGATTAATTTTTATTTTAATTCGTAGTTTAGGATTTCTTTTGTTTGCTTTAGTATTATTTTTCTTTTCTTCAATTTTCTTTTTGTATTAGTTTTTCTGGTGCAGGCCTATCGACTTTACCAAGAAACGAAATTGAAGGTGACAATTGCCTTGTGTTGGAGGAAGTTCGGTTTGTTACCAATTGGCAAAGCACTGTAAGTTTTTTCTTTCTTGCTAAGTTGATAAACTTGAACTAGGTTATTTATTTTATTTAATTTTTTTTCTTGTTTCTTGTTTCTTAAAAAAAAAAAAAAAACCAAACAAAAAGATGGATTATTTTGCAAGTTGCTACGGAGGGTATGAAAATCAATTTGATAGTTCAATGTCAACTTTACCCAATTATTGACAACCAACTGTACCGAATTACACACTTCCAAAATATCATGGTATAGGTTGGCAAAATCCATGCTTGCATGTAGAAAAAGTTGGGGAGACTTGTGCTAATGATGAAGCGACTCTGTTGAGATTATTCCCATTGTCTCTCAAAGACATTGCTGAGACTTGGTTTTATTCTTTGAGCCCAAGATGCCTTCGTACATGGGGTGAGATGCATAAACAATTTATCAAAAAGTTCTCTCCTGTGTATGAGACTCATATGCTTTTACAAGAAATCTCAAATTTTTATCAACTAGAAGATGAGTCTTTTTCTCAATGTTGGCGGCGGTTTAAATGCACACTATTTGATTGGTCACAACAAACCCGTGAACTTGGACACGTTCTTGGTATTTTTTATAGAAGTTTAAATTTTGAGACTCATCAAGCCATAAATATGAGATGCAATGGTGAAGTTTTTGACATGGATGCAGATGAAATTTGGGATCATTTTAGTCAATTTACTAGGGGTTCTCTCTCTTGCAAACAAGTTGAAAATGTTGGGGTGATCAATTCTTATGAATTGGACAATGAAAAAGTAGAGCCACTTGTCGCTGATGAAATAGTTGATCCAAGCAATGAGCTGCACGTGCAATATCATCCTCAAGAGCATTCCAGTACACTTGATATGCCTTTTCATGATGAGGCTCTTGAGGAGTTGATGTCAGTAATTGTGCAAAGTCCACTTGATTTTGATAACCATATATCCCAAGCCATAGATGATGTCATCCCTCATATTGAGTCTCCACTATCACAAAAATTCATTAAAATCGAACCAATTGATTTTCTTGGTGTTGACAATTTTGATCTTGTTTTCCCTCCACATCTAGTAAATCTCGTCAACAATTTGAAAATTAATTTGGTTCGAATTATGCACTTGGTGGAGCTTAAATTTCTAATGCAACTACGGCCATTGCAATACTCGAAGTATCTAATTTTGTGGCATGGTCGAGTTCAATTCTTGCTAGAGAGCTCGAAGGGCGGTGAGATGTTCATGGTAGTAACTCTTCGTGGTGTGATGGAAGTTCGAAATCCACGTGAGCGTGATACAATCTAGGTAGTTTTTATTTTATTTTATTTGTTTTTTCTTTGGTAGTTACAGTATCTTTGTTTTTTTTTTAGATAGTGTCCATCTTGAGTTTTTTTATTTTTCTTTTCTAATTCAGTAGTTTTCTTTTGATTTTTTTTTTCTATTCTATTTTTGTGTTGCGGACTAACACATGCAGGTTGTTTGGTTCAAGTTGGGGGTCTCTTTCCCAACCTATTTTTCTCTTGTGTTGTTTGCTAGTTCGAGGTGATCTCTTTCCTCTCTTTATTTATGTCCTTATCTTTTAGTGTTTGTGCATTCAATGAGGACATTGTACTATTCAAGTTGGGGGGAGGGATTACTTTGTCACTTGTTTATATTTAGAGTCTTGAAAAAAAAAAAATTAAAAAAAAGGTGAATCAAGGAATTTGGATGCTTGAATGGGCTTGTTCTTGATTAATGGTTGTTGATTCCTGCGAGTGTTTGTCATGTGAATTGATGTCTTGATGCGAGTTCATAGATCGGTTTAAACTTGTGAATAACATGTTGATAGAAAGTACGTGGATAGCCCGTATCATCTATGGTTGGATAGTGTTTGATCTTTTGAGTTCATGCTTTCTCACGCACACTATTCCACTTAAGCATTCACTGGCCTCGAATTTGGTTCACGCGTCATTGATATTTCGGTGTGAGTTGACTTGTCTGTGGATTAATTGGAACCCTTTTCCCATTGAAAAAAAAACAATTGTGTGCTATATTGTTATTGCTTATCCAGGCGTTCATTGAGTAACCGGGCAATCGGGGTTTGCTCTCACCGTATTGTTCGTGTTATAAGATGGATAGACCTTGTGAAGGCATTTGTTGCATGTGGTTAGTTTGAGTCTCTCCCTAAAGCCTTTTTGACTTGAACAATTAAGTTTGAGGGGTCTCTTTAAACCTGGTACCTAAGGCCATCTGGTTTGGGGATGACCAACCTAAAGCTCGTTACATGGGTCAACTAGAAAGCCTGATAGACCCAGGCATTGCACGACCACAAGGAAGAAAAGAAAAAAAGAAAAGTGGTAAAAAAAAAATAGTGAAAAAAAGATATTAATCGTTAGGGGAAGGGGTGAGTTTTTAGAGATACACCTAGCTATTGATATTGTGTGAACTGTTTTTGGGGCTAGTGAATTTCTATGTGTGGTTCTCACTTACACGCATGTTATGTGATAAATCCCTATCCAATCGTAGGTGAGAAGGCTAATTTTTGTGGAAGATTGTATACGAGAATTCACTTGTTTAAATCTTTCCATGAATGAAGCACCTTGCCTTTGACTTGCATGGCAGTTGCTGCGGTACTTTGAGAGGTTATTGGTTGGGTTTGAGTTGCATTTGAGTGTCCAATTCCTTGTGTGTTTTGTGGGTGATCACTGCTGAAAACCCTCACGAGACTTCACTCGTCCTACCGGGGCCGCCTAGGGGTTTAAAAGACATATCTCTTTCAGTTTTTTTGTTTATTTCATTTGCTTATTTCTTTTCTTTGCTAAGGGACTAGCAAAGTGTAAGTTGGGGGGTGTGATAGGTGCTTAATTGTACCCAATTAAGCCCTCTAACTTATACTTGCGGGTCCATTTATGTTGTTACTTGGTGCGGATTAATTAGTATAATGTGTTTGTAGGATTTGGAGATCAATGAGCCAAATAAAGTGCAATTTGGAAATGAAATCATTCAATCCCGAATTGAAAAGGAATATGGACAACTTTCAGTATTTTGACCATATCTTTTAGTTTGAGTGTCTGATTGAGGCAAGGTTTGCGGCACCGAAAAGGAAATTCAATTTCCAACAACTTTCCTGTTTATGAGTTTTCCAAATTCCAACATCTTGAAGGTCGAAATTGGACTGGAAGCGGGCTGCAAAAGACAAGAACGGGATTTTTGGGAAGTTTGGTTGAGATTGGATTTCCTAAACTTATTCTTTTACTTGGACTCCAAGAGAGTTGTGAGCACTATAAAAGGATAATCCTAGGTCATTATTAGGGGGTTCAGAAGTGGAAGAGAGGCTCCATGTCTGGCTAAACCCCTCATCTAGGGGGAAGATGAAGCTTCGCTCCAAGTAACGTTAATTTATGCATAGGATTTAGGTTTCTTATTCGGATCAATTGTTTAACTAAGAACTCTTTTCATTACATATGAATGAAATTGCTTTACTTCTTCCATTATGTTGAGTATTTGTGAGCGCAACGCAAATACCTAGTTAATCAATAGTTTTCACTGATTGTGCTTGGGTGACTGAGATGGGTTATGCTCGTAAGACGGGTTGTGCCACTGGACAGGCCGTGAATGAGACAGGGTTGTACCAGCGAGACAGGCCGTGCTATGGGATTGACCATGCCTGTTGGCAACACAATAATCTTCTTGACAAAATCATGATTCGAGTAGAAACCCTAGCCTATGCATATTTTCGTTACGCGATCGGGGTGGATTCGAAACCCTAGATCTTTCTTTCCATCTCCAATTTAATCACTGCTTTGCTTAGTTTAATCATTCACAAAATTAAAACCAATCAACTAATCTTTTCCGAATTAAATTAGAAATTAATCGAATCTATTGTAATTTAGCCAATCTGTCTCCGTGGATCGATACTCGGACTTAGCCACTATTCTCTGGATTAGTAGTTAATTCTTAGTTGTTATAAATATATTTTTGACTCGGAACAACACGGTCACCTTAGCAGTCATGGTGGGGTGCCCTGTGCACGGCTGTGGGGTCCATCCGAGTCCCGTTGCTTGATCCAAATTTCTCATTTTATTCGTCTTGTCGAATATGTATACCACACAAAAATTCATCCATTCCTTAATTTGCTCGAATTGGGACTGCCAAATCCCTACAATTATGCAATTATTTAAAAAACAACCATATGTGTCTGTATGTAGATGTATGTATGTGATTATTAATTTGGTTTTATAGGAAGATGGACATAGGGGTATTGATTTTTTTTTTTTAAATTTCAGGATGAGAACATAATGATCCATTAGGATTGGGAGATTAATAATTAACCCAAACAGAATGGCTTAACCTCATCATTCGGCCTGTCAGCCACAGCTCGCCCAAAGCTAGGTAGGCCCGCACGGGCTCTTGCCCGGCCCAAGCCCATCAAGTGGGCGGGCTACCTAGCCCGAATTGTTAATGAACTGGGCTTGGGCCTAAAAATTACAACTCTGGCCCACCCGCCTGGCCAGTAGCCTGTATATAACTAGTTCTAGTTACTAGTTACACTTGATTATTTTCCCTTCGTACTTGTTACCGCTGCAGTGCTGCAAGTCTTGAAGTATAAAGATCATGTTTTTAAGCATATATAATTTGTAATCTATGAGTTATTGGGTTGAGTAGTGTAAATGATTGACAAGTGTGAAGGTGGCAGTTTAGTTGGGATGTACATATTTTGTAGTGATGCAATCCCTTCCCATTCTCTTTTAACAATTTATGCATTTGTAATTTGAATAGTTAAAATATACTCATTTCATGTTTCAAACTTCAATTAATAAAGTATTTTGTTGTATTTCACCCTTTTTTTTAAAATTCAAATCTAATTGTAAAAAGAGATGGAAAAAAAAAAAAAATACAATCCCACCTTTCGAACTTGGAAATTGGGACTTTCGGCTTGGCCGACTTAGTCTATAAACAACCCAGCCTGCCCGCTTGCAGACTGGCCCGCTAGCCCACCCGACTAGGCTAAGCCTGGGGTTCATCTTTGACGATCTAGCCCAGACCGCCCAGCTCGTTCCATAAAAGCCCATTAAGCTCGGCCTGCGACCGAGCTTGGGCTAGAAGTTAGCTGGCCCGGCCAGGCCCGGCCCAATGATGAGGCTTAAGAGTGGCTATTTAATTTTCTCTTCTTTTTAATCATTTTAATAAAAAAACAAATTTTTGGGTCATTACACGTAGTCTACTTTTGTGGAGTCCACATAAACTCAAATATCGAGCCTCGGTAGAACAACACTCTAGGGGCACTGAATAAGCATCACCGACTTTTAACAGATGCTAGGAACACATTCATCAGACACAACACCGAACACCGGATCGGTTGTGTTCCTATCATTTTTGCCAACTTTTTTGTCCTATCAATCAACTAAGTTAATAATGAAAGGAAATTTATTTTAAGATTTCCTTTATTTTTTCCTATTTTTATTCATGTAAAATACTTCTTCCATGTGAAAAAAATTGTAACTTCACAAGAATATAACCACACCAAACCAAATCGAGTCTTGTATCCCAATCAATTAAGGTCGGCTATATGAATTCTATTTTTTCCATTGAACTCTGCCTAGAAAGACCTCTTCACAAGAATATAAAAACAAAGAAAATGCATTTAAAAGAAAGGGGAGGGCTGCTAAAATCGCCTCATCATTCACGAGGAATCCTAAAAGGTTCATTGTGACATACAACACATGATATAACACGAAACAGTCAATTTTCATGTCAACTTGACTAACAAGCAACTAGCAGGGCTTTTTGGACGGTTTGTTGATTAAATTAATTACATAAAATATCCAGTGTTATTTAACTGTACGTACAGAAGTTATCCATCATTTATTATGGGAAAATTCTAAAATCAGTCGTTAATGTTTAAAAAGTATATTAAAAAGTGTAAAAATTATACAAAAATACGTAAAAGTGTACAGAAAAGTAAAAAATTACACTGAATTGTGTATTTTTTTGTCTTCTTTTTGCCTCATTATCAGCCCAAGGCTGATTATAGAAGGTCCCTTTATTATTTTCTTTACGAAAGAATAAACTATATATAGTTTGGCAATGGTGGAAAAACAGCATATGTTTTGAATCTATTAACAAAGAGGCAGTATTTGTTAATTTTCTGAAGAGTAAAAACTATAAAGTATAATTTAATGTATTTGCTAATGTGAAAGAATCTTTGCTTTTGATTTCCTACGCTTTACAAAAAAAAGTTGGCGCCTAATTCTTCAATCTCATTCTCTCTATCTCTCTCTCAATGTCGGCATAAAATACATACAGGGCCGGCCCAGGCCCAAGGCCCTCAAGGACTGGGCCTAGGGCACTCCAAAAAGGGCTAATTTTTTGGGCACTCCAACATTTCTACAAATGGAC